>OX421908.1:19897656-20535298 GCA_949128165.1 Lathronympha strigana
GTATTTTTAAGTACCTAATGTAATGAATGGGGGGCGGGGGAGCATCCTTTGTGCGGAATCCTCGGTGGGCGACTCCAACTCGCACTTGGCCGGTTTTTGGTCTGGAAAGAGACTTTCACCCTACCTGGTAGAAAAGCTCTTTTTAGAATTTAATCTTATTTGATTTCAATATTATGAATTAAATTAGGGCAATCCGATATATGATAGACCTTAAAAATGCGGAAAAGTCGAAGGAGAATTGTAAGTAAATATAAAATTATATTTAGAAAAGAAATCGAAATATTAACTGCCTTGAGCGACAAGCGATTTTGTGATACTGAACTTTTTTTTTCACAGGGAATATCCGTTATCGATCCCACTCGGTTTCTCCCGGGCCGATGTATGTCCGACTGGCACGGACTATAAACCCTGGGATGTTCCACCATTTCGTTTTAAGGTGGAGTTTCGGGATCGCGATTGCACAACGATACATTGTAATATTGACCTAGTCACTTTAACCAACTGGTCAATGCAAGTTAGCACCTCTCCGAGGCGATTTTCTCCATTTTTCCTTACATTTATTCCATTATTTAACGCCTGTGCTTACAAGGTAAATAGGTACAATATGTAAGTATTATTATCCCTGTCCAGCCGTATGGTAGACCGTCGTCCATAAACTTGTTGTTCCAACACGTAATGACGTGATAAAACGCCTCCCGCCTACAGGCATAAGTGTCCGTATAAACAACCAGTATACGAGTAAGTACAGCTCGGATTACTAATTAACCAGCCAAGCCAATAGCCTTCATCACGCAAAATTTGCGATTATCTTTTTTTTGTATATAATTAACAAATGAATATAATGTATTGGCTAGTGCGCCTACTTAAATTCACAACAACGTAAAATGAAACGTTTTTAAGTTGGTAAAACGCTCTAAATGTACAGTCAACCAATTCGAATCTTAGGCTATTGTAGGACTATGTCATAGTGATGCTATAAATAACATTATAAGAAATCTCTTACTGATTGTCATTTTGACATGGTTCTAGAGTGGCCTAGGGTTCCAATTGGTTGACTGTACGGCCTAATGTCAATAATTATGCTTTACTATCTAACGACATCTCATGGCCTGACATTTTACAAAATTTACCTAAAGCATTCTGCATTATATTCAACATATATCAGATATAACTTTAACCTATCATAATGCTCCAATTTATGGTGGTCACTTACAGTTTGATTTCTAAGGGATGGAAGCCGCAAATCATATTCAGTAGGTTTCAAATTTGAAGAAATGAATGGAACAAATGATGATTGTCACAATGTTAAATAATTCCAAATAAAGATGATGACAGTCTTAAGTCTATAAGATGTGATGATCAGGGTCAGCTTGCAGCTGCCTCTCACTTTCTTGAGTCAAATATGGCCCACTACGTGTATATTTCGGGCTTTTCCTGCTACCCATTGCCCATATAATAATATTAATAATTTACAACGTACAGTTAGTACGTTATATTCCCCTGTCGGACGAAGATTGACTCTGCGTATAAATCAGGTTTTAATTACTTTTTGCGTAAACATTTGTTTAATCGGTCTGAAGTGCGCTGATACAAGTGATTGATTATCGTTGTAATTCGATCAGGATTCAATTACGTACATTAGGACGTGGGAGTACTCGGATGAACATTATAATATTTAAAAATACCATAAAAATTTGACAATTTTTTAAAACATTTTGGGAAGAAAGAAGGTTGTGTAGAAATAACGCATGTGATAAAATTTAGCTGTGTAGAATTCATATTGTTCAGAATCGCAAATAGGAAGAAAAAAGATTGTGTAGAAATAATTACTGTGATGAATAACGCCTGTGATGAAAGTCAGCTGGGTGGAAGTGACTTTGTGCAGAATCACGATAATGGCATAAACATCAAATAATCCCATATTTATTTTAGTAACACTGGCCATGACACAATTTCAAAAGAATACCGCGTATCACAGGTAACTTTTACTTTGGAAATTGTGTTTCTTTCTTGTTTTGGACAATGTGACCTCTTTGATACAAACATAGTTTTAATATGTAATCACATTTTGTTGGTGACACGGACACGTGGAATCATGAAATTATGAAAATTAAATTGATGCTGATTGTGACATTTCAATTAGGAAATTGGTGGTTTATTAGTATTCAAAACCTTTACTCTAAAAAAAATGTATCTGTTCTCCATATGTCTCATCATCAGATCAAACCAAAATCCAATGAGACCACCTCCATGCTGGGTATATCAAACAACATCCTTTCAAACTAAACTAAATTATGATATGATATGATATGAAAATAGTGATCGTGTTACAAACATGCAAAAAGAGAACTTTCTCCTTTTAATGAAGTCCTTAAAAACGTTTTTTAAAATTTTATAGAAGGGAAATATACCTATACTGTTTGTATTACGTTGCGATCACAAAGCTGCAAAATGGAGTTTTTGACAGATAAATATATGAAGATAAACGACAACAAACATTAGACCAAAACTATCATATGTAGGTACTTGTTAAAGCCTTAGTGACAGTATATTGTAACATTTATGCCCTTGGTAGCACAATGATGTATCTGGGCAGAAAACTCACAAGCAATATGTCGTTTTGTTTAGCCGACGGCTAACGGGTGTCCTTAAGGCCGACAGTCTAGATAATTCGTCCCTTGGGTGCCAACTGGGTTGTTCAGTGGCTCGGACACGTCGCACTTAGATTTATACACCCTGTATATTTATAGGGAAACAGGGTTGTCCTGTGTATTTCACAATTTATAGGGAACTAAAGCTATTCTTAACTAGGCTTCGAGCAACACTGGCTTCCAATACGTTGGAAGGGGGACGCCAAAGAGACGTCGTACCGCACAAATTATTCTGTCACTTTTTGCAAGTGACGCTCCGCCCGGCTTCATTCTAAAAATTATAATTCTCCCCAAATACTTAATAAGGTAAAGGCTCCTAATACTGAGGGTGCCAAATTTGGCACCTATTACCGTGGCATTTCGAAATACGCATTTTAAAAGCAAACCAAACAACTTCCTTCGACATATATTTTACATGAACGAAGCTAATTTAATTGGCTAACGGACCTGATAGTGTGTGTGAGTGAAAGAAAGAGCGCGCAATTCGTAGAATTGATTTCTGTTTTAAAAATTCCAATTTGTATTACAGTACAGCACAGTAGTATTTTTTTATCATGCAAAATACAAAAATAAAACAGCAGATCCTTTTTAGTTTGAAGCACCATAAATGCTCAAGTAGTGATTTTTTGGGAAAAATTAAAATATCACATTAAAGCAAATTTATAAATAATTAACATACTTATATGAACTTTTAGCAACAATAAATAGCCATAGAAACTGCACAACCGGGCTAAAATCTATTTATAACGAGATCTTAGTAGGTTTTGCTTAAACTTTTTATGACTAAGACTTAAGCTTCGTAAGTATTACGTTTTAAGTAAGCTTATAAATTTTAGAATATTAAGATTTACCATACCTCATTTAAAAAATCCATCCATTTATACTTATTATAAGAAACGGCTTGCATTGAGTTAGCACCCTCTGACTTTATGTAGATTGGTGCATTACAAAATACTACAATGTAGGTTGTTCGTAAGTATTAAATATATTATTTCACTTATAATATTTTTTTCTTGGTTTCGTTAAAGTTTCTGGCCCATAGGCCATGCATGTTTGTCTGTAAAATAGTCCTCTACTATAAGCCTTTGAAACCAAAGATTTTATCAAATAATTCTTAAGAGTGGGAAAGGGCAATTGCGATGCTTAATTCTGTAACTTGTTATAGAAATGAATGCATTGTCCAAAAAATTACTCATATAAGTTTACGGACATGACACTTGAGAACTATCTTATTTTTCTTTATAGTGTTATAACTAGAGACATCAGAAATTCTATTGAAGTTTCTAATAACATGAATTATATTCTCATAGATATATTGGGATGCTACAGTTAAAATATTAATTTCTTTAAATTAACAAATAAAAAACAAATAAACAAATTAATTCTACGTTATCGAATTATCAGAAATTGATACCATATTGACATACTTATTAGGTGTTTGGGGAGAGTTATAATTTTTAGAATGAACCAGACCGACGAGACAGAATGAGACAAGTGCCAAAATTGCCCCCGAGGTTCGAGATATCTATGACACTTTGATAAGGAAAGAACTTTATTTACATTTTTTTTTTTCAACTTTTCTTTTGAATATGCTCTATTTGACAAACATTATTTTAAAAAAATCTCACGAATGAACACGAACAGTTCCTTATGAAATTATGAAGTCGGTTGAGACTCCTACTAATATTATAAACGCGAAAGTTTTTATGCATGGATGTTTGTTACTCTTACATGTAAAAACTACTAAATGGATTTTAATAAAACTTCACTTCAATATAGGTTATACATCAGAATAACACATAGACTACAATTTATACAGATATTGCGCAGACGAAGGCGCGGGCACCAGCTAGTATGCTAATAAGTTTGATGAATGAACTTTTTAGTTTGATGAGATAATTCCAATTTTATTTCCATGATTATAAATTTACTGCAAAGTACTCTGTACTTTTTAGCGGTAAGTTAATATATCAATTACATTACTTACTAAAAACTAGAAAGAGGGTACATGAAATACGTGTATGTTATTATGTATATAGTTATCTAGTTTTATATACGTACATATTATAGAACCTATCTAGACAGGTAAATAATACAATTACGATTAGGTAAGTCGACACCTCCTCTGGGAAATAGGACGTTTTTATTGGAAAAGAAACTCAATATCTTATTTTTTATGAGGCCTCAGAATGTTTTGGGAAAATATTTTGGTGTCTCGGGTAAATTAATTGCAAACCAAAAATTTTGAAAATGAGCTCTAAAATAGATTTAAGCCGAATATTTATAAGCGAAATAGTTCTTAAAGGCCCACTTGCACCACCCAAGGAAAGCCGGTAACACGGAGTTAAGCTGTCAAATTCCATACAAAATAACGCTTAACTCTGGGTTATGTAGCTAACCCCAGGTGGTAAAAGTCGCTCTAAGAGTTTTTGTAAATCTACTGAAATCATGCCAAGTAAAACATATAGGTAGTCGATTTTTAACGCGAAAATTGGTGCCTAAAAATACTGTAATTTTTAAGAAATAATTATTGCTGGCGAATGATGGCGGCACAATTCTAGGAATTGAAAATAAACGAGAACCAGGATTAAAAAAGCTTGTTCTGTGGTTTTATCGTTGTTGGAAAATCGCGTTAATGGAATCTAAATAGATACTAAATGTATTTTAATGAAATGAACTGATGGTAGTTGTTATAAATTATGATTTCAGCTACCGTTTTAAGATACATACCAAAAAACAGGTAGCTTTTAGAATATGAAACGATTTATTTTGTACTCATTAATTAATGTTATGTTTTCTAAAGAAGTGTCTCAAGACAGGAAGTTTTGTTTTCAATAATACTTACGTTTATAAAATAACATATGAGTTTATTTGCATAATCGGTCTGCAATCGGGCGTAAATTTACTAATCACTATAGAAATCTGCTATTATATAAGTCGCAAGACAGACCTCATATAGAGTTGGACCCTTTGACCAGCTTGGACCCTTTGGACCGAGGTCCAGAGGCGCTCTGTACGAATTGTCGACATTCCCAAACTCACAGTCGGTATAGAACCTTAGGAAACCCCATCCTATTAAGGAGATACTTTACCTCCTTATGTGTGTTCTATCGCCTACACAATGGGTTGTGTTCTGAAGAGTTGTTTGACATGATGCCAACGTCCACATTTCACTATCGCACACCTTTCACCCGTGCCATACATTTGGTAGATTTAACAGTTTTTTAATAAGTTTTTTCGGTTAGCGACGGATAGAAGACAAATATGTCGTCATGTTCACAATTTTCACAAACAAGAAAAATATCCGTAAAAAAAAACGAATTAGTTAAGTTTATTTTTTTTACAATTTACCAACTTCCGGAATAAAAGTTTGTACGATTTTTCCATATATTATCTATAAATATCCCATTCGAACGTAATTTGAGAAAATCAGGGTATTATAATTTAATGTCTATCAAAACCGTATCTTTCCTGGGTTATATGATTTATTTATTTTTTTCAACATAATGACACAGCATAACAGTCTTAACTAAGTAACTGTGTATTACAAATTTTAACAAAACTTAAATTATCAATAAATTACTGAAGATTTACTTCATGATCATTTGTGTTCAATGCACTCTTTTACTGAAATTTATTTTTACTGAATATGTGTGCAGAAATATGAAATATAAAAAATGACGCCAATGCGTGATGAATGCATTTTAGGCGTCTTGTTTAATATGGCGCAGTCGGTAGGATACGATATTTTGATAAAATTAGCCAGGACACTAACAAATTTTCCTACAGTACTTTGAACTGTTAAAGCATGGAAGATAAAATAATATTGCTTTTACGTGCAACCGTCTATTAAAATTCACATTCATTGAAATCTAATTACTTTTAATTTTTTTATTAATAATGTTACTATCTAGGTACTACACTAGGTACAGTCAACCGATTGTAAAAAATCTCTTACTATCATTTTGACGTGGGTATACAGTAGACCTAGGGTTCATATTGGTTGACTGCACCTATGTTTTATGTGAAAAATATCGCGTCATTATTTGTTTTTGGGAAACTATTGAGTTTACCAGCTCTCCAACTAACAAACACGATTTTTAACAAGACTTATTATTACAAAATACAAATTCTCTTTATTGCACAACTCAGCAAATAAAAGGAAAGGTAAACAACAGTCAGTCTTATCGTTAAAAAGCGATCTCTTTCACCCATAGATTCTCTTTCTTTTTTTGTAATCCCATCAAAACTTATATTTTTTACCATTTACAATTGCGTGTGCTTAGGTCACAACTAATCAGTGAGATGAAGTTTATGATGTTCCGGATCACGGATGCTGCGAGCCCGCCCCCAGGGCGGCGGTGGGCGGGTTTCCTCGACGCCTATATAAGGCTGCATGGCTCAAACTTGCTTATTAGATGCGCGCGATCATACCGGGACAGGAGCCGCTCTGTGTTTCCCGCGCTCTTCTCGGCTACCAGGTAAGTTTGATTGCGTAAAAGTTCGGCCGGAAATATATTCATGGAACTGTGTGACATGTTCACGTGACGGGTTAACGTGTGATGGGTGGTATTTAATGATGTAGTTTTTATTCTATTCAGTTTGGATGTTGAATCAGGAAAGGGATTTAAAAAGTTAATAATTAGCCATTGAATTTATTGAACTATAAAGATCCTAAAAGTGATTCTAAAGGATGTTGTTGGTAAAGCTTTTTTTCGGTATATAGGAAACTGATGAATCATAGTCGTTTAAGAGGAAAAATTACTCTTTTATTATGTTTGTTTCATATTATTGAAAAAGGTAAGGAATTTTGTAAATTAAAAAAAAAACCTACTTATTTTCTTTAAGTCTGGGATTTGAAAACATAAATAGACAACAAAGTGCGTTGGGATTTTGGTAGTGCCTTATTTGTTTTATTTTAGGGATTTTCACTACTACGATTCTATAGAATGTGGCATAAGGATAAATAAAAATAGAAATGCTCTATCGAAACATAACTTTTCTTTTCTTTAATTGACTTAGTTGCTACTTTTCCCAATTAGTAGAACATGATACTGATTGATCTCCTGAACGGATTTTTTTTTAATCTCGCAGGATAGCAGTAATTAACTTTCAGAATAAAAGTACCCAAGATTGAATCAAATTGTGTTGTGAATCAAAATGCAGTGTAGGGAAAAGTCGGAGTAGAAACGAACTAATAAAGTCAGTGCAAGCCTAGCGCGGACAGTGAACTAACTTTAACTAAAGATATTGAATACCTGTTTATACACCGTGCTTTTTTTTATTTTCGTCAAATTCGATACGTTGTTTTGTACGTTAATAGAACCTGCTATTATTTTTAAACAGTAACGTCTGTGAACGATACCATTTTCTCAGAAAGAAACGTGAAAAAAGTGGAAAAATTCATAATTAATTATTTTTTTTTTTTTTCACTTTTCCTTTCTTTCTGAGGCACCTGCTTAATATACAGCTTTTTGTAAAAATCAACAAAAAAATTTTTTTTGTGTTTCATACAAAATACATGAAAGGTCCTTTAGAGTAACATGAATGTGAGTGTCAAGTAGGACAAAGCTTAAATGTAGACACGACAGCAGATTCCAAAACACTGCTTGGTAGATGGTTTAGTAACCCTGGTTCAATTATTTTTACTTGTTGAATGTCTCATAAACTGTAATAGTTATTATTCTAGTTTCTTTTTACACTGGTTCAATTACTAAATTTATTTGTTGAATGTCTCAAAAACTGTAATAGTTAATATACTAGTTCCTATGAAAAATTAACTCGATTTAAGGTGAAAAAACTTTCTTAAAAGTTAACGGAAATCAACAAATCAGGAAGTATCAATTACTTATTTTTAATATAAATTTGTTACAGTCGTATAATAATAAAATATACCTATTATAAACAATTTTTCAGATCATTAAGGCAAAATTACATTTAACACGTGCTTTAATGACCCGTTCGATTTGGGAAGCATATTTTATTTATGGATATTTATTTTGTGTTTATGTTTTCATGTTTTGTAAGATTATCTTTAAGACTTACCTATTTATAATAAATATTTAATACGAGTAATTAAAATAATATTACGAGGTCGAAATGTATCTTTTTTGGTAGAAGCGTACTGCTATATTAAACAAATGCAAAATTTCATTTTAAATACATATACTCAATAAAATAATAAAAACATAGAATTACAATAAACACTGTTAGACCATGTTAAAAAAACTAAGATAATAAACATTTGTGGCAAATTTAGGTACCCAAACCTGCTATTTCATTTCTTTTTAAATAATTAATAAAACGTCTATTTCATTGTACCCAAATAAGTAACAATAAAGACAATCGTCTTGTTCACCGCAATATTAAATATCGGCTTCTATTTGCTGATAAACAATAAATATTCATCTCCTCTAAATTAGCTCACCGCAATGTCATTGTCATCTCGTTGTTTACGCCGATATAGGTACTTACACCCTGGTTCTATAAATATTAGATTATTTGATATACAAGAAGAATCTAGTAAAAAACTATTTGTGTATTTTTTCTTTATAAAAGATTAATCGCGTTTATAAGCACCATGCCCTACATTTCGAGCCCTTTACAGCACTCGTTTTCACAGGGTAAAGATGAAAGTCATCTTAACCCTGTAAAAATGAGCGATGTAAAGGGCTCGAAACGTTACGGAAAAAAAACCGTTCTAAAGTGTTTAATTACATAAGTGTTATTTTTGCCTCTAAAAGATTTTATGATACAATGATTTTATGTACATATGTACGTATATATCTGCCTATATTTTAGATTTTGCCGAATTAAATTGTCTGTTGAAATTAACATTGCGAGTCTCTTTTAGAGGTCGTGGTCACCGTGTAAAATACACGATTTCCCGTGACAAATTGAATTTACCCATTTTTATCAACTTATATGTTGGTATGTCAACTAAATTCGACTTTCTGTAATGTCGAAAGGGTCAAATGGAATTGAAATAGTGCGTAGTGTAAGTAGGAAAATGTTTTTGATACACTCCTATTCAATTCGATAAATTATTTTCACAGGAAACGATATCTATTCGATACCCATATAATATTGTATGTTAGTAAATAGTAATATAAACCCTACACTATTGAAATGAAATTAAACAATATACACCGTGTTTTTATTCAATTGCTTTAACTATAGCACTGTGGCATCTGTCGAATAGATTAACTTATTTCTTAAATTCGGAAATTTATAGTATTTAAAATTGTTTTTCAAAATAGTTACGTATTGCATTAGCTGCTTATGTTAAATGGACATTTCAATTAAGTCTGCTAAGTAATTGACAACTATGACATATCAATGTCAGGTCGAATACTCATACTCCATTTACACATTTGCAAAGGCCTTACCAGATAAAATAAAATTAATCATTATCTCCAAAATGGAGTTTAATAGAATAACAGTGTCTTTAAGAAATTGATTTAAATTAAGCTTAAAAAATCCTTCCTTGAAATTTAAGCAATTCAATTAAAGCATGGTGTATAATATAATTTAAACTCCACTGCTGACGTCCTGTGATGTCCTAGCCGCGAAGGTGATAACACCACTCTGTCTGTCCGACGAGGTCTGCCCGACGCAGACGAAACATGTCACGCCTATTGTGATAAAAATACGTGAGTGTTAACCGTTGCAATTTAATATCATGGTGTAAAATAATGAGATTTTTCAATCCATCCAATCATTGGATGCCTGTTAATGAATTCTACCTATTAATGAATGCAATAAGAAGTAGATAAGATAACCCAATTTTGGAGGCTAAATTGCACATTACAGGCATTTTTTTAATTTCAATTATAAAACCGTGTTACGTAGGCATGCGCTACAACAGTCAAATAAAATGTACTTGTCGAGTTCTTCGGGTTGCGTGACTCATTCCCAACATGTTCCTTTTTAGTGCCTATAGACCAGTCTCTCGAGCACTAAAACTTGATTACATAGTAAAACATGTTTAGTACAATCCCCATGTTGGATGGAGCTCAATTGTGGTGTCGTAACATAGCACATGATTCACATTTACTAACTCAATCAATAGAGGGCGCGGGAAATAATGTTTCAAAACTCTATTTTGATGAATTTCACCTAATAAAATACATCCAATAAGCGCACGGCAATGTTGCCATATGACCAATAATTAATTAATTGTAATTAAGAGCATGAAATTTAAGAAAATACCATATTTTCTAAAGTATTCTAAGCGTTTAACAGCACAAAATATTAATTTATTGTTAGCAATTAATATTGAAGGTGTCAACTAGAGGGGCAATGTCTAGCAATAGGACGTTGACGTTTGATAAAAGTCGTAATAAAAAGTTGGTAAAACATACTGAAAGATTTAGACTCAAGTTTTAAGGAGCTACTTAATGAGTAAACAAGTAACGCGTGAAAATAAGTTTGTAAATACAAACTTCTGTTACATATTTGTTATGGTGACAATTTACAATTAGGTTAGTAATCGAAGGCACATTAATGATGACCTGAAAATATACCTAGGTGAAGTAATTGGGCAATGCAGATTAATAGCACCATGCAAGGGTTTATCTCAATTTTCAATCGGAAATTTCTAATTTCTCCGGAGTAGCATTTTTTTTTCATATATACATTTAATGATATAACATACATTGTTAAGGGCCCGAATTCATTTAATTATATGTATATTTGCCTCTATAAAAAAATTGTATTACATTTTAGCTTAATTTTGGTTAATAAAGAAATTAGGCGCCGCTAAGCAAAAAATGTATAACAGTGATCTCAAAGCACTATTTTCCGATACACGTTTACTTTTGGAAAGGCATACATTTAATAGATCCTAGGAAAGATCTCAAAGGATAGAGGAATATTAGGAAGAGATAGTTTAGGCAAAATAATGAAATATACCAGACAAAATCAATCTGCCGAACAAATTAGGTATTTTTTGGTGGGACCAGATTCAATCATAACTTTATTGAATGTTAATATATGGGTAAAAAAACAATTATACTCACGGTTAATTGAACAATTATTAATATTGGAATTATAATTTGTAAGTTAGTTTTTGAACTACGAGTTAAAATTTGAATCGATCAAAAAAAAATAGGATGAGGACGCGCCAAAGAGCTTTTGAGTTTTGAGATTTTTTAATACTTCCCCAAAGAGAATAGTTCCATATGAAAATAATCGCTTAGCTCCGGGTTAGTTGCCCAACCCCGGTTGGTGCAGGTGGCCCTTAGATATAAACGGTTAGTTGGCTAGTATTTCTTATTAAAATATTTTACCAAGTGTGTCTGTAAAAGTGATAATTTAAAAAGAGAAATCGCTTGGCGTTTCCAGGGATTGCAATATAAACTGACCGATATTATCCGGGAATTTAAAAATTTCAATCGATAACGTGACTGTAATATTAACTAGCTGGCCTACGTCCCGAATATCTTGGATATACGGAAACTCATTAAGGATAACACTTTTGCATTATTGCACGGTGGCTGCAAAAGAAGCCCTCATGCGATAGGGATTTCCGTATTCATTTTCCGTATCATAAAGACTATTCAAACCCTTTTTTTGTTAAAAAACAATGTACATAACATTTATTTTCGAAATATATACAGTAAGTGTACCTTACCTACCTCTACTTACCTCTACCTACCTCTACCTACCTTAAATCTAAAGTAGGTCCTTGAGGCATTGTACCTAGGATGCTGGCGGCATTTCCTCGTTGTATCGCAATGCTGATACGTTGTGCGAGGAAGCCACCAGCTCTTCGGTCACCCTTTTTTTAAATCCTAAATATAATATTAATTATGCGTCATCACTTATCTTATTTAATTGGCTCTAACGACGCGGTACGTTTTGTAATATATTAGCCCCTATCTTTTTGCCAACCGTTTCGGTACTAATTACCCTTTTTATGTTTTAAATGTAAATACACACTATACTTTTTATATGCTATACAACCCAGAGTACTAGTAATCTGTAAAACGAATTTTTACTTACGTAATTTTGAAGTTCGTGAACAAAAATAATTTTCTGTAACAATTTTGCAGATCTGATAGAAATAAATATTTATTATGTTTTATGAAACATTTAGATGTGTATTCCGTATGAATGTAATAACCGGTTTCTCACAACTTTATGAATACGTCGTCAAGTCGTCATACAAGAGGTCTTTGAGATGCATTTCCATTGTGTCCTCGAATATTGCTCCATCTACTCGATTTCTAATAACTGAACTCTATAGTCAAGTGGCGGCAATAGATTTAAGCTGGTGATTTTCAGTAGCAAAAACTTAAAGGCGAAAAACGATTTTATCTCAAAGTATATCTCTAGATATGACGCTGCAGAGAGATAAAATAAGGCAAACTAGTTTAGTCGGACATACTATTGTCCATTGTCATTATGAAATAATACCTAACGGTACTTTTGTAGCCTCATCACGCTTATTGATGGTTGAAACTATTCCGGTCGGTTCTGGTATTAATATAAAGTTGTTATGTCTATGTTTTATACTTACTCTGAGGATTTTGTAATCTCATCATAAATATACCTAAATAGGTACCTTAGAATAAGAAAAATTGATACGCGTTACAAGCAACATGTTCACGTTTCGAATCTAAAAAAACCGGCCAAGTGCGGTTCAGTTATCTATAAACATGATGCAATAAACTGCATTTCAAAGTAGGAATTTGAAGTCAGCCCTTATCGACAGATTGGGCCACTTGTTTACATGGCATAGAGTTAGTATGTGAGTTTGTTTCTCATTGATAATTATTTATCACGTTAATCGATATTAATTGTTTAAACTTTATTCAAAAACTGTATTGAACTGTAATTACAGACAAAGCTTTAATTTTCCTGTAATATTTATGTTAATATTAAGACGTTGTGTAAATATTACACATTTAAAGTTAAAAAGTTAAATTCGGATAAGTTCGTTAAGATAAGGGTTGGATAGATAATGATATTTTTGACATTTTCCTTAATACATCGAAATGTTTTCACTTGATATGTTTTCAAATGATACCCCATGTGATCCAGTAACTAAACTTTTAATTTTTTGCCCCCCATCAGGCAATTTCATATAAATAAAAATATATTTTTTATAATTTTATTTCGTAGTCTTCTTTGTAACTATTTCAATTTTCACATCGGTAGCTTAATTAGTCCCCAAGATATTTAACGATGTGACTGACAGACAGAGCGCCGCCATAGGGGTTCGTTTTTTACTATTTTGTTACGGAACCCTAACAAGGGTAACAAGGTTGATTCAACAAAATGATAGATTCGAAAATAATATATAGATATATATAGATATATATAGGTTATATATAGGTTATATATATAAATATATATAGGTTTGAAAATATCAGTGATTTTTAAATTTAAGTACTCTAAATTGACAAATACCTTCACACAATTCTTCAATTATAGGTATATCAAAATTAAACGAGGTATCAAGTTCATCACCACTCAACAGTATTCGTAGTAACGGGGTTAAATTAAGATTTCAATCAATTTTAAAACAGCGGAAACCCAAGAAAATATTTTACACATATGGTAGCACCGTATCAAGCCAATGTTGATCGAGCAGTAGGTACCTATAAACGGTATGAGGTGGAAGTTAACCCTTTATTTTACCTGCCTTTTTGGATGGTTGTCATTAAACGCCATTATCGACCTTTGCCCGGCCGAAAATGTCCTCGTAGTAAGTAAACAGTGGGCAGTTATTTTCTTGGCTATCAAGTTCCTGGCCATTACCGTGTAAGTAGCGAAGGGTCTTATTAGTGTAGTACATTTTGACCTTCAATTGAGGAAGCTATTTTATTAGATATCAGTAGGTTTAGTAGTAATTGAATGTAATTGCACAGAAAATAGCCAGGTAGTCGCTTAATTGTATTGTTATCACATTTTTCTTCGTATTATTTTTATTTATTTATTAAGAACGCACACAGGCATGCACTACACATATATCAACAGTGAATATAAATATCAATCTTACTATTCAAACGCGCAGTCGCTAACTCCTACGATTACGTACAACTCATGGAAAGCACATAGTTCAGAAATACTGGTTGCTACGAGCCAGGGTTTGTGCTTACGACTTGTGGAAATTGTCCCTTATATTTTTATGTAGATTTTTATTGTTGAGACATACTCGTAACATTTTCCGTAGTTCTTCATGAAAACGGTGTAGATGGAATCTTATTCTATAAAACTCAGTATCAACCTAACCTTGACCGGTAATGACCGGGTGCACCCATATTATATATATATATTCGAAGGCAAAACTCATAAAAGTCATAAATGATCAAAACACGGGGTTGATATCCCAAGAAGGCCATTGGCACGTGGAAACAGATAAAATGTGTAGAGGCGATGAAGTGACATTAAAATGTGGGTTTTATGTAGTTTTAAACGCTTTTATCATATTTTTTACGATCGGTGTTCATGTCGCTCTAGAGGAAGAATAAAGTACTTATTTGGTCCATAGAAAAGTTTATCTATTAAAAATCTGAGTTGACACGAATTTCAATTTTAACTTCTTTCCTTGTTAAGCGTTATTCTTATCAGCAACCTAGTTAGATAGAGAGAAAATGCCATGGATCCCGATTAGGGTAATGGTTAGTTATCTACGTATTTTAGTTACGCAGTGGACTACGTGGGCAAACGAAAGCCATGTCGACGCGCCAAGGCACGGTGCGGCTCGGTGCGGCGCGGTACAAAAGAAACAAATCTTTGATATGTATGAAAGTGTCCTACGTGAGCGATCGTTACGCGGAACGAAGAGGCGCAGCGTTCTAGGTCCTAGGAGACTTCCGATGGTATCAACGGTTTGATCCTTGACATTTATGACATTTCAAGTGCGGCGTTGCACTGAAATGTCATCGCACCGCGCCTCTTCGCTATGGCGTTAGTTCACCCACGAAGTATACGGCCTTATTTATGTAATAGAGTCAAAATGCAAGCAAAAATATTTTTTTTACTTAAGTACCAAATCTTAATTATTGCAAATGCTTTAAACCCTGTTAAGGAAGGACATTTTGTACGGAATCGATATGTAACATTAATAGACATGCTATATTACCTATATTATAAGAAAAAAAAAACAAAAATGACCCACACTTCAGTAATCTAAGCCTTTTCCCTCCTCGACTATTTCTAAGAAAATGTTACCTACTTGTAGTTCACCACAAAACAGGTTTACGTAATCACATTTTAAAAATAAATTTATTTAGACGTTGGGTGTTGCGATAAAGCTTAGAAAAGGATAAAGTCGAGGTTTCTTGGAAAATGTTCGTCCCGAGGGAACCTAAGCCTAACGTGAAATAAAGTGGCAACACTCGTACACTTTCCTTGGATAAACGTTAGCTAACAAGACCCTACGTTACGTGCACCGGGCCCTTGGTTGTCACATCTTATAACTATGACAATTATTACGAGTTTTATGAAATCTCAGTGGTTTGCTATGTTTTGATTGCTTACAACCAAAAAATTCCTCACCCTTAATAACACTCATATATGTAATAGTACTCATATAAGAAATGTTAGAAAAGTTTCTAGATTCGCAATTCGCTTAATATCTTAATTGCTTGAGATTACCCTTTAGTTAAAACCTATCGCTTTATAATAAAATATTAAAACTACGGAAAAGTTAAGATTCATGGTAAAGAGTTCAAATAATTCTGTTTATCGACGATTTTATTTACAAAAAAAAAAGTTTTTATCATAATATTAATATGTCTCGCGATAGTTTAAATTCGGAAAAAAAGAAGCGTTCATTTTTATACCTATAAATATCATTGGTTCAATGCATTTAGGTATCTTTATATTTTTAACAACCAACTGAAAAATATCCCGAATACTGAAAGTAACTTGATATCATGTTTTTCAAGTGTTATACCAATCCACATTGGTAACTCTCAACGCTAAACCAAGTAAAAAACTGAAGCTCTTCTGAACGGCCAGTAAATTACGTTTATTTCGTCAGAATTTCCAGGACTCGGGTAACAAACTGGTTTTGCACACTTTATCATTTTACAGTTTTCTAAACTCCATTAAGGTGAGTGAAATGTTACTATTGTAGCTGCTGGAGTACCTACAATAATAATTTTGCGCATTTTGGGATTTTCGGGTTCTACCGAAAGTAAAACGGGGCATTCATTTTTGAAGGTTTTAATGAAAAGTTTCTTCTCACGGCAAAGATTTAGCGTTATGTCTCAAAATCGGGACAGTTTTACGTTTGTGTTCTAATTATTTAACACTTACATATAATATACTCGTGCCTACTCTTTCGTCAAAATTGTAAAATGGGTTTTATCATTTTGTATAATTTTATTACTTTAGAGAAGTGCTTCTTACGGTAAAACAACTTGGCTAATAACACTTCAGATTTTTCAGTAGACTTAACACTTTTCGCCAAAAGACGAATTTGAAATATTAAACAGGATTAGACAGTTTTTTGCTATGTCAGGCTTTTACCCCCTTTAGAATAATCGTTGTCTCGGAAACACCCACGAGAATATATATATTTCCGTCGTCAGGAAGGGTTTCCATGAAAATTTGTTCCCTTTTTGTTCCCCTTTATTGACAAAATATAGCAATCCTTTAGTAGAGTGTGCTTAGGTTTACAAGGACGAAAATAAATACCAAAGAATAAACGTGATTCAATATCATGACCATCATTACAATAAAGGTTTATTTCCTTTAGACCGATTTTTTGTTTGTTTCTTCTATCGATGTAGGCGTCACTTTATTAAAAGTAAATCAATTCCTTAAAACTAACATTCAAATATAAATAAAACTCGTCAAAATTGCAAATAAGAAATATCTCAATTAGATTGTTTTTTTATTACTTTTAAAGGTTTGTTTCCTCAGAACTCTTTCTCTGAATTCGAAGATTTTGCTTGTAGATTGGGCCCATCTTTATCAAATTTCAAAGGTGACGAGAGATCGATTGAGGGACCTTTTTTAATTTTGTATTCATCAACACTTCTAGCATTTCCATTAAAAAGAGTATGTTTCATTTGCGGAGCGATTGTTACTTAAACTTTATATTAATTAGCAAATTAGAAAAAAAACGTGTACATTACAATATTAGCAAAGTTGGACGTGTTTTAAGCGGAAAGTGAGGTTGACCTTTCCGGATAATGGAACCAATAAGTATACACTGCGTTAGGTTTATTGACTAAAACAATTAATTAACGTAAATGATTGAAAACGGCCACGTCGGTACAGTTGACATTCGATATTGAAAAAAAAAGTGGCGAATGACGAACTACTTATTGAAACCGACAGCTTCTTCAGAAGAGAAAACCTAGGCAGAAATATAAATCGAATTTCTCTACCATATCCCTTGTGCACACCTGAGGCTATTCGGGCCCACAGGGTGTGTCTCGGTAGCTTAGTTGGCAGAGTGATGGGTGTGAATTCCAATGTCCCGAGTTCGAGTCCTACCCAAGACCAAAAATTTTCCCATTTGAAAAAATCTAAGAAAAACGATAGTCGGACTTTTCAGAATAATGTGCAAAATTACAAATTATATTGCTTTAAACGCATTGCATAATTGTGGACATGGTACTTGTTCTTTTTAATCATTAATAAAAAAACAGTATATCCACTGAAATGACTTAAAAATAAAGCTCAATGTTCTTATTTTGTAACATAAACATTAGACGAAGCGAGGTTGTATTTAAAAAATGTGATTTTTTCTAACAAACATATTTTTGTTGCGACCGTATTTTGCTACGATTTCTATTAAACAAGACTCCGTTTATTCTACGTACCCTTAAAAAAGGTTTCGGTCGCAGCCCGCCTTTGAATACGAATAAATCACGTAATTCATTTACCTGCCATATTTTACCCTGAAGGTTATTGCTTCCCCCCATAGACATGCATAATGGGATGAGCACATATTTATCGTAAACTTCACCTGGGCCCCTTAGGCATACGTCATCATCTTTCTAGCTTTTACCGGAGCTTTATATAGACCCAAGTAGTCTCAAATCCGTTTGTCAAACATAGGTGGCACAAAGCCGATTCCTAACAGACTGGAAAATATGTCTACGTATTAGTGTAGATTCTTACTAGTTTGATCTTACGATTTTTTTGATATCTTATAAGTTGGTATTTCATGCTCGAAGTTGAGCAACGTTCGATACCCAAACAGACACTTGGAAGAACAATAAGTATGGAAACGTATATACCGCTCAGAAAAATATGTACCCAAAAATTAAACACTTTAGAACGGATTAATCGCTTTATTAACACCATGACCTTACGTTTCATCATCTTAACCCTGTAAAAACGAGTGCTGTAAAGGGCTCCAAACGTAGGGTCATGGTGTTAATAAACGCGATCAAAGGACTTACACTAGAGCGGGACGGGACGGGGCGGGACGGGACGATCTGTCAATTTCTTTAGAAATAATCACGTGATAGCTCGGAGCCCTCGGAGGTTACGTGACGTTTTCTTTAGAAACTGATAGATCGGCCCGGCCCGGACACGTCCCGGCGCGTTCTAGTGTGAGTCATCCTTAATCCGTTCTAAAGTGTTTAATTTCAATGAACAACAATCGCGGAAACAGAAGACAATATTATGTACCCAGAAAATTCGTACAGGTGCGACTAGACACATGGATCACACATTACAGTCTCTGCTCATAGACTGCGATGTTCAGGTGCATTCGGTGTAATAACTTAAAATATATATTAGGTAAAAGACTAAATTGTACCTATGATTATATGTAGCTAAGATATATTTACACATAAGTATCTCGAGCACGAAAGTGTGTCGTGACACTCGTGACGTGCAGCGAATCGGATACTGATTGACGACTGAACGCAGCCGCCGGACGGTGGGAATGAAACGAGCACGAAATGACAGGTGTGGCTTGATAGACACATTGAGCACGCAACGCGATACAGTCTCTGCTCACAGACTGCGACGTGCGGGTCTGAATCGGTGTGATAATGTACTTGTAAATTATACCGTAAAGAAAAAAACAAAACTATATTATAAATTGACACTAAACACTTTAGGACGAATTAATCGCATTTATTAACACCATGACCTTACGTTTCGAGCCCTTTACAGTACTCGTTTTCACAGGGTTAAGATGAACTGAGAGAATGCGAATTCTCCCCGTCAATCAAAAAAGTTACTACCTACACACAAAAAAATAAAAATAATTAAAAAAAAAAACAAAGGTTGGTCTACAATGCCCAGAGGGGCTTATAAAGCTCTAGTAATACATTGCCTGAAGGCCATTCTATAATAAAAATTAAAAATTGTAAAAAACCCTGTGAGAATTAACATACATACAACTTACGAACGCTTCCCTAACTGGCTTATGGGGCAGAAAGGAGCGACAAGAAAACTGCCCTATTTTTCATTTTGCCTCTTTGGTTCCGTTCTAAAGTGTTTAATTTCAATTTATAACAATCGTGGTAACAGAAGATTATATTACAAAACTATAAACTTGAGATATCTACAGCTAAACTACAAAACACTCCTACTGTGAAAGTTATTCAAAAAACAGAATAACGAGGTGAGTGATTATTTATCTGCTCAGATAATTTTAGAAACAATAATGACAATGCTTGAGCAGTCATAACCTGCAGCTCCTACAAGCTAGTCACACGCACAATCAATTTTACAGAAATTTCAGGCGATGACGAACTGAAGGCATGCATTTTTTTGCATGAAATTAAGATTAAAAACATTGTTTATTTTCTCCCTGAATATCAAGTCCATTTCAGGTCTTTGCTCCTTCTTTCTCAGTAAACTTAAATCGCAATTGCATAGGTACCAAAGAATACGTACAAATGAATTCACTTAATAAATGTTTACCTTATTTATGAGTGCAGCTATCGAGTAGACAAGACGTCTCAGTCTATGGCATCCTAAGCTAGTTCAAGCTTTTTCATAATTTACCTTATTTAAAGGGAATAAAGTATACAATTGAAGATTTTTTTATAGCATATTATACCGAATGAGGCAGACTGTGAAATTTATGGCTACAGTGCGCTTACTTACTCCTAAATTTCTAGATCATGGCTAAATAACCTATTTAAATAAGCCTTATTTATGGGTATTTAGGTTAGCTTACATTTTACACCCTAAGATACCCCACAATGTTAGAAAAGAATATAATCATGAAGAATCAGGGCATTTTCAGAAAAAAGTGCACCCTTTTAATGAAAATGGGTCCTCAATTTTCCATAAAAAAAATTTGTCAGGTTTGTAACGGCCCATACAAAATGTATGAAAAAATGCGTTACAAAGCTGACCAAAAAAAACGGGACACTATTTTTCTTGTTTTTAATCAATAGTACTCGTGATTCTGGTTACAAAAAACCCAAAACTTCCTATATTTTCAAAAAAAATAAAATGGTACCCTATTTTTGAAAATGCCCATCAACTGAGTGTGAGTGAGGTACTTTTTATGATATTTTAAGTAAATAGTATTATTTGTTAAAAAACGATCTAATACTTGAACGCGTAGATTACATTTGATTCAAGAGCGACTCCTTGTGACTCTGGAGAAAAACTCCACGCACTGAAACGTCGGAGATTAGAAAAAATATATAAACGAATATCCTGTTCGAAATAGCCAAGCTGAGCTCAATAATTTTGACGCTTCAGTAGAACATACGATACAAACCGACATACATTGACTAGTAAAAACATAACCCTTCCCGTACTCGGGTAAATGTTTATAAAAAACTTGATATTAAGTATGAGAAAACTTATTCATGAGCTGTCCAAATACGTAAGGCTTTCATATGGCAGAGTAACTTTTGTAAGTCTTTGAAAGGAATCTTTTATTTAATGTAAATTTTATAACTAGTCCAAATACGATTGTATTTTCTATTAGATATATTGCTCGATAAAATAAAACCACTTTATTTTATTTGACTTTTCATATTTCGGCCTAATAGGGCACTGGGGCAGAAACTTGGCCCGAATAACAACAAAATGTCAGTTAACGAATGTCAGACTCCCAAATAGATACTCGAATATCCTTCTCTAAAATGAGACCTTTTTGCAGTATATATAGGTTTTTCAGAAATAAAATGGAGGGTTTTATTAGGTATGTGCCTTTCTTGTTTTGGTGGCGTGCAATCATTTAATGTTTGAAATAAATATAAAATGTCAAAAGTCATTGTACACTGTTGCGTGACTCGGCTGACAAATTAGTCTTACGCGGTCACATTGATGCGGATTTGGATCCAATTTAAATACCGTCTTAGTTTTAAATTATCATTAGTTACAATAATATTCTATAGGACGAAACTTCATGATTTCGCGCAAAAAAAGTGATATCTAAGTAAGAAAGTGAGCAAAAGAGAAGCCATCTTTATAGGAATATTTAACAATTGAAAAACGTGACCTTATTTGAGCTCCCAAGTATATGCATATATATACCCGCTTGATGATCAATACGAGAACACAAGGTTAAGGTTAACGATCTTCAAACTATGAAAAAATATGTTTAAAGACATGTGGTGTATAAATATGTCTTGGATTATAATGTTACAAAAAAATGTAACCCTATAATTATTAATTTCAATTTATTTTTAATATCAATGGATATTTGAGGTTTTTGATCACATTTTCAATATTAGAGAAGCGTTATTGTCATATTAGTGCTGTGGACCGCACGTTAGCTGCATGAATATGCCACCTGAGAGCTCATCAGCGACGCTGTCGGTGGTAGAAAGCGGTCGCTGTGGCCGGGAACGGGTAGAAATGATGATGATAAAATTGTCATACCAAGCAATACATTGAAAGTGAATAAAAAGCTAAACAAATCTTTCAATGCTACCTACTGGTCTTCTTAGTGAATAACTCCAACTGGTACTTGTTGACGTGGAAAATAAACCCGAGCTTGGGCATTGTTCACGGAAGCTAATTTGCTAGAAGCTAATTAAGTATAAAGCATTAATAATGAAATGAGTCTTTGGCTCTGCATTCAGTTTGTTTACGTAGTGCGAGGAATACACCTGCATGAGATTGCTAGCTTCGCACGAGTGATTCTTGTATTATTTCCTCTCGTTTTATCTGAGTTTGCTCCGAAGTATTTTACGCAACGGATAGCGATCGTGATTTATTAGATTTTATATAGACATAATTTAAAAACACGTCACATTACGTACACACCTACCTGTATAGTACATTACCTATATATATGAACAAGATCTTAATGGATGACTCCGTCAAATTATATAGAAAGCGTCACGTGACCTTTGAGAGCTCCGAGTTATCACGTGACTCTTTCTATAGAAACTGACAGATCGTCCCGGATTGGACCGAATCGTATTGGAGTGAGTCAGTTACTACTCGTAGCAACATTTACTAGCACGTAACGTTTCAAGAGGGGAAACTAGGCTATGTTCATTGGGATTCCTTGGAGTTTTTCCTGCTGTTTCTTAACAAATTGCTGCCTACTAGTACATTAAAAAAATTAATATCGAATGAGGTTTTTGAGAAGTACCTCTTAAACACGCACACATAAAAGTCAAAGTTCAATTATATGGCCCTGGATGTCGTAGGTTTGGATACCGGATGCTAAAAGCTGAATGATATCAGCTCGAAGTAGATACTTGAATAAGATAATATTATGCCTAATAATTGACTAAAATTATTAATTGAAATTCAAATTATGCTATTAGTACACAGTTTTATTACTTAAGCTTTACTAGGTATTTAAAATGTATTGGTAACCTTGACGATTTGAGATAAAACGTGACAAACTTGAGTTATTTGATCCCGGCATTTTCTAAAGTGTATAATAGGAAGTCTAGTATATTAAATTTCAATAAACGCAATCGGAACATTAAAATAGTCTTATCAAATTCATAGCGGGGGCTGGGGCCAAATGACGCAATTACCTTTAAATTAAATTTGTTCACAGAAATTTCATTTCAAGCGTTACCTTCTGAAGTATTTCGTAAGAATGCCATTAGATTGGATTTTAGGATAGTTGACACGATGATTTGTATCTACTTGGCAATTTTAAGTGACTTTTTTAAATCAAGATAATAAGAGGCTGCAAGAATACTTACAAAGTTTTTTTTAGTAATAATCGTTTATTGTAGGTTCAGATCTTATTAATATTATACACGAAAATACGGTAATTTCAATATAACATTTATATATTATGGAACTAGTAGTAAAATATGAAAAATATAAGCAGGTACGCAATAGAATGCATGATCATGCATGCAATCTTTACTCAGTCCCTATGTAAGGAAGAATCGAAACCATCTCCTTAGTACCTACCTACTTAATTTTTTTTTATTTGAGATCGAACTTGTTCCGATGTGTAAAAAGAGGAGTATTATAAAATGAAGGTTGGTATGGTCTATGTAGTCTCGTAGCAATCCAAAGGAGTATCAACCGATTTGACTGTGAAGGATCTGAAATCTAATAAAGCTTAGTTTCTGATCGTGTTCGAATGTCATCTGACATAACAGTCGCTACCGTAAAAACTACCTTGTGTCCGCGTCAAATTTTTGAATATTGTTTACCTGAGCAGTGACCGGGAAAAGGCTGGAAAACGCTAGGAAGGTGATGATAAGAGTTACTTCATTATATTCATATTTATAATCTTATTAACTTTAATCTTACTGGTAGTTAGTTTTATCTTATTGGCAAATATCAAATTGTACGTTTGTTACGTTTTGCTGTTGGTAGAACAAGTTTATTATTGTAGAGCACAAGTGTATATATACAAGAACTGTCATTTTTATAGTCCATGCATATTTAGAGGGCAGACTACCCGCAGCCCGTAGACCCGAAACCAAAATTGTCCCTGCCATTGGGTGTACACGTAGACCAGAGAAATTGTAACATATTCCAGCTTCTACGTTTTAATCATTTGTCGAACTCACACTCATGCGAATTTATGACCTCCCAGCGTTATTAGCTTAGTGGTATCGCGTGAGGCTCTTAATCCAAAGGTCATGGGTTTAAACCCGAGATAAGTACGAAATATTCTTCTTCTTCTTCTTCTCTCTAGCGTTTTCCCGGCATATACCACGGCTCAAGGAGCCTGGGGTCCGCTTTGTGAACTAATCTCAAAATTTGACGTAGGCGCTAGCTTACCAACTGCGAACTTATCTGTGCGGATAGCAACTGCCATCTGACCTTCCAGCTTAGAGCGTAAACTAGGCCTTATTGGGATAAGTCCGGTTTTCTAACGATGTTTTCCTCCACAGAAAAACGATTAGTAAGTAAGGTAAGTTCGTACATTAGCTCCAAAAAACTCATTGGTACGAGACGGCAGGATTTGAACCCGCGACCTTTGGTTTGAAAGACCCATATTTTACCACTGAGCCACCAACACTTATATTTACTGCTGGGCCAATGCTTGTACGAAATAAGTAAGAAACATCACTTGGTATTTACCAGTCGATTTTCGGTGAAAAAAATATCGTGAAAAAACAGCAGTTTCCATTCTGGATGGGGTTACCTGGCTGTCGCTTTTGTAAAATGAGTACCAAACCATAGAATTAGGTTAAGTTGCAAAAGGCCAGATAATATCGCTATATCGATAATATCGATTACAGATCTCAAGGTCACGCTACACTGGCCCCACTCATGAACTCTTCACCAATGGAAATAGCGCCAGCATGGATTATTTCATCTGGGCACTCGTAATCAGATTACGCACGGACCTCACGGCGCCTTCGCACGGCTAGACCGCTTGTACTCGTAGCTCGAACGGCGACGAATATGCCAACATTCTGTGACAATTCCTTATAAAGAATACCGGCTAGCATGCTTGGCATTTCATCGACTATCACTGCGTGAGTCAATTTAGTAAAATAAAAATCTACTTACTCCTAGCCTTTGGTTTATGGTGAAATTCACAGCTAGCTTTTCAATTATATTTTTATCGATACCTGAAGCCCAGTCACGCAAGCGTATTATGGTTGCACTCATCAATGGTATGACGATAATTTTGAAGGTGTTATCATTTAATTTCAACAAAAGTGATGTACTTAAACAAAAGACGAATTCATTAAACACTGGTGTTTTTTATTTATAACTCTCTGAATTTACAATTGCACGTCTTCAAAGCCCTAGCTAGTACCTATTCTATTGACAATATAGTCTCAGTTCATTAAAACAAAATAAAACCAGCGTCTGTACCTAACCGACGCCATTCGCTGTTACTCTACAATACTATGTACATGTATCGGTTCGTTCAGTCTGAACTGACGTTTCGTTTTAAGCATTCAACCGCATGCATTACAGTTTGCGCTCGTTTCCTGGATCATATCATAATATGCGTAATAAATGCTTCCATAATCACGTCTACGGCAACTGCAACCGTGAGTATTTAAAGCAAAATTTAAGCTCCAAGCCTAGTTTTACCAGTTTATTGAAAACCAACAGAACCGATCAAATAATCGCTGCGGTTTTCGTTGACCTAAAATTAGAGTAATGAGCTCCTGCCTCGTGTGATTATTGGGCACTCAAATACCTAGCTGCCTAAAATTGGGAACCCGCGTAATAACTGCCTACATCCCGTTGGGAAAGCACCTATTGGACATGTATAAGCTATACTACAAACACATACTTTAGCTGGGTAGGAATCTAGTTCGGAAACTGTTGAGTTATTACTCGAAATAAAGTTCAGATTCTTCTTTTTCATAGTCTTCGATTATTTTTTGTTGTTGACTAACCTTGTGTCTTTTAAAATACCTTAAAAAAACCAAACAGCAAAAGTTATTTTCACACCACCTATTTATAAAAGGTTTTTTTTTGTTCAAGCTAGGAGGGATCAAAGTGGCACTTATCTGTTCAAGGACTACACATTATTGCGTTTACGGGCATTAACTAGTGGCAGCGTGGTCTTGATATGATGCTGTTTTCGGCTTTTTTATTTCCTCTTAGTTGGTATGAAAAGCAGTATGTGTCACACGGTATAAAAATTATTTTCACCTTGGGCGTTAACCCTTGAATCCCTCATTACGCTCAGGCTTCTACTTAAGAATCCAATATTGTGGAATCCATCGCTTCATTCGGTATTCAATGTACGCCCATGCTGGAAATATATCATTTGATCCCTTGCAACACAATCTACTATTGGTTATTTGGCAAAATTTTCAGAGCGAAATGCATGATATTTTCGCTTTTTTACTTTAAATATCGAACAATCAGAGAGGTATGGGCACAGCGAATGCATATCGTTTAGTGTGGTAGGGCACAGCACAACGAATGTCGTCTCGCTCAAATCTGGAGCAGAGCCCACCTGAGGAAGTAGCACCACCTTACAGAAAACCGCAGTTTAATAACACTAGACCCTACTCATAGTGTTTTGTTTCTGTTGATGAGTAAGGTCGCCAGAGCTCCAAGAGGATTCACTGTTTTTTTTTTTTAATACGTGCTACCTCCAACGGTATCGGAGCCTATTGCTACGGATTTTCTCTTTCATACTAGTTCTCGCTTGTCATGCCTCTCGTACTTGCATTCAACATACTTTTTATTTCTTTCATGCGTCGTCTCTCTCATGATTCACTGTGTTGACAGCTGGGGACCCACGGAGCAAGCCCTTGGCCCCTTTAGCTGTCAACACAGCGAATCCTCCTTTTTTTATAAAGGGTCGGCAACGCGCATGCAACACCCTGGAGTTGCAGGCGTCCATAGGCTACGGTGACTGCTTACTATAAGGCGGGCCGTATGCTTGTTTGTCACCGTCATAGTATAAAAAAAGAAAAAAAAAACAATCCGAAGAAAACAAGTTAATGTTGAATCTGAAGTGTGACCACAGACAAGATAATTAATTATTCGTGCAATACTTTTACCATTGCGTAAAATAAATCAAATGTTACATTGGTATCGATTATCATATCAGTATTCAACTAAATACAACCATAGTGTTTGGTGCCTATGATAGCAGTAAAACTGCAAACTTTAATTTGACAGTTATATTAAGTAGGCAGTTTATTTTTATATACATTTTATGTAATAATAATTTAAAAATATATTCTCATATAATCGATTATAATGCAATCGATATCGATCATAAAATTCGTGTTGAAATGGCTCAATGCGTATTGCGTACATGTGTTGTGTTTCTCTTGGTGAGTAAGGTCGCCAGCGCTCCAAGAGGATTCGCTGTGTTGACAGTTGAGGACCCACGGAGCAAAGCCCTTGGCCCGTTTAGCTGTCAACACAGCGAATCCTCCCTTTTTTTTAACGGGTCGGCAACGTGCATGTGACACCCCTGGTGATGCAGGCGTTCATAGGCTACGGTGACCGCTTACCATCAGGCGGGCCGTATGCTTGTTTGTCACCGTCGTAGTATTAAAAAAAAATGCTCTATACTGACCAATGATTAAAAAAACAGCTTGAACAGCAAAGTAGCACTTTGGTCCCTCTTATCAGGGATGAAAAATTACTTGTCCAAATGAGAGGTGTGTAAAATATAATGTAGCTTCCGTTTTGTTGAAGTAATTATTCACATCATTCTTACAAATAAAATGTACTTAGTATAACAAACATAGATTTATATGTAGTAATCTTAGAGTTTGCTAAGCGGTGAAGAGTTGTATCTTCTTATTGATACTAAAAGCGGTTTACGAGGAAATTATGGCACTGCAGTCATAACTTGTTTTACTGTTCCATCCCAAGGGTCACTGGAAATGCAACGTATTTCAAAGCTTTTTCTTAAATGACATTTTTATGAACTAACTAAGGAAATTATAAAGAATCAATTAAAAAACGGTAAACGAATACAAGTGACGTTTATCCGCAATAGCTTAAGCGTATGCGTACCTAACTTACTGTACACATAAGTTCTGTTCAAAATGTGTGGACGTCACTCAGTCAAGGGAGTACCTAAACTCTCTGATACGAAATGGAAATTCAGAAAACACATATATAGATTCTATAGGTATACCAATGTGGTCGCGCTTGCACTCACATTGGTAATACTCTTAGAGCGATTGCTCATAAAATGTTTTCGTCATCATCATCTTGATACGTCAAACGCACATTTTCTCTAGCGTCAAACGAGAATGATACCGTAAGTCGGAAAAAGTACAAATTCCAAAGTCACGTCTGGACCATAATTCTTAAAAGTTCCTAAACAAAATTACTTCGGCGTACATTTTTCTTAAACTTGCTTGTTTGTTTCGTTTCTTTAATTCATCCTTTAAAAGTTACCTCGTTACGTTTATGTAATTAAACTGTTGCATTAATCAAGCGTCGTTTGCGGGGGATATTTTTTATTATTTTACCAGTTGTTGTGTTGTCGTCATTTTACCAGACGTCAATGCAAATATTTTAATTGGGGATTGTTAAGATATCTTGTTTAGTTGATATTTTAGATAACATTATTTCGGAGTTTTTTTATTGTTGTTGGCTATGTCCCACGTTCGGCGCCATTGTTTCAATAAACCGCATTGTTACACTAAAAAAAACGCGAGGATAATCAATACCTATTTTAGGACTAAAAGTCATAAACACTTCATTGACTGTACTAATTGAGTTCTTATTCAACTGTTTCAACCCAATCTTGAGCCAAGTGTCGTACAATTCAGACAGAGTCCATACTATTGCCAGCACAATAATGAACGTGTGCCTCCTAACCGAGATATGGTTTGTGTTTTGGCAAATTTGCCGTAAAGATGTTGGAAGTGACCGACCTATTTGGTTAACATAGTGCAATTGGTACAATTGGTACGAGCATGCAAGTTTGTCTTTCTACGAGTACGAGTACCTATGTTTTTTTATCTTAGTATATTTAAACAATAGTGATTGAAAAAAATAAAAGCCATGTGCAATGAGCATGCCCATGAAATGGACTTCTTAGTGGTTTATCTCTAATTATTTGAGAGCAAAAAAGGATTGTACATAAAAATATACCCATTTTTATGTAGAATCTATTTTTGCTCTTATAACACGTTATTTTTGAAATAACATTATTGCACCTTCGTGTGTCAACCTAAATATGCAAAATTTAATTGAACCGTCATTGCATGCATATGTGTTAAACCTGACAGTTAGTTGTAGCTTACTTAGTTTACCCGCCGCAGGTGAATTCAAATCGATACAAATATATGCCATGACATTCGAGACTAATGTATCGAGAGTAATGTTAAATGGTCTAAGATTAATGTCAATCTAGAACTGTGCCATTTGTATGTCACAAATCCAACTGTCTTGTGCTATCCCCATATCATACCAACTACAACGTTCGAGGAAAGGTACAAACTACAATTAGGTACTTACTTAAATTATTTCATGGGTGCATTATATTTCTCTTATATTCTATGTATATACAATTTTAGCACTAGAGGAATATTTGAAAAGGGACCTAGTAAGGGTTTGCCCCTTCTAGCTCTTATACATCCTAGTGTTATCCATCGGTCATTGTGTGGCCTGAAGAGATCGATTTGCGGCTTCGTCGGCTTGTCCTGTCATCTGGCATGGCCGTATAACGTATTACCGTTTGTACACAGCTCAATCAAAATCTTATGAAAAATTCTATTTTAATTTATCTACTAGTTCCAATGTATGGTACTTACGAAACAGCTGGTTGTTTTTAAAGGAAAAGCAAAAGTTCGCGCTGCTTAAGTTTTCTTAAGATTTATTGTAGATATTTTATTGAAAATACCTAAACCTCAGCTCGTATTCTTTTCCGTCTGATATGCAGTCAAAACCGTACAATACCATAGCGTACTATAATTTGGTATCAAATCTATTGCCGTTAAAACTGACGGCATTTTATTACAGTACATTTCCCTATCTGACAGAATAGTGAAGTGGCATCCCATATTCTGTCGTTATACCTAATTGAAAACACCATCGTTGTTAAGTTTAATAATAGCACATAATTGTGTTTCAGATTCCTTCTAAGAGGAAAGCTATCAGTGTTACCCACATACATATAATACTCAATAACTTCCCGGGAACCCAATGCAATTATGAGAAAGGTACTGTAGCGATGCGTGGTGTAGGCAATTAATCATAAAGTTAGATGCACCTACGTCTGGTGGTGCGCTCTAGTTGCAAACTTTACATCTAATGTAATGAAGGGGTTCATACATCTATTTGATTAATTATTATATTTGAATAATATTATAAAACGTTTTCTTGATTACTTTAATTGAGAACAAACATGAATAATACTAAAACATAAAATAAAACTTTGAAACTATTTAAGGATAAACGTTATGTTTACATAATGTTACAACTACTAGTTATTGTATAGTTAAGGGCAGTTTAAGTAGGTACATGAAACTCAATTTGTTCTGCAAGAAAAACGGTAAACTAATCCCACACCAGTGTTTTTATTGCCTGAAGTTACCTTATTATTTTTATTAGTGTTATTTGAATCCTATGTAACCTAATTTTTTAATACTTAGTAGGATTAAGGTTCTTTTAAATAGCGGGGCAAAAAAACTGAATCCACAAGATGATCAGCTAATAATATAGCGGTTCCGCAGAACTTTTGCTCAATTTCGATGTTGGCCATCAACTCTTCTGGAATGATAGACGACCCCGCAACGGGATAATCGATGGCAGTCTTCCTTTAACACGATTTTCGATAAGTGTGGGCGTATAATTACAGATAGCAATTTTGATTACGATTTTCATGGAGTGTGGAAACTTCCCAGCTACATACTTTTAATTAATTATTTTTGTATCGAACGTACTCAATATAATGATTTTAGGTACCATTTTTGTACTTACCTACTTTTACAGGGCTAGGCTAAAAGTTGAATGACCTGTATATTAGTGTGTAAAAAATGGACTTAAGTAAATTTGACGTATTCAAGACAAATATTAGGTATTCAAAGACGTCTGCTATTGTAATTAGCAATATAATTGCATGTAGTGTCTCAAGTGAATTGACAGATTTATTATGCATTACCGCCCTCTATTGGCAATATATGTTATTTTGACTTATATTGTCACGCATGTGGTTTGACATTAAATTTAATACATTATTTTAATCAATGAAAAGGTTTTTTAGACCAATAGCAACTTCATTTGAATAGCGGGGGAAATACGTATTAGCTTATGTAATTATATTTTTGAGCGGGGGAATATTTTTTTTGTTTTTAATTGTCAATGAATTGAGTAATAGATCAAAAAAATATGTTAAATTTCATCAAAAATCCTATTTAAATTGATCTTACATTTACCACGTAAGATTTTTATTTTATAAAAATTTGAATTGGGTTTGAAAATATAACAAATAGAACAGTTTTCAGCAATTGGCGTTTTTACACCTATGGTACCAAATGTCGTCAATCTCTTTTCCTTTTTTTTGTACATACAATATAATATTACGTGACGAAAAAATAGAATGGGTTAAAATTGTGCAAACGTCTAATATTTTACACGTCAACTCCAGCAGCTCGCTGCGTGGACGCCCTTATTTGCGATATAAATACGCAGAGGTGCGCCGACTCTATCAAACTTGTTTATGTAACTGTAATAGAACAGGGTGAAATAAAAAGGACCGTTCAAATTGTACAGTGAATGTATAAGTCATATGAACAACTTTTATTACAGGGCCAATGTCGAAACCGTATAAAAAAAATTGGCTATTCCATACAAATCGGCGGCATACCACCGGCCGGAATTTATAAAACAATTTTTTTCACCTGTATTTAAAGTAGGAAAAAATATAAATACATTATTTCCAAAACTTTGCCGAAAGTTATATGGTACATCTCATCAAATCAAAATAACAGAGTTGAATGATTATCAACCATAGCGTTTTAGATTTAACGTATCTAATGCCGTAGGTATTTGTCATACGAGTATGTCTTATTTAATAACCTCAATTTTGAAAAGGGGGATATCATAATAGTAATATAATTTGACATACCAAGTCTAACAGTAGTTTAAAAAAACAACATGCCTCTCTTTTTTTCGGAGTGGCCATACAAACTTTAAAAAAAGACAGCATGACTCTCTGACTATGCACGAATGGGAACAAATCCTTGTCAGGTGATGATTATGTGCAATATTGTGTGTAAGATGTTTAGATAGCTTCCAAATGGATTACTCGATTTGAGTGCGTGTTTTAAATCTCGTTTGCTTTTGAGATGGTTCTTAGTTATATATGGTGGAAGTATCGGTAGAAAGATAAATAATGTCAAAAATTTTGTCCCAGCGCAATGTCATTATTAATGTGACGCCTCGAGATGGCGCGATGGCACTTGCTCATTTGATTCTAGCTATTAAAAATTAAACTGTCAACAAAATATGGGTTGCTTACTTCACAAATCATTTGAAAGTTTCGTGTTAACTATCCTTAAATAAAATAAAATGCATGCGTGTTAATGTTAGGTGCGTGCGTTTATGAGTAAATATCAGAATGAAATCACATAGAGTTCCATTTCAATGCCAGTCTGGTTTGCCTGAGATAATGCTTAAAGTGTTTTAAATAATCGCCCTGGCGACTACGTATAATGTGTCGTCTAGTACACACAACACAATTATGTCGGCTAGTAAACACAACACAAGCTTTATTGAGCTTACTGTGGGACTAGGTCGATTTGTGTAAGATTACCCCATACTATTTATTAATTTATTTTATTTATATTAAATCCCAGGGCACTGGGGGCCTATGTCACTTATTCTGTAGTATCTCTTTCAATTTATAATTTATATATAGTAGTGTAAAACAGGAATCAAAACATTTATAATAAATAATAAATGATTTGATACGTGCATCGCGTGCTTTCAAAATTGCATATATGAAATAAATAAATAAATTTTGTATTATTAGATTCAAAGCCATCTATCTACCTACTAATTAAATTCAACAGATACCATCATAGATAAGGTTATTTATTCCTCAAATAGCTTAGTTGACGTGCCTGCGCAATTATTTAAGGGCCTATGAGAGTACTCACAGCGCCTTTGAGTATTTGCTTTAAATCTTTCAGCAAATCTTGCTTCGCCTTGACCGTAAATCGTAAACCTTTTAAATTACATTTAAGAAGTGGAATAAGCACGAATGCTGAGAAGGAACTTTGTAATCGCTGAATTACTGTTAACTTCGCAAATATTTCGAATTCGCCTTCAAAATACTATTTTGTTTTAAATAAATAAGTAGGTATATATACCTTTATGTATATACTATACTAATTTAACTTAGTTACACAAAATAATTGCGTTAAGTAATATAGATACTTACCATCTACTTAAAGCCGTTGAACGTATGGGTGTTTACACACTAGCGTTTTTGAACGCTACGGGCACACGCCAAGTGCACGCGGTGGTGTTTCACTGCGTTAAAAAACGCCCACAAAAACGTTAGTGTTAACGCGCCCAATATTGAAATTCGGAAGATACGTACGTTTTTAAACGTTGAGGAGCTGGAAAAAGATGTTTGAAATTAAACGTAGTAGGTTTAAACTTGTACGTCAACAAATTCCAATTTGATGTGATTGCATTAAATTGGAATGACATTGGCTATTGACAAAAATAAAAAAATAGAATGGTTGAGTAAATAAACAAACAAACGGGTGCGGGTCGCCTGAACCCATTCATTTGGACTACATGTTCTGTTTGCGCGAATGCAATGAGCGTGAGTGAGTGTTTAGCAGAGTCCGGATCGTGCAGCCATGTCTGTCATCAATTTAGCAAGGACTAACTGCTAGAGCGAGTCACTCATGTTTGAAGAAAAAAAAACCATTTACCGCCTGGGTCAGTTATAATTTTTTTCCAATTTAAGTACGAGTACTTACACGTACATTTTTCACTGTTACAAATATATCACGGAAACATATAAAAAAACTTCATGAAAAATTTGGAAAATGTTCACTAGATATATAGGAAATTGGAAATGCAAATTTTCGTTAGTACATCAGTAGTTAACATGTCTTTGACGTAGACTGTACGAAATAAATTGCAGCAGTCAAGTGATCAAAGGACCTGTTTACCCTTTGATTTAATAGTGATTAGTTCAAGTTCATACATTTGCTACTTATGTTCCTCTGTATTTAACCGTTAGAGAAAAGCGACGAAGTATTTTTCATTTACAACTATCGAAGCTATGCAGGCTATCAAGTAGGTATTTGGTTGCTTCTGAAGTTCCCCTGATAGAAAAATGAAACACCTACTTATAGACCACCGTTCTCCTCCTAGAGTTCGACTATTCTAAGTTTCCTAGATTTTGATAGCACACAGATATTGTCTAATGAACGTCATAATTTCATAGAAGATTGACGTTTAAAATAACACCTTGAAGTTTGACAGTTAATTTGCTTGGAAGAGATGACGTGGTTGGACATCTACTGGACTCTACATACAGTCAGTGCATTTAATAGTAGTTTATGTGATTGCATATAAAGAAAGGCATTGAAAATCGAGTGTGATAATAACATCACACGAGTTTTTTAATGCCTAATTATGTACAATTACATACACTGCTTTGTATACCCATATATCATGAGCTCTCCATGATCGACTGCCATTACGACTTTCATGAATGAAAACTTTTCTGACATTCAAGTTTCAACATTTATATTTTTTAAATTTAGAGACAAACTAGAGTTGGCCCCAATTTTCATATCGTTATCGATATCAAAATAACGTGCGAATTGCGTGCGTCATTGTATGCAATAGACAATTCGTTTCAAACTAAACGTCATCTCGACTGATATTAGAATAGAGGTCAAATCATATTTCCTTGTGTCGGGTGTGTTCAAAATTTGAAAAAAATTATAATATCGAAATCGATAATATTATTTAGCTATAATAACATTGTCACAGATGAGAAATTTGTTGTAACAAAAAAGTGTATTTTCTGCATTTTCTATCACATGTATTATGGGGAGTGTTCCGAGGAATTGTTCGGATTAATCCCTGCCGCTTCTTTCCGCCATCGCCCTACGCGACAATATTTCCACTCTCACCATTTAGATGGTTGGCAGTCCTCAACTGTGCGCTTTTCCCGAAACTTCCTGCCTCGCACAGCTAAACTGTGGAACGAACTGTCGCCAGCGGTGTTTCCGGACCGATACGATCTTCAAACCTTCAAGAAAAGAGCGTACTCCCACCTTAAAGGCCGGCAACGCACTTGCGACACCTCTGGTGTTGCGGGTGTCCATGGACGACGTTAATCGCTTACCATCAGGCGATTCGTTTGCTCGTTTGCCACCTATAGCATAAAAAAAAAGTGTATTATTATGGGGGTCTTTATATGCGGTTTTTGACCGCATTATTGAGGGCTAATGATATGTGGGTATATAAAAGATGAATGTCAAGAATGTTGTCCCGGCTAAAGGTCAATATAAGTAGACAAGAGAGAAAACAGAGAGTGACGCCTCGAGATGGCGTGATGGCGCTTGCTCATTAGTTGGCGTGAATAATGGACGCCACCGGAATGCACGTTACGACTTATTACGTAGTTTCTTTGTTGCTTGCGATTTTTAAAGTTAGCTACAAGTTTTTAAAGTATTTTGAGCTTATTCTGGCACGATGTTGCTTGCAGTTTTATTGGATGTAGGATAAGTACATTACAGTCAATTTTATATTAATGGATTAAATTATTACATACATATAACGTAATTTATCATGAAAAAATTGTTAATAATATACCATTTAGTACCTACAGCTACACAAAGTTGCCGCCTTGACCTTTCTTTACCAATTCTTGCTTTAACAATATAATTTAAGTGCCAAGTTTAAACATGGCATCGAAAATTACATAGTTGGTTTTAGTATTTAATAAATGTGTAATGTTTCGTAACCATTATATGCATGCTCGCTCATAGTTAAATGAGTCCGTGTAAAATGTTATTTTTTAACAACATTCATCGAAATCCAGACAGGTAGAAATAATTGTGTCTGCAACACGGATACAAATCTGTGACCGGAAGCTTTTTCAATAACCGAATACCCTCAGGTATTCCAAAAAACACCTTTCTGACCAACCATGCAATGCAATACCTATTAATTGGTATGACGAGTAACTACGCCACATCACCTATTTTTAAAAGCTCGAAAAATTTAAATATATTTCGGACCGAATTTTAACGTAAATTTTAGGACTATCTCGAATTCAAATCAGAAATGATTTCATTAAAACCCAGTTCACATATCACGTAGATTTGTCTGTAGATACGTGGAATACCTATACTTAAATTTGACCTTTTTGTTTGAGGACCACCAGCGCATTATTAATTTTAGTCAGGTGAGTCCAAATTACGGAGCTTAAATAAATATTCTGTGCGCGAAATTTCACACCAAAAGTATTATTTGGAGCCGGACTGGATCAGTACGGGTTTCCGGGTCGATTTCCGGCTTGTTATTCTCATGAATAATGTCACAAATACATGAAAGGAAATGTAATATTTCGCCAGCGGACAGGGTCGCACAGTAATTATGATTAGCATGGTTTATTTATTTGAACGCACATGTAGACTTGTCACTAAATTATAGATTTTATTTAAGGGCTCATTTAAAACTTCATATTTTTGTTTTTGTGACAGAAGACATTACCGGAGCGTTTACCAATCGTATTATTTATTTACTCGAGGCACTGGCTATTTAAAAACTCGCTTGGATCGCTTCGTTGGGGTCGCTTTCCGAAGGTATTGCGGTTTGTGTACTGTAATGCAGACTTTATATTAAAAAATGCCTCTGAGTAAGTCAACCTTAAATTCATTGCCTGTTGAATATTCGAAATATCCTCGATATTTTTCTATCAAGCATGACTTTAGAACCGAGGGCTGACCTCTATTAGCCAACAAAACAAAGTTTTTGTAGCACTACTCAACACTGCTATTCCATAATTTTGCAATTATTTATCGTCTTAAACAAAGTTTGAATAAAACAAATGAAGGTTGTTTTTATTATTCTTTAGGACAGGCAAATAATTTCAAACGTATTTTATTTTATAATATTACTATTTGTACAAGTAGCATCAAAAAACACAAACTATATTTAAAAATAATTAAAAGCTAGCCTTAAAAAATAAAACAACAAACCTTTCTCAAAAAGTTCCCCACTGGTCGTACCGGGCGTAAAGGTGCCCATCACACTAACCACGTTACCACGTTGGATGGCGATGCACAATCTTTGCGCCAGATAAGCCGCATGAATCTGACCCCCTTTCAGATATGCGGCGCCCCACTTCCTTAAAAAAGGCGTCAGAACTCAAACACCCAGATGTCTCGAAAGCGAGCGGAACAAACAAATAACTCATATTAAATAATTTTATTTAATATGAGTTAAATTATCAAATCCGTATTAACTTTGAATAATCTTAAATATTATATCTTCTCGGCCCAAACAATGTTTTCCTAGCGACATAGGACATAAGAACATATCAAATGTAACCTTATCACCCAACAGATCAATTAAGCTTTATAGTTTTTAAAAACCTACATAGTAAGATGCGTTGGACTTGTTTTCATCACACACGGTTTTTTTAACGGATTGGATCAAAAAGCTTCTTATAATATGTTGGTATTATTAGCGCCGCCAATTTGATTCCATACTTTGGAGTCAAAATCACAGCGACCCTTTTTAAATTCTTCAATGGTAATGTTATATTTCAATATTGACTTATTTAAAATATTCAAACTAACGGTAAAATATGTTTTTGCAATATTCATCGTGCAGCACGATACGATGACTTCGTTAAAAGTTTGCTGGTAGTTTTTTTTTTAAATTACCGGACTTCGTTAACGAGTCAGTTACTAGTTTCTCGTTGGCACCATTTCATAACTATTATTTAAAGTATAATTAAAGTGAATTACGGAAGGTTTGTACACTTGAGTCAACGTTATGGTATAAAAACATCTAATTTAAATTGTCGATAAGAGTTTTAAAGGTAACCTATTTTTTTTTACAAAGTATTTATTGTATGCTTGTCACAGAGGTGAAGTTATTAACCACCACCATACATTTCATTGACGCATACCTATGTTCATGTTTTCTATTATACAAATGTTTTAGTCGCAAATTTGATCAGTGTAAATTGTTGGGTGGATTTATATTTTGTGGTCGTTTTTTTTCGAGTCAGATTTAAATGAAATTTGGTAGGTAAAAAGAGTTACTTATTCTCTTCAAGATACACCCAATTTCCCAGTATTTCCTACAATATTTCCACTGAGAAAGCTAAGAAATCGTATGGGATTTGCAAATTTTTTGCCGCATATTGGGATTTTGTATTTATCTAGCGTAGAATAAGGAACTTTATCTTCCAACCAAATTTCATTCAAATCCGACGCGAAAACAAACGACAACATAATGAAAATCCGCGCACCTATGATTTTTTTAACAGCCCCTAGCCTAGTTTGTAGTAACCCTGCCTACAAAGCAGGAAGTCCCTGGTTTTAATCCTGATCAGCGCATTTATTTATTTGACACGAATACATATCGCCGTCTAGTACCCACAACACAAGCTATATTGATCTTTGGGACTAGGTCGATTTGTGTACAGTCGGTGCCCTCACATAAGTATCCACCCTACATATGCAACCGCGTAGCGCACGTGGATACTTATGTGAGGGCACCGACTGTACGAGAGTCCACAATATTTATTTATTATACACGATTATCTTTAATCTGTGATTAGGTACCATTTTTCCAACTCAGTAATAAATGGGATCACGTTGAAGTGTTACTTAGACGGAAACAAACTTTTTTTTACTAATCTCCTTGTCACTCTACTAAGGCTAGATACCTTTTTTACATACCTAATGGGAGTTGATAATTTATGTTATGAGTGATAACTTGTCATTGTTATATGCATTCATTATTTACTTAAGTTCCGTCACATTTCCCGCCAAAGCGATGGCACTTGACGTATCCTAATTACTTGAAGTAGGATGACCATGTATTCAGTGGTTATTCGTTTAACTTTAAATAATGTTTTATTATGCTAAAGTAATCGATGTAATTGCGTGAGACCTTGCCTAATAAGTTTAATTTGGGCTAAATATTAATATGAAAAATGTTATTATCTATACAGTGCACACAAACACTGCATTTCTAAATTGAATAATTATAACAATTAATTAAATGTAATTAATTCAATTCAATTCAATTGTTTTTTTTTTGTTTTTTGTGTGTTATTAATTTATTTAATGTATTCTTTGCTATTAAGCCAGGTAGTTTTAAGTTATACTTTTAGTTTGTAACATTATTTCAATTTTGTACATTTTGCTTTTTTTTTCTTTGGTGTTGAATAAAACTTTTCTATGTCTATGTCTATGTCTAAATTACAGAATTAAACAATTTTAATTACAGATCATGTAGTATTGTCAATCTGCAAACAATTTAATGAGATTGAACTAATTGAGCGGAAAATTAAATTAGTCACGTCTGATTTGTACCCAAATTAGTGGTTAAAGCCTTCGGGTTCCGAATTCATTTAACACTTATGAATATTCAAGCCGTAGATTTGGGGTTTAGGGGTTGAGCAAATGTTTTAGTGGTCAGTGTGACCAGATAAACTTCGGGCTCCATCTGTTTGTGATGTTTGATGACGTATGGACCATCGGGAGAATGATGTGCTGTTCTACGTGATAGAGCGAGTGACCCCTTTTATCATCTCTGCATTATTTGTCTTTTTTTAGATTACTGATAGGATGAATCCGTGGGTGATTCATAAATAAAACAATTAATTCTTACCTTATAAATCTCACATCTTAAATATTCTTAAATAATATGCATACTTTTTTTTAAATACTTAAAAATCGACAAAACATTTCGTTACTTAACACCTTTAAATAACACAACAGTTTTCAAGTTTAAATAACACAACAATCTGCCGCAACTCTTCACAAATAGCAACGCATAGCCAATTTTAATATTTTGATACGCGCTTAATAGGTAAATAATCGAATGTGTCACCAAAATTACCCTTAAAAGTATTCTGATTTACATTATCAGAAAACACAACCTATTTAAAATGAGAGATACTAAATTATTTCTCCATTTTTATTTTTTGCAATCCTTTCTTATATCAGATATTAGATTATCAGGTTATTAGATTATCAGAATTGGCGAATCTTGCGTAGAAGTGGCTTCATTTTTATTTAAATAAAGATCCAGTTCACTTCTATTTAGTAAAAAGATAATGTCGAACCAGAGAAAAATACTAAGCCTAAAAAAAAATGATATAGCACTGAGTAGCTGAATATTTGCAGAAGTTTATTTTATTTAGACTAGAGTGCCGTTGCCTAGTGTAGTTATTCTCAAAGACAGTGGTTTCTTGAGGGCAACTAGGACTTGACTTAGTTTTGACACCTCGTTACCTGACTGTCTCTCGTGGGGATACATTGAGATGTAATATTCAAGTTTCAAAATGAACATGCTTATTTCATCCCAGAGGTGTTTGAGATTTCTAATCTAATTGTATAAATCTTGAACAAATAAAATAAGCTAGGTATTTTTTCTACTCTATCTGTCATTAAAAAGATCCCTGACAGAAACTTAAAATTATTTTCATTGATTTTAAAATCAATGAAAATTATGTAGCTTCATTATGTTCTAACATTTGTTAACCGTCGATCCAATTGCCTTGGCCAATAAAAATGAGATTTCCAAGCTATACCGTGTTGCTATAGAAACTGAAATATCGTCCCAGCCCAGCTTGCCTCATCCAACGTAAGTAATCGTTTACTGTGACCTACAATCGGGCTCTCCTCGTGTTTGGTCTCCAGCTCGGTCAATGTTAAGCTCTCCTCAAACAGTATCGATCTCTTTTGACTCTTTTTCAATTTTATTGCTTCGGGTATGACTGTTTTATAAAATTGCCATACATTTGGATGTGCAATGGATAGTTTGAAGGGCAATATGCAAAAAGCGGCAGCCATTACGCGAAAGCGATCAATCAGGGGTCTTGTCATGACGTTTTAACGCGATTCAGTTGACGACCTAAACTGAGTCGCTGCCATACAACTGAGCACAGTTAAGAACCTAAATAAATCGCGTTAAGACGTCATCGTAAGGCCCCAGTTTCATTATCTCTCAGTAGTTTTTGGCTGCCATGTGACAACGATATCTGATCAAAACAATAACCACTGTTTTTGTTCGTAAAAAAGCCATGTTTTTAAGTAGGGATAGATTTATTAATTCCAATAAGTAGGAACGATTATACGTCAAAGTTTCCAGTTGACATATATATTTCCTATTCATCATAATAAATAAATTGTTACCATTGGACAAAGAGTTTACTTATCCATTTAGCCTGGTAACGAACCCGAATGAATTTCAGCTTAATCCCAATTTGGTGGCCATTTACGAGTGTGAGCTCGCATAATCACATACGTATTCTCACGTTTGGGCAACTTTGATCATTCAGCCGCCTTTGGTATTAAATTTATTTGTAAAGGTTTAGTTCAGGTCGAACGAAATTACCACCAGGAATAAAATTTTAATATATTGTGCCTGTAACTCTGTTGTTTTTTTTTAATTCTTTATACAACATTCCTACAAACGGATTTGACGGTATACCTTGATTGATGAAGATATATCATTGTTTACATATTCTAAAATTGTTAGGTACAGGTATGCCTAGTTATTACAGTCCCACGTATATTTCTAAAATGGTTGTGAAGTAAAAATATAACTTACATACCTTCTTGGGCTAATAAAGTTAGGGTCACTTGCACCACCCGGGGTTAGCCACATAACACGGAGTTAAGTGTTTTTTTGTATGGAATTCGACAGATCCGGGTTAGCGTCTAACCCTGGGTGGTTCAAGTGGGCCTTTGTATTATACAACGATAGTATATTTTTTTCTATGAACCACTGAAAAGCGACCCTTGCCAAACTTAAAACACTTATCAAAATTTTAAATAACTCATACATATAATAAAGGCCTCAAAGGGCAATGGAGAGAGCTATGCTAGGAGTCTCTCTGCGAGATCGTATCAGAAATGAGACCATCCGCAGCAGAACCAAAGTAACCGATATAGCTCTCCGAATCGCTAAACTTAAGTGGCAGTGGGCGGGGCACATTGCACGTAGAACCGATGGCCGTTGGGGCGGAAAGGTTCTCGAGTGGCGACCGCGTACCGGAAGGCGCAGCGTGGGTAGGCCCCCCGCAAGGTGGACTGATGACCTGGTGAAGGTCGCAGGAGTCCGCTGGATGCGGGTGGCGCAGGACCGGTCATTGTGGAAATCTTTGGGGGAGGCCTATGTCCAGCAGTGGACGTCTTTCGGCTGAAATGATGATGATGATGATATAATAAAATTCTCTACAAGCATTGCCTTGTGGAGAGTAAAAAGCTTATATTTTTAGCTACGGCGTAGCAGCTGCTACGAGTTCGTAGCGTGTGCAAGTATGGACGGTTCATACATTATGGATCGTTAACTTAAGAACATGTAATGTAAGTAGTTTATTTTACTAAAGTTTTCAAGACATTAACAATTTCTTTAATAATCATAATGTTTTAAGATTACCCAAGGAACGGTAGGCAGCTATGCTATTTAACTTTATTTTTATAATACATAAAATACGTTAAAAACAAGTTATCGTGAAATAAATACAGCAAAGTTATTTACAAAACATTGCGCTTGACACTTATTTAACTTAATAATTGTCAGAAAAGCGATCGTCTTACGTATGTTTTGTTTGCTAAGGCTCATTAGCGCCAAACACGATTAGCTGCTAACCTAGAGTTAAGCTAGCAAATTCCATACAAAAAAACTTTTTACTCTAAAAACCGGTTACTAAAAACCGGTTATTTTTATTATTTCTTCCAATTACCACCAGTATTTCAAAATATCCATACCGAGTGGCAACATCTCCGTCACAAATTTGTACAATTAATGGAATTCAAAATGAGATCTCGGCTCCCGGCTATCACATTTGGAGATCTACTTACCAACCTAAAACTTACTTACTTACTATTACTTAGGTCCTAGGGTACCCGGGGGGTACATAGGGCCTTGCAGATCTTCCTCCACGCCCCTCTGTCCAGTGCCGCCACTTTTGCTTCGCTCCAGGTGATGCCCGCCGCCTTGAGTTCGCTATCCACCGAGCGCCGCCACGTGTGTACTGGTCTCCCTCGTCGGCGCTTGCCGGTTGGACGCCAGTCGAAAGCACCAACAGCCGGATCGTCGTCCCCTCTTCGCAGCGCATGGCCAATCCAGCGCCATTTGCGCACAGAGATTTCGTCGCCTATTGGCCTTTGCCGGCACTTAGTCCACAGTTCAAGATTCGAGATCGTATTTGGCCAGTAAATTCGTAGAATGGAGCGGAGAGACTTATTCACGAAGACTTGTACTTTGTTCGTAAGAGTTTTGGTCACTTTCCACGATTCACAGCCATACAGAAACTTAGTACCATAAATTGCCTTGCCTTAGTCTTTAGTAATCTGTGTCTTCAGCAAGTTCCAGAGGGCAGGCGGGGCCTCGCATCTTCCACAAAGATTATTATTTTCCACTTTGCATATTTAATCAATTAGCGCCTCCTTCGCAACTTTCAGTCAATCAGTGTATCAGTTTATGCAGTCTTGGCTCTGGGAAATTTCAATTAAGTTATGAACTACTGGGTTAGTAACAGTGAAGTGCGGGGTGCCTTTATAACTATTAGCTCATATTTGTCACTGTTTGTAGGTTAGTTGACGCACTCGTTGATAAGTACCTAAACCCAGTTATATACTTAATGGTTATTCCAACTATTAAACTATAAAAGTATGTCTATGACATAATTTCCGGATTGGATCAGATCGGATTGGTGTGAGTTGTCCTTTATGATAATAAATAATAATAATAAATAAATATTACACGACATTCTTACACAAATTGACTAAGTCCCGCAGTAAGCTCAAGAAGGCTTGTGTTACGGGTACTCAGACAACGATATATATAATATACAAATACATACATAAATACATAGAAAACATCCATGACTCAGGAACAAATATCTGTATTCATCACACAAATAAATGCCCATGCCGGGATTCGAACCCAGTACCATCGGCTTAACAGGCAGGGTCACTACCAACTACGCCAACCGGTCGTCAAATGATGATGTCTAGTAAACTTTTTTTATTTACGTGTAGAATAAAGTACAAATCAATAACTAAACTAATGTGTAACGTAACGTACATATGTAATATGTATAATTTGCGAATAGAAAGCAACGAGACATCATTTTTAGCCCTTTCTTTCTCTAACACTACATGGCATTGTTATGATGTTTTGTATACTTTCAAAAATACACATATGTTTTTCTGCGAATAAATGTTTGTTGGTTCGTTTTGTTTTTGTTTATGACATAATCAATTTATCACATAAAGGATGGCGCAAATCAATACGATCCGATCCGATCCGATTCGCGACGACCCGATCCGCGACGATCTTGTCAGTTTCTATAGAAATAATCACGTGATAACTCGGAGCCCTCGGAGGTCACGTGACGTTTTCTATAGAAACTGACAGATAGTCCCGGGTCGGATCGGATCGGGTCGGTTTGGTGTGAATCATCCTTAATTTATTTTGGATGCTGAAGTGAAAAATATATATATGTAGTTTGTGCTTTATGGCTCTCTTACTTCACCCTAGATGACTTATAGATGACTTTAATGGGACATAAGTATAAGCATGTATGTACAAAGAAAGACAATAATAATATAAGAAAATAGATTATTTGTTATATTTTCACCCTAGACTATATTTGAGACTTTTGAAACATAACAACAAACGAGGTACAAACTATAATTCTATTTATTATTACTTGCTCGGTAACTTAATGTAATCATTCATTTTACATTTAAAATATTAGATTGATTGAATGTAATCCAAAAATAACCTGTTTTCTTAGGTGGCATTATAAAGGTCATCTTCAAACTTCTCAAGTCACAAGAGATTTTTGGTTTATATCAAAATTGATAAGTTAATTTCATAATTTTCTACAAAAGGAAGCCACCTAAATACTTCTCCCGGAAACTTCCACGTCAAGAGCCTCTCTGTTTGAAATACGAGTTTACAAATTTGTATCAAAATGTCGAATTCTGCGGTTGAAGTAATATCTGCGTGATTGTTTGAGTTTGCGTGGAATGTTTTGTGTTATGGCTGTTAATGGGTTTTTTAAATAAATAAATTAATTGATGTTTTAATGATATTTTGGTCCATTTAAGTAAGAATATAAATCCAAATAATATTAATTATTTTATAAGGCGTAACAAACACAGTGATAAATACGTTAAGGTCATAAAAAAACCCACAAAGAAACTTATGTTTATGTCGCAATTATATTTATTCGTGGCAACAGGTTCCATGTCATCCAAATAGGGCAGCCTTTATATTCTTGTGTCCCACTTAGAAAATACGCGACCCTAATTTTGATCTAAAACGAATCACGATTATTTTTTACGCTTTGTATAATGGGATGTTCTCCTTCTTAAATAATTAAGTAAAACTATTTGAAGCTAATTTGTAGGTAGACATTTTTACATAACTTAATTATTTATCTTTGTTACATTTCAGATCTCCTCCCGCATCCTTCTCTTTCAGGTAAGTGCCACAATAACATTATACATCTAATTTATTGTATATAGTTATTTATATCCATCGTGTGCGTTTAAATAGCATCATTTACTGTCCGTACTTGTACATGTTCAGTTGTAAATAATGCTAGCTCTCTCGAGATTACTTTACCACGCTCCATTACCACAAAAACTCAACCTGATTGCGATTATCAATTTGATGCGAATCCTGCACACCGCTCCAGTGTCTGAGCAAGACAGCGATAGTGTCTCGTTTGCATTATAAAAAACACCATATCAGAACAATACAATACAATACAATAACTCTTTATTGCACCTGAAAACAACAAAAATAACACAAACTGGTATAGATTATACGTGAAAAAGAGGCAAACAACAGGCGGTCTTATCGCTAAAGAGCGATCTCTTCCAGACAACCTTTGGGTAGAGGAGGCACTACACTAAGAGCAGTATGCATACAGTAGGTGGTGCAAAACTGGAAAAAGTATTATGTGAGAACCAAAATATATGACACAAACAGAAAATACAAATCTACAAAAAAAAAGAACAAACACACACATAATTACATATACATTATATGTTCATACCAAAATACATAAATATATAAATACAAATACAAACTAATTAAGAGAAATGATGATAGCAGATTACTGAGATTAGACAGTCAAACAAATTACAGGAAAACAATAATAGTTACAGAACATGTTTAGCCAAGTGACAATCATTTATCTACGACTTAAGTTCCCATCGAGATACCTAACATACATCCACAGACCACCTCAACTACTAGACAGAGCACAAGTACAAGACAACTCGCGGTCACCGCACATATGCAGTCCCGTACTCATTTAGTATGGAAACGCGACCGTTTATTTCAGTTTCACACATGTTTACTATTTGTCCTCGAGAAAATTAAAATGATTCCTCAGCACAATTATTGAGTTTGAGGGGTAAACTTGGAATATTGTAGTGTAAAATGGTGTGGGTGTCGGTTATGCTCATAGAATCGTAGAAACTAAGGAAAACGGAACATACGTGTGATTAGGTACTAAACGCTAATAATGCGGTGTCTGTGTAGTCTGTGTAAAAAGATCTGGAGAAGAGAAAAAGGTATTTACTGTTTTTACTTTTCGATTGTCGCTGTCGACAAGCGATTGCAATCGTCATTCATTGTCATCTTGGCTGCGGCGTCCGGGTATGTTTAAATTATAATGCCATTGTAATCAGTGTCAGTCTCCGAGTTAATTATGTTAAATCATCGGCTAGTTAATTGGATGCGCGTCTACAATCGCGACCGCGGACATGCCGCTTAGAGCTGTCGAGATGAGACGTGGACACGACAAGCGAATCTGGGGACAAAAGTGGTCATACAATATTACATTTCTTTCTCTAACATGTTGTTACGTGATGCTGTGAACATTATACTCCTAACACTTATAACATTAAACTATTATTTTTAAATAGAAACGTCTGTGTACGATACCAAATTTCTTACAAAAAAAGTAAAAGTGTAAAAATTAATGACCAAGGGTAGGACTCGAACCCGCGACTCGAGGATACACGCCAATCGCTCTACTAACTGAGCCGAAAACACATCCGTGACACCCTATTTATATGCGCTTTAGAGGGGCGCTTAGCGATATCTATCTACCGTAAGAAGGTACTCCTTAATCGACAAGTGGAGTCTCAGGTTACATACACTGAGACTTCACCACTAACAATGCGCTACCTCATACTAAACTATTATTTACTCCCACTCGAGGTCATGAATATTTCCACGTTTCATTTCTTTCTAAGAAACTCATAACATTGTAATAGTTATGAAGGTTATAATTTATAGTACTATAAGGGGTACTTGCACCACCCGGGGTTAGCCACATAACCCGGAGTTACGCGTTTTTTTGTATGGGATTTGACAGCTTAACTCCGGGTTTTCGGCTAACCCTGGGTGGTGTAAGCGGACCTTAATAACATAACATAAACAATACATAGTTACACTATGATATTTACTACACAACCAATTTTAGCCCGCTTCGGGTACTACGTCTCCCTTGCACGTAACTTTATTAAAAACTGCATAAAAGTTGAAAAATCCGAACCGCTCGTTCGATTTAGCGGAGGAAATGGAAGCAGCTCTTTTGCCAACATTCGATATTTCCATTAAGATTGGGAACGGTGGGATATGTCTCAATGTACCAGTAACTGGACAATATTTGTCGTAAACTATCTAGAAAGTCGTAAAACTTATTTGTTTTTTTTGGGTAAACTATACAGAATGATTTTCTGCGCTTATACTTGCATGGCAGAGATCCTTGTCCAACTATTACATGTTTTTGGAAGAAAAAGAGGGAAAAATCACCACAGGCAAGACTAAAATTGTAGACCTACCCGTTCGTTGGATGCGCATTCTTTCACTAAATCGGCTACCGTCACGGACAAGACTAAAACTGTAGACTTATCCGTTCGTTGGCTGCGAATTCTTCCATTATAAGTGTATCCTTCTTCTTAGGGTCATTTGCACCACCCAGGTTTAGCCCTTAACTCCGGGTTATTTGGCTCGCTCTAGATGGTGTGAGGCCTTTAGGAGCACGTCAAGTGACATGAACGATATTGTTTTTCCTGATCACCCTACATTTATTCTAGTTATATTTGACATGCCTACAGCAGGATAAACAATGACCACATTTATTGCTGTTTACTGTCAATAACTTTCAAATCTCCGGAGACAAAATACACAAGAACATGTTTGTTGTTTGGTTGACCTTCGATAAGATTGCGGGATTTGTTCTCAAAAAATATATTTATAATATATAATTCAACAGGTACGAGTCTATATGAACCTCTGGTTTTCTAGCAGTATCATAATAAATATTGATGAGTTCCTCTTCCTCAATGATCCGATCACGCATCAATTTCTTTTAAGATGTCAATGTCTTTTGGATCGCATAAAATACCTAAATAAAATAGATGATCAAATGATCATAAGATATTGAAATGAAGCCCACAAGATATTCCGACGTAGACTCTGCCAAGTTATAAATAGGATAAACTAGAATATTATTCAGACTACAATTCTCCTAAAAATAACACTCCTTAATTTCTTATTACGTCTAAGTACCTACTAAGGAACTTTTTCGTCTCATCTCAAGTGACGCTTTAGAATATGAGATCATAATTTTTTACCTAAACATTGCTTATAGGACATCACTACTTTTAAAATAACTACTCTGTTTAGATTATTAAGTTGTTTTATGTAACTTTTTAGTACCGAATATAATACTACTCATTCATATTCTTTCATATTTATAAACATAATTGCCATAATTTTAAACCCTTTTATTTAACGTCTGCGTTTTAGGTAGTTACTAGGTAGTTAGTTTGTTTACGTTCATATGTGTAAAATCTTGGAAGCTTGACTGGTACCACATCCTGACGTTCACTTGGGCTCAAATTCAGTAAAGTTACTTCAAAAAGCTGGTAACAATATTAAGCTTGATTTTTCAAAAACTTTTTATCCAGTAATAAGTAGTGTCAAAGTTAATTATTAGTCATTATAGACATATCATTAATACCGTCGAGGTTTTGCTTACTCTTTCCATGTTCTGCTCTGAGCTTAGTGTTGTTATTCGGTTTTATTTACTTAGCTTGTGTTTTAAGTTAAAAAAATATATTTCGAATAGAGAAGATGTAGCTATTTAAGAAGTGGTAAATAAAAAACAGTGAAACTTTTTGCGTTGCCCTCGCGCCCACGACACTCGAAAATGTTTACTCATCTGTAAACTTTTTCGAATAAATGTTTTATATTTGAGTACCCTGGGCAATGTTAAACGTGCTTGTATTCAGGTGACCGCTTTTGTTATTGGTTATACATAAGCCTGATAAACACGATTCCAAGATATTGCAAAATACTTATAGTAACCACTTTCCTTAAGGAGTTATCACACTTGAGATTTGCGAGAGCGTTTTGTATGGAGGCGAACACGTCGCGAGTTCGCCGCGTCCAATTTCTATATAGAAATCGCCTAAGTGTAATAAGACCCTTATTGTGCCCTCTAAGGCACGCTGTAAGTAAGTATTCGCTTACAATCCGTAACGTTACTGAGCTGAGCAAGTCGTTAATAGCGAGTAGGCATTTCACTTCGTTTTACTCTTTCTGCGCCATTGTGCTGCGAGCATGGCGTTCATTACACTCGTTAGTATGGTTTATTACTTCGTTTGTTTTTTATATTTTTTATAAATTCCGAATGGTTAAGTATTTAATTCTTCATAAAAATATGTTAGGGCAATTTGAGATAGTGCAAAACTTTAATAGGACTTAGAAAAATTAAAAGTTGAATCAAGATTTGGTAATCATACATTTAGCACGAATCAAATCATTTATTATTTCTAATAAATGTTTTGATTCATGCTGTTTTTGTGCTTTTTGCACGCTTAAAATAAGAAAGGATTGCATATACTTCGGAAATGCGATGCCTTGGTCACTTTTTCTTTCACATCTCTTTCAATTTATAATTTAGGTAATCATGTTCAATTGTCGTAAACAACGGTAAAAGTTTTTGGAACCTGAATTAAATAAAACAACAGCTATATTTCTAATTGGTTGAATTAAAAAGATATTGTTTTTTTCCATAACCTATGTATGTATCTATACCTATTTTATTTTGCACGCCTTCTAACCCAATTATGACGTCTACATGGAACACACTTTATACGCTTATATTTAAAAGCAAATCTAACATAATACATTTATTGTTGGCTTTTGTTTTTGGGGTTTCGTATTAAAATGTTAAAAAAGTCAGTGTCAGTCTCTCTGAGACTGAGTCACATTATAAGGGTCATCATAAGGGTATGTCTGTCACATCGTTAAATATCTTGAGAACTACTTAAACTATCGATTACTTTGGAATAGTTATAAACAAGGTTAATTCAGATACATTTGGTAGTAGAGAAATCATCTTAAATTTAATTTATTTCCATACTTCCCGATCCCGATAAAAGAGCGGGCGAAAAAAAGTTTAATTACCTACTAGGTAATGTGGGGTATCTAGCACATACTACGATTTTTTTAAAAGCTAAACTAAATCGTGGCAAAAATACCATCGATAGTGGAACAAAAATGTTTTTTTTTTTAAATATATATATATATATATATATACTGCGATGGTGGTAAACAAGCATACGGTCAAACTGATGGAAAGCGGTCACCGTAGCTTATGGACGCCTGCAACTCTAAATTTTTACATTATCATTAATATTTTAGGAGAAAAAAATTTTACCTTACCTTCATTCACTTAAAAAAAACTGTCTTGAACTAAATTAGAATTTTAAGCGCTTGAATTGCTTTTTTTTAACTTATTAAGCACATTGAACAGAAACAGAAAAACATTGTATGCATCACGGTCGGTAAGAGGATTACAAACTCGAGTCATTAAAAGCCCTCCACCTGCTGCGTCGGGCTTCTAACAGACTCTCGTTAGTAATCCTGTATTTACCTCCCTAGATGCACAATGTACTATTCTCATTGTCCAAGTCCATTGTCTAAGCAACCAAATGATAATTTATGACCACGACGCGACGGCGTTAAAGTAGAGTGGTAAAACATTGTTAGCTCTTTAAAGTAAGTTGATTTTCTTCCTTCTGGCGTTTTCCCGGGGAGCTTGGGATCTGCATTGGCAACTAATCCCAAGATTTGGCGAAGGCGCAAATTTTACGAAAGCGAGTGACAGCTGACTGTCCATCCTTATTAGGATTAGTTCGGTTTCCTCAAGCTGTTTTCGTTCACCGAAGAGGGATTGGTAAATACCTACCTACCAAATGATATATAGTCGCTTTACCGATCTTTAAAGTAAATAAAGAGCTTATTAAATAATATTTAAAACGGGTCACTCACGTAATTTAGTCGATTTTCGATTAGAGGCAAGTCGTACACTGCGGGCTAATGCCCTATCTGCTCTGGTACTTGCAGCTGGCGGTGGGAGCGGCGCGGGGGGCGACACGGCGGACGATCTACCCTCGTTCTCATTATCATCGCTTTTGCCAACCGGGTTGCAAACAACACTCACTACGTCACTCGCTAAGGGCACGTTCACACAGTCCACTGACGCGGTACCCAAAACCGTTTTCCAACTGGGAGGCACTGACCAACCACAATCACGGTTGAAGTTCGCACGGTAGGTTCTGTCGCGAGTGGGCGCTCCTGATGACGTTCTTCGTAAAGAACGAAACATGTCGAGCGAAAATCGACTAAATTACGTGAGTGACCCGTTTTAAATATTATTTAATATGTTCGAGTCTCACGAGAGTTTTATAGTTAAATAAAGAGCTATCGAAAGTTTATCTTTATAGTACCAGAGGTCAAGAGTTACCCAAATAATGTGCTTCGAAGTGAACTGTGTGAATTCACGCCAACACTCTAAATTGAATTTTTACAAGTCGTAGCGAGTTGAAATCACATTGGCAATGTAGCCAAATATGTACTGACTACGAATATACATTCACTGGGATTCTGAAATCCTGGCAATCGGGGTTATAAAAAAAACCATTCAGACCACATTGATCCATATTGTGTTAGTAACAAAAATTTTAAGGCTTATAATCTATATCAGTAATAACTATACCTACTTACATGTACCTATAACTACTTCTATCCAGTACCTAATGAGCGGGCAGTCGAGGCGCTCATCCAACGCCCTCAGCAAACCGTTACTGCTGCCACGAACACGTCTTAACATATATATTTTAAGAAAAAATAAGCATAAACAGGATCAAAGAGTGATATTTCTTGTATTTGTTAGCCACATTTATATGGCCAAATTGTTAAAAATGTAGGATTTTATATTAAATTTCGCGTATATAGGTACACACGCGTTCAAAAGTGCATGGGCAGTTTATGAATGAATTCATTAATCAACCGGCCATGCAATTATGACCTCTCAGTCTACCCACGACCAATGTCACTTTTTCTTTCCCACGGATACCGTGAACATCATCCGTGCGGGCTTTAGCAAACATTGTGGATGTACTACAGAAGTGAGGCAGCCCCATCAGACTCTGGATTTCTGGGTATATTTGACCCATAGACCTCCAGCTTACATGGAAGTACAGTCAGTACGATTTGAAAAATGTAACTTTCACTATATCTGAATATCAGAAAAATCTACGAGCCTACATGTTCGCCCTGACGAACTATGCTCTACGTTAATTTTTGAGTTAAAATTTTACAACAAAGCATTTACTTTTGTTTTCATCCCAGATTTCACCCGAGTCTTATGCCAGGGTTTGTGTTGGTGCGCAAATTAAGTATGCACGTATGGGTTAAGTCTTTGGCCCAAGAGGTCTTCTAGAGTGACACATAAATAGTATTTAGGTATAGTTACACGTGTCAGGCCCAAAGGCATAACCTCAATATTGGAGAAAATAAAAATGGTACAGTATGATTGTTTCAGGCACGGTAGCAAAATCTGCATGTTTTAACTAGTTTTAACGAAAACCCATGCATGCATTTTTAGATTCACACCTGCCAATTCATACCTACAGTAGATCCATCAGCTGGCGATATAGGTACATATGTAGTGACAGAGATTTAGTAAGTATTGAGTCCATTTGTGAAGATCAGAAATCACGCATGAGGTGTTTAGGCACCATTATCACTATTTGGTAATTTAATAATTTTAACATAATAATATCCTTCACGCACGACAAACGAATCTCTAATGACCTTCAAACTATATGTTGAAGTCCATAAAATGATGCAGGCTGTAGGATCCGACAAAGAATCAGACATACATTCGTACGTACACACATGCGCTCACAAAAAATAAGAAAATAACCCTGCTTCGGCAGTCGGACAAAAATACCAAGATAAGTTAATAATTTAAAAATAAACTCCCCGCGTCGAGGAAGGTTCAAATTTGCGAGCTGCTATCAATCGAGCGATCGGCACCAGCGTATATATCCACTGTTTTTTTACCCTGAAGTGATGCGTTACTCGTAGTCGTTGCAGTTAGTGTCGGCATATAACAGTAATGCTACCACAGCAACACTGTCGCAATTGGAATGTTATCTTAAGTTTTCGGCCTGTCGTCACGTCGCTGCGTGAGAGCTCTTTGATTAGCCGACGCAAATTGCCGTCACCTCCGGATTTTATGGCCCTGTGCGTTTTATTACCCTTATTACTTTCGATCATATTGTTTCTTTTACTCTCCTCGTAAATGTGAGTGACGTCATTATGTTAAGTACCTGCGTCATGTCAGGTGCTAGGGCAAAGGTAAATTGTTTTCATTTAATTTGCCTCATGTAGGTAAGTGTTAATAGTATTCTCAATCGATCGTCATGTACGAGTATATTATAATATCCTAAACTTACAATGGCATTACTCTGCATGTATGTTAACTGAGACTGGCCAATAGGGATGGTCATATATAGACAGAAAAAAGAATATAGTTATAGTAGTAGAACTTGTACTTACATCAAACTCACTTAACACGTAACAAAATTGTACGCATTACCAATTTTTTTCAAGTCTTCCTGCCTCGCACAGCTAAACTGTGGAACGAACTGTCGCCAGCGGTGTTTCCGGACCGATACGACCTTCAAACCTTCAAGAAAAGAGCGTACTCCCACCTTAAAGGCCGGCAACGCACTTGCGACACCTCTGGTGTTGCGGGTGTCCATGGACGACGTTAATCGCTTACCATCAGGCGATTCGTTTGCTCGTTTGCCACATAGAGCATAAAAAAAAAAGTCAAATGCCAAAGGAAAATATGAACTATAGGCACGTTACATGTCACTAACCACTGCATATTTGTTGTTATTGATTCTAATGATCTAAGTTAGGTTTGGTATTTTGTTCCTTCGTCGATTAAAATAAGGAAATCTTAAATGTTATGGCCACTGTAATATAAAACTCTCGAACAACCTTTTACTTTAGAGGTTCAACAGAAAGGATTCATTACAAAGATTAAAGATAATACAAAAAAAATCTTACTCCTTTTATTGTTGTATTTGAAATTTAACCACAGTTCTCGAAAGATAAATTATACTTTGTGTTTTATTGAATTTCCAAGGATTAGCAGAGAACTTATACGTTTCATGGATTGCCTTACCCTTAAATATCTGCAGTTTTAGCTTTTAATTACAATTAGAGGAGAGGACGGTTAAGTTGGCAGCTTGGCTCTCCAACCTGTATAAGTCAACACAGCACATATAAGTAACGTTGTGTTATTGTGATAAACGATAACATCATCCGACTATCCATGTACAGTCACCTGCAATAGTATATGACGCTGTGAAGGCCGCAAAAATATGTGACACAGTCTTGTTTGTACCGCCATAAGAGCGTGTCACATATTTTTGCGGCCTTCACAGCGTCATATACTATTGCAGGTGACTGTACATGCCTTACGCCTGGTCACAAAGCCTTCACTTGACCTCCGGTCATTACATAAATTCGTCCTGAACGACACTGAAAATTACATTAAGAGAACCCTCGTTCTGTTTGAATCACTGCCCTAAATCACCTCTAAGAACTTGTGTGCGATCCCACGTTGGTGTTAACTGGATGAGACAAGTTACTAATTATGTAGCTCAAATTCCTTAAGTTAAGTTTTTCATCGCGTCCACCTTCTATGAGATGTTGTTTTTTCTGTCATTTGGAGATTGGCCCCATAGTAGTTTGAGATGGTTCTCTACATTACCTCCGAAAGATCAGTTGCCAGGTGGAACGTTTTGCAGACGTATTTTTCGCATATTATCATAATCCAACCTAACCTAACCTACTTAGTTTGCAAATGGAAATATCGGCTAAATGAAATGTGGCAAAAAGGCAGGATACCAGCTATTTATATTTTATGTAAATCATGTGACCATTATGAATCGGTGAAGTTGTTATAAGAATCTACATTTGTACTGTTTTTTAATTTAAGTGTCTAATTTGCATATAAGTGAGATCCTGTTGGCATACTGCAAACTACGACTATAGTTATATCTGGTCAAGTTCCTAGCATTTTGATAACGTTTTGGCTAACCATGTATCTAATAAAAAAATGCACACCGTTAAAACAACCCGTCATAGCAAATTTTAATTGATCCCAGAATATTGGCTATCAAATGAAAATGATCAACACCTACTCCAGCGCATAAATTACAGTTGTATAATTATACCAGTAGGCGCGGAAAACAAAACACCCGTTTGAATTAAATAATAAATGTCGGCCTAACTGTGGGAAGGGCGTCGTTATTAATGTACATAGGGTATGTCCTCATTATTCCCACATACTCACATCAACCAGGCGTTGTTGTAATTTTGTTACGAAAATTTAATCCATGCGCCGCAGAATTGTGGTCACAAGGATACAGACCCATATTGTACAGTCACGGTCATAAACAAATATATGGGGGAAGTTTAGGAGCTGCCATATAGTGGCAGAGTTGAATAATTTTTCAAAATTGTATTTAAATTTTGTCTATTAAACGACAAACAGTTAACGATTACTAAGAAGATCTCGAGTGACAAAGACTATTACTTTACTAGAGTACTTTTAGTTTTATAATTGTAAAGTAGGAAAATGTATCTCTCCACCACTTTGAAAGTGGTATCCGATCGAAATTTGTGATCTAATTTTATCCCGTCAAAAGACGCCGTTTTAGAATAATAGGTGGCTTCACTGCTTGGACCACAAAACACCAGAACACCACCCTAAAGCAAGCAAGTACTAAATGTCCAATTACACACAGTACGGACTTTATAATAGTCTGAATGCGAACCCATAATCTCAGCAAACACAGAATTGAAAAATTGTGAATATTTTTTATTTCCATCGTGACTGTACACTCAACATCGCACACTCATATTTCACGCGTTTTATGGCACAACCTGGGTCCCTGCCTCAAGAAATTAGCATCAGAATCATAACAACATTACTCTGAATAAATCTATTAAATCATATTTCAATTTGGGAGCGAGAAATATGATGATACGTTTCACTCAGCATGGCCTTATTCTCGAAAAAGTATGGGATTGTAAATAAAAAGTAATGCTTACGTGCGCTCTTTCGCTCTTAACCTCAGCACAATTCGTGTGAAAAAACTACTCTGATTTTCACTTTTGAATTGACATTACGTTAGTTGGAGTTTTTGTTTCTGAATAAGGCTATTGACTCAGAGTTTCCATTCATTAGTACATTAATTTAAACCTCGGGGTTTGTAATAAATTCACACGCGACGAAATTATACGTCGAGATGAAATCGCAAATATGACTAACGCTAATTTGACGAAGGGTGATTGCTGTTTCAGCGTTGAATTTAATTTACTCTAGGACACTAAAGAAACGTTATCGAAAAAGTTAAAGTTACTTGTTTTGAACCGTTGATTGATGAAGGTCTTGAGAAATTTATAATCAGATTAAAGAGATTACATATTTCTTCATTTATCTTTCATTTGGGAGCTTAGCAAATACTCGAGCCAAGGCCTGGAAACAATTAAACAACAATCTGGCTTGGTTTTGGGGTCACGTGATCTCGAAGCCAAAAGTCGCTATGGGGAATGAAGCTAGTAGTCAAACTGTTAGCTTACATGGTACCTAGAGCCCTAGTTTTTGGATTAATAAGAGGAATGACCCAGGCAGTACAGGGTAGGGATTACAGGGTACTTAGACATATCGGGTTCGATGTTCAATTTTAATTTTAAATAAAATTCTAGACCCATAAGAAAAAAGAAAACCGGCCACGTGCCAGTCGGACTCATCTACCGAGGGTTCCGCACAAGGGATGCTCCCCCCCCTTTACCTTGGGTAATTAAAAATACTGGCGGCGCGGAACTCTCAGTGTGCGGCAATTATACGGTTCTCGGCTTTTTTCCCGTGCTTGTGCTACAAGTTCTTACTTTTTGCCACATTTCGTGATTCTAGGTCAACGGGAAGTACCCTATACATTTTGATTTCCATTGCAAATGTATGGGAAATGAAACATAAACGGCCGTATCTTTTTATTGCGTTAATTTAGAGGTTTGGCTTTTCACAGCTTTAAGGAACCGCAGACTTCAGTATGTGGTATTAATTTCAACTTGCTATCTCTTCGCGTTCTCGAGATAAAGGGGCTTGACAGACGGACGGACGAACGGACGGACGGATGGACGGACGGACGGACGAACGGACGGACGGACGGACAACAAAGTGATCCTATAAGGGATCCGTTTGCCCTTTTGTGGGACGGAACCCTAAAAAAAGATAAGAAATTGTTAATAACAGAAAAATCTTGCCTTTACCATATTCCAAATTTTACCATATGGACGTAAAACAATATATTTTTGTTAACGATTACTTAGGATTTACCCTGTATATCTATTTATTAAAAAACGTAACCAACAGAACAAGAAAGTGGTATTTCGAGCCAAATTGACTTCTAATCAAACCTTACGAGTGCATTCTGCAGTAAATATCTTCAGTTGAAAACTAGTTTTTCTGATTGCAAGTGATTCCCGGAAGGGATTGAGCGGCGCTGGATCAAAGTGATCTCTTGTCAAAAGAATTACGGCAAACTATTCTCGATAAATTTCTAGCTAGCGGGGCTTTTTTTAATTAATACATTTTTATTACAGCACTGACGTGAGTTTTTTCCATAATAATCCTTGGTTCAAATAGTAGTTTCTAAGTACACTATAGGCTTTGTCTGCGTAGAGGTGCCTCTAATAGGTACGCACTAGCACTGTAGAGTTCGTGGAGGTTTGGGAGGAGATTACTTCCATTCCGGTGTAGAGTCAAATCACTTATCTCTTACAGGCAACTGAACTTTCAAACTTAAAAGTGTTATTTTAAACGTCAAGCATCTATCAAATAGTGAACGTAGATAAAGCATGGAAGCATTATCTCCGCTATATTATGACGCAACGAAAACGCTGCCGCGGTATGCGCTCCTTATAAACGATGCCGCACGCGATTTCAGTTTGACCGCGATGTCAGTGAGTGACGGATGTCTAAAACTATTTACCAGAAAAACGTATTCTGCTATTAAAAATGCCTTCATGTGTAGTGAATTGTTGCAAAACCATTCAGACAATTATTCCAAGGCCAGTGGAAACACTTTTCCCAGATAAGTAAACAGACAAACTCGGTGAAATCTAAAAGAATATGCTGACATTTTCTCTATAGGGATGATGTTATGCCAAATGAAGTGAATTATTGTATCACCATACTCTATTGTAATATTTTGTATAATTATTTTGACTCTTACTAACAAATTTCGACTTTACTATTTCATTTCAATGTCATAATCATATTTATTATTTTCAGGTTATTTTGCATGTTTTCCTTTCCATTCCAATTCCCACGAGATCATAGCCGTCGTAAACGATGGAAAGAAGCCGTACAATTGGAAAGGCACAAAACGAAATAGATTGGAAGCCTAACGAGACATCAATAGTCTGTGCCATACACTTCAAAGATGAAAATATATATTTATTCAATAATGTATTCACGCAGTTTAATAAAACCGCAATACTGATTTGTAGTTTGATTTAATAAACCAAATAAACCTTTTTTATTGTACGTACTATCATTTAACACACTCCTTATTGTGAGATCAAATTATATGCTAAATAAGAAGCTTAGGAGATGGTCGAATGGGGTTATTGGAGATGGTCGATTGGGGTTAAGTAGTGGTGCAGGGCTAAAGCCATTTACAATCCACCACGCTGGCTTGCCGATTCGCTCACATGGGTTCTTCCCACTCATGTCGTACAATATAACCGTAATAATAAAGAAGTTAGGCTTAGGGTCGAACACGTCGCTTCCTGATAGTAATTGCAGAAAGATGGCACAATCCTATCCTGCTTTTCTCGGTGAAAATACATACATTTTGAAATTTTTCACTCCTAAACTATCACTGTAGTATTGACTGATTACCATTTGTTTGTATGTTTAAATTTAATGTTCATAATATTGTTGCCTTTATTGACCAATAAACCAATTATAAATTGTGTACTTATTAAATATTCATGTGAAACTTTGAAATAAAGTTATTCATTCGTTCATTAGCCATTTTGACTATAGTATTATTATGATTATCATATTTTTTTGCGAGTATCATAAACCCTCTATAATGCATTCAAAAATTGCATATTATGATCACCACAGTGGTAAACTTTTTACTCGATAAACGCCTCATTATATAAAACCAAATTCGAGTTTTATTCGCGGATAATAGCATAGCATAATTAATACAATGATTTTATTTGAAGGCGTATATCTTAAGGGGTGAAAACAGAGCGGCGTGGACACCGTATGACTTGGGCAGCTGATATGATACACACAATGAAAACGCAAGAATCTGTTAACACTTCTTCATATATTTATAAGATACACGAATTGGAATTACACACAAGCAAGGTACGGGCTGAGGATACTAAGAGGTTACAATGTTACAATGTTACATCCTACTCGGTCGACGGATTTTATAAGAAAGAGAAACTGGCATAGCACTGACAAGACAGATTAAGTAACAGTGTTGTCATGCAAAAAGCATAGACTATGTAGAGACATTCACTATCATACATAAGATTAATGCATACCATTCAATAACATTCCTAACAGTATATACGTTAATAATCGGGCAGCAAATGCATCAGGAGAACAATAATGTTAATATTAATTATTTATTTAAAATTTTATTTCAACTTATTACAAGAAAAATGTTGCGTGTGAAAATTGTTCTTTATTGTATCGAACCGCCTATTGACAATGCGTTTCCAATGACACTATTTTTCGTGTAACTTTCAAGTGTCAGCGCCGGGGCCAATGTCAGCTTACAATATTGACGCTGCCGAATTATGTTGAAGACTATTTTATAATAGAAAACCGACTGATATTTTGACGAATTTGATTGGCAGCGTAGCGTACATGCGCATATCGAGTTTTTGCCTGGCTTTATGTGGACGATTTGTTTGAAGGTACTCTTCCATGTTTATTTGCGTTCACTGCTATGAAATTATTACGTTTACTTTATACTGTCATAGCCTGTGCTATCAAAATCTAGAAAACTTAGCGTAGACAGACTCTAGTGTAAGAAGTAATAATGGGCAAGTATTGTATTTAAACAAAATATCTACTAAAATAAGTTTTTGCCCAGAGATCTTAACACCTGTTTGTTGTTAGAAAAAAGCGTGCGTTTTGCTTGTTGTTTAATTATCCCGAAATTTAGGATTTGGGTCTATTTTGTTGTAAACCAATTACACTCTCTTTTGAAATCAAATGAAATATCATTAAAGGACGTGTCTACTCAGTGTAAAGCCGGCGTGCCGTTTTGCGTCATCCACCCATATTACTTTTTTCACGGTGGCTGCCCGGCAAGAGTACAATGAAATAAAGAAGTCCATCTATGAAGTAAGGTAACATGCACAGGCTGCGCGATAGAAAAAAACAAGTGACATTAGTGACATTACACGCTTCATGGAAACTGAAGCATGTTACACGGCGGGTACGATTACCCTGGAATAGTTATAATAGAACGATAATATATTTTCATTTCTACTAACGCCACAGAAATAAGGTAGTCGCTTAATACTCATTAAATAATTAAAATTAGGTTTCTGATGTAAAAACCGAGTGAGATAATAGGTTCAGCTTTAAATTATCAGACAACAGAGAAAACATAATTTACCTACTCAAGTTATAGTTACTTATAGTTTATACAAAACGATAAATGCAAATCAGTATATCTTTATTGCACACCACAACCAAAACAAAAATGAATTAATTGTTTCGAAATTGATAATAAAGTTCTAAAAGTCAGTTCGAAAATGTAACAGTTTGATTTTTCTTCTCTTTATTTGAAAGTTCTACGAGTTGTAAAAGTTACGTTCATTGTTATTTTACTGTGGCTGGTGGACCGGCCGGTTGGTGATCGGCGAGCCGTACTTTTTCGCGTTTCCACTTCCTTCGTGAAAGAGGTTCATTAACTCGTGTTTTAGCTGCTATATGAATGAGTAAACATACATATGTTGACGGTTTCAGTAACTACCGTGTAAAATGTTAATAATTCATGATAAGACAGCATAACAAAAACTAGAAAAACAATTTTGGAACGTTCTTAACACATGTGTAAGCTTAGTATAAACATTTACTTGTCATATTTGACATTTACTTCTCGACCGCGTTAGCGTATCGAGAGGTCAAAATATGAAAGTAACCGGATGATTATTTGAACTCTCAATACGCTAACGCGATCGAGAAGTAAATGTTAAATACCTACGACAAGTAAAAATTTATACTAGGTCTTCTGATTCTTATGCTAACCTACTGAAGCCTTTCCATGACGTCATAACGCGATTCAGTTTAGGCTCAGTTGTAAGCGACTCAGTTTAGGTCTTCAACTGAATCGAGTTAAGACGTCATGAAGGCCTCTGATCTTTAATTGCAAAATAACATTCGAAAATATGAGACAGTCATACAGATATCGGCCTAGTCTTAGTAAGGCTGATATGGATATCTAATAACGTATATAAGAATTATCCATAAAGAATAAGCAAAATATCCTCAAAAAACTCGATAACGCTTGGAGGCCGTAAAATAAAATAATTAAATTGTTATGTCAAAGATCCTAATAATTTGTTGGAAGTAGAACGCATACAAAAACGCATTCTCTTCAATATAGTTTTTATTTGTACGAGTGTTCCTATTGGTGAGTTTTCCTCGCCTCGTTCCGCTACCTACGAGTAGCTCAACTCTAGTAAATGCTCACCCTTCGTGTAAATTAGACAGTTTCAAAGTATTTAAAGTTAACTTAGTGCCGACGCCACACGCCACACAGCGGCACAGCGGCCCAGGCCGGTATAATGTCCCGGTCTGAGGTTTTGTCAGAGAAACGTTTATGTCGTAATGTAAAAAGCAGAAATAAGTACGATTTGCGTTAAATTTTTTTACAGCATAAGCTAAACCTGGCTTTTTACATGTTATTATTTGCTGGAATCTCATCTCTTTTTGTAGACCAGGCACAGGCAGTCCTTTTTTTTACATGCATCCCATATTTATACTGACATTCGTAGTGTACTATACCTGTAGGTAGGTATAATATTTGCGCGAAGTACATAAATGACTTTGTAATCGTATATATTTATTTGAAATTACAACTTAATTATGCAGTTAGTATGCTTTAGAATTTTAATTAACATGGTAGGCTATAATAGTGTTTTATACAATCGTGATATAATGAAGAGTTTTTCAGTCGAGTACCGTGTTTAGGCCACGAAGCTTGCTGAGTGGCCTAAGTAAGGTACGAGATTGAAAAACTTAATTATATTACGATTGTATACAATACTTTTTCTACGAGTCATCATCGTCATCATCTATGGAGGAACAATTTCATCATTCAATTTCATTGACTTAACAAGGATGTAACACAAAAAGATAGCCGGCAGGCCGGCGCGGTCGGCGCAGGCGTGAGGCGCGCGGTCGGCAAAGTCCCAGGCGGCATCGCAAATAAGTATAGAATTTGTATGAAGTTCTATTATAGTTGCCTACAGCGTATCGAAATGAAATATTATAGTTGAGTTGGACTGTCTAATATCGAAAAGTATGAGCTTACAGTTTTGTCTATGTACTCGTAATTGGCAGATTAAAGTCGGCGAGTAGAAAAGTACTTTTCATCACACTTGCTCGGTAATGGTGTTATAACGCGCAGGCGTATAGAGCGGTTAGAGCCGATTTAGTCCCCTCGGGAGTTATGGATTTTAGTACAATATAACTCCCGAGGGAGTTATGAGTTTAGTTGTAAAATATCGTACGACATTTCACTTCAAGTTGACTAACTTCAAAATTTGGAGCTTCTGGGTCTTCTAGAAGTACATTAGAATATGTGATATAATTATGTATAATGATCGGTGAGTGAGTGAGTGACCAAACTAAGGAACTTTGACGTTCGATAGTTCTTAAACTACAAGTTCAAATTAAATGCCGGTTATAGCTTTAACCAGCGCGTAGTTGGTAAATAATAAAAAAAAAACAAATAACATGTTTTTAAATCATTACTACTCTGCAATATAATTCGCTTTATTCGAATATAAGTCGGTACCTAGCCAGTAGTCGTCCCACAAACTCGAAATGCTATTCAAGTAGGATTGCGGTCGGCCGCAGAAGCAAAACCCATTGTTCTATTAAAGCTCTTGTTGGTTGCACCGAGAGGGCGATGTTTGACCGAAACGAGATTACTCTCATTGTGAGAATGCACTATAATTAAAAAATCACTTTAATGTAACGACCAACAGGGGGTTACGGGTGACTGACAGTAGACCGGGTCGGACGAAGTGTACATTTTTATAAAAAGTGCACGTAATCTCCGAGCAATTATGTGACGCTTTCTATAGAAATTGACACAACCTCCCGGCCCGGAAATTGTGGTTTACTTGGTTACTGTACTGTTCATATATTAAACATAGTTGTCACGAATTTCGAGACTATGTTGTTCCTAAAACTCAGTCAGGTGTTTACAGTCAAGCCTCGCAAAGACTCGGCTTCTCGTGTCTCTTGACTCTGCAGTTGAGCGTTAAGCACACAAGTCAAAGCATTCCTTTTCGTACATAGCTGAGAATTACCATAGAACACAATTTGCAGTTTACACATGCAACTAATAAATACAGACCAATTGCACCATATTGCACCAAAAAACAGACGGATCTGACTTGATAATTTTACATGTCAAAAATAATAACTTTAAATGTCAATCGAATTACAATTAAAAATAAAAATATATCATTCAATATTCAATAAATAATGATACGAAATATAAATTTTCAGCCCTCCGGTCGGTAAGCGGCACTTTACGCAAAACTAAACTGCCGGCTCCGTCGGGCTGAAAAATAGTATACAAACCTCGGCCTGTAAATGGGAAAGCCTCCGATCACATGTTAGTCGACCTCGGCTTCGCCTCGGCCGACAAATACATGATGTCCGAGGCATTTCCCACTTACACGGCCTTGGTATGTAATCTACTAATAATAGAAGTAAAACATACCAATTTGAGTCAAAGTTTAAGTGAAATGAAATCAAATATAGCACAAAATCATAACGTTACACTAATTTAAAAATTAAAGTTCCTATTATTAAATTCTGTTATGTCATAAAAAGCGTGTATCAATTTACTATAGAATAACAGATCACTTTCAATATTTTTTATATCTTCGGGCAGTTTATTATATAAATCTGGCACCGCAACAGCTATGGTTTTGTGAGATTTTGCAAGTCGACAACATGGCGAGTCCAACATATTTCTGTGTATGTCTGCAATGCGTGAACTTTTAAATGTCTTTATAGGAAATAGGTGTATGCTACTTCTAATATAGGTATTTAATTATGTAAAATAAATATTGTGATGTAAGTGTCATTATGTTGTTGTTAATAGGTATTTAACATCCATATTATTGAAAATATTTACATAATCGTTTTTTATTGTCATAGTTTTTGTTACAATAATATAGAAAGTCTCATAATATTCCCTACATAAAAACGTATGTAAGTACATACATATTAAACATGCCACTTACATATTGGACAAATAAGCAAAGACATTATTAACATTTGGTACTGGTAGGTTTGAATGTGACGACGAGTCGATGTCCGAAATCGTAAATTCCGAATTCGAAAGCTGACGTGAACTCATAGCGTGCTCGCTGTTAGTATTTTTTGCCGATAGATAAAGGGTTTGGCGTGATGGTAGATGGGTGTATAAAAGTGAACGCTATCAAGTAAACTAACAGAAAGTTCGCACTCGGTGTCAAGGAAGACAAACGACCCACCCAGGTGTTTGCAGGCTTTTTAATCAACCCTATTATAAAATGGCACAGCTCTCAATTAAGTAATTGGAGTTCAAAGTGGACGTATTTCTTTTATTGTACAAATATTTTTTTTAGGAGATTGAATATAACTTTAAAATATTCTTGTCATCACATGACAGCCAGGGTTAAGTATAAAGATCAACGGATATTTTATTTGCTATGGCAAAATTACTATTTGTGTCATCAAATTCAGCGCCATTTTAGTAGTTTTAATCAGATGGCATCGAATGTATTAATGCGTAATTGGTGCGCTATCTCTATTTTCCTTGATGAATCAGTGTACTAATTACCCCATGAAGCATAAACTGTTGCTAATTATAGACATTCACATTGTAATCAACTGATAATATTACTCGTATATCGTGCAAAGTGTAACAATTTGACTACTATTTTTGGATGCCTACAAGCTGAAGAGTCCCCTATATAACGAAACTTCACCGGAAGAAAATCTTTTCTTTCAATCTGGATTCTCACTGTCTATATAGTATGTTTGTGTATGGTGTACCTACTAAATATTTCGATACAATCTAGGTAGTAACCAATCTAGTCGTAGCATCTTAGATCGGCCAGTCACCGGTTAACATATCATATGTGCAGGCGACCGGCTGATTGGCCGACGTTGTTCAGGTAAAATATTACCTGATTAGCATCTCAAGGTGTTAGCTTTGACTTACTTTAATAGGATTATGCATGTGCTTTTGAATTTATGTGTGTTTGGTATATTCAGGTAAACAACCATTGACTTATTACGAGACATTAGTTATGTTGACCGACAGGTGAAAATACCAAGAAAACAGGTTTCAGACAACTGTCAACCTATTTCAATTTATCAGATATTAATAAGTAGCCTGTTGACCGACATATTGTTAAAAATTTAAAAAAAGGTTTTGCACCCTAAGGGATTTTTTTTCTAATATTTTAGTTACTACAAATCAGTTAAACATTTAGATATGTTTTCGTATACATGTTAAAAATAAAGCGTATTTTTTTCATTCTTAAATCACCTAACGCCAATGTAGCATTTTAACAGTCTTTTTCTACTCCAGCACTTCTATCTGTCAATTAGATGACTGACAGCGATATTAAAAAAATATACACTATAACTGTTGTCTATGTTATTCCATAAGAACACTGCTCCTATGGATTTTCATACAATATATAAGATAGATAGATAGATTTTTATTTCATGAAAGATAATTACATTATAAGTTTACATTTCAATAAATAAGCACTGTTGTTTTTTTTCCATAGTGAGCATACGACATCTTGCACATCCAGCCACCTTTCTAGATTTTGCTTTTTTCGCTATTTTAGCTGTCGTAGAAAAACTAGCGTATGCAACAGCTCATAATTTTATTGGTTCTTAAAACTCTCGGGTCTATTATTACAAAACTCGACTTCGTCTCCTTTTGTAACGGCGACCCTCAACTTTTAAGAAATTATATCACTGTTGCATAAACTACTATTATACAGTGTGTAAATTGAATACGGGCGAACCTCTTAACGGTGGTTGGTATAGGACATAAGAAATGTAATTAGGTAACTGTTAAATGAAATTTCAATTAAAATGTTATCCATAGAAAATAATTCGGCCCGCAATGTAATGCAAACACACTCGCGTTAAACAATCGTTGACAACTGTCAGTGTCAAAACGTTTACAGTACATTGCTGCTGAAAATGTTATTAAAAAAATAATTATGGGGTCATAATTAAGTGTAACTTAAAAATATGTTTTAATAATTGATACCACTACTGAATTCTGTGTTTGGTTAAATGTATCGCCCGTATTAAAAAAAAAAAATTATTCGTTAGCAAACAATTACACACTTACACACTGTGTGTGTATTAGACTTACACACTGTATTACGCGCTAATAATTCAGCTACAAGTACTAAGTATTTAGATACAATCTAATGAATTATCTAGTCGTGCCTCCTTAGATCGCATCGGCTAGCCACTGGTTAACGTATCTACATATGTGCAGGTGACCGGTTAATTGCCCGACGTTGTTCAGGTATAGGATTACCTGTTTAGCATCTCAAGGTGTTGGCTTTGATGGTGGCTTACTTTAATCGAATTATGCATGTCGTGCTTAGTTGCATTTGCTTCTGGTCTAGTGCATTCTGGCCAGCTTATCCATTATGAGACATTCGATTAGCCTGTTGACCGACAGATCGCAAAAAATCCGTAAAACAAGTTTTTGCTCATACGTTTTGAGAAGTTTAAAAATGTAATAAATTAATTACTTGTTGTTGCCATAATGGATTGTCCCTGTTTTTAGTAGACCTCGAGAAAAGATGGTACCTATTTTAACTGATAAATATCAGAGGCGGAAGTCTCTTTTCAATTCCTCTTATTAGAAAGAGAGTTCCGCTAATATTTCAAGTTACAAATGATTATGCAATAGACCCCAGGGGATAAAATAAAATTTAAAAAGAACTGAATCTTTTCCTTTTCCATCCTTACAATATTTTGTTTTAACAGGTGTATTGAAATCCCGGATTTAGCATAAAATGGGGGTGAGTCATGGATGAGAAGCAGAGGGATGGTAAAGGAGATGAGAGAGTAGAGATATCGTTTCAAAAATACTTTACTCTCTTGGCACCTATTGTAATATTATGTCAATTCTAACAAGTGTCCCATACTACTCAGTTCCTAACCCCAACTATAGGGTGCTCTAGTATTTCGTACTATTTTATGTTTATCGAAAAATCTATGGAATGAAATGGCAGTTTATCATTGAAAAACTAAAAGTTATACAAATAAATACAAAATATAAAATATCAACTTTTATCTAGGTTTGAACTGCGAATTCGTCCCCACTCACCCCATTTTACTGGACAAGGGTGGTTTTAACAAACGGCGTATATCTGCTATTCATTTGTTTTCCAAATTTTTTGGTTGATAGTCTATAGAGTTAACACGTAATTCGAACTGAGATGGCGCTGCATATTTTTAAGTCAAGCGTGGATAACACTCCGGCCTCCTTGGAAGAGATACTTATTACTATGGAAACGTAATTACCGCTCAGAACTGGTACCCAAGAAAATTGGTGCGGCTCGTGGTGCCGAACTGATTACAACCATTCAAAACAAGTAAACTTATTAATTTACTATGGTTTTAGGTAGCATACTTTAGTAGGTATGGCTGATTAACTAGAAGAAGTTTTAGTTTTAAGGGTGTACAAAGTGGAACACATTTTTAAACGAATTTTGTTCGGCGTCTTCAGTCTATTTATTTCTATGGCTGGCCATATACGTTCGGCCATATTAATGTGTGGGCAATGTGTCCGGCGGATGTGCGGCGGACTTACCCACTACGGAGATCTGACGGATTGCCCGAACGTATATGGCTAATATACAGTGTGTAAATCTAATACGGGCGAACCTCTTAACGGTGGTTAGTATAGGACATAAGAAATGTAATTAGGTAACTTTTAAATAGAATTGCAATTACATTTTTATCCATAGAAAATAACTCAGCCCGCAATGTAATGCAAACACACTCGCGTTAAACATTCGTTGACAATTGTCAGCGTCAAATTTTTTATAGTACAATGCTGTTGAAAATTTTATTAAAAAATTAATTATGGGGTCATAATTAAGTGTAACTTAAAAATAATATATTTTAATTATTGAGGAATTCTTTGTTTGGTTAAATTTATCGCCCGTATTAGACTTACACACTGTATATGGATGCCGGCCTCTCACGACCGCTCGGCGACCTGAAGATAACTTTCTTCACCTTGCTTCATATGGGAGCATAAAGGTGCTATGCCTCGTTGTTGTTTAGCAACTATTGACATTTATAATAAGTAAAATACATAAACTCATTTTTTTTTAAATAATAAATCGTGGATATCGTACATTTATTTATGTATTTGGTAGTTGTACTTTTATTGTTCTAATTTTGTTCAAGTACTAGTTAGACATATTTGGATCAGATCGGCTTCACTGGGTTCGCTGCGTAAGTAACCATTCAATTTTAATGAATCCGTTTTTTCGAGCTTATCCGTATTAGATTCTCCTAACATTAAATAATAATATTTAGTAACTTAAGATACTTCAGCCTTAGGGATGACTGACACTAGGACGGGACGGGACAATCTGTCAGTTTCTATAGAACACGTCACATAATATCGGAGGGCTCCGAGCTATCACGTGATTATTTCTATCGAAATTGACAGATCGCATCTTGCATCTAAACTACAACTTGCATCTACACTGAAAATACAACCTTTTATTTCAAATAACACTAAGCGGTGATCCGGGTTTTAATATAGATGATTTTTGTAAAAGCGGCAATGTTGTGGGATGGTCATGATACTTTGTCGTTTTAAAGCAAGTCGAACGCCGTGTTATTTGTAACAACATAACAATATAAATTATATTAGACACTGCCGCGCAACATGTGTCAATTTAACGCTCCACAGATCAAAGACTAGCAATGAATTAACCCGCCCGGCCTGCCGATGCCGTCAAATAAATGTCAATAACATGAGAAAACTTAAGCCTGCTGTATACTATGGGACAGTCTGGACTAATCTACGGAGCAGTATATTCAGCATAAAGATGGATGCCCAGGGCGTTTTTATTTAAATAAAAACACCTCATTTGTTATTTGGGAAATTTTATGTGATTTCTACGCAGAATCGCGAGCTCTTTGGATCTTAGTACGAAAACTAAGTGTCCCGAGATTTTTTCATACATTTTGTATAGCGGTGACGAAATGGAAGATTTGAATAATTTACGAAAAGTAAAAAAAATCCTGCAAGGATCAAAAGTGCTCGCGATTTTGAGTAGAAAACACATCAAATTTTCCATAAAATAGCCCATCGGTCAATACCAGTATCAATACGAGTCACCTATCAATACGAGCATAGGTGTTACTTTTTAACTAAATACGAGAATTCGTGAGAATAGAACAAAATACAAATCATACTTAATACAAACTTTCTATAAAACTGTTTTAGACGTGACCAGACTTGACACAGTGCGGAGATAAGTTTGTGATTTATCGCATGTCTTCTTACAATAAGAAAGCAAATGCCCAAAAATATTCCCTATTGGTTGGCTCATATCAATACTCTTCAAAAATACAATTTACCAAACCCAATACTTTTGGGTCCAATTAAATATATTATAGGTACCTATTTAAATACTAATGTATAGTGCGACAGAAAAAGGTAGGAATTAAAATGTGGCAACATCGTAGTTTCATCTGAATACATTTTGGGTAGGGGAGAGTCGGGTAATTGCCATTACTTGATAAGGAAAATTTCCAAAAAAATCTTTAAGGCAGTAGGCCTTTTTGACAACCGACAATATAATACTACGCTTAATTGAAACCTCACATTATAAAAATAATATCGTCAACTATCAAGCTTAGAGTGTAAAACTATTTGTTGATATCAATTCCAAGACTTCAGGTTGCTGGTGTGTAGAGGGTAAAAGCTTTCTCAGGGAGCTAAGTCAGAGGGCTGGGAGCAGAGACTGTCCATTGCAATTCAGCGCGGAAGCGCAGCTAGCATGATAAGCACTGTTGCGTCGGGTACCAATCAGGGCTGTTTACTTTAGCAGTATTTAATTGATTTTCTTGTAAGATTTGTAATTTTTAGGTGTACCACTATCGAATACAAATTTATTACTAAACTAGATACTTTGGTAATCTTCCAAGTCCTTATTCGGTCAAATCCGGCCATAGCCAGTTAAGCTCACACGAAATGCTAATCTCAGAGATCCCTTTACGTACTCGTAAAGAGTCTCCTGAGGCAACTGGCAAGGCTTAGGTTCTGCTTACCTAGCAAATGTACGGCTTCATGAACCAGTGTAAGTTCGCTTTACGGTTACAGATAGTTTAAAGGATCTCGAGTTCACGGTACACTGGTTTAGAGTAGTTACGATTTAATAAACCAGTGTAAGAACGCTCTATGGTTGCGTGTGCTTTGAGGGGTCACGAGTTCACCTTTTAGTGGTTTATGAAGAAATCGAGTCAACTGTCGTGTAACGAATGATAATGCTTACAAGGTTTGCTCTAATAAGCTTCAATATGCTTACGCTCATTATGTGGCTTGTCTACCGCATAACGATCTAAGTTAAGCCAGATTTCGTTTCCATCATCATTAACCTAAGCTAGTCCACTGCTGGACGTAGGTCTCTCCTCTAACACGCCACTGAGCTCGATCTTGGGCCTCCCGAATCCAGCCGTGACCTGCCACCTTAGAAAGATCGTTCGTTTTCTTGTTCAATAAATATTCAAATAAAACCATTATCCAGTTGGAATCTAATTTATGTATAGGTACTATGTTTATCAAATTGGAAAAAATAAGGTAATCATTTGCATTTAAAACTGGTGCATTCTTAGAAAACCATGATAATATCATGAAAAGCTCGGTGTCCAGATGTTAGACTAACCGCCATCTGCCTTCTCCGTAGTTAGCCAATTCGGGCCATAACCATAAGTCTCATACAAAATGCTAGTCTCCGATATCCATGTACGAAGCCTCTCCTAAAGAGTCTCCCGCAGCAATTGCTCGCTCTAACAAGCTTCAATATGATAAAACTCGTTACGTGGACTTTGTTTCCTTTTTTAAAGTATAAAAATCTGTGTTCCTTAACGTGTATTATACACAACACACATGGGAAAACTCGCTGTTTAACCGAAATTATATTTTTTTTTTTTCAAACAAAAACGGTAAAGGATGACTAACACTAGGACGGCACGGGACGGGACGGGACGCTCTGTCAGTTTCTATAGAAAACATCACGTGACATCCGAGGGGTCCGAGCTATCACCTGAGTCACTTTCTATAGAAATTAACAGATCGTCCCGTCCCGTCCCGTCTCGTCCACTCCTAGTGGCAGTCATCCTTCAACCGTTGCATTCTCGAATACACAGCATGTTTTGAAAATAAGCTGGGCTGCAATACAGCAGTATTACGCAGCCAGTGTAGTTGGAGTGTACGTATATATCACAATGCAAAGACCGAACACAACTAAAAAAATTAAGTATTACTGTATCCCAATTCGTACCGCCGTGGCCCTAGCTGTTAAGGTACAATTGTAAATTTTATAATAAACAATAAACAAGGAAAAACAGTTGCACGCTCTAATCAATTTAACACATTTACAAAAATTTAATCCAAAAATGTGCTTCTTTCGTTTTGATTCAGTTTACAGATTTTTCTTAGGTTCAGTTACAATATTAGAAAATGTAAATTGGTAAGTCCGAGTAGGTATAAAAGAGGAGTATCTTCGCAGCGAGACGATAGGTACGTTTTTTTTTGCAAAGAATCAAAGATGGCTTAACTGACCAAGTTCGAAATAATTTTCCTTGAAAGTCTTAAAGCTCTATCATCTCATGTTTTTTTTCATATTTTTTGGACTTGCGGTTTAAAAGTTACAAGGGGACACATTTATTTTAAATTTTTAATTCTTAGCCTTAATCTTTTTCAAATGCCTATCCAACGATACCTCACACTTTAGGGATGCAACGTAAAAAAAATCGCCTCCTACTTTACGTGTATGGGAGGTAACCTAAAAATAAAAATTTTCCTCATTTTATTTTGCCACATTGATATTTCTACACATATACACATGATTGATATTTCTAGTACAGACGGTCACTGAGCTAAGCCGCCGCCGACGGACAGGCAGACATGGTGAAACTATAAGAGTTCCTAGTTGACTGCGGAACCCAGAAATGTTAAGATATTTAAGCAAAAATATCCAACATGAGGTGCTAGTCCCACCAGCGGTGATCGGCAATCAGCGGGTAGTGATTGATTTCCGCGGGCGATTGATTCTCTAAGCGCCAGTTTCACCAACTCGGGCCAGCCACTAACCCGGCGGTAATATCTAATTCCGTATGAAATAAACGTCTAACTCCAGGTTATGTGGCTAACCCAGGGTGGTGCAAGTGGCCCTAAGAAAAACTACTCACCGACAGTGTAAACACCCAGCTATGAACTATTAATATATATATATCTCTCTTTTATTTGTGTTAGGTATAGCGTTTATCTTTTGTTCGTTTCTCGGGCGAGAAAATCACTGATAGATCATCGCTTACTCGTGCTTGGTGGGGCCAGTGCCTGATGATAATATTTGAACAATAGCATTCAAAGGAATATCAATATCCGATACGTTATTTGTCATTTTTACAATAGCTTTTTGAAATGACTCCGTAATTAAAGTATTGACAATACATAAATGTTATATTGACAATACGTTTCTCTTTCATCTTACAAAGTTTACACTCAGTGGGTCGGAATTTTTTTACGCGTGGATTGAAATGACTGAATCCTTTTATAGAATTCATTTGTAAATAAAACTAAGTGTATGAAAGTTGAAGAGAAAACGGTTTTGCGGTTATAGCGTTTTCAATAGAGTCCCGTATCTAAAGGGTGACAAACAAACTTCTATTACTAAGCCTCCGATGTGTATATGTCTTTATGTATATCCATCGGTCTGTATTGGTTCGGACTCCATCCATTAAAAATTACACAATACTTGCAAAATAGCTATTCAAAATATACATTTCTAGTTAGTAGGTAGAAAAATGTGCCTTAAATTCAAATTTTAATTGTAAAGTGTACTTAACACGTTCACTCCGGCACCAGATCTACTCGACCCGATGCTGTGCGGTTAATTGCCGCTGTTAACTAAATACCTTCATCCTGCTAATCAATAATCATAAATTCAAAATTATTAATATTGTTGCCTACCTAATTACCGTGATTTTACGACAGATTTAGAAGTTTGTAGCTCGTATTTATTATAAGAAAAAACATTTAAAATGAAGTTGAATTATCGGGTAGAATTTTATTGTACCTGTGGAAATTTACGAGTGACATGGAACGTAATTTGAGAGTGAATGGATTCCACTCATATATTCAGCGGAAACAGCTTTTATCATCATCAACGAGCATTGGATTCTGAAGGACCAGAAGGGTTACCACGATCGCCTACCGCAATTCAGTTTAGGACCTAAACTGAGTCGCTGCCATAGAACTGAGCGCAGTTAAGGACGTAAACTGAATAGCGTTAGGTGATCGTGGTAAGGCCGGAGATAAATGCGCGGATAGTTACCAGATACTTGTCATCTTGTCAACAAAGTATGTTATGTGATACCTAAAAGCATTAACCGGCGCGGGTCGCGCGCCTATCGGCAGTTCGCGACCGCTCCGTGCCGTACGAACGCCGGCGAGCGCGCGCCTCTGCGCCGGCTTCTCGCTGGTTATAACCAAAATTTTACCCATATTGATATATTTCATCTCTCTCTCCCGAAATATAGACACGCCGTCGTAGAAGCTATAACTCAAGTACCTTAAAAAAATGTTTTTTAAGTTAGTATCTAAAAATCTCCTTTTTTTTTTGCCTCTCATTAGGTACATAACCTATTTGTCTACAAAAAGCGAAGTGAGCGCCTATTATTAATTCTGAGTTATGTTACTTTATTTTATTATACTGAATTGTCAATATTCTTTACCTCCAATTCTATTCTTCAGTTCCTCATCTTGTATTTACACTTTTCTAAAACAGCTCCACGTTTGGCAACTACAAACTGTTTAAAGTAACTCGTGGATAATGCTGTTGACTATACATATTGTAATTCTTATTTTTTGCTACTCTTACTGTAAATAATATTGTATAGTTGTTTGTTATCCCTAAAATAAATAAAATAAAATAAAATAAAATACAAATGTCACTGTTGCTGCTAAAATTTCAAATTTATAAACAAACACAATTAAAGTCCGCGCACACTAATGCGCTTTACTAGATAAAGGCATCAAGTCGGATGACCTTTCAACCTGTTCGTTTAGGTACCTAAAGCTATTCAATTTCTAAAAAAATCTCGTGGTATCCAAATTTTAAATCGTTCATTTGTTATGGTTATGGATTTGATTGCTCATTGGTTCGCACGAGACGCCTAGCCTATCCTGTCGCATCTCGTCAGACGTGTCAAAGGTCGTATCATGTTATTACAAAATCAGTTTAATTTTTAAAATTAGAACCGGGGTTATTCGTAATCAGAGACACACATACTGAAAATATGTCTAAGGTGAAAGCTCGTCTGCAATTGTTGAGCGATGGGAATACATAGTCAGCTTATTGGTCTTATGCTTATTCATAGGGCCGTAAAATTGGGAATATTTTGACACTTACGTAACCTGTAAGATTTACTACCATTTATCAAAGGGTAAGGATGTAGCATTAGGATTTTAACTAACTAAGAGGCATACATGAAGTGAATACCTGTTGACGGCTAAGACTCTGTACTTGTGATTTGATCTCAGGAAAAAAAACCGTAAAAGGAGTTGCAAGCGCGTCAACGTTTGCAGCTTCTACAAAAGTGAGATGAGTGTATGTTACCTACCTTCCCGCTAGCTTGCTACTATAAAACTTATTATAAAAAAACAGTAGATGAGCTGCGATAGAGGCATACAGACGCAAGCAGAGGCATAACTGTATCGCGGAACTAAGACATCTATATTTTTAAACTATCTTTATAGATAGACCGAAGTTGTTTTGAAGATACCTCAGCCAAACATTTCTACAAATATATATTACCTATAGCACTTCAGTAATGCTATAATAAATATTTAAAGAAATGTGACCGTCGGTTGATTAAGCTTACACGTATTTCAAATTTTCGTATAAATTGTAGGTGTAGTCGTAGTCTATGGAGTTGTCATATTATTATGGTACAGTGCACTAATCACAAGTTTGTAATTAACTGTAGAATACTATACTCGCTAGCGTCTACGTCTGTCAGTGCATCTTGCTCACTCTTGCTGGTGGAAGCGAGATGTAACCGTAGATATCAACACGTAAACGAGACATCGTTCACTACAGCAACTCGTGGTAAGCACCAACGGATTATTCATTAGATGAAGCACGACGAATTTTTACGTGCCCAACTACTATTCGCTACCTCTCACACTAGTAGATAGTAGTAGTTTTAGCCGCAGTAGATCAGTCATAGGGTCCTTAACCGATTTTTTCGTTTCAACAGTTTAAAAATTACATGGAAATTGAAATTACTCAGTCGACGCGTCGAGGCATTATATATATTAAAAACTTTTACCAAAGTTTCGTAACGGCTTAAACAACCTGCTTAATTGAATCCACCTTTCTATGAATATTCGGAACCGCAGCTTACTGTAAAAGGGTTGAAAACACTTATATAACAACACTTTCAAGCGTTCTTACGCACGGTAACCACTTACTGACAATCGGAAGGACTTTTTTACTTGACCCCAGTAGAATTACAAGTGCGTTTAAGTATATACTTGACCGACCCTTTGTATTTACTTGTTCAAGAAATCACTGCGTTGGCGTGTTAAGGAACAAATACAAGCCCTACGCTGTCTGCGTATTGTCTATATATATAGTACACTCCGGTAACTCACCCTACGGAGAAAAACCCAGTTCCCTTTAACAGATTATTGTATTATACTATATGTGACAACTGGATTTTTTTATACAGTATCAAAAAATTGTGCTCTTTACAACATTCCAATATTAACAGCAATATAACTTACTGTCAATAAGTACTAAAATTATTGCTTTTAATACTATTAATTTGTGCTAACTTTTTCTCCGTGCATCAGAAATAAAACTCTTTTGGCTATAGTGCCATTAGGCAGAATTTTAGGTTGTAAAGGAATGACAAAAAATTGATATCGTTTGTTTTTCTCATAGTCCTCCTATTTTTTATTGCTGTCCTTTATTTAAAAGTCAAAACAAATAGGTATCATGTCAAAACACAACCTTTGCTATAGGTATCTAGCTGTATTGAAAGTTATCTAGCTGTTTTGAGTTTTTGAGGGCTTAATATATAGGATTTTGACACAAAGATAAGGCTTTTCAGCACCATCAAGTCGTGAGCACAGCAAGATGCGAGCTTAGTGTGAAAACCGTTCAATAAAGGATCATTGATTGATGACTCAAATATGATGACCAGATATATTATTCCTAAATCTCGACGAGCGAGGGCAATGTATACGCCAATGAATAGTGTTGGCTTTGCCAATACCGAATCTAGAGGCATGTTATACTGGTGCGTCAAGAAGCCGACTAGTCCACGTTTACTTAACTAATGGAAATAGATTTCATAAGGTTCGCGTGGTCCCTTAAGGCCCAGTTCAATCAATTTAGCCCTTGGTAAAGTTACCGGGCCACTATACCTATTTCTTTTACTGATATCAAAGTCATTTTAAAATGAGAAATGGATTGTAGTGACAGATTCATAACATTTTCCTAGATAGTTTAATGTCTTCTAACACAATGATTTATAGTAAGTATTAAATAATCACGATTTCTAAGTACAAAAACGGTATATTTACCATGTCTTCTTCATCTTCTTCCTAGCGTTTTCCATATTTTTTGATATTGAGATAGGCGGTTTGATTTGAGGTAGGCGCTAGTTTTACGAAAGCGACTGCCATTGGACCTTCCAACCCAGAGGGTGAACTATGGTTCACCCTCTGGGTTGGCCTTATTGGGATGAGTCCGGTTTTCTGACGATGATTTCCTTCATTGAAGGTCATTGTCAAAAATTCTTTGTTAGTCAGCAGGATTTGAACCCGAGACCTTCGGATATAGTCTCGCGTCATACTTCTGGGGCACTAATGCTTTATTTGGTATATTTTAAATGTATGTTTGTTTTTATGTTACCTGATGTTTCGGCACTGCAAGCGCGATGTTCACGGAGTACCTAACTGCCGGGCTGGGAGTTTTTAGTTGTTAAAACATCCATGGTTAATATCTCGTTTTAGATTGTAATTGTATTATAATGCAAATGACTGTGTTAGCTTCATTTAAATTCCAAATGGCATTATTTTATAATTCTACTCTACTTTCCATAAGTCGTGATAGCTATTTCGTCGGGTGACAAGCACGAAGTTACGAAGCGATAGTGAACCATACGTCTATGACAACACGGTCGATTTAAATACCAATTTCCATTTTAATATGTGTATCCTTTCCATTTGCCATTAGTCATATTCATTTTTAGTTTGCATACGATTTATATTTTATTTAAAAGCCGTCTACCACACAAAACTAAATTCCGGTGCATTACATTCCCGTTTCTTACATATATTCATTTGAAAAGGACGACACTGCGGTGATGCCAGTTTTTAATTTCTACCATTTTCTGTCACACTGTATGTATAGATCTGCAAAATAATATGTAACCAACGAAAATGTACAGGACGTAGATACCTAATTAAAACAATGTACCCACGTATTACCAAACTCATAAATCCTACGAAAAACTACAATGCCAAATTAAAAATGTTAAACAGCACCCATACTCATTTTACAGCACCAACAATCCAACATATTGCTTGTAATTTCGAGATAGGCAAAGTAATTTTTGTAACAAGCCATCTAGTTAGTACAAGTTTGTTATTCAAATTAGTAAACCAAATTAGACCAGGATCCAGGCGCAGTTAATACCTGATCTCAATTAAAACTTGTAACCGTGCCATTTAGTTCGTATTGCATTTGAGGGTAATGGGGCTAGTTGTACGTAAAGCTTAGTATCGTTATTTCCCAGGTGCCGATGGTAGGTATACTTAATTGCTCTTCAACTTGTTAAACTTGGTCTTCGGCTTGTGGACTTTGTGGTAATGTTAGCTTTTAAAGTATTTCAACGCTAACTGCATTACACAAAACTCAATTAAAACGTACAACGTGTTTGATTATGTCATAAAAATGTAAGTTTGGAAAACAAATGAGTGGACAACTATGGAGGAAGTTAAAAGTAGCTAAGTTTTATTATTTGTTTAGTGTTTAAAATAAAGATGTGCTGAGACTTTTCATTCGTTTTAAGCTTAACATGCTGTATAATATTATGTATCATGAAAAATGTATACAGCACTATTTATGACTATTGACTACACAGAACAGAGTCATTGAGCGTACGGTACTTAAATTAAATAGTTCTATACTTAGATTTCAGATGTTTTATGTTTGATAGTAATTTGATAGTAAGTCTTTGATATTTTTTGTTTTATAGTAATCATGGTGGTCATGATATTTCATTTTAATTCGATGAAATTCAATTCAGTTTTTTAACACTGGACAAAGTATAACATCGAGTAGGCAAAAGCACCATGTCACAGCGCAATAGATACACTGACCCAATTACTTGGCCCAAAAAAGTCTTGACACACCATCACGTAGATTTAGAGGCCCTTAAGCTGTCGCTATTAGGTAAACGAGGGATCAACAAGTAGGGTAATGTGCATTCCGGCCCCTACTGCGACTCTCACACTACTCGAAAAATCAGATATTCTGATTTTGTGTGCGATATACTGAAAGAGCCTGACGACTAGACTTATGCCGGAAGTTGAACTACTGTTTTTTAAACACAACTAGTTTATGAAACATTTAAAAAAAAAAAAAATCGTATTCGTCGTTCTCGTATTTTAAATTTTAAAATAGTATTTTATACAATCGTGATATAATGAAGAGTTTTTCAGTCGAGTACCGTGTTTAGGCCACGAAGCTTGCTGAGTGGCCTAAGTAAGGTACGAGATTGAAAAACTTAATTATATTACGATTTTATACAATACTTTTTCTACGAATCATCATCATCATCATCTATGGAGGAACAATTTCATCATTCAATTTCATTGACTTGACTTAACAAGGATGTAACACAAAAAGATGGCCGACAGGCCGGCGCGGTCGGCGCAGGCGTGAGGCGCGCGCTCGGCAAAGTCTCAGGCAGGCGTCATCGCAAATAAGTATAAAATTTGTATGAAGTTCTATTATAGTTGCCTACAGCGTATCGAAATGAAATATTATAGTTGAGTTGGACTGTCTAATATCGAAAAGTATGAGCTTATAGTTTTGTCTATGTACTCGTAATTGGCAGATTAAAGTCGGCGAGTAGAAAATAGTAGATTACATACCAAGGCCGTTTTAGTGGGAAACGACTCGGATCCCATGTAATTGTCGGCCGAGGCGAAGCCGAGGACGACTAACATGTGATCCGAGGCTTTCCCATCTAACGGCCGAGGTTTGTATACTATTTTTCTGTCCGACGGAGCCGGCAGGCGGCAATTTAGTTTTGCGTAAAGTGGCGCTTACCGGCCGGAGGACTGAAAATGTATTTTTCAATACCAGCACATCTATCTGTCGATTAGATGACTGACAGCGATATTTAAAAAGTATGCATTATAACGTTGTCTATGTTATTCCATGAGAACACTGCACCTATAGATTTTCATACAATATATAAGCACTGTTGTTTTTTTTTCTTTAGTGGGCATACGACAGCTTCCACATTCTGCCACCTTTTGAGATTTTGCTATTTTCGCTATTTTTGTGTCGTAGAAAAACTAGCGTATGCAACAGCTCATAATTGGTTATTCATTATGTCCCTTATTATGTCACTGTTGCATAAACTACTATTATGAATTTTGAACACATAGAGTATTTAGAACAGAATACGATAACGAAATTAGTATAGGCATTCCGGGATTAATGCACTATATATTTTTGTTTATATACTTACCTTTTATTTAACATTAAACCAGAGTCATTATATAATATAAAACATGAAGCAATGCAAATGAATTAAAAGTAAAAAAATTAATAGAAATGTATATCATGCTTGAATGTGTGGTAGTAATTTCTGTATCAATCGCGACGCCATCAATCACGCTTATATCACGTCATGTCACGGAGCGGAGGTGCTGACGGGACACGCGTGACGCTTCTATTTTTAATTCATTAAAAGGCGCCCCCGGCCTGACAAATGTCTATGCAATACAACATTTAACTGCTTACACGTGAAACTCTTTGGCTAAAAGTTACTCTGATGTCGAACTTCGAAGGCTGTCAAGTTTGTACTTACTGTGTATGTACTTCATCGAACCACATCATAATGTATGTGACGTATTTACATAGTACTGTAGCTTTCAAGTAATCAAATTACACAGATTCTCCAGATTCTTCACTCAAACGTGAGTCCACTATCGACTTCCCCATTTAACGACACGATTAGGTATCTATACATATTATGTAGCTATACATATATATATATATATATATATATATATATATATATATATATATATATATATATACATATATATATATATATATGTATATATGTATGGATATGCTCTTGTGTTATGCTACAGCTTTGAAAAAATATGTTAGGTACATATGCATTTATGTAAGTAATTAGATGTTATTATTCTAGAATGTGACACTTTATCTCTCTGATTACTCTTCCGCACCAATTTAATGTAGTTCCTGTTTGGCCCTTTGGTTGACTAGTACATACAGAATGCCTTAAGGCATTAAATCAGTCCGCCGTTTGTACTTTCTTGTTGTAAATAAAACATTACGTGACAAGAGGCGGGGTTTCATAATGGATTTGACTTGTAAGAAGCTGCCCTATATTTGCCGAATTTCAAGGAATCAATCATAGCATTATATTTGGCTTCCTATAAGTTACGACATATTTAGATGGATACATTTGGTTTTCATTTGATGGGTTTCGTTTTTCCATTATGATGTGGATGACTTACCTGTTTTTTTATTGCAATTGTTACATCTATTAGTTCTTTCGAGAAGTTTTTTTAACATAAGTTGTGTTAGTTTAATTTTTAAAACATATGATACGTAGTCATATCCTCCTTCGTCCGTTTATGACATTATATTGTTACAATTAAGTAGAATAATGCCGTGTGCAGCGTGCGTAGCCAAGATGCCAATCGCTCACGCTTAATTACGTATCGTAGCTACCTCTCTCTATCACTCTTCCTTATTAGTGTGACAATGACAGTTGCGTTTCATTAGCGACTGAGCGTGAGAGATTGGCATCTTGGCTACACACCCAGGAGGGCTAGCATGGTTGCCATTTTATCGCTTATCACGCTATGCGTCACTTTCGCACATACATACTTGTTAGAACGTGACAGCAACGTCGGTAAACGATAAAAAACCGACCATCATGGACTAGCAGGTACCTCTTAACACGTTCCCTGTGTAACTAGGAACCAGAAATTGACTCCTCACGTGCAATTATATTTTTTTGTAAATACCTTTTGTACAGTATATATTACTATATTTAAGCATATAAACGTCATTCACAAAGACCATTTTTCCTATTTTCCCATTTTTCCGAGTGTATCACATGTGATTCATGCACGTACCAGCTCACAGCCCAGTGCATCACATGCGATACAATACACGTTTAAAGGCAATTTGACGTATCGGTTGATCGTGTATGTGTGGTATACGTCAGTCTATGATATATAAACGGAGAGAAAAATGCCTCTCTTGACAGGCCACGAACTAGTTATCAGCCACCTTCTTGGCGTAAAAGATGCAGAACCGTCGGCCGGGCCATCGATACAGTCCACCTTACCCCGCCGCCATGAACTGACCAAAATTCCACGCCGTGACAATAAGATTTTCCAAAAACACTGCATTGGGTGCTATAAATTAATGACCTAATAGGGTAGCACACCTACCGAAAAGTCCCAAATAGGCGAAGCAAATAGACACCGAATGCTTGATGTGCAAAAAAGCATTGTGTTAGGTGCTTCAATGCTTGCTATTAAAAAATCCTTCAGGGTTTTATTAAGTTTTTTCGCCAGTATATATTTGGTTATAATTTTGATTAAATTATTTATTGCAATAAAAGTAATATTCGATAAGAAATTCGTTTTGGTTTGTTATTTAAAGAAAATTTTATGTGCTTTATTTGTAATAGACATAACCTGGCAAATGTTGCAAAACATGTGCGTCCGGGTGACATTTATATAATGATATAAATGTCACCCGGACGCACATGTTTTATCTCAAGATGTTCATAGCCAGTATGTGCATGCAAATAAAAAAGACCAAGCTCACACGTGTATATTTTGGCAAAGCCGTAAGTGTACAGGGGGTCGTGTATCATCAGTGATGCATGCACGTCTCATATATACCCTAAAATGCCATACATATGATGCATGCACAGGGAACGTGTTAAGATAGACTCGTCAAGCTTGCGGCGTAGCATTTCGTAGCAAAGCAGCAGTCGTTATAAAAATAAATGGTTGAAACAAGTATGTAGCCCAAAGCCCGCAGTTTATAACTGTATGCTAGCCTTCAATTAGCTTGGTACCATAAAATTTTATATAGGTGATACTATATAGCCCCTTCTAACAAATGCAAGTGTCAAATTTACAGAATAAGGACAAATAATCATGTTATAATAAAATTACGGATAAATCTCACGAATTTATAATCAGTCATCATCATCATCATCATTTCAGCCGAAAGACGTCCACTGCTGGACATAGGCCTCCCCCAAAGATTTCCACAATGACCGGTCCTGCGCCACCCGCATCCAGCGGACTCCTGCGACCTTCACCAGGTCATCAGTCCACCTTGCGGGGGGCCTACCCACGCTGCGCCTTCCGGTACGCGGTCGCCACTCGAGAACCTTTCCGCCCCAACGGCCATCGGTTCTACGTGCAATGTGCCCCGCCCACTGCCACTTAAGTTTAGCGATTCGGAGAGCTATATCGGTTACTTTGGTTCTGCTGCGGATGGTCTCATTTCTGATACGATCTCGCAGAGAGACTCCTAGCATAGCTCTCTCCATCGCCCTTTGGGTGACTTTGAGCCTTCTTATGAGGCCCATTGTAAGCGACCACGTTTCAGTACCGTATGTCATCACTGGCAACACACACTGATCGAAGACTTTCGTCTTCAGGCACTGCGGAATATTGGACGAAAAGATGTGTCGCAGCTTCCCGAACGCTGCCCAACCGAGTCGGATTCGACGATTAACCTCTTTCTCGAAATTGGACCTACCTAACTGGACACAATAATCAGTATGCGCGACATTTTGCGGACATCCTGTGATGCCATTATCAAGCACCGAGTACCACTTATGTGTCTGTAGAAAAAAGGCTTACATGTATTGGTAACATGAGTTGTTCTCGCTTTCGAATCGCTATCGACTGCGCGATTCAAAAGTATATGGCTAGTTTTTAATTAGTGGGAACGAGTGGCAAATACTTTCGAATCGTAGTCGCTATCGACTCGTGGTTAAGTTAAATTAATGGTAAGGACACTGGTCACTAATAAGTGTCGCTTAACTTCAAATTCAGGTAAAATCCATTTATCAGATTATGCGATTTGGGTATTAAGAAAAGGTAATAAGGCAGATTTTTGCAGAGAGGGTCGAATGGATTTCGACACAAGTACCTCGAGCACAAACTCACGTGTGCTGTCGTTGTTACAGATATGTCGCGAAGCTGCATTCTTGTAGTGGCAGCGTGTGCGCTGGCCGCGCTCTGCAGGTTGCCCGGCTCCACTGCGCAGGCGCTCGCACCCCAGTATGACTGTAAGTTGATTATCATTACCAATCCTAATGCTCCCACGAGCAAGATGCAAACACTATCGAATCGCGCGGTCACTATCGACAGCGGTTACGCTGTAGAACTCATGGTAAGCACACAGGGTTAGAGGCCAAACCATGATAATCGCTTGCATAAAACGCTAAGTGAAACGTAAATAATATATGGAAATAATGAGGCGTCATCTCTCATTATGTTGTAACATAAAATCATCGTCAATCCAACTTGCTTAACAACCGCCATATTGAACGTCATAACCATAACCTACCTTTTAAGTTTTATAGCATTGAATACACAAGATTGCAAAGTATTTATGTTTGAAGCCACCTAAACGAGGTTAATCTTAAATGAAACTGCATTAGAACGCAATTCTAAGGGTTCTATAAAAAAATAGACTTTTGTATTGTACCCATACCAAATGTATTGTATATCTGTTTTTAACATTAGACAAATATTTGCTTGGAATACCTGATATTTAATCACAATATGTATTTATTTTACAAGTGCCCAAGTATTTTCTGCAAAAGTATGCATGAGTATAGAGGTAGGTACGAGTACTTTTCTACTTTATAAAAGACCCGAGGCTGAGTATCATGTTTATTAATGTTCTCATAATATTTCCCGTATAAAAGCGATTAAATGTAAAGTTTGATCCTTTTGAAAAGTAAGTAATCTTTAATTATTCATGGCGTTACTTATTCGGCAACATAAATTACTGTAGGTAAATTATAGCTTTTAGAAAGTAGCGTTTTCGCTTATACACCGTATTTATGAAAATACGTATTACTAATGGATAAATTAAGGAAAGAATATTTTAGAACGGATTAATCGCGTTTATTAACACCATGATCCTACGTTTCGAGCCCTTTACAGCACTCGTTTTCACAGGGTTAAGATGATGACTGAGAGTTAATAAACGCGATTAATCCGTTCTAAAGTGTTTAATTTCAATGACTAACAATCGCGGTTACAGAATACAAAGAATATTTATTGATTATTGCCTCTTAAATTATTTTTAGTTTAGTTTAAATAAAAGTCGCCGGTAGGTACTATTATTTTTTAATTACCTCTTTTTTATTGTTTAAGGATTTTTGAATGTAAAGTGTGGATCTGATTTTTGAAAACATTTTTCTTTAAAAATCTGTCTTTAAATGAAATACAGCCATTTCAAAAGCAGCAAAAATCTGAATCTGATCCGTGGAAGTATATTCTTACTCATATTTAAATAACTTAGCAAACCCAGGTGTTTTAAGAGCCCTAAGTTAAGTAAAGTGCCAAGGAAAATGAGCCCATCTAGGCAAAGTGTTCATCAAAGCTGTATGGTGAGGGAAGTGGGCTACCATTTACGCAAAAATAAACAAGTAGCGTTGGGACGTCATAAAATAAAAGATAACTTCGTAAGTTTAAGCATTATTCCTAGCTCAGTTTGGTTTACTTATCTCGACTTTGCGTTACTTTTGTTTATGGCTGCTAAATTAATTTTGTATTACGGTTAAAACATGTCACTGATTTTATAGTTAACATATTTAAAAATATAGCCAAGTGTTAGTAGACGTGTTTTAGTGTCCTAACAGTAATATTTTTTACGAGATCGATACAGTCAGCTGCAGATATAATGGACCCTCCTATTGTTAAACAGCTCTTTGGCTTGCCGCACATTGGCTGTATCAAGTACCTACTCGTATATTGATGAAATCATAGGCTAAAATTGCTTAAATTCACAAAGATTTCAACACTGCTATTATTGCAAGTTATTCACATGATCCAACAGATGTCACTGTTTCGCATAATTCAGATACAGATTCTTTATCGCTATGTTACGTCGATAACAGCTACCTTCTTACGTCTGAAGGATTACGTAGTAATAATCTAAACCATATTGTTCGCGTTAAGTCAACCTTAACATTGGCTAAGAATCACGTATCTAATTATAATTGTGTCTCGCTACGTTTACCATATGTGATACGATAGGCAAGCGCGGTACTAGCGCCATAGAATAAATAGTAGTACATCACGTAATAGTAGTATGCACTGCATAGTATACAATATGTAGGTACCTAAAATATACTGATTATCATTGACTTATTAAGAAATAAACACACAAAGAAGAACAAAATCGTCAAAAAATGTGGGTTACAATGACATTAGCGAAAAAAATTGTTTTGATGATGATATAAACGATAAATGTTTCGTGCAAAAGAAAGACTGACTGACGTAAGCAGCGTAGGAAGTGTCAGATTCATAACAGAACTAAAACACTATCAAAACCGTTTTTATAGGCTATTTGTGCTTAACTGTCTGTGCCTAAGTCATGTTCCAAAAAAGATTATGTAGGTTTATGAAAAAGTTCTTTTATTTTATATCTATGCTGATTATGCAGTGCATAATTCAAGTAGTTATTTTACAATTGGTAAAACGTGAGTATTAAAGACTTAATAATTAGGTATGATTTTGTGTGATCGTACGAAACCCGCACTTGGTAAGGTTATTCATTGGATTAAATATCAACTGAAAAGCTTGCTTTCCACTACGTTTCTCTTTCTTTTGATTTTTAAATTTAGTTATGATAATAAGTAGTGCCTTTAAGAGCCACGTGGCCGTGTCATCATACTGTACGCATTTAGTTAAACTTGGTTGATAATGAAGTTTTGGGTAAATGTAGACACAATAGTGCAGTGATGTGTCCCTTAAATACTCAGCATTCTTTGCCGGAGTGCATTTACTTTAATTAACATTCATACCTCCTTTCATTCCTTCAAACATTCATACTTTGTTCAATTCCTGGAAACGTCAGGCCACATCACGGATACACAGCTTTTGTACTATAGCGTTCAGAATTGCATGGGCAATTTATGAATGAATTCATTCATAAACTGGCCATGCAATTCTGAACGCGTGTGTACATATACTACCTTATCTATTTTTGGTATCTACCGTAGTACGTACTTGAAATGATGTCATATATTTTTGAACCATTGTGTCAACACAACAGTTATATGGAAACTATGTGTGATAATTGAACTTTGTACCGGAAATTACGAATTATTAATTTCCGGGACAAAGTTCAATTGAATACAATATATATTGAAGTGCCGTGTTTAGTTAGTTGTAACAACAAGAAGATACAGGTTTCTAGAGACGTGTATCCCAGAGTCGCGGGTTCGAGTCCCGCCTGAGGTCATGTATTTTTCCACTTTTCCTTTCTCTCTAAGTAATTTGGTATCTTTCGCAGACATTTCTGCTTAAACATATTAGTTAACATATGACTATTTTTATACACAGATAGAATTCTAAACTTATTTAAGGTTTAATAGTCTAAATAAATTGTGTAATAAGTATACGTAAATAAAAGTTTCGCCTTAAAATCACATATGTTTATTTATTTACTAAACTTTCTTATACCGATTGTACAATGACATGTCTATCACTATAGCTTATTAGTAGTATGCTATGTGTGTTTCGTTACACAACACATTTAAACTCACGTATGTACCGAGATGACATCACTATCTGTTATCTGTCGATGTCACACATTTATTGCCTCAATTCACACAGTATAAAATGTATTTCAGCGTCTTAATATTTCAAACTACAGGGATAGACACACGCTCTTTCTCCTCCTGCAGTTGTTTCACATACGATTTGATTAGGAAACGATATCCATTAAATGGTTTAATTGGTGTTCATTTTGGCAATACGTCCAAAACGAAACAAACGTCTTCAGCTAAAACAATGGCTTAATTTGCATATTCTATTATGAATCCAAGACATAATGCCCAAAGAACATCCGTTTTATTAACCGTGTCATTGTTTCTAAAGAATAATGGATGAACATCTATAAAGCCAATCGTCACCTTGGATAAAGTTATAACAATGGTAGTAGATTAACAGAAAGCGAGAAACTACCTTATTACTGCCATTTGCGACCACATCTGTGTTTTGCCCAAACATAGTATTCCTATTTCTCATCATTTGCGTGATGAGAAGCGAAGTTATACGCACACCCGCTAACATTTTAATGTTAAGAAAACTTAATTTTATTATAAATACCTACATACGTACAAAACATTTATAAACCAACAACATCAAATGAAAAAACACTGCCTAAACACCAACTGCCCCCGACGCATAGTGCTGAAGATAATGGCCACGTTTTCCCGCTGTATGCATCGAAATAAATATTTTATCTTTAGAATGTTAACAAAGCATCTCAAACTCGGTATTAAATTTGAGTTGACCCTTAACCGGCTTTATTAATTGAGGTCAATACATTTTCATGGCTCCATGTCATCTACATCTTAACGCAATAAATCCAAAAGAACAAAATATTTTATACTGACAACAGTTTAAATCTTGATACCATTTTACGAAATTGTAAACAATAATCCTGACTGACACCAGTTTCGCGTTTGTATTTTCGTCCTTACCTATTTGGGTCAAACTGGGAAAATTAAAAATATCTACTGAGCAGGATTTAGGAAGACAATGCTCCTTTCGTTGGTGTATAATGTGCCATATTTTGAGCTAGCTGAAACGACTGTTCTATTTTTTAAATGTGTGTAGTTACGCAACGGCGCGATTAAGAAATCCTTCCTCCATCCTTGAGTCACAAAAAGCAAAGACAATCTTGTATCAAATATTATGTCATATAAGGAAATTTTCAGCTTGAGTTTAAAATAAAGAAGACGCGGTCAGAATATAAGAGAAACTTTGGTTATTTTAAACGGCGAATACATCACTCACCTTCGGTTTGCCGACGACATCGTAGTTGTGGCAAAGTCGATTGAGGAACTCAGCACGATGCTCGATGACCTCAACCGAGTTTCCCAACGGGTAGGCTTGAAAATGAACATGGACAAGACGAACCTTATGTCAAGTGCCAATGTTATGCCCATCCCAGTCTCTGTTGAAAGCTCTAGGACAAGTAATCCGATTAGGTAGGTCCAACTACGAGAAAGTGGTCATGAGCCGAATCTAACTCGGTTGGGCAGCGTTCGGGATATTACGCGATGTCTTTTCGTCCGACATACCTCAGTGCCTCAAGACGAAAGTTTTCAATCAATGTGTATTACCAGTGATGGCTTACGGCGCCGAAACGTGGTCCTTCACTATCGCCCTCATCTCAAAACTCAAGGCGCTCAACGAGCTATGGAGGTTATGCTCGAAGAATCAGGAATAGGGAGATCCGTAGAACTAAAGTCACCGACATAGCCCTCCGGATTAGCAAGCTGAAGTGGTAATGGGCAGGCCACACGACGAGCAGATGGCCGATGACATCGAAAAGTGCTCGGGTGCAGACCACGGCTTTGCAAATGCTGCGTAGGACGTCCACCCACAAGACGGACAAATGACCTGATGAAAGTCGCCGGGAGACGCTGGATGCCGGTTGCTTCCAACCGGTACATATGGAGGTCCAAAGGGGAGGCCTATGTTCAGCGGTGGACGTCTTATGATGATGATTCACACATCCATATTATTATTCTCACAACTAAACAGCAAACTGCGGATGGGTGACCTACTCCAAGAATCGTCTGTGTTCTATGTGTTTAAACTTCACCCTTAGCCTCTGTGACTCTGACACAGTCAGAACAATGTAGGATATTCCTGAAGAACCTGCCGAAGTTGTTCTGAAGCCCCACGACTGTGAACATCGTTAATTACAAACATTTCTGTTGCAATTTGTACTTACTACCCTTGTATCAACTACGTGTGTTCGCAAGACTTGAATTTGCTTAGAGAATACAATTTAACTTCAGAACTCTGTGCTAATTTGTTCAATTTGATCTTACATAGTGTTCATGCTCAACTATAATAATATACCATTTCATCATAACAAGTGTTTGTATCTGTCTACTAAATAAAATCTGTTCTAAGTTATTTAAAGAAATAATCTGTAAATGTTTGAAATTTACTCGCCAGGACTCCAAAATAGTCTGAGCGTTATAAATAAATATTATTGGATAATATTCATGTTCTGTCACACCATTTTATATTTTAAAATTAATAATTCGTCTATGATAAGTTTCATAGAAATTTGACGTTCAAATAACATTGATTCATCACTTGAATTCGCATTCTCTCAGTCATCATCTTACACAACAATGGCGAAAACAGAAGACAATATTATATTTCACACTTTTAAATTGGACAGTTCATTTTCTTGGAAATGATAACATGGTTCGACTCTATACTTATTTAATAATATTACAATGACGTACAACTTAATAAATGAAGCCGCTTTAGTAAACGATGGGAAGACATTTTAGGAACGAAGGCCTTGCACGGTTCACCGCCCCTCTGCTAACTTCTACACATCACTAAACTTATAAGTAGCATCTAAGTTCCACAAACTGTTATTAATTCTCAGCCGAAAGTAATAAATAGGTCCAAAGTAATTAGATAGGTACCTAAATGATTGAAAATGTTGGGAGTAATTTTATACCGGATCATTTATGAACTCGTACCGAAAATAAATATCCAAATAAGTGCTACTTTTTACTTTAATTACTTATTGATTGATTTTAAGCACACAGAATTGAGGTCTGTACAGCCTCTTGAGGCCCTGTGTCATGTATATGACAGAAATATAACGTTTGGAATTTATACAAGTGCTACAGTTGAAATTTGGCTAAAAATATGACGTCACCAGGCCCCACGGGGATAGATTGGCTTCGCAAATTTTATTTGTTCCTCGACTAAAAATATTGTTCCATTTTTTAACGCAGTGGTTTCTACTCATTATTGCTGCTAGACGTATTTTTCCCGTACCAATTCTTTCCATATAAGATCACCTATCTAGACGGAGCTTTTTTCTGCGCGTTGCCCTTCTGGAAGCTACCTTACAAACCTAACATACGCGAGGCTCTACCTAGTTACGTTATGAAAGAAAAAATATGTCTAGCAACAAAAACCGGTATCGTGCGACATCATTTCCTATGACGCATTACTTCGTCATAGGAAATGATGTCGCACGATCGCATAAAAGACCCAAAAAAATGGGGAAAAACGCGAATGGAAAACAAAATTTTGGGTAGTCAATCTAACACAGTCGAACATTGGACACCTTTCGAACTTACCGATGCTCGCTCGTTTCATGAAACCACACTCGTGCTTTAAGTTTTTACTATCTAGCAGTGAATAAACTCAATTGAAAACTCCTGTAACATAAATCGGGACTTCCCTTCACTTTTTGCTACATCTACGACTGAGTTGTCAGGCCTATAAGTGGATTTACCATTAATGTTATTTAACCAAGAGCCAATAACGACTGCGCAGTTCTAAAGTATTTGCATCTCGTTCCAACCATTTAAGCAAGATTCGAAAGCGAGACCAACTCATTGTGCCGATAAAGTTCATGTCAATATTTATATACCTATTTTGCGGTGTGTAAATTGTAGCTACGAATAATACTTAGTATGATCTCGTCAAGTTTTAACAAGGGCACATAGTTGAGCTAAGGAACTTTTGTTTTCGTTCCCCAACGCCCGTCTTCAATAAAACTTACGAGATCACTTACTTAACTCTCTCCCATTGCCGATCGTCTAATAAGAAAACTTACCATTCGATGACGCGCTGTAGTGCTCCTCATTCCTCACAATTTTATTGTGATTGATTAATATTGAAAAATGACATAACTATCTAGTATACCTCTTTGGGACCACGATGCAATAAATAGTAGCATAGACAGTAGACACACGTCAAACTTATAATCCTGCACTTTTCTCGTCCCAGTGAATAGAAAAACACAAAGAACATTCGCATGTGACGGTCTCATTTAAATGAGGTGGTCCCATACATATCGCTCAAGGGAGATGAATATATATCGGCTTTCAGCGACGGACAGTTAACCCCTATATGTTACACACAATGAATTATTATGTAGGCACGTGATGATCCGAATAATCGATATATCATGTTAGAATAGATCCCGTGCACGGTCGGGGGAAATTGGATAGCTATGTAAATTTTTGCCAACTGTGCTATTTATTTGTACCTTTGTGACCGGTGAAGAAGCGGAGCGTTATGTCCATTCCTGTATAGTTCATCCTATTAATTAAGTATTATTTTGTCCTCAGCATCAGCGGCAGCGGAAAGGGCGAATGGCTGGGAGGCGCTAGGCGGCCTCTACGCACTCCTAGCGCAGCACGACGCTCTTGGCGGGCACGCGCTCGCGCGCAAATCCGTGCGGTCACCTTCGCGCCGCCTGCGCTTCGGTCGCCGATCAGACCCTGACATGCCACCCCAAGCACCAGTGAGTAGCAACACATCTATTTGCCAGTAGATAGTACGCGGTGGGTAGGCTCTACGCGCTACTAGCGCAGCACGACACTCTAGGCTGATACGCGCTCGCGCGCAAGTTCGTGCGATCACCATTGCGCCCCCGATATGCCACCTGAAGCACTAGTAAGTAGCAACAAATATATTTGTCAGTAGCTAGTACGCGGTGGATGGGCTCGACGCGCTACTAGCCCAGCACGACACTTAAGGCGGTACGGGCTCGCGTGAAAGTTCATGCAATCACTGCCATGCCACCTACGCATCGGCCGGCGCTTTAACACCGGCATGCCACCTCAAGCACCAGTACGTAGTGACAGATCTATTTGTCGTTAGCGAGGTCGCGGTGGGTGGCCTCTGCATGCTCCTAGCGCAGCACGATGCTATGGGCGAGCATGGGGTCTCTGTTAAGTCCGTAGGTACACTAGGTACCAGTATCCTTGGCTCAAGAGTTCCACGACAGTACGAGTATCTGGCGGTTGAGAAAGACAACTGTCACTTATTTAAACATAATTATTAAACGGGTCTAACGCGAATTAACTTGTTTACCTTATTTACCGACGTTTCGACACAGGTTCCACTGGTCATGGTCGCGGCTGACTGATGTCCCAGCAAAATGTCAAAACAGAGATTTGTGTAACTACCCAACGAAAACCCGGGCGTGTACAAAATAGAATGCAGTTGCGGAAGTGTGTACATTGGCCAAACTAAACGGAGCGTGCAAGAGAGGGTGAAGGAGCACATAGCGGCAGTTAAAAACCGCCAAGTACACAAATCCGCGATCGCCGAACATTTTCTTACATCTGGCGTAAATCACTGGATTGAACTCCATAAACCAAAAATTGTCTCCACTGAACGCCATTATTATCCTCGAGTAGTTCGAGAGGCAATTGAAATCAAGAAACACCCTAGAAATTTTAATAGGGAGGATGGTTTTAACTTATCACCAACTTGGGGACCAGTGATCCAGAAGTTGCAGCCACGGGATATATCTTCGGATGTGCGCGGGGATATTGTGAGTGTCGTGTGTCGGACTATTGACAATAATTAACATGTTTTGTGGGTAGTTTAAAAATTGTGTGTTTACCCCAAATTTCTACATAGACTTTTCGTTGGGTAGTTACACAAATCTCTGTTTTGACATTTTGCTGGGACATCAGTCAGCCGCGACCATGACCAGTGAAACCTGTGTCGAAACGTCGGTAAATAAGGTAAACAAGTTAATTCGCGTTAGACCCGTTTAATAATTATGTTTAAATATGTGTTCAAATCGCGAAAGTTTTAAATGTTATACAACTGTCACTGTCTGATCCGAATAGTTAGAAAATGACAGGTGTCCTTCTCGACCACGAGTTACTGTCCCAGCACTCTTGAGCTAGGACTACAGGGCCTACCCGCACCATAGTGCGGTAGTTGTTAGAGTCGTAGATTAGATTCCTAAGATAAAATATAACAATTTACGCGTGAATGTGCTAAAATTGATTAATTTCAAACCTTTTCATGAAAGCACGCCAGTAAAAATGCGATAATAATATTATAAATAATTGATTGGTTCATATTGATATTTGTTCTAAGAACACTACGTATCGAGCATGGAAACAGGATAAACAATAATATATATTGCCTACCCTGTGTTGAACTGATTGAACTGTCTAAACCCTCTTAGTAAGTACCTACATATAATTATAATGTCCTTTCATCTTAAATTAATTGCATGTCTGTCGTCACGGCCGTTTTACCATGCACGTGATTAATTGCATTGTACGAGTATTCCTGCTTACAATGCGATGATAGTTTTTTTTTCGAAAAATAAGTTATTGCCAACTTCAACTTTGATCTTTACGATCTGGGTATGTCGGTTATATGAAATACGATTATTGAATTTATACTAAATACTATGTTTGATAAAATTTGTATATTAAATATTAATATAACTCTTTTAGAGCCAATCACAACATCTGTTATGACGGTGATGTTTAAATAATGAAAATATTAGTACACCTTGTGTGCCTATTATAAAAATAAGGATAGCCTAATTAAGAAATTATTAGAAAAGTGTGTCAAAACTTTCTAAAAAAGAGGTAGAAAGGTTTCTGAGCAGGTATATAAAGAAGAAAATTTAATATTTCTGAGGTTGATCCACCGTTCTGAAGTACATGGTTCAACTGCTAAGAACATGAAAAAAATTGAAAGTAAACACTAGACCGGATTAAACGCGTTTATTAACACCATGAGACTACGTTTGGAGCCCTTTACAGCACTCGTTTTCACGGGGTTAAGATGATAACTGAGAGAATAACAATTCTTCCCGTCAATCTATATTGACGGGGAGATTGTTTAATTACAATGAACAACAGTCGCGATAACAGAAGACAACATTAACATAAAAAATGTTAACTACTTTGATAAAACTGTCAGGAAATATATATCGGGTTTCATTAATTTGATGCAATAGGATTTATTGGAAGCGATTACAACTAATATGAATTTACTATCTTCTCCTAGAGTCAACATACTCATAGATATGCGCATAGCAATTCTTTATATTCCGGGAAGTAGTAAAACGTACGAATATATTGTATTTTTTCATATTTTATGATTACCTATATGACTATATTTGATGAATCTTTTATAGCTTTTTGCTTCGTCTATAGGTCGGATACATGGGTGAATATATTTAGGTAACAGGGTATTTGTATAGTGATTTTTTTGTCATAAACATATTGGGTCGGAATATAAATAACTCAATTGATCCAACGTGGTTATTCACATTATTAAGAACACGCATTATTATATTATACATTGTACTGTGGATTAAAAGTATTAACATTCATAGTTAAAACTCTCATTTTCTTATAAAGTAATTTACATGAGCAATGTTTCAACATTAGTTTAATTTGCCGTTCTTGCAAACTAGAGGTATCAGAACGTCGAGGATAGTATTGTAACTTTATTGTCACAACATTTTAGTGCGTCTCCTAACAATGAACACTTTTATTAACAACTATGTCATAACAACAATATATTATTCCATTTATAACAGTTGAATATCCTAGGATCATCGAAAATAGCAACAAGACCGAATTTTAGGTTAAATTAAACCAAAAAACTGCTACAACGGGTCGGTTGCTAAGTTACATCTGTTTTACAACGAGGATAAAGGATACAAGTTGTAACATTCACAGAGACCTTTTATTGTCATATATATAGTACACGTCTTTAGTAACAAACTTGATATCTCAACGTGAGAAGACCACCTAAAGTTTAGATTTATAGAAACCCTCGGCACTTTGTCGTGGTTTTTAATTAACATTTCAGAGTGTATGCCCGCAGCCACCACTTCTGTACCCGCAACCCACAAAATGCATTAAGTATTTCACAAAAGATAATGCTCATACTCGCCAAGGCTTGCATTCTGTTCATTTTAATTTAAACCTAATAATTTCAATGGAATCTGGTTGTTACTGTCAGTGATTTGCGCTTAAACACATTTGGTTTAGCATCAGCCGAAGCGGTTGCATGTGACCCAATACAATTCTGATCTAATTCAATTTTTACAAAATTTTATTCGTAATTTTACATCTAGATAATGTTACCCAAAGCTCCCTGAAAACGATTCAATTGTTTGCTCCATTTGCCAGCAACTTATAAACAAGGGCTTCGTACTGCTGAATGGATTTATCCCACGTCCTATTTGACGGATTTTATAATAATACGATTGTGGGCGGGTTTACACGGGATTTTCTGCATTGCAATTCGTTTGATGTTGAATCTGTGTGCTTATTATAAATTCAATGCAAACAAATTGGTTTAGAAGTATGATGTTGAAAGCAAATCCATTAGGGTGTATATAAGTAATTGGTTAATTATAAAGCAAACGAAGGATGGGATATGGAAATGGAGACAACATATTAACAATTACAATTGTAAAGCACGAATTAAATAATTTATTAAAGGTAATAAATGTTTTAATTTGTGTTATATTTTCAATAGTCACATTACTATGTATATATAAATCATAAATTGAAAGAGATGTCATATACTACAGACCAAGTGACCAAGGCCCCCGGTGAGCAGGGCTGGGATCGACCCAGCGACCTCCTGCTTTCAGGCGTATTATTGGGCCCAAATTAAACTTATTCGGAGAGGTCTCACGCAATAACATAACTGTTTAATTAATTAAAGTTACAACATAATTGAAACAAATAACTACTGAATACATGGTCATCCTACATAATTGTACATAAAGTAACTACGATACGTCAAGCATGGCACTTGGCGGACAATTTTACGGATCTTAAGTCGATTATTAATGCATATGACAATGACAAGCTTGTAAAGTTTGTAAACTATAAACTCATTATACCGATTAGTAGAGTGACAAGGATTACAGGATAATTTTTTTTTCAAAATTAAAATTATACCTAATTTTAAAAAACAAGTCTGTTTCCATATAATTACGACTTCAACGTGATCCCCATCAATTACGGAATTAGAAAAATTGGTAATTGATCACTGATTAAAAATCATCGTGTATAGAATTTCTTCATGTTCTGTCTCATTTTTACGAAATAGTTAATAATCTGTGTCGAATTGCTTCTACTTACTTTAGGTAAGTACTTTGCTTTTACATACTTGTACCCTTTCATGGGGTAGACCATAACCGCAGACTGCGTTCTGTAGTAATATTTCATAAGGCCTAAACCTCCATGATCTGGGTTGCTTGACTGTCGAACTTTGTCAGACATAAAGGACAAAATTGAAATTAGTGTAACATTAGAACAGCGGGTCTATTGGGGCCTTAGATATATATTAAATCTAGGCGCAGCCGTGGTGAAACTCGTATAACTTCATGGATGAGACGAAGGTTTACATTAGACAGATTGAATAAAATAAACCAAATCTTGTCGCTCAATATACAGTCAAAAAAATATTTATAACACTGTTCCGTACGTGGGCTAAATTTTAAAGTTACTTCCTCTCAGATTTTGGTTTCCATTTTTTATGTTTTCTTCATTTTATCAATTGAACATCATAACAGAGGACATAGTACGTAGGTACGAACAGCTACATATTTATACTAGCTAGCAAGTATATAATAATACCTACTCCGGTAGGAGTAGTATTAGGAGCAGTAAAAGAAGAAAACAATACTGATCTTAAATATTTTTTTTAAGATTTGCTCTTTTACTGCTTCACTACATAGTATAAAACAAATTCACTTCCCGCTGTCTGTATGTATGTATGTATGCTTAAATCTTTAAAAGTACGCAAAGGATTTTGATGCGGTTTTTTTAATAGATAGAGTGATTCAAGAGGAAGTTTTATATGTGCCCACGCGAAGCCGGGGTGGGTCGTTTTTGAATAAAATACGTGTAGCATAAAGAACATGTCGGGCCATGCTCAATGTAGGATTACGTAGTTACAATAAGCAAAGCTAGAAGGGGTTTTAGTAGGTACCATGATCATAACTAGCAAAACGGAGTATCTTCGCAGCACTACGACACATATACACTCTTTAGTAAGAAAATATGACTTTGTGTAAAATAACCAAAATGGCTTAATTGGCCATTATTTTTCCCTAAAAGTAAAGACTTTTAGATAAAGCTCCACTTTTATGACTTTTTTCATAATTTTTTGACTTGCGGTTCAAAAGTTAGAGGAGGATACACATTTTTTTAATTCTGGAGCGATTAATTCTGAAAATATGCACTTAACAAAAAATGTTTTCTTAATAATTCTATTGGTAATTATTAAGGGTTGAAACGAAAAAAAAATGTTTTCCTCTGTCTCTTTTTCATAGGACTTTTGCTAAACAATACTTAATTAAACATAGGTTAATATGGTGCAAATTAACAGTTCTGTGTCGAGTTGTCGACGATCCGATCGTACACATTATGTTTAGAACCAGTTATACATCAAACGTTAATTAATTAATTACAGCCAATCAATAACTACATCAATTATGATATTTACGATCAATGAAACATTGCTAAACTACAAAGCATTCAACGTCTCAATTTAATTGAACAGCTGTTTAGTGAGAAACTAATAGGACTAGTTGGTTGATACCAACTAGTGTAATGTTATAGTTGTATTTGCTTACTGTATATATTTTGAAAATAAATGATTTTTTTATTTGCTTGACGGTTCAGGATGTGCGCTGTCTATCAGGACCTATGTTAACATGATTGTCTTATATTTTTAAACATAAAATCGCAATTTCGCATAGATAATATCGTTGGAACTTTGAATAATGTTTGGAGGCCTTTAAGGAAATATCTACGCCTACGCACTCTATAATATTCGCTATAAGTCAACGTGTATATTAACTACTTATAATATATTTCACGCTGGTTCTAAGATATGATGAACATAATGTAGTCTTGCACCTTAACCGCCTAATCAACCAATAACTATGATTTATTATTTAAAAACACAACCAGGCTTTCCTACATCTTTTAAAAGTCAACGGTATCAAGAGCACATAACATAACCAACTAAAGGTCTTAACTAAAGGGGACCATAGGTCTTTCTCGCCATACCGGAACCCCTAAGTTTGTTTGGATGGAAGTATGAAGCAAAGAAGCTTGTACTTAGAGTGCGGCCACAGGCGTCTTGCCTGTCACAAATATTGTATGTCGAGATATTCGCCAACGTTCATTGAGACCGAGTGGCCTAGTGGTTTTGGCGTTATACGAGTAGCCTCGTAATCTGAAGACCCGCTTTCGATTCCAGGCTTGACCTCTGATAGACTTGGTATCTTTCTTTAGTACATGACATCTATTTTCAATTTATACCTAAAGGTCTCTTACAGTTGGACGAGATGGAGGAGCTGCTGTCGCTGCGCGAGATCCGCACGCCCGTGCGCCTGCGCTTCGGTCGTCGCTCTGAGGAGCACGCCGTGCCCCATATCTTCCCACAAGAGGTACTAGTCTACAGTCTATACCTACGATGACGACGATATTAAAAGTCGAATTAAGGAAATGAAAAACCGACTGTAGTGTTCTGCAGCTTTAATAAATAAATATTTGGAAACAAACTCACACGGATATATGGGTATGTACTAGGCGACGGTATACATACTTATATAGATAAATACATACATATGTACATAGGAAACGTCCATAAATCAGAAACAAACATTCGTGATAAACACACAAATAAATGCCCCCTACCAGGATCCGAATCCGGGACCTCTAGCGTCGTAGGCTGGGTCACTGCCAACTAAGCTAGGGAGGCCGTTAATTAGATGAAATTAATTAATCATTTATTATATTAAAACTTTATAAAAATTGATCGACTTAGTCGCATCAACAAGCTTTAGAAGACATGTGTTGTGGGGTAAATATATTAGACAAATCTAGATAAAGCTTGAATATTTGCGAAATATCCATAACTTATTAATATTACGTCACATCACAAATAAGTAACATTATTTGTGATAATAAACACGAAGCTATGCTCTAACCGAATCCAGAACCAAACTCTAGCTTCATAAGCAGATTACGCTAGTCAAGTCACTGCAAACTTGGTTCATATACTGTTAAAATCTGCGTGGCCTAAACTAGATTGAAAATCTCTTATTATGTCAAAAATTTATAAATATATGCACTGGACATCGTAGTACCTAATATAGGTGGGTTCTTTAATATCATTGTTTAATTTACGTTCGACACACCATACAGATCGATGTCCCGTGTCTCCCGGTCTCGTAAAATGTTGATGTGGCGTAAAGCTCGCAACGAGCCACCTAACAAGCCCCATTGGCACTTTTACGACGTCTCGCTAGTTTTATTGCAAATCATTCCATTTCCATTTCACTCTCTAAGTTTGATTACATTACTAATGTTGTAAAAGCCACGCATCTATCTGTACGTTAAAACATAAATGAATCTTCTGTAGTTATGTATACAAAGTTTAGGTATGAATACTTTGAATATACCCACACAGGTCAGCTGAGGACAGGTTACCTAAGTAAGGGTCAATATTCGATGATACATCGAATTAAATTTATAAAAAATATAAATTAATCTGTATGAAAATAAATAAAAATAATACCTCTGGTAGGTCCTTCAGGAATAACAAATATGATATATTAAGATTTAGAAGGAAAAGTTTATGGTAAAAGGGGAAGCTCTCCGAATCGCTAAACTTAAGTGGCAGTGGGCGGGGCACATTGCACGTAGAACCGATGGCCGTTGGGGCGGAAAGGTTCTCGAGTGGCGACCGCGTACCGGAAGGCGCAACGTGGGTAGGCCCCCCGCAAGGTGGACTGATGACCTGGTGAAGGTCGCAGGAGTCCGCTGGATGCGGGTGGCGCAGGACCGGTCATTGTGGAAATCTTTGGGGGAGGCCTATGTCCAGCAGTGGACGTCTTTCGGCTGAAATGATGATGATGATGAAAAGGGAAGGGTAAGAAGGAGGATAAACCAGTTTGACAACATTAAGATATGGACAACTATAAATAACGCAGCCACACTGGCAAGAATGGCCGAACCGAAATGGCGATGGTGGTCGCCGACGTTCGTTAGGACATGGCAACTAAAGAAGAAGGTAGGTATAGTATAGTATAAGTGTGTTGGAGGAAATTGGCTAGCAACTTGTCAATGCAACATCACAATTCCGTTATCTTTAAATCTCTTGTGTTTGCCATATCGTACACTGTCTAATTAAGGGTTAATTTGTCAAGATGCAGATACTTCTTTAGAGAATATCTTGGGCGCGAGTGTATGGTATTTATGTAAAAATATATCTTATAAATTAATCTTTTCAACATTTGGGAATCTTTATAAAATTTAGAGTAATTTAGTTATGCAATGCTGAACTCCTTGGGGAATCAGGATACAAACATTTTTAAATTGATTTATGTAAGACGAATACAATGGGAAGCCGTCATTTCAAAGAAATTGTAATTATTTTTCCATTTGAAATATTACAAGATAATAATCTGGACGTACCTACTAAGCTCAAATACAATAGAACACTCAGCTATTTGCCACGAGCACAAACTACTAAAACAGTTTAAAAATAACAATGTAAATTCATTTATTTATATCTAGCTACAAATTATATTGATTTTTAGACTCCACCTTGCTAATGATAAATATTGGAATTTAAGTAATAAAAATGCAAAATCGTATAACAGCAGGTATAAAATGATTACTTACATCGTAACAAATATATTCCACCATTTCAGTGTAAAGTAAAGTATAAATGCACGTGATGTTACAAGTCTGCGTCCGCGCAGACTGCGGTATCGTAGCGCCCGAAGGGGTGAACCGCTTTGAGAGTGGCTTTTTTAATCGACAACTGAAAGTGGCGGACAGTTTGTTGGACAAGAAACAGTGGTCTCCGAGATATAGCTATCAAATCGAACTATCTACATATTCACAAGATCCCAGCCAGTATCGAAGCTAAACTCCTTAAACTTGGCTTATGTTTAGTTTGAACAGCAGTTTCTATCCCACTGTTATCGTTGTCGTTGTGGTTTTATAAAATTTGTGTTTCTAATACAGTTTTCCCCCTACAGGAGCAGGACCGCTCGGCGCGCGCCCCCTCCATGCGCCTACGATTTGGCCGCCGATCTGACAACAACATGTTCTTACTGCCCTTCGAGGTACGTATTATTTGAGATAACATTTGCCTTACCGATTTGCATTACACGGCAAATATATTTAAGTAGATCAACAATCCCGGTTCGCGACTGTACACACGCGTTCAGAATTTCATGGACAGTTTATGAATGAATTCATTCAATTCCATTGCCCATGCAATTCTGAACGCGATAGATAGTACATACTTGTTAGAATTTCACAAATAAGGTATTCATTCAAACAAAAGTTTATAGTTATGGATTAGGTCACTTTCATTTAAATTAGGCTGTAAGCTGTAACTATAGTTAGAAGCAAAAGCGACTAGCTAATTAATAATCACTCGCAATTTAGGTTTACTTTTAGTAGAATATTCATTCCAATGTGATGGGATGGTTTTTTTATGATGGTTTACATTCATCGACGAAAGCATACAACCGTCGATTTTTCTTCATTGACAATATCATAAGCCGGGCTTTAAGGCATATATCCGCCAGACCTGCCAATCAATGTATGGTTTTGTCCGGCGGATGCCCGGCGGACATACCCACTATGGAGATCCGACGGATAACCCGAACTATATGGCCGGCTATAGAGGTATTTACTTACTACAATTTACATCGGTCAAATTTACATACAACCCACACTGAAACTTATTAAAGTAGCTTAAAGTCTTAAAATTATTTCAAACTGTGTTAAACCGGAAGGTTTCTGATTTAACTGTTCTAATAAGTTCCAAATTAATTTGCGTAATTAAATACAAAAAGATCAAGGGAAAAACTTGAGAGCCAAAGTTTTAATACGCGACTACCAGGTTGTTAATTTGAATTATTACAGCACCATCGTGCTACCTTGTCCTATTAAAACCAATAACCTTTTGCATTGTGATATTCTATTAAATCATCCGAGTTCTATTATGTGAGTAACTAGGAAAGAAATGAGATGCTGAAATTTAGACATGGGATGCCGGATGCTCGCGTAATATATATTTTTAACAAGCGCATTTCATTAGAACTAGAACACTAGTAGCCAGATTTGATAAAATATATAAATAACAATATTCCGTCCATTTTAGATTACCAGTTCGCACGTTTTTCTTCGACAAGATGCGGCTCAAATAGCTATATTATTTAATATTTTGAATGCAATGATTATAGCCAGGAAGAGAGGTACCTCTTTCTGCAAGTTTAATGATTTTACAACGATTTTAAGGCTTCAAAAGGGGTATAAGGAATCTCGATTAGTTGGCGAAAATATTTGTACGAAAAGACCTATGAACTTCATATGTGAATATAGAGAAGAGCATAAAGATTGTATCGACAGGCATTTAAGTATATTACTTTCATCGCCATTTGGGGCACTTATTGTCGTGGAATTTCACATTAAAAAAAAACTCCAAAATGCAATTTAAACACATATAATAATTGTAGGTGGGCATTTTCAGAAAAAAGTGCACCCTTTTAATGAAAATGGGTCCTCAATTTTCCATACAATTTTTTTTGTCAGTTTTGTAACGGCCCATACGAAATGTATGAAAAAATGCGTTACAAAGCTGACCAAAAAAAACGGGACACTCTTTTTCTTTTTTTAAATCAATAGTACTCGTGATTCTGGTTATAAAAAAACCCAAATATTTAAAAAAAAAAGACGAAAATGGTATCCTATTCTTGAAAATACCCAGGTAGATTTCATTTATAGATTTTGAATACCTCAAAACTGTCCTGGTGATCTAAAGTAACGACTAACACAATGTTTGCTTCCATTCTGATCTAATTTTATAAATATAGTAATGGTAGGTTTGGATATGTTAGAATGCCTTCGTCATTCATTGATTGGTACACACTGTAAAAAGTGTTCCATAATATTTACAGAATTATTTCTCAGTTTTAGTTTTTAACTGGCATCGGCTACATGAGTGGCACATGTACTTAATCTTAATAGAAAAATGTGCCAATTTACGTAATACCAAAACCAGATATAATATGTGTAACCACCACGTACTACTAAGAAACATTTGTCAGCTACATTTGACTCATACAAATATGATGACTGAAAAAACGAATTTGAAAAATTAAATAATAGCTATTTAAGCCACAATTGCGGAAATCATCTTTACGCACGTGTTTCATACGATACAATAATTATTTTCGTTAGTAGAGTCAAATCAAACCACGTTATCTCTTCCGAGCAAATGCACTGTTAAACTTTAAAGAGTCATTTTAAACGTCAAACTTCTATGAAATTATGAACATTACTTAACACTTCCACAGTCTGTGCTATCAAAATCTAGGAAACTGAGTATAGGCGGAAAAGTACTATGAAAATCTATTCCCGCACTAGTCTTCCTCCACACACGATTTGGCTTTCATTAGAAACACTTTTCGAGCACATGCATTGTAAATATATATATTTCAAAATAAACTTTGTAGGATTCTTGAAAATAAAAACTAGACGACTTTATGTGTCAAGAGTGATTAAAGATGCTGTTTATTTTTCAGTCAACTCTGCCCAAGGAGGTAAAGGCCAGCGCGGAGGAGGACAACAGGCAACAAGATTAATCGACATATCCGCTCTAGCTAGACCACCCCTCCTCACACCCGTACTAACGATAAGGGAATAAGGGGACAACATTCTACGTGTCAAATATTAAATATCAATTTTTAAATGTTATTCAAATACTTCATAAGTTAATGTACATAATATTCAAATAATTTAACGTTGTTAGTCATGGAGCTATCTTCAGTGTCCTACTTCCACGATTCAGTTACGGGTAGTGTTTAAATTCACACTTTATTTATTTCATCTATCTCTTCACTTGTTTATGTTTTATAAATGTCAGTAGATACCAATATTACTCTAGTAAATGTTGTATTAAGACTGTATTTTAGTTTAAGTTCCTTACCTTACGTTGTTCACTTTCATAGTTTGTAATAACAATATTATATAAATTTTCTAGCGAAGAGTTGTACATTTCGAGAGCTGGGCAAATGTAAAACTGCTTCGTTCGTAGGTACTACTAATATTAAAATAATACTCGCCGTCACTTGTCAAAACAAAATGCTAATGTTATATTTTCATGTCGGGAAAATTAAGTATACTAAATGTAGAATGTTAATTTTGTATAGATATTATAGTGCAATTGATGAGTTGAAATATAAAACATTGCCAACATATTGTATGGTTTTATTACACTTTTCAGGGTTACAGTATAGTTACTCAAGAACCCTTATAGTTTCGCCATATCTGGCTAGCTGTACGTATGTCTATTCGTCCTCCACGTAGCCCAAGGGGCTATTACTTACTACCCACTAGAAAGCTGTAACTTGTCGTTGCAGTAAATATCAATGACTCCGATAACGTGGCGAAATAAATTATACAAAAATACTGTTAACTTTTCCAGGGCCCTCCAGGACAAGGAGGGCTATTTATTTTTCTACAAAAAAAATCTATTAGTATCCATGGAACCAAAAGCACAGGCCGACATGCACTTGGCAGGTTTTTGAACTTCTCAAAGAGGGAGAAAACCCTTTGATGTATACGTCATTCAACTTTGTTCTTCTTCCGGTCAGTGGTTAAGAATTCATCTTTATTTCATATCATATTATATTTCTTTGACCAATGAACTCACTTTATCATGTCAAAACGATCACTGTAAAAGCGACCTTATGACTCATGACTGACGCTTAGCTTTGAAGCAAGTGTTGCTATACGAGCGTGTAGAAGTTGTTTCGCAAAATTACTTTCCTGTTTTTATTAGCAGTAGGTAATCAGTCGAGAAACCTTGTTATTTGTTTTGGGTCGACAATTTAACGGAGAACACCAATTGCGGCAGACGGCACCTATAGCCATTCTGAAGTCTGGCATAGGTTCACTAAGGCGTCAGAGAGACTTCAAAACGTTTGTTTTATGATGGCATAAAAAGGCTGAATTAGTTTAACGTGCGTGTCTCCCTAACGGGTGGAATGATTAACTGCAGATTTTTTTTTTCAACATTTTTCTTTTAACTTTGTCCGGCGGACATAAACGCTATCTCAGCCAATATTTAAGGTAAACCCCCAAATTCGCGTGTAGTTGCTATAGCATTTATAATATCTGTTGCCAGGGTTTCATAATTTTAATTTGTTATGATGTATGTGATGTGTGAATATCTATTTAAAATTTTAAACGGCGAAAAAAACGGAGGAAGTTCTCAAGTCGACGAGTATATTTTTTTAAGTAAATTACTTTATTGTAATAAATGCTAATACAGTTAGAATAATTTAAAAAATGTTTGATTGATTATAAAATAACAAATTACTTACTAAAAGTCTAAATAACAAGTTACGAATCTAAACATAAAAATCAACATACCGATCATTTACTCTGTTATTCGCAGCGGGCTAGGGTTGAACACATCTGCGAATGGGTTCCATCCTCCGTAACAATCGCACACTTCAATACATAAATGGTCTCTGTCCGAATTCTGCGCGGCGGTTCTCAAGGCACCCATTAGCATGGTTAACGCTTCTGGATCCATGTCAGCCTCTATAAACAAACTGTATAAGTTGCCGCACTTCTCTATAAGCAACAACACGTTATCTTCGTCTGCCTCGTAGTCCGCTAAAACACGTTGGTACTCGCAAATATGGACGTTCTCCAAAGACGGACATTGACTTATAGAATCAAACACCATGCCATATTCTATGTCTTCTAAAGTTAGCTTTAGGTTCTTTAAACTCTTTGTCAGGTGCATTGAGTTAAACAAAGACAGTGTGCAAGTGGAATATGTGCTCGGACGACCACGGTTCTCGAAATATACGTCAAGGGTGTACAACCTTTTACATTGTAAGAAAATATGAGTAAAGAAATCCCTTTTGACACAAATGTTGCTTAAACTTAAAAATGTTACGTTCTTCATAGCCTTCAGTTCCGGTTTAAGTGTCACAAGCCGATTCCATCGAACCACTGAGCCTTTTCTACAGAAGTCTGTTAAAGTAATATTTTCTGGTAAATGTTCTAAAATTTCATTAAAACTGTCACAAGAATCTATGCAATACCAATGGCTGGGTGCTGCAGTAATTTTCATAGGCACCTTAGTGTGCATACAAAAGTAAGTTGGAAAATAGTCTGTTAATTCGCTTGTCACGTTTTTGAAAAATTCATCATTGAAAACAGTTACGTCTTTGTTCCATGCTTTGAATATGATGTTTCCGTCTAACATGAAATCTAAGGGTAGGTGCGAATAGATATTTATGGTCAAGTCAGAACAACAAAGTGAAAACATACCACTGAATATTGGGGATACATAAATGTATATTGTTTCTAAATACATTATAAAAATGTATTCTATCTTTCTGTAATCCAAATTAGATACGCCTTTTAGACTTCTAGACATTTTATGGGATACCCTGCAGTCACGAAAAATATAACATAGGCGTTCGAAATTTATGTCTATGCTTTCTTCAACATTAAATGATTGGTGGTATTCGTCGGTTTCCGAGTAATCTCTATAGTTATCGGCGAGAGTTATCTTTAAATCCTTAGTCATAGGAATATCTTCCATAAACTTAAGAGGAGACTCAGAGTCATAGAACTCCAATACAACAAAATGTACGCGGTCAAACTTTTGTCGTTTAAAAACGTCTGAGGCTGTTTTCCATACCTCATCTTTGGCGTGTTTCCTGGGCCATTTAAAATAGTTAATACTAATATTTTTTAAACTGTTGCAACAAATGAGTTCCACATCAGATAAAAATACCCTCGTAAAGGTAACGTCCAAAGTTTTGAGATTAGTGCATCTTTGTAGGTAAGGAGTAAGATTATCTGCAGTAAGATCTTGAATACCGCTTAGATTTAGTTCCTGAATGTTAAATGCAAACTCTTGAAGAACACTTAGATTTAACGTCTTCACTGAAGCAAAGGTAGTCCTGGATATGTCCACCTTTCTCACCAAACATGGTGCAAAAAATGCCTTTAACTCGTTTACACTGTACGCATTAATTTTTGACTTAATATCCAGGTACGTAAATATTAAAGTTCCTATTTCTGTGGGTAGGTCCAGTAAACTCATCTGTTGGGCTTATCAATACGTGTTTAAAAAAAACTTGTAAAACTTTGATCTTTGGTGTTGGTGGTGTTGTTAATGAATAATGAATGTCTCGTTGATGGAATGGTTCTGACATTGTCAGTGTAAATATTAATAACCTATTTATTTTTAAAGGTTGTATATGCGCTGAATGGCAATGAATTTTTTTTTTTAATTATGTAACATTGTCAATCATATAGTACGTCAATAAATGACACAATAACAACAATATTTTGTCTAAATTTTGTATCTTTACAACGAAGTGAACAAACACACTGGTTATGTGTAGGTAAGTACTTACTTTCGTGATCGGTTTCACGTTGACCTACAGTTGTGCTATCGCTTTTGGTCAAAATAAAAACGGTCACCACGTTTAGACTTTTACTACATGATTGCATACGGAGGAACGAAACGTGGTAAGGGTTGTAAACTAGCTAAGGGCTCGTGCACTAATCACGTGAGGGTTTTTTCGACTATTTTTGACTCCCTTGGTGATCTTTGGTGAGGTTCGGGTTAACCTCCCCAACATAAGCTCAAGTGTATTTTTTTCCAGACCTAATTTTAAAATAAATTATTGACTATTGTATTCGTAAATTTTATTTAATTAGTAATTTCTACTAATATACGGGTTGGGGCGGAAAGGTTCTCGAGTGGCGACCGCGTACCGGAAGGCGCAGCGTGGGTAGGCCCCCCGCAAGGTGGACTGATGACCTGGTGAAGGTCGCAGGAGTCCGCTGGATGCGGGTGGCGCAGGACCGGTCATTGTGGAAATCTTTGGGGGAGGCCTATGTCCAGCAGTGGACGTCTTTCGGCTGAAATGATGATGATGATGATGATGATGACTAATATACCTATAGAGCCACGCATTCCAAATTTTGTAAAATAAACTCACTATTTTGAAGTTTGATGTGATGGTATAGGTTTTGCCATAGGTATAGGATAAAAAACTGGATACCCAATCAGCCGAAAAAAATGACGCTGTATAATTGCAGCACGCTGCTTATATGCAACAGTGGCGCATCCCAAAATGATGCATGTTGCATTTGAAACCATATGCAAACGACATATAGTTTTAAATTCCAAAGTATTTTTTTAGAAATGTACCACTATTTCACATAAGCAGCGCTGAGTTGTGACTCTTTTTCATATAGTCTTGTTTGGAACGTGAAGTTCCGTAAGTGCCAACAGCCTATATACTTTTAACAGTATTGGTAGTTCAGTATATGAATTTGACACTTAATGCTCACGCCAGTAAGCTCTTTTTCTTACGTATATTTATGGTTTTGTATCATCATCAATGCAAGTTCGCTAATATCATTCTGACCCACATTTTTTGACGTTTTTGTTCTGCTTTATGTGTCTATTTCTTTCAATAAGTCAATGGGTTTAACCCACATCTTTTCCTGGTTTCGGTCAATGTAGAAAAATACACGGAGGTCTCCTTGAAAACGAGGACTTTCGTGATGTTTCGTGACCCCCATTCTTTAGAACTTCGCGTGATTTATGCATGAGCCCTTAGTTATTGGAAGCCAATGAGTTTAATTGGAGTGTGCCTGTAGAAGTAAGATTGGAGGCGTAACGTCTGATTGGCATGGCCTCTGCTCTCTGCAGACTGATTTATCAAAAAAATAATTATAATCTATACTTGTGCTGCTAATTATTTGTTATATGGGTACTGAATGCTGTGAGTACACCACGTATTTAAATAAGAACAAGTTTGGGGTGGCGATGATTTCGCGAGTATCAAACGGCCTGGCTTCGATATAACCTACAATTTCCGAGTTATGTACGTGTCGTCAAAATTCCGCTTAAGTTTTGATCATCCTCGTATGGTTTTATTATAAAACGAACCTAACTAGCGATGTATTTTTATGTAATTTCAATATTATTCTAACGTGGGTGCCGGGGAGCCCTCGAGCGGTTATTTTCGCTAATGGATAAATTGCGATCATGCTCTTCAATGCATTTAAATATGCCCTCGGGGAGGATTTTTTCTCGTGCCTTCATCGACATCCCAAAATAAGTATGCTGTTATAATAAATGGATCATTAATATATTTATGTATGTTAGATCATTATTTTATTTAGTTGTTTTTGAAAATCCAGGATGCTTACGTAGTCTAGTCAGCAGTAAGCATCAAACCAACTTCATCAGAAGAAAAGGAGAGAGGTCATTTTTTTTAATAAAGCTGCATCAAAAATGCATAACTTGTACATCGTTGTTCTCTTTCAAATTCAAACAGGTAGTATAAAGTGGCAGCACACGGGTAGCTGGATACCTGACCCACAATTTTATATTTTAAAACAACAATGTTTTAAACCAACAGTGAATCTATTATTCAAGGATTGTGCACACGTCTGCGAGGAAACTAGTGCATATATTTTGAAAATATCATCATCTATGGGTATAAATTAACCTAGTAAGTGACAAAATGATGAAGTAACTTATTAATGATATCAAAAGATAATAATTTTCCATCGTATGTTAACGGAAATGTCAGAAATGTATCCTTCTATATAGCCTTAGTACCCGCCGCAAACGCCAGGAGTTAATAGATAAAGGATGAGGAATTTGGACGGGGACAATATTCAGTCCGGAGACTGCAGATATGATGTACGGTTAAAAAATGTCATTACTTGAGGTCTTAATCAAATTTCTTGGTTCGGTCTTGGTTGCTTTGAGAGTTGGTTTATTTTTCTTTTTTTGTTTGGAAGTTTCCTTTCTTTAGGATAAAGCTTTGGTGTAACCTGTTCGAACTTCAGGCTACAGACACATAAGGAAGGCAAGTTCGCTGCGGCTGGCTCCGGCGAAGTAGGCCGCACTCATCTTCACTTACACAATTACACTAGTTAAGAAAACACAAAAAGTTTCGGCAAAATACGACGGATGGAGGGACGGACGAAGATACATTATTCCCTACATCTGTAGGTAACTGTCAAAAAACAACGTAGAATCCACCCCTGCAGTTCTAAGTCTACCCTGGGCAGCATCTGCCGTTGCGTCTTACGACAAACGCGCCTGTCAATCCGTCAAACGCAGAACTCTACGATATAAAGTGGAATAATCAGAATAATCGATTTATCGTCTGTTTGTGACCTTTTGTGAGTCGGTGCAGATTCAGGCTGGATTGATATTATGCAATGTATTAATAAATTAAATATCGTGTTGGACTAACTTGTAACTCTATGGCTACCTACACAACATAACCTAACCTTCAAGTTATTTTAATAACATATACCTACCTAGGGATGTATAAACATCCCATCATAAGGTAGGTATAACCACCGCAATTTTAAAAGACTTATCGATTGCAGTGGTAATTAGAGCGCGGATTTTCTTAGAGGGTATATTTCATTGTGATTAAATATTTGAATGACTTTGAGGTGTACATACTACAAAGTGAATGACTTTTACGAGCAACACAGGTTTCCAACATGTTGGAAGAGAGATGGCAAAGCGACATCTTACTGTACAAATTATTATGTCACCCTTTGCGGGGGGAAACTTGCACACAGACGCACTTCTCACACACAACATACAAAATAAACCGGCCAAGTGCGAGACAGACTCGCGCACCGAGGGTTCCGTACAAACTTTACGTTGCAACTTCACCTAGAACTAGAAATTTGACGTCAGCCACATTGTATCAAAAGATTGGGTCACTCGTTTGTACGGCATGGACTTAGTATGCGAGTTTCTTATTCCTTGATATTTTTTATCACATAACCATTTATTAAAACTGTACTTATAAGACAGTACTCACAACATACTATCACATAAATTTTAAGAAAAAACAATGTAGGTTGCCTAAATTTCAAGGGCTCAGAAAAGTTTTTTTTTAGTTAATAAAAATTCAATCAATCACTTTTAATCAATCAATCAATCAATCAATAAATAGATAGAATAATTTATTAACTCAAGGTATTACAAAAAATTAATGTCACAGCGGTTGTACTCAGTAACTTTAAAGAAAATATCATAAATAATCGCACTGAAAGACTGAAAAAAGTGTTCCCCCCCCCTGTAACTTTTTAACGGGAGGTTCAACAAATGTGAAAAAAATCAAGAAGATGGATTATCAGACGAACTTACTACAAAAATTGTTTTGAACATACTCGTATTCGATCAAGCCGTTTTTGAGTTATTGCCAAATTACAATTTTTTTACAAAAGGAAGTAAGTGTCTGCATATAATAAAGGCAGTAACGTCTTTTTACTTGCACATTTTTTCATCGTATGACGGTACGGAACCCTCAACTATGCGTGGTCCGACACGCATTATGCCGGGTTTTTTTTTTCATTTTCGTTTCTAAATAAAAAACCGTAGTAAAAAAGATTTTAAAAATTGTTTTAGTAGGTATGTGTAAATCTAGCCCTTTCAAATGATACCCGTACCCCACATAACCCACTAACTAAACTTTTAAATTTTGCCCCCTCTTGTTTAAACCTATTTCAAGTTTCAAATCGGTAGCTTAGATAGTTCTCGAGATATTCCATGATGTGACAGACAGACAGACTGAGTCGCACCATAAGGGTTCCTTTTCTACCATTTTGGTACGGAACCACAACTACACTAACAAATCTTGCACACTTCGATATATTTTAGTGTACGGACTAGTGACAACACAGAGCCGCGTATGCCCATTTGGACTTGTACTTCGACAGAGGGGAAATGGTACGTATGCCAACACCCCTCCCTGCGTTGCTTAAATCATTCAATCATTGTTATTTTGAGTTATGAACTTATGCAATATAAATGTTATACTTTTTGGTTAGAACAATAAGTCTGCAATGTTGCAGTAATTAACAAATTTTCATTTGAAAATTAACCTTCAGTGTGCATACTTGCACCAGAGAGCGCCCACTGTCATGAAATACATCGTATCGACCGTGAAACCACCTGTCATGCTGCTATCAAATTAATGCAACTGGCTAAAATTAACATTATTTATTACAATTATAATTAAAATGCATTGTGTTGACGTACTTGCTGTATAGTAAAATATATTTTGAGTTTTTTATGCTATTTGATTTATAATATATGCAGAACCCGTAAATATAACGGGTCCATTTTACGCGCGATGTTTACAGGAGACTGGGTTTGACGAAAGTGTTAGTTTTCACAAACTATTCTCCAACCTGAATTCCAGATAGGAAGTTACCCTAGGTTTCTATATTTTTCTTCGCAGGAAGCGACTGGTAAATATCCTTCGTTTGGAACTAAATCTTCAATAATACGAACCGGGACTTGAATATGCAATTAGAAACTATGTTATTATTAAATACATTATAATTAAGTACTAAGCCAAAGTGGAAAATGGATATGTTTACGTTTTCCAGTCTTTTCATGATAAGATGACACAACAAATAACGGCAGACATTAATTTTCCGCTTCAACGACCAAGGCCACGCTATCCATGGACACTACAGGCATCCAAACACAAAGCGCCCTTCACATGACAACAAAAAGCTTATGCCGTCAAAATTTAAGAGTCATTGAACGAGATTCTTTAGAAGACGTTATAGACGTCCAGTTTATTGCTGTTGCGGGCAAACTAAAAATAGGCGGTGTTGGTGTAAACTTAATCAAATTTCTCGCGATAGTGGACGTCGGTGCTCATTCGTGGTCGGAGAGCCGAGATTCCCGCATACCTGTGTATTTTTAACAGTACGATACCTGTATTTTGTGACGTGAATATTTAAGTGCATTAATTAATCATCTGTTAAATTTATCACGTTCCTCTTCACACGAAGTAAGTCCAGTAATAAAATCTTACGAACAAAACGTTGCCGTAGTTATGAATTATTATTTTCCTAGGTATTATTATGAAGAAGAAAAATTAACTAGAAAAATAAGGCAAAGAAACACACTTGTATAAACATTATGTGAATAAAACATGTGGATAAAATGAGGACATTGGAATTTGGAGTTTTGTTCATACAGTGATGTATTTTTTTACATTCTAATGGTGCATCGAAGGAGTTTAAAGTCGCAAATTTGCATTATTATTTGCATTTTTTCGGATTTTCCTAAGCGTAATCGGCGATTCGTGGAACATTGCAGGTGCGTCCGTGCGCGCCGTGGGCGGCGAACCCCGCTTCAGTTAGAGACAGGCGCCCAAGCCGCTCGCACGAACCTGACCGCCGCACAAGGTACACGCTCTCGCCGCTTCATTAAAATTGCAGCACTAATAAATGCTTCGTTTCGTTTTTCCATCGCTAATCACCTGGCGACCTCGACATTCATGACTAACAGGTGTTCAGTTACAAAAATAATTAGCCGTGACTTTACGGGACTGAAATAAGTCATTACGTTTTCGCACATAATGCTGCGCCAGCGGCGCTTAGATATGTTTCAGCTGAACATGTTTGAACGTGACACGTTGTGTGAAACATGTCGTCACCTTAACCCCTACTAGAGGGTGACAGAGAAAGCTTGTTTGTTATAACGCTTATTAGGATCTAAATAACTACAGTTATTGCCAAGTGTAATGTAACGTATACCTGTCATCGTTATAACTTTATATCTAGAGACAGCATGTCATGAACGCGCTGTATAAATAGCTTAAGAGTTATTCCTGTGCGCCGTATAACCGTTCCGAATTGCTCGCCGGAATTATTTTCAACCTTGATGACGGTATTGTTAACCTTGTTCTTCTAGAAAACGACTTCGCTGGCCTTAGTACTATCTGGTTTCCGTCTGTCCTGGTCCAAGGATAATCATTGTTTACTTTTCACAAACTAATTTTAACAATGCTTTTTTCGAGGTGTATCAGACAAGAATTGGTAAAATTTAATGAAGAACGCGCTCTTAAAACAAATGTAGCCACTTTGGCTGGCAAATATTTCGTGTTCATGCGAGAGAGAACAAAAATAGATGATCTCTCGTCGTCTACTTACTATATCGCATCTTCCGAAGAGCTAGCGTTATAGCACAATGTTTTTCAAACACCTACGTGTGAACATTCTCGTAATAAAATGCACCAAACGATCACATCGTTTCAGTAAAAACAATACACTAATGAGGACATCGAAAACAAACAAACGTTCGATAAACTCAGTCAATTGAGTCTGGACACTTCGGACGTAAACGGTGTAAATGATACGATATTCTGGGCGCTTCGTGCTTTTAGAATTGATACAATTTTTAATACCGCTGTCATTTAATTATAAAATGATTTATTCTAGCAATATCATACGATGTACCTACTTTAACTTAATGCATATCAAAAAAGTTTTTCCCTCGGGAATGACGATCAATATAAGATGTTTTAGTATGCGTTTCATATAAGGTGGCCAAATAATAGCGATAGATACGGTTCATTTTTGACCGAAATATTTGATTTAAAAAATTGGCCGTATTTTTTATAAGACTCTCGCGGCTAACATTGAAACATTCACTTTGGAGTTTTTGTCTTTGGGAATATGTAAAGAGATGTGTCTTTGCGACAATCGATGAAATTTGGAAACTGGTTTATAAGACAAAGCTATTGAGATAACGCTAAAATTGTGGAATCTTTTCAATTTGATCACATATCCCATTATGCTGTAGGTAGACATTTTCTAAACATTCATTAAATGTATTATTTCATGAGAAATTTCCATTCCTCGATAACCAGTTTTTGAGAAAATATTTTACGTTTAGGTAATTATAAAACTTTAATGAAAAAAAAAGTGTATAAGTGTATACCTTTTTGGCCATTCTATAGGTATGCGTTGCATTTTCATAATTTAACATATGGCAAGGAATAAAATCTAACCGACTGGGCTATGAAGGCTGTTAAAATATACCTCTAAAACTGTACCTAAAGTGTGCGTGATTTTAAAATTTTATGCGTAAAAAACGTTAATAACTCAAATGCACTCTATTAAGAATTTACTAAGGTTCACTTCATGGCTATACAGGATGACTGGTAATAATTCGACCTATTCCTTGAAAGGGCTCATTTTAGAGATCATTTAAAAATTTGTGGTGGTTTTATTTATTTATATTTCTTTGTAGTAAACATTTTAGTGAATTTAGATATCAAACTTTAATTGTAGACACTTAAAGGGTACACGGCAGTGGAAGCTGTAATATCTGCTGAATTTTTGATATCTTGTAGTATTGCAAAGGGCCACCTCGAACTTCGAATATTCGAAATTTCGTATCTGCGACGTCTCTTTCAGATACATAAGCACGTGTGATAGAGAGGGAGTTGTAAAATTCGGTGTTCTCGGTAGGTAGGCAAACGTGTTGTTCTATAGGCTTTACTGGAGATTTAGTAAATTGAATAGTTTATTACCGATCTGTTGTTGCTATTCGTTGTGCAGAGAACTATACTCGTACCTACGACTCGTCAGGGAAAAAGCTGTGAGGATGACTCGGCTACCGCATCGATATTAACTTTTCTGACTAAACTGAGCATATGGTAGGCACGTCACCAGTCAACTAGTCTGCTTGAGCATCAAGGAATTATAACTAGATGATACACTCAATGAAATCAGCAAGATCGTATAAAAGTGCGATTTTGGTATGTGTCGTAACTTCGTAAGTCATGGTTAGGTACCTCCTGTTACGTAGTAAAAGGTAATTTAAAAGCATTAAGTATACAAAAGGTTAATCATCCAAAAACGAGTATATGATATGTCTATTTTTGTTTGTCAGTTGTATAGGTATATTTAATTCCACAGTTTATCATCTTCAAGGTTAAGTTGGATAAAATAGTATTTTATACAATCGTGATATAATGAAGAGTTTTTCAGTCGAGTACCGTGTTTAGGCCACGAAGCTTGCTGAGTGGCCTAAGTAAGGTACGAGATTGAAAAACTTAATTATATTACGATTGTATACAATACTTTTTCTACGAGTCATCATCATCATCATCATATATGCGGGAGCAATTTCATAATTCAATTTATGTCCATTTACGCTTCCGTAACAAACAATTCTAAGCAATACAACAGTTAATATGAAAAGTATAGTAATCTTTTGAAACGTACATTGAAGTAATTTTGAAAACAACTTTCGAAGTTGGGTATTGTGATCTTGCAATTATTTCACAGCATACACGCAGATATCAACAACAGCGTTACATCAACATAGTTAAACAGAATTTCCAACCAAAGTGTCGTTGTATAAATGTCTCTGATTGGCCGATAACGTGACGGATAAAAAATATGTTACAATTTTCAATGTATAATATATATATATACAGGCTGTTTTTTGGGTCATGAAACAGGAGTGAACAGGGAGGGTCACACTGAGCAACTTTCACTATGGCAAGCACGAAATCATGAAAAAAAATGATCCTAATTATGAGTTAATTGATAGTTAAGTATCAACTAACTCATACTTAGGAGCAATTGAATATCAATTAACTCTTAATTAGGAGATTTTTTTTCGGGATTTCCTGGTTGTCTCCATATTGAAAGTTACTCAGCGTGGCCCTCTCCAGTACCCTGTTCACTCCTGCTCCATGATCGACAAAACAACCTGAAGGCCTAGTGTAAAAATTGTACGACATTAACTCCTCGACCGCGTTAGCGCATCCGGCAACTTTCATATCTTGACCCCTCGATACGCTAATGCGGTCGAGGAGTTAATGTCGTATAACTTTTATACTAGGCCTTCTGTATAGTCGTGTGACTACTTAAGAACATCAATCAAACACATTTCTTATATTTAATAAATGATGTAATTCGTGCTTTAGAATTGTACAAAAATATGTGTTGCATGTAAAGAATTTGTATGAAGTTCTATTTTTGAAATTATTATAGTTAGCATTTCGTAATGAAATATTATAGTTGAGTTAAATGTTTCATAGACTGTTTGATATCGAAAAATATGTGCTTGTAGTAGACGGATTAAAGTAGGCGAGTAGAAAAAAGAATAATGTGCTTCAGCACGTTATACTTCTTTCTAGTCACCTACTTCGATAGAAATAAACCTTGTATACATATTACTTGAAGTGGATTCCGCACGGAATTAATATACGCGACGCGTTTCATCCGCTTTAAAGGGCATTTTCAGAAAAAAGTGCACCAGTTTAATGAAAGATGAGAACTTTTACACCTCCAGTTTTAGGGTTCCGTAGTCAACTAGGAACCATTATAGTTTCGCTTTGTCTGTCTGTCTGTAAGGTAGTAATATATTTAGTAATATATTTATGATATTAATACCACAAGGTATTAATATTATAAAGATATTATATATTGACGTTTGGAGGCCTTTACACCTCCAAATCCTATTAGTATTACCCCTACTTGCAGAATGACATTTATGAATTTTGAATTTTGAAAATGGGTTCTCGACTTTTCATACAAAAAAAAATTGTCATTTTCGTAACGGGCTATACAAAATGTATGAAAAAATGCGTTACGAAACTGACCAAAAAAACGGGACACTCATTTTCTTTTTTAAAATCACCCTACTCGTGATTCTGGTTATAAAAAACCCAAAACTTCCTATATAAAAAAAAGGAAATGGTACCCTATTTTTGAAAATGCTTAAAATGTTTCATTTTATTTTCACAACAATTTAATCGATTATAGATTAGTGTCGGTTGTTAATATTTATTTTTGAATATCATTTAAATAGTAACAAGAGTAATGTATTGTTGTTAAATTACTGAATTCAAATTTTTAATAATTGTAGCAAATATTTCGATTTTTAACTAACGATGCCTAGGTATGCTAAAATTACAAGATGCAAGCGGGTAATTAATCTCTATGACTAACATATCTATAGACCAATTTAACAATAACATACTTGCGATTTCTTCTTATTCTCCGAATATTTATTAGAAGCTAAAGCAGATGAAAGATAAGAAATACCAACAGAGTTCTATTTTACGTAGTTTCATATCTATTGGCAGCGACACAGGTTTATTTCGCTAGACGTGTTACACAAAATGAGTTTGAAGCTTCCGCACATTTTGCAATAGTCTCGTACATAAATAAACGGCGGGTCTACTGTGGACATCGAAAATTCAAAATGTTCGTGTCTCTTTTGTTCGAATATGCAAGTGCGGATAGAGAGAGAGAGAGAGATACAAACTTTTCGTTGATTTGATTTTCGTGGTACTACTAGGCCAGTTAAGTGTCTACCGCAGTTAGTCGTCCTCTTTAATGTGAGTGGATTAAAATCTACGTTATTGGTACTTAAGTGAAGCTGTTAATGTCTTTATAAGAGAGCTAGTTAATATTTGTACCAATGCAATATTATACTTCCTTATTTCATTATTTAGTTAAGCTTTCCTTTTTTATCTCCTTTGTATTTGTCTTTCTGAAGTAGGCAGTTAATTATTAACCCTCCCAGGGATGAAACTGGCTATATTTTCCACTCTACTGTGAGGTTTCACTTCACATGCATTCATGAATTCCTTTAAATACTCTGTTGTTTTATATTCGCCTCTGTAAAGTACATTGAAATAGATTTTAAGTATGCATCTATTATCTCGGCGCGCGTTTCAAATTTACCGTCAAGGAAACGACTATAATGAGGGTTACCGTATTGTCGCTCACCTGCCAGTGCTACTCATGCATGGGTTTTGTGTCCGTATGAAATAATTGTCAAAGTGACGTTTTAAATGTTCCCGGCAGACCCACGTTTCACTATCCCCTAACGGCGAATTGACTCCCGAATTGACTCGTGTTAATCTCGATTGAGGAGGTCGTGTTAATCCCGATTTAGGTGAACGAAGGTAGTTATAACATAAAGCTAATAAATACTAGCGGCTCTGTGAGCTGTAGACCTCGCGATATGGTACTGGTAAGGGCACAAAGGTCGTAAGCGCCTTTGGTCCTATGACGCTTAGGACCTTTGTACCAATTCCCGCCATTTTGAAAATTTCCTAAAACTAAAGTGAAAAATAAAAATTATGTAATCATCAAACTTGCTTACAAAATTTCACAAGAATTGGTCGATAAATGCGACCCGTAGAGGAAAATAAATGGACAGACACACAAATGCATTTTTGCCCAAGCTGAAATGGAAACCTTTCGCTCGCTTTGCTCACTCGGTCAATAAACAGATATGATATGATATTAATATAATAAACTGTACAGGATTAAAATTTTACATTTTAATCCATTTTAATCGCCTCTTATTTTTATTTTCCGACCTCTAAATGACGAAACTGAAATCGTGTTTGCGTTTATTATAGTGGAATGTCGTGAGAAAATTCGCGTGTTGGAGATTATTTTATTTGCCATGTTGCGCTATAACTTATTTCACTCCCTGTTTCATTTAGCTTCGGAGTTTAAGTTAGTGTTTCAAAAAGTGGGGGAAATGCACGTGGGTAGAAGTTAGAGCGGTAATATTAAATACTCCATATTACCTATATACATATAGAATAGCGAACGGAGAGAGTGTTTGTGTTGTATACAATATCTGTGGCCATTTGTCTTCAATATTGTTGTACGTAAAAAACGCTAACATTGAAAACTTATTTGCTCAAAGCTGCCGTGTCTCTCGAACGTAATTCGGGAAAAATATGAGTCGTCGTACGGGATGGTAGGAGTAATAAAAACGCAATAAGACGGCAAGCCTGCCAACCCCGCGGCGCGAATCTTAGGAGACGACGCTAATAAAATTATCTCATGAGGAAGATAAAATTGTTTACCTAATTTTAAGATCTGATGTTTCACCTTCACGTTACAAAGGGAATAAATGTCCCGGGTTGAGACGAAGGTCTATGGCTGACTGTTGGGATAAAATGTCGAAAAATATTAAAGTGTTAAGGAAATTCCGTTATCTCGTACTGTAGGCTGTAGGTACCTGAACTTTTATTCTGATTATTCAAATCTGGGATTTGAAAAGTTTTATGTATTCAAACTAGGGTATTGAAATAAATATATAGGGTATCATGTGTATTACGTTAAACATGTGGTGTATATCATAGATTTATTCATTATCCTCATTTTATTAACTTTTTCTTTTAAAAGCAATAGGTAAAATCAAGCTATGAGTTTATTTTCTTCATAACAAGGTAGAACATTGGATAAAAGCTATCTCCATCTATATGCATGTAAAATCATAAAATATGTAGAAACAAATAGGTGTGCACCTGTATTGATCAAGATCTAATTTTTACTATTTTGCATTCCAGCGCTGAACGAACGACAAGATGACTACCGGCCCGAAAATAGTGCACAAGCAATTTAACTCGCCCATCGGGCTCTACTCGCAGAGAAACATCCAGGAGACGCTCAACAAGCACCTCTCCAACCTCGACAATGGAGGCGTCGGGTTAGTATCTATCCATTTGTTATAAACCCGCGACGTAATAAGCGGAGGTGGTGCACAAGGAGTTCAACTCGCCTATCTAGATTAACTCGCAGTGTGCTTATAACGACTTTGAAAACTTTAGAATACTATAATCGCTAACGTCAACGTCAAGTTTCTGTCAGTGCATCTTAGACACCGTTTACTACAGCAACTTGTAGTAAGCATACGGGATACGCTCAACGAGCATCTCTCCAACCTCGACAATGGAGACGTCGGGTTAGTACCCATTTATTAAAATCCCCGATTGATAAAGATGAGTGTTCATAGTAGGTACATGTCTGTGGCATCGTAGTTTCCAAACTAGTACGTTTGTGAGTTTGTGCTGTTTATTTTTAACCGAAAATGAGATGGTGTAGTAACCTTTTACACTTGTTGCTAATAAACTAATTTATTGAAAATCTTTAAAAATAAATAGTTAAGACACTAGTTTCGTAGAGAGATATCCTTTGAATATATTTACATACAACTTAAATAACAAGAAAATAATGACTAAAATAAACTTAAATAAACAATAAAGATAAAATACAATTTAATTTAAAAAACTAAAACCTACCTCTACAACAACCCACACTGCATAGTACCCGGCTCAAAGGTTCCCATAATGCCTGCATGCAGCATTCCCCCGCTGCACAGCAATGGGAACCTGTTGAACCAGGTAGAGAGATTAACTCGAGTTAACCTGAAGAATCTCCCCTACAGGTTGATGGAAATAAAAACATTGTGTATCATGTAGAACTTATATTTTTGTTAAAAGAAAAATAACTACATACAAACGGAATGACTCAATAAACGTAAGTAAAATATGAAGAGGAATCGAAATATACAAATTTTCAACTAACAGCAAAGTGACTAGGTGCAATGATGGATAAAAAAGAAAACATTAGACTACTAGCGTAACTTTTTATAAAAAAAAACTCTTGTAAAACATTTACCTCCAACGATATTGACAGTATAAATGACCCATATTACATAACATTTTTGTTTAAATAATACTCAGCATGAATTAGAATTGAGCCAATAAACGCATTATCTGAGTCATCCAAAACTACTCATGTATGGGTCATATCTATTTAAAGTAAATCAAAGAGCCAGAATTAGCTGGTGAAATCACTAGTACTCGTATACTCAACGTTGCTTTTGCTTAGGGCTCTATCACAGTGAAAATTTCCGGGCGAGTTGAAAGCGATACGATTTTGCATTTATAACCTAAGCTCGAAATTTACACGGCAAAACAAAAGACTGTCGCAATCTTACTAAAGTTAGAAACATTTTTTATCGATATCGATAGTTGTGTAATAGAAGAAGAAAGACGGTCCATGAAACAAACAAAATGTTTATAAAAAAAATACGTGCTGTGTAAAATTTAGATAGAACTAGATGCTACAATTTCTTTTTCGTAATCTACGTTTGTACAGTGCAATATGAAATTTGATTGGGTTTTGATAGTGATAACTCTTATTATCTATTCTTATTATTTTCTTATTTGCGAACGCGGTGAGTTCGCTGCCTACCCCCGGGAAAGTTGCGAAAAGTGATAGTCAGGAGTATATACTTAATTTGGAATCACAGCCTTTACCGGTATCATGTGTTGCTGGAGAATGACAATCGAATGCATTTTGCCGGTTCATAACTGGTGGCAGTGAGTTGCAAATACTTTCGAATCGCGCAGTCGCTATCGACACGTGGCTACGTAAAACTCGTTGTAAGCACACTTCTTCCTTCTTCTTCCTAGCGCTTTCCCGGCTTATGCTACGGCTCATGCAGTGAGCCTGGGGTCCGCTTTGGCAACTAATCCCAAGATTTGGCGTAGACACTAGTTTTAAGAAAGCGACTGCCATCTGACCTTCCAACCCAGAGGTCTAGGTCTTATTGGGGGTCTTATTAACCCGGTTTCCTCAGGATTTTTTCCTTCACCGAAAAGCGATTGGTAGATATCAAATGATAATCGTATGTAAGTTCCGAAAAACTCATTGGTACGAGCCACCGGTATTCGAACGCGCGACCTTCGGATTGAAAGTCGCACGCTATTACCGCTGAGCCACCAACGCTCCATTGTAAGCACATTTATACACGGCCAACTCACTGTGCGTTCGCGACGGAAACGTTGCGCGATAGTGGCTTAACCCCTCGGCCTCGTATGCGCCCTGTCAAATTAGATCATATAAAAAGTGACCTTGGCACTTAAAATAATGAAATCCAAATTCCTGCGCACGATACGTGTCTAAGCATACGAGGGGTTAATAGGTACACGTTCGCGGTGAAAGCGTAGCGTAAGTAGCCGCTCGAGCGGGGCTTGCAGCGGAGCGGATTGTGCAGCGTTCATATTAAACACAAGCAAATCTATGTGATCGCTCTGAGGGCACGCTGCTGCATAAAGCACATAGACGATGCCCGCCTCGCCGCCCGCTCTGCTCTCCACTTAGGCCTTGCTAACGCGTTCGCCTTAATTTCAATTTTCACCTCACCCGCAAATTGCCAGTGTGATAAGGCGTTTATTTAGTCACTAGGGGACAAATTTAAATTGTGATTGTTTTTAGTAAAAGGTACCACATTGTTGGTTGCTGATAAGGCGCCATTAAGATTCGTTTAGAAATGAACCTTATCAAGAAGCGACAAAGTGGTATCTTTTACTAGAAACAATCACAAATATTCTAAGACACGTGTCGACAGGCGTCGGGCGCCCTTGTTGCGGCTGCCGACACGACACGTGACGCTACATTTGTGTTATAATATTCTAGAGATATTATGCGAGTATAAAGCGTGCTACTTACTTAGGTATTAGTACAGTTTATGTACGAAAAGTAGAATTTGAAATATTTTAGATGTTCCTATGTAAACTCATCAATCATGAATGTAGTAGTCACTTGTCTTCTAAATTAAAAATAACAGATATCATTCAAACAAAATAAAACAATATTGTTATTATATATAGGTTCACTCATTTAAAAGTTGACCCAAACCTTGTTTGTACGTCCATAAAAACTTTTTTGTTTACAATTAGGTTTCAGGACGGGGCAGATACCGTGGGAAGCGTCGGTTTGAATTAAATAGAACACAATTTTGAACGTGCGTAATAAACTTTCTACTACTTCATGTTCTTCTTTGCGGTTTCCCGGCTTATTGCCACAGCTCAGAGAGATAGGGGTCTTTCTTTAGTAAAAAATAGGGATTAGAAGAACCATTTTTGGTGAGTAGATGTTTGCAGGACCGGTCATTGTGGAAATCTTTGGGGGAGGCCTATGTCCAGCAGTGGACGTCTTTCGGCTGAAATGATGATGATGATGATGATGTTTCCGAAATTTTCAATGTAAGTAGGTACATATCTACTCCAAAATGTAATACTTTGACTGTAATATAGACGTTAGTGCCGCGAGAATACTCCCTATCTCTTGTTTTAAGTAATACTAATACTATTAATACCATTGGCTTATTAATAGAAATATACACAGAAAGCAGAACAAAAATGTCAATAAATGTGGGCCAGAATGACATTAGCGAACAATGTTTCGTACGAAAAAGAGCTTACTGATGTAAGTCATCGGTAAGCTCAAATGTCAATGTCAAATTCATACACAGAACTACCAACACTGTAAAAACTTTATGGGCTGTTGGCACTTAACGGAACCTCACGTTCTAAACAAGACTATACTTACGAAAAATTGCTGCACTTGCAGCACTTTTTAGGCGTAATTTTTTTAGCTGATTGGGTATCCAGTTCTCTTATTCTTACCTATTCTTATGTAAAGCTTACTTAAAATACCATGAATATTTTAAGGTATGGTATATGGTAGATAAATCCCATAGAACAAACTTTGAATTTGCTTTTCCATTTTTTACCAGTTTTCCGGGTAACTTTTCCAATTTAGGTAACTGTCGCTAAAACGCATTTGAGCGATCGCGAATATTGAAAAATAAAATTACCCTAAGCGTTTTAATTTGTAAAATATCTGGAATGTTCTATCATTAGTGTTTCCCCTAATGGGCACCAGTCCAATTCAACGGATTGACGCGTTCTAACAATGCAAAAAGGCAAAATAAATAATGAAATCTACAGCATGTTTTAATTTACAAGTTTTCTTATCGTCATCTAGGTAGGTTATTACTAAAATTATAAGAAATTACGGATAACACACACGTATCTTTAATCACTATGTGCGACAATTTTCAGGTATCTCAGGATGCCATTATCAAGCGTCAAGAACGTGCTGGTGGACTCAAAAAATAATTAAAATTGCTTATATATCGCATACTGTCAACAAGTTTGTTTGCGCGGCAGTCGGCAATTACTATTAGTGATGTTTTTTTTAATAGATATATTTCATTTATATATTGAACAATGGGTGTAACCGTGACCCATTTCGTTCGTTTATTTACCGAAATCTTTTGAATATGCAAGAGCCATAATGAGGCACATACCTAACGACATTTTGATTTTCGATATTTGCGTAATCTTTGTTTCCGACGCGTGTTTAAAAATAAAGGCTTAACAAATATAAGCAAGTAAATACATATCCCTGTTAATCAACATTTAGCGACTAACAACGTTAGCCTTCAGGGGCCGCAAATTTAGTTAACTTAGTTGTCTTGTGCATCGGCCACCTACATAAAATATGGGTAATATCATATTATAAAAAGCCTAATAAAAATATTTTATTTCTTAACACAATATGCGACATAACATAACAATTCGTATTTAAACTTATGCTGATATAACAAAAAAAATTTACACTTCAATGTAAAAAAAAAAATCTGTGAACATTCAACGTGGCAGAGTGCAAAGTTTAGGTTTCATTTAAATTCATTTTTAATTACTAAAATGTTTCAAATTCCCCACATTACATTTTGTAATTTTAGCGTATTTTTGTGCTTATAAATTTTGTGTTATTATTAATATGAAATTAAGATTTTTCTCAAATAATTAAGCAGCTTAAACATTCACTCTTATCATATCTTTCGAAGCCCGAATATTTTTCGAAGTAAATTCGTAAATTCTAAAAACTATATATAATGATTAATGAATCATACTCGTATAAGATTCCATTTTCTGAGTATTCCATTTCCAGTAGCAGTTTAGAGCTTACCAAATACATCTTATTTGGGCTTCCAATTTTTATCCGAAGCCTAAAATGTATCCAAGTACTTCATGGAGGGCTGGTTCAACCGTATGGTAATGTGAGGGATCAGGGGGTAATGGGACCCTATCGCATCACTGAAAGGAAACGCAAAAATAGCCTGCATTTAAGGACAATCGATACAATATTAAAATCACACCTATCGCGATCGAACAAAATAAATCGTTATCTGCCTCTCTATCACTTTTGAATATTCGAGCAATAAAAAGGCAAATACGAGTAGACGAATTAAATATTGAAGCGGTCAGTAGTTATATGTTATATGCGTCTGCATAAGCAAGCAGGGTGTCTGTTATTCGTAAATAGTCATTTAGTACATATGTACACTTACGGACTTACGGACCCTGCTTTTATATTTTCATTAACTTTAAAAGGAGATTCTTCAGGTAACTAGAGTTAATTTCTCTAGAAAATTAGTGTGTTAACTATTTCTGTTTATGAGATATTTAAAAAATAAATTTATTAGCTGAATCAGTGTAACATTTTACTAAGGATGGCATGTCCCGTCATGTTTTAAGTTTCAGCTGTGTCATACTTAACACATACTTTCTTGTAACAGTAAAGGACCTGTTACAATGTAATATTAATTTATTTTAAGTATATGAAATACGATTTTTTTTTTGGATTAGGTATTAATATTTAACAAATAAAATCACGGTGTATCACAATTTTGGTTCAAATTATTATGTATTAATAGGAACTGTGTATTTGTTAAAGTTACTTGAATGTACCAACGAGGAAAGGAAAATATTTTTGGCATACATTGTTCGGGTTAAAAGAAGCAAAAAAATATTATATGCATTTTGGTCAAATGCCAAAAAAATGTTTGTTTTTTGGTACTTATTTCAAATGCCTGACTTCATAATGCAATGCACTTTTTTATTTACAATGGTTAAGTAAACAAAGATGTTTTTTGTCAATTTGATGTCTGTCACGGAGTAACAAAATGAATGAAAATTATGGTCCAAAATGGTTATAATTATAATAAAAAAATACATTATCTCTCAAACTAGACAGAATCCAGGAAATTTTATTAGTAATTTTAGTCTTAAAATGTGATCAGGAATGTATGGTTATAAAAAATCTGTCCCTTTCCTCGCGGGCATCCTGTATGTCTGTAGCTTATGTAACATGAACGACCGTTTAGATGAAATCGGCTCCATTATGCTAAAACAATCATGCTTATGCGTACTAAGAATACTACAACAAATACAAATTATCATAATTATTTACAAACTCGTACCTATATGAACGGCTAAATCATTCACCTCCTTGTTTACAAATATTTATTAGACGAATGTACTAAGAAAATTAGACACGTTTTATCTAACCTACGTACTTTACTAAAATTATTAAAAAATATAGCTACAACAGAAAAAACGAAACAAGACAAAGTTACATTTTGTTACCAATTTATTAAAATTTACTAGTCTCTTTGTGAATGAATTAAAACAGTCTGAGGCACTTTTAAAATAAAACAAACGCCTACTTTGATGAAAAAGAATTGTAAACAATCCTGAGTGAAAGACGGCAACCAGTGTGTAAATAAATTTCGTATTTAACGAGTCGAGATTACAGTATTAAGATGTTTAAAAACGTATTTTGGTTGGTTTCTTTTTTCAGCGTGCAATGTCAATTCAACTAATGAGTCTTGTGCACTGGCTAGCAGGTACAATTCCTGTGATTGCCATTTTACTGAATATAACATAAAAACAAAAATAAAAAACCCCGATTAAATTATAATAACGTTATCTGCCTTTGTAAGAACCATCGCTTGTGTATCACGCAACCTTTGTCAAAAAGTCCAACCGAATCGATTTAGCCGTTTTGGAGATACATCAGTGGAAGGATTCGTTTAAAATGCTAAAACACATCAATATACAGCTTCTCACCATAGCCTAATCTACACAATATTACAAGTAGTTCAAGAATATTTTTTTAAATGTTTTTAAGTACGTGAATCACTCTGCTATATATATATATATATATATATATATATATATATATATACTATAAGTTGAAAGAGATGTCATGTACTAGAGAAAAAGTGACCAAGCCTCCCAGTGCTCAGGGCTGGAATCTGCCGCGAAACCAGGAAGTCGCTGGTTTGATTCACTTAAGCCCTGGAGGCATTGGTCCCTTTTTCAGTACTATGACATCTCTTTTAATTTAAAATTATTACAAGTGTTCATAATTGCATCCAAAAGAGCATCCACTATACAATACTCCATTGAAACACTTAGCCGAAGATAAACCAGGTTGTGCTTTCGAATGCCGTTGACCGGTCAGTATTGGGACTGCCGGGCCACTGACATTTCGCGGCTGAAATATAGACTGCACTCGGCATTCCGTTACAGGCATCCCATCAAAGCGACGCTAAAATAAATGCAATGCCTATTCAAGTCGGTTCATTAAGAGCGTATGTACGCTAATTTCGGGCGCCCGTCTGTCCTTTTAGGTTTGATTCGCGGCTACCATACCTACATAGGCGTTATAAGGAACACTGGTTGCTTTTTCCCAGTGAGCTTAGAGCGTTGCGTCGGGGAAACCAGTGTTATTGGGCTTTCCAATTAAGCAGCGTTGTTAGATATCTCAGGATCTCTTTATAGTGGTGTTCCAGAAACGATATATGGAGATGGAATGCCTGAACTGTCTTGGTATCAGTTGCAAGTATCGGTATTTTGGGAATCATAAATAAGATGTTTTCAAAATAAATAATTGATAAGGTATACTCGTAAGTATTTATTATTTTCGTTAATTGAATACTTATTTGGTATTTATATTTTTAAATAAAATTCTATTTCATTTTTTGTTTTAAATACATCTCGAAGTTTTTGCTACGTAAAATATAAATAAATTATGATTTGAGTTATTAAATAGGCACCTATTTCATCAGCCTGAACTTTAGTTCTTTAGAACAATTAATAAAAACTATAATTAGGCATTGACTATTTGTAAAATAAAGGCAGGGGAGAGTGGGTAACAGTGAATCACTTTTTTTTTGAAGCTCCGTAAATCCTAAGTTTATAGGTACCTAAATAATTATTCAATGATAAGTAATCTATACATACCGGGTGGAACGGCTCGACGATCCTTTCCGCAAAAGGGGGATTGTTTAGATTTAGTACTGTATTTCCTCTAAAGAAACTAGGCTCATATTCGTAAGCGTTTTTAAGTTATAGGCAGTTAACTTTTGATGCAAAATACTGCAAGTGACAACCCTCATTAGGTTCAATAACATTTAACAATAACACAAAGGTCAGTGACATTTACCAAAACAACATTTCTACCCCATAATATTTCCCAGTCAATATTACAATTGTGTGAACTACCCACTTACAATAATCTAACTAACCATAGATAAATTAAGACTAAGGGCAGTTATACATGCAGAATCGTAGAATTGAAAATAATATCTTCTGAAGCCTTTATTTTTATAATTCAAATAAACATGTTACTTTTGCATTTATTTCCATACAAATCGGTTAACCAACAGCATTTTCTAGCTTCCACGCACCCCGCCTAGTATGCTCTTCTGGCGGTGTATTATGGGCTTTATGAACCTATTTATTGTAACTGCCCTTAGTCTCAATTTCTCTATGGTTAAGTTAGATTTTTGTAAGTGGGTAGTTTGCACAATTGTATTATTTTGTTTGGGAAAAATATTAATTTTTACTCAGTCTTACCCGTGATAAAACAGTGACGCAAATAAATTGCAAATTACGTGATAAAACCTATTTTCAAAATGCCCTTGGGAGCCCGCGATTACCTAAATTTGCTTATGTTATACGGGGAGTGTAATTATAATGCCGCCGAGACGTTAGGACGCTATCGACAAAGATATCCTCCACCACACCCAACTAGCCGTATGTCAATTTTACGGGCCTTTGATCGCGTGGCAAATAATCAGCCCATAGTACCACAAACGGGCCAAAACGACCAACGGGGAGGAGGTGTAGTTCACATTGCACCAAGGTTTGAAGAGCGAGTGCTGCGGTATGTCGAGCAAATTTTTGTAAACATAAAGTGTCACATTACAGTTACATGTAGGTATAGTACATAGTAATAGCAGGGTTGTCACTAAGAAGAACATTAATTAATTTTAATATTTTTACTGATTGTTCGTAACAAAAATATAAACATTACTAATCGATTCTCCTTCACTTAAACTAACCCCCCTTTGCGAGAAGGATCGTCGTGTCTTTCCACCCTGTATAAAAGGAAAAGTCCTGACTGACTGACTCACTGATCAACGCACAGCCGAAACTACTAAACGTATGATCCTGAAATTTTCACATTACGTTAGGTGTTTAACGAAGGTAACGAATAAGAAAGGGTTTTGAAAAAATCATCTTCTAAGGGGGTTAAATCGGGGTTGAAAGTTTGTATGGAAGAAAGTTTTTTTTTTTAGATAGAGACTCAAAAGTTGGTGTAAAGGTTTGTTATTAAAATACAAAAAAAGTAATTTTAGCGTTTTGGAAAAATCAACCCCAAAAGGGGTGAAAAGTGTGTTAAAAGTTTGTATGGCGGAAGCGTTTCCCTTTTAGTTATAGACTACAAACTTTGTGAAAAGAATCCTCATTAGAGTTTACAAAAAGTAATTTCAGCGATTTCGAAAATTCGACCCTTATAAGGGTGAAAAGGGTGTTGAAAGTTTGTATGGCGGAAGGTTTTTTGTTTAGCTAGAGACTTTATTTTATGTGTAAAGGTTTCTCATCAAAATACAAAAAAGGTGTTTTTATCTATATAATATATAAAAAAGAAACTGACTGACTGAATGACTAACTGACTGACTGACTGACTGACATATCAACGCCCAGCCCAAACCGCTGGTCCTAGAGATACCAAATTTGAAACGTAGGTTCCTTATAAAGTCTAGAGGTGCACTAAGAAAGGATTTTTCAAAATTCAACCCCCTAAGGGGGTGATTTGGAAGTCCAAAGTTTTTATGGGGAAACAAGATTAGTTGGCCTATTCCATTTGAAACTTTACAGGAGTATTTATAAAGATAAATGAGGTAGCACGTGTTTCAGGTTTTTTGAGAATTCAACCCATATAAGGGGGTTTATCGGGTCGCTGATTACAAAAACAACGACGATTTTAAAATCTAACGTGGCGATTGTGAAATACCATCTTCCCTGATGGGGCGCGAGGGGGTCGAACTCTAAAAATATAAATATGGGTGTCGTTTTGTTGTTTATTTCTGGTTCTATAGATTCCAAACTTAACACTTAGGTTCCTTATAAGGCGTAGGGGTGCACAAAGAAAGGAGTTTTCAAAATTCACCTACAAAGGGGAAGAAATGACAGTACAAACTATGTGTGGGGAAACATGATTAGTTAAACTATTTTATTCAAAACTACACAAGAGTATTTCTAAGGATAAATGAGTAAAGACGTGTATTTGATTTTTTGAGAATTCTACCCCTAAGAGGAGAAAAAGGGGTAACAAAGTCAAAAAACAACATGATTATCCTTTTTATGGTTTATCAAATCGCTGAAATCAAAAACAACAACCATTTTAAAATCCAATGAGGTGGGTGTAAGATACACCATCTTCCCTGTTGGGGTGCGATGGGGTTGAAATCTCAAAATATCAATATGAGTGTCGATTTGTTGTTTATTTCTGTTTCTAGAATTTCAAATTTGGCACGTAGGTTTCTTATTAAGGTGTACCCCATTAAGAAAGGATTTTTTAGAATCCACCTTCTAATCGAGATAAGAAAGAAGATCCGAGAGGTTCTTTACAATGAATCTGGAGCCAAAACTGCGAGAAAAGGCCGCTACCTGAAATTTCTTCAGTTATGATCTGATCGTGATGGAAATCCATATCTGAGAATCCGAAAGGTTCTTTCTATGGAATCAGAAGTCAAAATTCATCGTCATGTTCTCGGTTGGTACATATCAAAAGGTTCAAGAGGTTCTTTAAAACGAATCAAAGCCGCCAAGTTTGATTTTGAAATTACGTTATGGTTGAACATATATTGTACGCGGGAGAAGCTGCGGGAAATAGCTAGGATTTTTCAGAATTTTCCTCCTAAAGGGGTGAAGTGAGATTTGATTGTATATCGGGAAACAAGATTTATTAGACTATTTTATTCACAGGAGTATTCCTAACGAGAAATGAGTAAATAGGAGTACGAAATGGGGTGAAAAAGTCAACATGGAAAATATATACAGTAAGTGTAACTTACCTAACGACCTACCTCTACCTACCTTAAATCTAAAGTAGGTCCTTGATCAGAATTGCGAAAAGGGGCTCCATCTTGAATTTATTGAGTTTTAATCCGACCTTGACAATAATCGGTATTTCGAGATCCGAGAGATTCCTCAGTAACGAATCTGTAGTAAAAACTGCGAGATCCGGCCGCCATCTTGAATTATTTCGATTTTGATCCGATTGTGTTAAAATCTATTTCTGAGGATCCGTGAGGTTCTCTTTATGAATAATCTGAAGTTAAAACTGAGAAAAACGGCCATCGTCTAGAATTTCTTCAGTTATAATCTGATCGTGATGAAAATCGATATCCGAGGATCCGAAAGGTTATTTCTAACGAACCACCAACACCACCATCAACGGCCACCATCTTGAATTTATAGAGTTCGTGATAAAGCTCGGTAGGCACATATAAAGGGTTCGAGAGGTTCTTTGTAACAAATCAGAGGTCAAAACTGAGAAACAACCGCCAACTTGAATTTCACTTTTCCGACAACCATCCATTCCATTTAAATCCGTTCAGCCAAACGCAAGATAATAGCGGACAAACATACATATGTACATAAAAATATACGGGTCCAACTAAGAACCTTATTTGTAGACGGTTGAAAATTACGTTTAGTACGCGGGCGAAGCCGCGGGTAAAAGCTAGTCATAAGATATGTACCTAATTTACAAAAACAAAAGCAATTATTAGCAAACATTGCATAAACTTACAAATTATAGCAACTTGGAAAATAAATGGGAAATTATCCACTGTGACCCGGGGATGGGTCACATTGTATCATCACATGGGTGGGTGACAGTGAATCACCTGAAGTTATATCTAATAAAAGACAACATTTCCAAATTATTACTCATTTGTTTGTACAACGAGACAGCCTATTATGACATGGTCTTCCGAAATAAATGTTTTTTTTTTATAGCCCTTAACTTTTAGTTTTCATATTATACGCTGTTCTTTTTAACTTACACTGAATCCAATCAAATGTTTTTTCTGTCAAACAATTTCTTCAGTCCACTGTGACCCAAATTGGAATTATTCACTGTGACCCATAGGCTGTTGTAACCGAAAATATATTACCAAAAAAAAAATACCTACACCCAAGCCAAAACTACATTACCCACAACAAGTTTATTAAATATCAAGTTCAAAACATAACGTAACATTTATATTTATGAATTATTTGGAAATATTACAAAATTTCTTAGTTACGAAAAAAATACTTTCCTACTTACCAACTGAACTAAGTGTGATAGCATGTGATACAGCTCTGACAGCGCGACATTTACTAGTACGTAGGAGGGGGGTGTAGATGAGTAGGTACTAAAAACACGTTTTTACTATGCGCATAAAGCATCACACGTAAGAGATATAACGAATAATCCACTGTAACCCGTGATCCACTGTTACCCACTCTCCCCTACCTATTATTTATTACACATCATATTAGGTATTTTGTAAGTATGTTCATTAAAACATTATTACGTCATGTTATAATCAAGTCAAGAAACAAAAGTATTAATTAGTACAAGCAAATGTGACCTAATCAAGGGTACAAAGATTGCCCAACAATATTTAAAGCTTGTGCTCTCCTTATTAGAAACACCATAATTAGCATGCCTTTAGACAAGCAGTGAAGCGCATACGTGCTAATTATTAATGACTATCAGATGGTTAGTTAACGAACAGTTTTCTGCCGTGAAAAGGTAAAAAAGAAAAAAAAACAAGATCAGCAAAATAGGAAGAAGTGCGCGAGCACCGGCAGTAGCGAGTCGCGGCGCGGCGCGTGAGCCCGGCGCTTACGTTCGGAAATCAAATAAAATAAAAAACAAAATTTAAACTTCAATCGCTAATCATTTCCAGCCAGCTTTTAATCAATTTTATTTTTAGTGGCTCTTAATTCAAAATCTGACATAAATAATTTGTTGACGCATAAATATTAGTCGATCATAAAATACTCACCGCGTGATCAGATTCACCCTGAGTCATCTTTTGGAAATATATCGGGACCGTCATAGGGATTTATCATTCGGCGTTCATTGTCTCTATAAATATTTCAGTGTTGGACGAATTGAATTAATTGCTTATTATCCACTGTCAACATGGCCACTATCATTGAAACGAATGGGTAAGTTTACCAATTGTATTGTTTTATTTCATTTATTCAACCTTTCATTTAACTTTAGATAATTAATATAAGTAGTTTTATTGTAAATATCACTTATTTATTAAATAATTTATTTGAACGTTAAGTTCATTTTGTTGTACATTTTCATAACCAAGCACCCGGTCGCCTCCCGCATTTTTATGACATTGTACATACAAGAAAGGAGACTTTTACATCAGATATGGATGGAGCACACGTGTTGGTAATATTTTAAAGGTTGATAAGTACAGGAATGAAAGTAACGCTCCTTAACGACAATATCCATACCTATCTCGTATTTCCATTTTTATTGTAAATTGTCGAATAAAATATCAGAGCTTATAAAAGTTAAAGTTAATTTTATTTTAAGCTAGTACTTACTACTTACTACTTTCACTACATATGTTCGTTTATCTAACCTCACTTATTACTGTTTGTACACATCAAAGTTACCGCCAATTAATTACAACCGAAACTGTATAATATCAGATATCGCTCGTAATAAAATATATCGTGTTTCTTTTTCAATTAATGTTCCTTTATATCATCGGAAAATATAAGGCGTTTGTGTAAACAGATATTACTTGTATTCTGTCATTGACACCCGATCATTGCCTTAAAGGTACGTAAGGTGAGCGTAAACTCGATTTCTTTATATGGCAGCTTATTGCATAAATGAGATAACGCACACTAGCACATGAGCCTGCAGTAAGGATTGACCGAATGTCGCTTACCCACCATATGTTACTAATTAATATGGAGTTCCTTTTACCGGGCGTAATGTTTAACAGGGAAAAATAACTCAAACGTAAATTGCCAACTTTGTCATAATATTGAAATTAATATAAGAAGTGTCTATTTAAAAAAATTAAAAATGGCGGTATTACGATGCTTAAATTTACTATTTTAGGTTTTTTTTTCAGGAGGGCAAAAATTGAGTACCTACCTACAGCTTGTATATTCGAATGTTTGGTTGAGTTTAGATACAACACAAATGTGCAGAACGTATTCATGCGTATTTTGCACACAATCTTTCAAAAGCCAGGTTTTACGAAACGTGTTATAAGGATCGATAGGTGTGTAATATGTTTGTATAAGTGTGCTTGACTTTTACGTAAGCGTAATCTTGAATGTGTTTGCATTTTGCTTGAATACGAACAACTGAGATACAAACACTATCGAATCGTGCAGTCGTTATCGACTATATTAGTTATGTATAACTCATTTTAAGTATCAAGGAATCGTAATTAGTAGGTACCAGTACAGTCAAGGGCATAAATATATGTAAAAAAAATTCATTACTTTATATGGAATCATATGGCTGAAAAGACAAAAAGTGTATAGATATTTATGCCCTTGACTGTACATAATGATTAGGTATGCAAATAGGTAAGTAAGTTTATATTTTTATTTACAACTGCATCAGACCATTACGATGCATTATTACAATTTTCTAGTTAAAATTTATGTAAACGTCTTGAGACATTAATTTTACGCACAGCAGTTACTCGTGAACAATAATGTGCGTTTACGCAAATAACTGACAATTTACGATCTCCAGACGGTATTGTATCTATTCCACTAGAAATAAATCGTCAGTTGACACACAATTTTCTAGAAAGTCAGTCACTGTCCTTAGAAAAATATTTGTCGATCAATAAATGATTTGGATTTGATCATTACGTTACGATCATTTTTTGACCTAAGATATTTGACTGTCTAGCTTACGTAACAAACTTAAATTAATTCAGACATAAACTATAGGCGTTAAATCTCAGAAAGGGTTAGACAAAAGGATATTCATTCTATTGTTATCAGCAAAGGCCGGGTTTTTCGAACAAGAATGATAAAACGTCACATTAGTAAGACGATAACAGTCCTTCTTGGTTATAAATCTAGCATAAACCGTGGGTCCTAACCCAATGTAAAGTACAAAAACAGTTTGAGTTGACATAAAATATTTAAACCAGTCAAGAATATTATCATTAGCAATTTCATTTTACATTGTACCTTCCATGCTTTTAGGATCAACCTTTTAACACACCACAATTCAACTACTTTCCTAGTTTGGAAAATAGATAAAGCTAGCGTTTTCCCGGCTTATAACGCGGCTCAGGGGGCCTGGGGTCCGCTTTGGCTAACTCCAAGATTTGGAGTATGCGTTAGTTTTTTTATAAAGCGACTGCCATCTGACTTTCCAACCCGGAAGATAGGCCTAGTTGCCTAGGTAGGATTAGTCCGGTTACCTCAAGATGTTTTCATTCACCAAAAAGCGATTGGTAAAATATCAAATGATATTTCGTACTAAGTTCCGAAAAACTGATTGTCACGAACCGGCAGGATTTGAACCCGCGACCTTCGTATTGAAACTCGCACGTCTTACGCTTGTAAGAGACGATATTATATAGTAGTAATTCTTTGCATAACAATGCACTCATAAATAATTATGCCTGAATGCCTCCCTAATATTGTGAATATATTTAAACAACGTTAAAAGAAGTAAATACATACTTATTGTCCTTATTGAAATGGTAAAGAAGGTAATAATATTTACGACACGGTAGTTATCATCAACAGTTGATTATAGCTTTGTGTATGCTCCAACGCGTTCACATATCAATTATGTAAGTAAAGAAAGCACAAACTGTTTCCTGCAGACGTAATGTCTTCACACGCGTGGTTTATCACTTACACTGCGGAACTTACTTACCTACTCTAAATAGGACCGGAACTATGGGAAATTAAAGGGCTGATTTGTTTAATATAGCTTTTGCTCGCGACTTCGTCAGAAACAAAACAAACCAAAACAATTTATGGGGGCCTTGTCGGCGCGGCTGGTCGACGCTACCGGAGACCATAGGGCTGGCGCTTACCTCTCTCAGCGAATCTCGCTTGCAATACATACCCATCACGGAACAAGAAGTTAAGTGAAGTTAGCTATTATTATTATTTAGAATTTAATTTTAATTTAGTCTTAAATATGTATACGTATGTTGAAGTTTATATGAAAAAATAAATATTAATTTTTTAATCAGGCGCTACTTTGCAGAATGCCTATTAACGACAATAATGTTAAACACTTATTTAAACTTTCACGATTTTCACACATTATATATTTACTAAAACGGGGCTTAATCGTGTATAGATTTTGAAAACAAACCTCCGACGTTGACAATAATGTTACTTTGCTATTCCGCCAAACGTGCTAGACAATTAGTGCCAATGCCCACCCGCTATATCTAACTGCGTATTTTTTGCATGCAATTAATGTTAACACGTTGACAACACATATAACAAACCACCATCCAATAATACATAACTTGACACGTGTTTCACCTCTTTACGAGGCAGCCTCAGGAGATGTAGATGTTGCCGGTCTGAAGTCCGACAGGTGAAACAGGTGAAAGGTTCACCTTTATTTTTTGCAGCGGGAGGGTGGGAACATTAATTGCATGCAAAAAATACGCAAGTAGGTATAACGGGTTGGCACTAATTGACTAGCATGTTTGGCGGAAAAGTGAAGTAACGTTATTGTCGTTATTAATTAAAACAAAAACAAAATTAGAACAAAAACTATCCTATGTTCTTTCCCAGGAGTCAAGCTACGTGTATCCCCATACCGAATTTCATCTTGATCCATTCAGTGGCTCTTTCGTGAAGAGGTAACAGATAGAGAGATTTACTTTCACATTTATAATATTAGTATGGGTAGTATGGATTAGCATACTAGCCTAACTAGGTATATAATATTAGAATATATTCGTAACTGAACTAGCCTACGCCGACCCAAAACGGGAACTTCACATAGGTATATTTTTATATTTCTCACCATTCTCCGAATTCTTTGGAATAAACATGGCATGCTTGTTATGAAATTATAAACACTCGTAGTAGAAAACTCTACACTAATCACTAAAATTTAATTAATTTGTGCACTGACTAGTATAATAACTGGAAAGAACTGCAATGTGAAACTGTTTCTAAGTTTAATCGTTTGTTGTCTTCTGAACAAACTTCCACAAATTAAGCAATTTCAGAGTGTAAATAATTAAATGTTTTGTTTTGAGACTTAATGAGCAAAAAGTGTGAAACTACAAGTTTTGTTTCAAGTACATGAGTTAATCTAATAAACGAGTTGATTGACTTTATTTACTACTAATATCAGAATTTTATAATTAAAGAAAAACACGTTGACATCAGCCGGGCGGGCTGTATATACTCGTACGTCGGATCTGTCAATAAATCTATAGATGCGGATTGCCCGAACGTATTTTGGCCGGCTATTTATTTATGAATGTTATCAAAGTATGAATAGGTACCGCACGCCGTAACTTTATTTTTTATTTATTGTTCAGAACACATACAGTAGAATACCATACATAAGAACATAAAAAATATATGTAGTAAGTATACAAAAATATATGAAAACAGATCTGGAGGTTCATAAATGTTACACATGCCTACAAAAGCGTCTTGCGGAAAGCAAATTAAGTTAAAATACAAGGTTTTATTATTTTATCAACAATTGTTTGAATCTGGTAACATGCACAAAATTTTTTTACTCATATCAGACATACACTACCGTCTTAAAATTATTCACTTTCTATTCTCAACAATCCATTTACCTAAGTCATATATTGGAAACAACAAAAGGCGTTAACTCAATTTCAATACAAAAACAAACGATGAAATTGACTTCTATTGAGAATAGGGAAATCCAATGAGCTTCTTTGTTCCACGTTAGGTTTTTGCGGCCCATTCCCACCGCAGTCGTCGCATACACGGTGTAACTGTGTAACTGTCTTATAGTGCTTTAGACATCTTTCGCTTTGTGAAAGTTATCGCAAGAATAGAAAACAATTCTACAGAAAATTGTTGAAAATACTAAAAATTCGAAGAACCCGTTTGGCAAAGAATTCCTATGGTCAAAGTGAGACCTTTTAAAACAATTGCTGCCTAAAGTGTTTTACCTATTCTAAATAATACGTAACATTAGTATACAGAATGATTATGAGGTTGCTGTCAATATTCGTACAAATCTTTTTCTTCCCGGTGGAATAAAGGCGGAATACGAGTACCTATACATTTAGTGAGAGTATGTACCTATATTATGTTTGTTTGTGAATACTAATTCTTCAGAACGAACAAATCATCAAAAAGTGCTCGATTTGGTTTCCGAAAAAAGTTACCAGTGATGTTTTGTAGACTAAATATTATGTTTTTACTTGCTAAATAGATTAACCAATTAAATATATTTTTGAAATGTTTTTACGAGTAAATACGTCTACTAATACGAACAAAACTGTACGTGGTTACTTTACATACTATAGTATGTATAGTTTAGTTATTTGCGAACATTGACGATTTTCATTAAAATCAATTAACTGCAAACATGTCAGCATAATGTCGGGATGTTGGGATTACCGTGTGTAATCGGACAGTCACATATTTAATTTTGGCTCAATGACAATTGCTAATTAAAAACGTATGATTCATTTGAAACGAGGTTTCTCGACCCAGCAATATTGTAATAGGTAGGTACAGGTAGATTGGAGTTGGCGCCGTATACGTCTAATGATATTGGAATTGACAAGTCGGTGGGAAGGCATACAAGGTTAATTTAAAATATCAATGCCGTTTTTCAGAGAATAATAACTGCACAATGAAAGAATTAGGGTGGATCTCCACAAGTAGGTACATTTTCATACTAAAGTTATATGTACGTATTGCAGGTTTTTAAGATATTTAGGAAACATTTTTCTTCGCTTTATTTATATTTGTTCTTAAGTTAGGTATTTTTAATATTATTATTAAAGGATAATACAAAAACACGTACAACAACAATACAAAATACATATTAACATATTATAAAAAAACCTGGCAACGGGACAGGGCCCAGTCTGATGGTGGTTAGGGCCGCAAAGAAAGGCTATACGCGCCGTGTCCAGAATTACCGCCTTCTACATCTGACCCGATCCATCTGACTCTGAGAGTATCTTAAGATGTTGGTCGAGACTCTTCGCTATGAGACCGTTCTCTGAAACGACTATCGGAACGTTGATCGTCGAGTCAACATCCCACATGGCGGTTATCTCGTGGGCTAAGTCTAGGTTAGGGGTCTCCGTAGGGTATTAGAATTCTTCGGTCACGTAGCCAGGAATAGGACTGGCACCTTGGAAACGCTCATGGTGACAGGGAAAGTACAGGGAAAGAGATCAAGAGGACGAAGCCCTATGCGCTGGACAGACCAAATCCGTGACATTACCAACACAAAAGTCCAATTGGCAATTCGGTCATTGCCGAAGACCGAAACAAGTGGAAAGCGATCGTCCATAGATTGATTCGTGGAGGTCACGACCCTCAGCAGTGAGGAACACGACAAAAGAAGGAAGGAAGTCTAGGTTCTTACTGGACTTGTCGTTCACGAGATTTTCGTAATGGGGGATGGTGACGTCGACGAGAACGGCCCGACGCTAGGATCAATCAACCCGCACAACCTCAGGCTTATTGCCTACAATAGCCCTGTCCGTGATGATAGATCGATCTCAATAGAGCGTGGCACGACCATTTTCGAGAACTGGCGCAGGTGTGTACTTGTAGTACGGCACTTCGTGGTCCACTAGATCGTATTTAAGAGCAAGTTGCTACTCGCCGGTATCAAGATGAGAACAACCGGATATAATATGCCTGAGTGACTCTCCGAGACTTATTACAATTATTATTGATGAAAATAACCAATCATGTTTACTTATTCATTTGTGCGACTACAGACACATGTGCGTTTTTATGTGGATTTAGAATATATTTTCGTATTTTTCGTTTTGTATCTAAAGACACAAAATAAGGCACTAATCATGATAAATGCGCAAATAACGTTAGCCAACTAGTACTGGCATAGTAACGCTTAATTATCCTATATATGTCAGTTGGTATACGAACAGGCCCCGGAAATTTGATGCCATGACACGTATGAAATATCTCAAATACCTGTTGCTAACATAAATACCGTTGAATGATACACAGGATAAGCGATATACAATTATTTTCGTTTGATGTTGGTGTCGAGTTGTAAACCAATTCTTGTAAGTCGCGTCTTCATGATTTTCATCTCATATACCTTATGAAAATTTAATAATATAGTTCGGCCAACCAGATTGTCAGTAATCTGTATCAACCTCTCTTTTACTATGCACAGACTAGAAGAGATCCTGAGTAGTAAATACACATAACCAAATATACTACACAGATCAAACAACTTATTATTTAACATGAAAACGCCACAGACATTTCAAAATCTTTGAATCTTCGAATCGTTGCAAACAACATGGTAACATTTTTTGTGTGAAAATGTTGTTATGGTAATTACTGTTTATAATTTTAAATTTATTCCTTATGTATGTTATGAACCTGTTGAAAATTATAAGTTCAGGGGAAATACGTAGGAGATGGTTACATAAATATTATATTTCCTTGTTTGTCCTTCTCGATAACAATAACAAGGCTTGTGTGAAGAAATATTGTATATCTTTTGAGTCGGGATTAAAACTTTCACAATATTTTCATATAAATATTGTGTTTGTCAACAACAAACATAAAGTCATTATTCATATTGATTGGAGTTGATCCGAAACTTGTAAGCAAAATGCGAAATAGGTAGCTACTGTCTGATTAAGTTTATACTTGGTATACGTGTACTTACGTAGTTTATATGAACATGTAAAATACACTATCAAGGAGCTGATCTCGCGATATAGTACAATGTAATAAGATCTTAATTATATAAATATTTTTGACGCCGACTGTACCAAAATAATTATTGTATTGTTTGTTTTCGTATAAAGCTACGTGCGCGTATTCTGCAGGCTACGTTTATAAGCTTATACCTATTAGGATGAATAGGAATGAACTATCTGAACTAATATGCGAATTATCATGACAGGGATAAAATTCGTATTTGTTGCAGGATCGACTTCAGCAACCCCAGCACCGACAAGCCGGGCAATCTCGCGCACTCCGCCGTGCTGCGTATGCTTGAAGAGGAGGAGCGCGGCCGCAGGAACCCCGGTGAGTCCCTTTGTCGACATTCTGTTGGCAAACAATCGTGAAGCTCGTGGATAGCTGGATCTTCACCAAACGATTCAAAAGAGCGATACCGTGCGTGCACACGCTGGTTCTCCTATTGTGCCTAATTGGAAGGAGTTGAATTTTTTAGGGGCACCCAGCTGTCTCCATATTTTAATGCTTATTAACAATAAACTCCTTGCAGACAGCATTGCAGAACCCAAATATGACTATAATATGTTTGTATCTATGAAGTTCTTTAGGAATATAATTTTAACGAGTTCCAGTTACTTAAATGCTGCCTTTTGTTTTATTAAGATAATGTAATGTTAACCTAGTGTAACCTTGCTTTAGCTTTTTCTGCCTTTGACCCAGCGTATCAGCTTATTAACGCCTAACTAACCACTACTGCTTTGCCAGAAGTTTTTGCAACCCGAGAACAAGCCATTAAGATAGTGAAAGTACGCACAACACGCCGTTTCGATTCCTCCTGGCCACCGGAACGGATGGTATCTGCTCACTGTTGGGATGGACTGCTAAATGCTAATGGACACATACACACACACTTTATGAAGTCGGAGGAAGGCAAAGGTATATGGTTAATTGAATTGCTCATTGAAACCATCAAAACGTATCGTTCATCAGGGCAATGGTAGTAATGAAGGGTACAAAGAATTTAGAGGTTTATTCAATATCGTTGTAACGGCTCAGGGAGGTGAAAGATGGTTTATTATTTAAACATTTTCATATCGATAGTTCATAAAGAGTAACCATTTTAAAACATGTTTTTCAATAATTGTATTTGTATTGTATTTAATCAATATATTTTTAATTAAAATATTTGGGTATTCAAAAATTAACCTTTGAGTCAAGGACACTGACAATGGCACTGACCTGTCTTATAGGTCGCATAGGCATTAAACCGTTCTAGTCATGACAATTTTATTGATAACGAAATGAAAGGGCTATACACTGATACACTCATTAAATATCGCGATTCATTAACATACATATACCAATCGCAGATAACCTTTAGCTAATACCTATCTAGACTTATCTACATAGTTATCGAAGGCCACATATCGCGATTACTACGGCTGATAGCACGCAAGATGAAAGCAGAATGATCGTGTGTCTGGCGAATCAATGAACTCTATAATAGTATTAATGAATGAATACTATTTCTGCTTGGGTTTAACGTCCGAAGATTTTGTGTCCGAGACCTTCCTTTGTCCGAATGTCAAGTTGTGATTTGGCCACGAACTGGTGACGATCGTCCAGTTTGGTGGGAAGAATTTGGCAAACAACGAGTTTTTACGCATAATGTGTTTGTACCTGGTACTTTTTCTGGTAGTTCGCGAACGACAACGAGGGAATAACGACTACCGACATGCCTGAGGCAGTGATTATCGGTAAAGTTTATTTTTTGCTTCTCCTGTGACGACGCGCTGTGCATATTTTGCTTTAAAAAAGATGTGAAATTTTTAAAAGGTGATAACATGATATAGGAAAATGATAAAATGACGTAGTCGTAGTTAACATTAATGTTTCGGTAACGTTGTAAAGTAGGGTTTATATAAAAAAATATACTAATGTTTTACATACAAAATGCGTACGGGTTTTCACATTATACAATCCGATATCGGATGTAAGATTGCATCTTTTGTATATTTTTTATTTTTATTTACTCATTTTACCAATCTAAATTTAAATCTTTAAAGTAAACGCTAATGCAAAAAACCGGCCAAGTGCGAGTCGGGCTCGCGCACAAAGGGTTCCGTAGCAGCAAATATAATAAACTTATTATGTCAATTTATACACCTGGTGAATGGAGCCTAAACTTATAAGGTTCAGCCATCGTTTTCAGTGTAAGCACAATAACTTAACCAAAATTACAGTTAAATCAACCTATCTCAAAAACTATAAGAGATACTTTGATCAAACCAAAAATCGTTGAAAGAGTTAATTAGCATGCATCACCTCTATTTTTTTTAGAATTTTATACCCCGTAGTTATAAAAATAGAGGGGGGGGGACATACTTTTTACGACTTTGAGAGCTGATATCTCAAAAACCGTTCACTTTAAGAAAAATGTTTTTTAGAAAACTTTATATCATTTTAAAAGACCTTTCCATTGATACCCCACACGGGTATGTACATCGAAAAAAAAATTTTCATCCCTCAGTTACATGTATGGGGGGCCCCACCCCCAATTCTTTTTTTTACTATTTAGTGTCATAATTTTGTAGCGGTTCATACAACACATATTCCCATCAAATTTCATCACTGTAGTACTTATAGTTTCCGAGTAAATCGGCTGTGACAGACGGACAGACGGACAGACGGACAGACGGACAGACGGACATGACGAAACTATAAGGGTTCCGTTTTTGCCATTTTGGCTACGGAACCCTAAAAAGCGGACTTAAAGCAAAGTGAAACCATCAGCTTAAGGTTCAAGCAGACGGGATTATTAAATTGGCAATTTGATTAGACGATCAAATGACGAACAAATGGAGTAAAAGTTACAAACTCTGTTCTTCCAAACTTTTAAATGTCGGATTCTACATCCGATATCGAATCGGATTATGTGAAAACGCTTTGCTGGCTTTGTTTTACGAGTAAGTAGGTAGTATTGCTTCAAATTGAACACCGACTCTGCTGTAAAATACAAAACAAGAAACATTAATTTTATAAACAGCTTTATAAACTGCCTGACTGCCTGTTAACATTCTAGAGCCAAGATTTAATACCTAGCAACCAGGTGAACATTCAAGGAATCGTAAAAAAACTGCTGTTTTAAAAATAATAAAGTGTTCTTCATTGACGTAACCACCTATTTCCGATGTGTTATTCTTGCGGCGGGTCTCACTTCATGAATCAATGTCTTATTTTAAGAAACCGTTGAAAAGAATGTTCCATGACAAATTGTTATTTACCGGTGGTACACTAAAACATTGGGTAGTTGTTGTTGATGATCTGTGTTGATACATACAGAGGTCGGCTAAAGAAAACATATTATACTTTCAAATTGAAATATTCTTAATAGATCACTTTCATTGTAGAATACTAGGTAACTTAGGTCAGTTATTTATTTTCGCAGAAAAAGACCACATCGTAGAAAAATATGCACGCAGGCGTTCCACTTAAAAGTTAATGTAATTCACGAAAAAAGTAAAACTACGTAAGGCTGCATTGCTAACCAGTTTAAGTTACATGCTGCTTACAGTAGAAAGAGCTTTTTGTAAAACGTATTAGTAGCAAGTTTTATGCAAAGTTTTACGTCGCTTGTGACATTTTACATTAGAGCTGTTAATGTTCCGGAGTTAAGAGTATCGCTTGCCGGCAAAATAATTAGCTTAAACAAGATAACAACAAATTATACCGGTCGGCAACATGTCTATGTTATGTAGCCCGCTACAATTATGTGCATCACACGCCTCAACGGCCAAAGTAATTGCAATCATGACTATAATAAGATGATTTATAATCTAACTGAGTAAATTAACCTTTCCTTATATGCTAGTTGATTCTGTGCCATAAGGTTTATTAATTTAAGGTTCAATTTTGGCGAGGTTTACAAAGCTTATCTTAAATGCATACCGGCGTCTTATCTTACCGATTAATTGGACCAATTCACGTAGATAGTAGGTCAGCAGGAAATACAATGATGTCTGTAAAGACGCTAGGCGCATAGCTATTTGTATAGAAATAAGTCCCATATTAACTCCCAAGATATCTAACGTTAGTTGATAGACATGACAAGACTTCGATATGAATGATATTATTTACACACAAAGCAAGGAGTTATCGGGTATAAAATTCGAATGCTTGCCTTTGACGCTCTGCTCCGGACTCATTCTCCGAGATGGGGCTAATTTCGCCCTCGACACGTCCGAGGTAAAATGTTCGAAGTATATTCGCGATTAAACCCCCTTTTATTTATAAATAATGACTGTAAAAATTAGAATTGAAATTAAACTAAGATTATAGGGCAACTTGCCATATGTATGGACTTCGTATTGGTCGTACATTATTTTATGAAGATCAGTATCTTGTCAGGTTAATAAACTTGCACGAATATATCGTGTGACAACACGGATTAGTCAGGTTTCAGGCAAACATCCAACTAGCGAAAACAGAAAGCATTGTTCTGCGCACATACTCGTACACACCTGTTGGTTTGGTCTACAAACAAAGATATAATTATGTCTATAAATGTTGAAGTAATTATTGTGGCTTGCGCACTATGCGCACGTTATTGCAGACAGGACAAAACTGTCAAGCATGCATTTTAGGTGGTCCTTTTGACTATCGTAACACGCATTGTATAACATATTTGCTAATTTCCAGTGTAGACTAATATGCTAATATATGGTTTCTTTTACTTAGTACGGAATCTTAACGAAACTTTGGGGCTTCACTGTGACAAGCCACAAACTGTCGTGATATGGGTGGGTAACGTGGGTAACTTACATTCAATTGTCTGTTTGACTCCTATTAATGTTTGATGGCAAAACAAACAATTAGTACATTACGATACAACGGCGAAAAAGAGCAGATTCGCAACGAGTGGCGATAAATTAAAACACGACGAGTGTTTTATATCGACACGAGTTGTGAATTACCTCTTCGCACGTGTACCGCATGACGTTTTACAGTACATATGGCCCTTTGAATATTCGACGCAGGCACGTAATGTGCTCATTATCGCCCTAGGGCGGTAAAGTAGCACCATGTGTACTGTAACAATAACATATTCACTAACAAATATTAATATAATTTAGTTGTGTTATAATTTATTTCAACACTATATTTTGTAGCTTGTATTCAGAAAATCTATTTATGTGTCGCCATCTTTCGTATTCCCTCTGCCATACAAGACTCTAGAGATTACAGAACATCCAGCGTTCTTTGAAACATTAATAAGTATTTATACCAAGTTGATCCATTGATCCAGATATTTCTCATCGACATTGATAACATAACAACGTGTAATAAGTTGTAATAACCGACCTAGTCCCACTTCAGCGGTCCTAAACATGTAAATATCTCCATGACTAACGTTGCAACATGCAAGTCACCCGCGAGTCGTGGGAGGTGTGTCCAATTTTCAACGAGTCCGTCATCGCACGAGAGACCGCTCCGACCTAAAAATGCTCTCGAAATATACGAGTAATATGCGATAGATATTCACACACCTGGCTCCTGAGCCAAGTAGTCAGTCTCATGACTGGACGGCGACGGTGTGCGTGTACCTAACAGTGAGTTGATTTCCTGTTTTTAATATTATCGCATAGCCTTTAAATTATCGTTAATAGGTTACTCACCGTAAAGTGCCTGGGTACTTCATCAGTTTTTTTTTATTGTGATTAGCACCACTGTATTTAAAAAAAATCATGTAATATTTGATTTATAAACAGCTACAGTTGCTGTTAATTAATACAAGGTGAAACAAAAATGCTGGTGATCTATTTAAGAGGGGAGTCTCAGTATCGTAGTCTGATGAGGAAAAAAAAAGGAAAACAATTTATTCCTAAACGCCCTAGGCCAACCCACCATACAAAAAATCGTGTAAAACCTTTTTAGGGTTCCGTACCTCAAAAGGAAAAAACGGAACCCTTATAGGATCACTTTGTTGTCCGTCCGTCCGTCTGTCCGTCAAGACCCTTTATCTCGGGAGTGCGTGGAGTTATCGAGTTGAAATTTAAACTATATACTAAGGTCTACGGTCCCTTGAAACCGTATTCTGCGTTTTCCGAAATTCATTCCCTAAAGGATAAAAAAAGGGGTTTGCAAGTCCGTAAAGACCCTCCCATCTATCAAGACCCTTTATCTCGGGAGTGCGTAAAGGTATCGAGTTGAAATTTAAACTATATACAATCTATGGTCCCTTGAAACCGTTTTCCGCGTTTTCCAAAATTCATCCCCTAAGAGATAAAAAAGGGGGTTAAAAGTTTGTATGAGATGTGAATATTTTTTTAAGTTAAAGACTTAAAACTTCGTTTATACACTCTTTGGTACTATACAACAAAAGTATATTTAGCGTGTTTTGAAATTCATCCCCTAAGGGATAAAACAGGAATTGAAAGTTAGTATGATATGTGAATATTCAAGAACCTTTATCTCGGGAGTGCGTGAAGGAATCGAGTTGAAATTTAAACTATGTACTAAAATCTATGGTCCCTTGAAACCGTTTTCCGCGTTTTCCGAAATTCATCCCCTAAGAGATAAAAAAGGGGGTTAAAAGTTTGTATGAGATGTGAACATTTTTTTAAGTTACAGACTTCTTCTCTTCGTTTATAGACTCTTTGGTACTATACAACAAAAGTATATATTTAGCGTTTTTTGAAATTCATCCCCTAAGGGATAAAAAAGGAATTGAAAGTTAGTATGATATGTGAATATTCAAGAACCTTTATCTCGGGAGTGCGTGAAGGAATCGAGTTTAAATTTAAACTATATACTAAAATCTATGATCCCTTGAAACCGTTTTCCGCGTTTTCCGAAATTCGTCCCCTAAGAGATAAAAAAGGGGGTTAAAAGTTTGTATGAGATGTGAATATTTTATTAAGTTACAGACTTAAAACTTCGTTTATAGACTCTTTGGTACTATACAACAAAAGTGTATTTAGCGTTTTTTGAAATTCATCTCCTAAATGATAAAAAAGGAATTGAAAGTTAGTATGAGATGTGAATATTCAAGAGGGAATTTTTATGATGTACGGAACCCTCGGTGGGCTAGTCTAACTCGCACTTGTTTTTTTTTATATATATATATATATATATGATTACCCCTTAAACGGATCACCGGCATTTTACAACCTGTATGTTATATTTTGTTGATGATTTATAATTCTAACTGTGAATCGCAAACCACGTGTAATTAGCCCATGTGACGTTTATTTATTGTACATAAAGCTTCAATATTGTTGTACCTCATTTGGGAATGTAATGTTTTTTTTTTGTAAACGCACTTTGCAATTATATTTTCACCCAAGGTAATGTGAAAAAGGGGATCAAACTATGGATACTGAAATGCCAGGAATTATGATTATTTTAGTATTTTTTAACAGGTTTAGAGCTTACTTTTTTCAAGAAGCATGATTATTCATATTATAGTGGAAAGTGAAAAGCTAAGACTGTAGTAGATTTTTTAAAAATATGCCTCCCTATTTTCTTAATCCCGTAAAAAGGGGCGCACTTAAATAAAATAAATAATTACTGCAGCCTTGGTTTGTCAGACTATAACAATATAATTGAATAAATTAAAAATTAAAAAAAGAAACATAAATAACAGAGAAATGGAAGCAAAAAAATAATTATTATTATTAGGAGATTAGATAGTTTAACATAAATAATGTATCTATTTTGATTATTAATAAACCAAAAATACCTGAAAAATATACCTACTTAGCATATCAATATTTTATGATTATCATATTGCTCTTACCTTTCCGCTTTAGCCCAAGCCACTATCCAAAATTACGTAGTGCTACTACACCAGTACACCACCTGTATATTTGAAGTGGCTTCATCAATTTATCCAGGGCCCCTAATCAAATCTGATAACCTGTGCCGTTGCAAATATATATTTAACAATATTTAAAAAAAATATCTACATTTTTAATCTGCCCAGTCGTCATCGGAAACTCGGGAAACAAAAATAATAGTAGTATATGCAACAGTGATATAATAAGTGTCGTAGAAAAACTAGCGTATGCAACAGCTCATTTCGTCTCGTTTTGTAAGGGCGAGCCTCAATTTTTAACACATTGTGTGCCAGCAAGTGCTACGCGCTACGCTCGTAGCCGATTCCGTGGTTTTCCCGCTTTGTAGCGGAAAGCGACCACCCACAGAGAACTCGCCTAGCGGGTTCCCGGCACTCAATGTGTTAAGAACCAAATATGAGCTGTGGCATACGCCAGTTTTTCTACGACACAATATAAGAATGAATAGACTTTCCTAAATCTGATATAGAGTAGGTACTAGAACTTCTAGGATTGGGCAGGTCGAGTAGTCCTTTATTAATCGGATCGCTATTATTCGGACGCAACTTTACAAAGCCTGGTCTGAAACTGAAAGCAAAGTACAACCTGCAGCTTGCCTGTAAAGTTAGGGAAACCGTGGAACTTCATAAGAAACAACAATTAAGAGAAAGCCACTAGAATATAATCTGATATTCCGGGAGATTAATCAAAATTTGAACTAATTATGCGGAACGTACTCGTGTATCTACTGGTAATATACTAGAGAGTATTGGGGTGTTTTCGAAAGTAGGATAATTACGAAATACATAGGGAAATCAGCCATAATTACATTATCTTAAGAGTCTCAAGTATGTGATTGATTGCAATGTTTGAACTCTCATTTGATCGTTACTGTTTAGCCTTCGGCCTGAAGAGCCCTTGGAGCCCATCTTAGAAACCATTAAATATTTTGTTCTACCTTATTTTTTATTTTTTACCGGTGCGAATTTGTTATTTTTAGCGTAAATACGGTAAACAATTGATTACAGCTGTTATGCATGGCGGTGTAGAATAGAAGAGTCCTTGGGTTAATTTAATGAAGTTTGCCAATTAATATCCGTCCTCATAATGGCTACACTTACAAAATAATAATTATCACAGGTAATCGTGAACCGAAGCTTAACTTAACTGGTGCATGCGAGAAAACGTAAATACCCCAAGTGTAGTGCCAGCATTAAATTCACCTCGTACGAACGTTGTCCAAATAAATCTTGAATATTTTAGTCCCCTTTGATTGGCATTTAAACAAAGCTTAAACTTGTCCGAATGCACCAACTGACATTAATTTCCATCATTAAACCGTAGTTAATAACTATGGACAGCATCTGGTTTCATTGTTAAGCCATTTCAATTTGGATTAAAGGATTTTCATTAAGAGATTAACGCTGGTAATTATAATATGTTAGTAATTATGGCTGCAGTGACTTTCTGAGGTTAGTTTAGCTAAATTGCTCAGAAAGAAAGGAAAAGTGAAAAAAATCATAACTTCGGGTGGGACTCAAACCCGTGACTCTGGGATACCAGCCCATTGGTCTCCCAACTGAGCTACCAAACCACACCCGTGGCCCTGAATTTTTCCACCATATCCCTCGTATACGCCTTAGGAAAGTGCTTAGCAACATCTACCGTGAGAAAGTACTTCTTAATCGGCAAGTGGAGTCTCAAGTTATGTTGATTGAAGTTGATAAATTTAGGTACTTAGAGACAAATAAAACAAGGTATACTTTAAGCCGCAATAACGAATAATTGTAATTTATGATACCGTTTTAAAATTCAAAGATTGCAACGAAAAATACACATACACATTGAGAAATGCAAAATAAAATTATGAGTCAACAAAAATCATAACCACCAGAAGAAAGGACCAATTTTATCAAATCTAACGTACCTACTACAATGGAGGCTAATGATAATTCTAGTACATTACTAAATACCTACGAGTTCAAATTGACTCGAAGAAGCTACAGAAAGTGACATGGTTCCCGTATTGCTACTGTTGTGATAACACCGATAACTTAAGATGTCAATCATCGTTAATGTAGTCACTTTATTGTGTATCTTGTTGAAAATGTAACAGTCTGGCCATAATCGTTGACAATTAAAAAAGTTTAAATCGGCACGGATAGATAATTTCTCATTTTATCTTTTATAGTGGCATGCCATGCATCACTTTCGGCCTTGCTCGTAAAAGGTGATATTATATGCAAGCATACTTAAACTTCATGAGCTGTATTGTTTGTTTATCTGCCTAGTAAGTTTATTAATTTCCCCTCAAATGTGATGAAGAAGATTGTATGTATCACGAGCGGTACAAGAATTACGAACTCGTGTTAAAATTAAATTCACACTCGTTCGTAATATCTTGTTTATCGCCCTTAATACACGATATACTATAAGTCTGTCAAGCAGAAGCAATCAAACACATAACAGGAGGTTAGGTTAGAGAGCATTATACTGTATTTTTCTTACGGTAGTATTATCACCCCGAAAAAAGAGATGGATATAGTTTATTTGTCCTACTGTTACTGCGATCGTTGGCATATCAGACTATAATTATAACGTGACAGCCATAGTTACAGTCGTCGAGAAACGATACCGTTACCATCGGGTTGCCATATTAGACACTGACACTATTTCGGGCAAATTTGGCACTTATTGACCTGCATGGGATTTGAACGTCGGAATAAAGCTTGGTTTAAGGAAACAGAATGGCATAGTTTATTTTATTGATTCGTATTATTATTTTTATTTTTATGCAAAATAATTACATATTGCCTCAACCGCTAATGTAAAACGGGCATTAGAATTAATTTCACTAAGTACCTAAGTGACAACTATGATATATCAATGTCATGTCGATTGCTAATACACCGTTTACACGCTTGCAAATGCCATAATTAAATAAGTGGTAATCTTCTCTAAATGAAGCATATTTGAATATCAGTGTCTTTGAGAAATTAACTTAATGTAATGTGTATGACGACGTCATTGATAACCCTCATGTACCCGATCAATGACACGTTATTAGCATATTACGAGACGTAGCTTCTTAGAATTTCGTTACCTATTTTTTCTCCATGGTCTGGCGGTAGGCCAATCCGTTGGTGGCCGAGCTAATATAACGCGAAATGTCTCATAATAAGTTCAGTGTTGAATACCGTAATGGACCCAGATAAAATCGCACTGAGATTGTTTCCAGAGATAATTTTTCAAACTATTTTTATTAACAAAGATTAAAGTAACGGAGATAAATGTGAAAATCGCGTGAATTTACGACGCGGGATTGTGTAAAAGAAAATACGAGATTCATCTTACGTTGACTGAGTGAAGCATAAACAATTAACATTTTAATTTATGCTTGGTACTTGATCGCTATCATATCCAGGAAACTATAGAAAATATACATATATGCTAGATAACCTAAGGTATTTGAAATGTGGCATATTCGTCGCATATAGGTACTAGTTCATTAGTCTAAAGACTAACTTTAACGGTAAGATATGTAAGTACCAATGTTATTGTAAAATAGAAAAAAACATTTAAATTTGATAAGGCAATTTTACCTAGATATGTGCTTGGCAGAACTACAAATTAAGGTGTAGGTATATTATTTCGTTTTCTATTTTTACTACACGGACCTATGTTTTCCCATAGTATAAAACCCATTTCCGGCATAGACACAACTATCTAACCGACCGTCAAATTTACGTATAATTTGACACGAATTTTGAAGAACACAAACTTCATATCATTAACTCTTATTTCACTTATTATTTTATTATTATTAATGTGAAATCCTTCCCGTATCAACGTTAATACCTAGTACTTACCTAGGTTAGTGTTCTGCACTGTAATGAGAAAATTACGATACAATAAATCAAATATCAGCTTCATACAAAATACCAGCTTCACCTAACGTTTTTATTCACAATCAATATTACATAATTGTATTGTGGCGTTGTAGTGTGTGAAAGTAAAACAATTTTTAACCGTGTAACTCTTGTTTCAGGTCAGAAGAAAGTAGTGTGGCCGCCAGTGCCAGAAACGAACGGCTACCACCAGCCACAACACCAGCAACAGGTTACTATTACTTTATTATATGTGAGGGGTTTAGAATTACGAACCCCATTCAATCATATACACCTGTAAAAAAAATATTTTAATTCTGACACGTACCAACTCACCAATGCGCTTTTTTGTGCAAAAGCTAGCTTTTTGGTGGCCATAGCACTTATGTACTTAGGTATTCTGTACGTCACTGCATGCATCCCACAGAATTGAAAAGCGCGTATTCGCACGTATGTAGGTACGCGCATACGCCAACACAGCGCTGTGGCCCAGCTTTACAATGTGTACGCGTGCTTAGGCCATGCAACCGGTATTTATTTTTGTATGAGAATTACCGGTAAGTCCTAATAAATTTTATACCGGTTTGCATTCCCTACACGGGCTGTGTACGAACGATTCGCGATTGCCAAAACCACGTTTGCCGGATCTGTACTTACATTTACATATCAAAGTAAATCTGAATGTAAATTGAACGGGATTATTGTGTTTCTGCCCATGACAATATTAACAAAAACGCTTGTAGACAGCAAAATGCCAAAATGCATTTATTTTTGCATTAAGAATGTGATCCGGGTCTGTATGGTGGTCTATATTTTACCCAGAGTTTGCTAATATAGATATTGGGAGTGAGAATCGGCGGTAAGACGAATCTGTTACTTTATAACACTTCGAATTTTTCGTGTTTACGCACAACACGCAGAATTCAAGGAGAGCGGTTAAAAGATCGACCCCTATAAGTACGAGAAGTATGTTTTCATGCAAAATCAGGGAGTCGTAAAGTCATAGTTTTATCTTAGCGACTCTCCCTTTCTGCCTATCCATTCACTCCGTGGTTTTTGTGATCATGTGTAAACATGATTATTGCACGTCATGTTATATTGATTTAATAAAATTAGTCATTTAAACGATCATTTGCATAAAGTACAAACGCGTTCAAAATTGCATGGGCACTTTATGAATGAACTCATTCATAAATTGACCATGCAATTCTAAACGCTATAGTACATTAGTACCTATGATGTAAAAACGGCCCGTTAAAATGTTATAAAGTAATTTTGACACAGATATATTCGTAGAAGGTTACAGCGCAGTTAGAGTGTAGCATGAATGCATAAAGTTAAGTGCACTTAGGGATTGAGTGTGGTGGCAGAAACAATTGCAGCATGCATAACAAATTTATTTATTTACGTAATATATTGTACATACATAAACATATGCGTCACTTTATTAACTTTGTGTTTGTTGGCAAAGTAATAAAATTTTGATTCACAATATTTTTTTAACTTTTTATTGCACTTCAGCCAAACAAATATACAAAAATATCATAGGACACTTTTTTCTCCTTCTACGATCGAAAGAGCTGGTGATTCTGAGTAGAAACCACATAAAAAATTCCATTTCAAAAAATGATGATGACAACAAAAAATAAAAAGCCTATCAAGCAACTGGTTTATAAAGTGACGCTCCTAATGAGGTATGGGTACTAGTAACACAAGTTGACTTTTTGAATCCCAACAGCAGAGTCCCGCGTACAACGCACAGCACTCCCCCTCCACGCCGCATCAGCAATATCAACCCCCCCAGCCCCAATACCATAATAGTCCCCAATACAACGAGTACCAACAGCAGCAGCAACCTCAGTACCAACAGCAGCAGCTACCGCAGTACCAACAGCAGCAGCAACCGCAGTACCAACAGCAGAACCCGCAGTACCAACCGCAGCAGAATCCGCAGAACCAGCCAGCGTACAACGACGGCAGACGCCAAGAGCAGACAGGATTGAGTAAACTCATTCCCTTCGGACCTGGTGTGTCCGCGTCTTCGGCCCCGGCCTATAGACAAGGCCCCCAGTCTCCGGCCGCTGCTCCTTACAAACAGCCTAACTCACGTTGGGCCCCCGTGCCAGCCCCCCTCTCCCCCCAGGTAATAGATTCAAAAACGTTAACCGGTATTGAATATCCGTGTAACTTATTAATTAACCGTAGTTTAGTTCGTCAATAGTTCGTAGTATTCGTCATTCGTTCTGTTGAGATTCTCGTCATGAACGTGCTTATTTGGAGTGGTTTTGTTTCTGTATGGATTGAGCTGCGCTGTGCATACTAATTCGATCAGTTTGTACATCATATTTGAATATTTCGTGGTGGTGAGTATTACACTGCAGGTATCCTGAGTTTAAATGGTTGGTGATTTAATGCTTTTATATAACTATTTTGACGTACTGAATAATATATTTATCTAATAATTTCATTTTAACAAAGTGTAGGTTGTTTACATTATTAACAATTTTAAGTTTTCTTAAAATTGTCTACTTATAATTACCCTAGTATTTTAGGGTCACTGCTCACTGCAAATAAACAATCTTAATAACTAAAAATAACTTGTTTGATTCGCTTTAAATACATCCATGTAATGTATGTACCTATAATTAATTTATTGAATCAGGCGTTACTTTGCGGAATTCCATATTAACAACGAAAATAATATTACTTTGCTATTCCGCCAAACGTGCTAGTCTATTAGTGCCAACCCGTTATACCTACTTGCGTATTTTTTGCATGCAATTAATGTTCCCACCCTCCCGCCGCAAAAAATAAATACGCAAATAGATACAACACACCACCACCAATAACACAAAACTCGACACGTGTTTCGCCTCTCTACGAGGCATCTTCAGGAGACACAGGAGATCTTGTCGTACTGGCGTCCGACAAGTGAATGACATGCCCAGACTGATCGGCCATATTTATAACCTGGCCACCCCCCCTACCCCGCAAATGACTTGCAAATATTCGTAATAACGGTGATGACGCTACATTCAACTGTTCGTTAACAATCACACCCCTATTGTTGTACCTAATTATCTCTAACTGTTCTAGCACACTCAAACGCAACCCTTTCTCACAAACATGTAACGTCACACGTGTCAAACGTGTGTCACGTTTGGCGGAATAGCAAAGTAATATTATTTTCGTTGTTGTATGTACCTATACAATGACACTTTTATGATTTTACTTATGAGTTAAAATTGTTTCAAATTTCGAACACATCTCACACAAGGAAATTGGATTGTACCTTTATTCTAATATCAGTCGAGATGACGTTTAGTTTGAAACGAATTGTCAATTGCATACAATGACGCACGCAAGTTGCACGTTGCGCGTTGTTTTGATATCGAACGATATGAAAATTGGGGCCAACTCCAGTTTGTCTATGAATTTTAAAAATATAAATGTCAAAACTTGAATGTCAGAAAAGTTTTTATTCCTGAAAGTCGTAATAGCGGTCGATATATATATGAGCTATGAACGCATCATGGAGAGCTCATGATATGTGTGTATATGCATCAGAGCAACCCACACTCGACTTTTAATGCCCCTCATTATATACAATCACATAAACTACTATTTTATTATTGTTATGTTATGAGTGAAAGTTGACGATGACGATAACACACCGTGTTGCAAATAGCCTAACTTGATAATGAAAGATGAAGTAAATTGTTGGGTTAAAACCCAATAATTATGTGTCTATGAATTTAATCACGAAACACTCAATCAGGACTCGATTTTGTTTCTTGCTTCAATAAATTAAAAGTTGTTATTAATTTCAACAATACCTGAATGGACAAGAAAACTCAAACTAAACATCAAAAACTAATTGAATTAATAAATTTCCCAGGCGTACCCACAACAGCAGCCACAGTACTCGCAGCCACAGCAGCAGTACCCGCAGCAGTACTCCCCGCAGCCGGAGTACGCCCCCCCGCAGTACTCCCCCCCCGAGTACCCGCCGCAGTACGAGTTCCGGTCCCCGCAGAGGCAGTTCGAGCCCCCGCCGACAACTATCACGCTGCGCCAACAGCAGCCTGTGCATCAGAAGCCACCCCCGGTGTTCGCCAGCCAGCCCGCCACAGCATCTTTCCAAGGTTCCCTATTTGTAACTTCCTATAGAATCTAGGTACAGCGGGACTATAAATTTGTGAGGTCTAAGAACCGCCTTTTTACACACGCCCGTAGAACGTAAACGCGCGTGACCAATTGAAATTATTTAATAAAATCCTGTTACAATATCAGGGCTTTTCATGTAAATAATAACAATATTTCATGCTTTTTAAACAAAACTTCACGGTCTTTACATTTCAGATCGTAATTAGGTATTACATATTTAACGATAATATTTCATCACACAAACAGTAAGGTATCTACTTAATATTTATGTCCTATTATTTTTTCAAAAGCAGTGTTGTGACCGAGTCTGCCGTTTAGATTCATATGACATTTGCATAAGTTGATAAATATCGATTATAAAATATAAAAAAAAATAAAGCAAAACAATATGAAAATAAAATGTGAGCGAGCAGATGTGAAAAAAAGGTTAATGAATAGGTAATATAAACCAAGAAACCATTAATATACTTGTATGTCAGTACATACAAGTACCTACCCTAAAATATCCTCGATATTATTAGGCCTTCATTGTAAACCTGTCATTTGCTAGGTATTAGTATCAAGGCAGTCGAAGCAATGTACTCCTATAGCCAGTATTCAGCATTATTTTGTTTCAACAGTGTAAGTAAAATAAGCCTTTACTGCGCTATTCCAAATGACGTAAACAGCTTTACAAGCGTCATTCTACTATCTAACATAGATAGTATAAGGTAGGTTATTGTCATACTATAAGGTATATTGTTTTAAAATTGCGCTTGTGCACTTTATTCTTTGTTTAAACCAAGTTGACGGTTTAGGGAAGTGAGAACGTAAAAGATACCATTACTTTTAGAGCTGACGCGGTTTATGAGTGGGAAAGATATAGGGGCGCTTAAAAATCAGGTTTAGATATTGGACACAGGGCGTTGATGGAGCAACCAGGAATGCAATAATAAAATATAGAGAGATATAAATTGCGTAAATTGATATAAAAAAAATGCCTACGACGTTTAAAGGTACACATTGCCTTGTGGCCTAAATAAAATAAAATAATTATTATTACCTACTTTAAATTTATTGTTGACTTATTTCATAAGTTTAAGTAATTATATCTAATTTTAATTCATTTGTCATGTAAAATGAAGAATACGTAATTTTGTTTTATTATCCCTTTATTAGGGTTCCGTCCATACCAAAATGGTAATTTAACCCGACTCAGTCAGTTTGTCTGTCTGTCTGTCTGTCACATGGTTAAATATCTTGAGAACTACTTAAGGTTGCAATTTGAAATTTGGAATAGTTATAAGTAAATAAGGTTAACGCAGATACATTGAGAGAGGATTTATTAAACTTTTTAATTAATTTTCAATGAAATACATAATTTAAAAAGTCATATGGGGTGGGGTATTGTTGAAAAGGGCTTGATTTGCACTTTTTTTCTTACAGTGTTTTTTTTGTCAAATACTTATTCTACTTCTAAGCACAGTTGCAACTCAAAGTTTGTACGGAACCTTCGGTGCGCGAGTTCGACTTGCACTTGGTCGGTTTTTTTACTTAGCTACTACTTGCAATTACTACATTTAGTTAAGCTTTTTCCTTTGTTGTGAATATGACATTGCCCTGGGAAGAAAAATATACGTAATAAATACGCTACGATAAATAATAAGAAACATTACCTTTGTTTGCCAACAAAACCCAGCATTAAAACCACTAATTACTGAAACATAATGAATTCTTATTCCTACAATGTTAACGAAATATTGGAAAGTTATTTTGGCGTTATTATAAATTCCAACATGATGAAGCGTAGCTGTCTACGAATTCAGTCGAAAGTTACTTACGGATTCAACACGAGGCATTAACTAAAGTGGAGGCCCTAATCTAAGGTGTTAAAGCTTCTTAATATTAAGGGAAAGCTCTTTGTTCTACAAATTATTTCATGGTTATAAATATGGAATGAATTTTGTTGTTATTTAGTAACATAGCAATGTTATTATTTTATACGGCCCTTTTAAAGGAATACACGATAAACGTTCTTGTTTTTAGTAAAAGGACCACTTTGTTTCTTGTTGATAAGATAAGATTCATATTTAAACGAATCTTTATGGTATTGGCACCTTATCGGCAACCAAAAAAGTGGGGCGTACCTTTTACTAAAAACATTCTTAATTTTTTATGTATACACGGGAAGTGCTTTTTTACCTACCTCACGAGTCGCAAGTGAGTGGCAAGACACGGAGTGAGTGAAAAGTGACATTCCCGCCAAAAATTCCGTATCAAATACGTTAAATACTTTCATAACTATCAATACACAATCAAACAAATTAAGACAAATTTTAAATAGTAAAGTCCCGTGAGTGTTAGACATTAATATACCTACTTATATCGGGTTACTCACGTCAATAAAGTAGAAAATAGTTCGACATGTTTCGGAACATCCCCGCTCCGAAACATGTCAAGCTGTTTTCGACTTTATTGACGTGAGTAACCCGATATAAGTATATTAAGAACAATTTTTTTTATTAACAACCGCTCTATCATTCGCCGATACAGCGTTATGCATATGCAACCATACATGCATCTATTGAATGCATTCACGGGAAAGTTTTCCTTGTAACGGTGCGGTTGACAACAGCCTTTTGAAAAGTTTATGATAGGGGGAAACTACGGGACATGTCGACAACGTAGGCCAAGTTCAAATGGTCAGAAATGATTTCAAGATGGATTTTTTATAGGTTACCTCCTACCCACAATGTAAGAAATGAAAAAACAATGGATTAGAACCATACGAATACCTATTGCAATTACTTTTAGGTTGAAGTACTAAGAACAATCTATTTACTACATACTTACAGCTATTTACTAAAGATGCGACGTCGTATCTGGTGTCTGATATAAAAGAGAAAGTAGTATATACATACGTAGGTAATAGGTAGTAGAAGTATAGGCTAGTAGGTAGGTATTTGTCAATAAATAGGTAATATGAGCAGAGTTGAAAATATGGCGCCTACTGTGGCGACGAAAGCTGGCACAGCGGCGATGTCAATAATTTTAAAGTTGACGGCCGAGAAAACGGGTGGGTTAGCTTTGATGCATGTCAAAACGTATGGGTAAGCTTTGACACGAGTTAAAGCTTACCCGCCCGTTTTCTCGGCCGTTCTACATCGTAGTGTTGTCCCTTTCAAATCAATATATGTAAGAAAACGGGACAGCACTACCATATTGACGCTTTTTAATTTCTACCTTTTTACTGTTGCACTGAACGTAGGAAATTAAAAAATCATTAAGTTTAGTCGCATTTCCATAACTTTGTTGGTTAGACTTGATTATATTCCTTTCCTATTAGGTGTGTATAGTACAAAGTTATGATTGCGTCAACATTTACCAAACTAATTTAGTATTTAATTATAACATAAGTTGTTATGACGCGAAGTTGACTGACGTCTAAATAGTTAATGAAACTTTGGTATTCCGGAGAGTCTGCTATCGAAATTAGGTACATCAAACTTATAAAATGCAATTTTCGAAATATATTATTATTTTGGCTTTAGTAAAGTAGGTAAACTGAATTTCTTAGAAAGAAAGGATAACTAGAAAAAACCATGGTCTTGGGCGGAACTCGAACCAGCGACTGTGTGATACAATACACGCCCGTCGCTCTGCCACCAAAAACGCACCCGTGGCCCCGAATATTTAATTTGATATCGTTCACAGACGTTTCTATTTTTTTTTAATGTTTAGGACCTACATTGTTAATTATTAATTAAACATTTATTACATTAAAGATTAGATTAAACCTTATAACAAAATAATAAGGCTATAATTTACTATAAAATCACAAACAATATACCTAAGATAAAACTAAATCTTCATCAATCATTCAATCATTGTTAATTAAGTTCATTAATTTCCGCAAGCAGTATAATTATCCAAAAGTGCAACATGAATTAATTTTACAGTATACGCAGTCATTAAATACAAGCGTAGGCACTAGGCACAGTCTGGCCTAACAATTATAATTAAATTGAAGCGTTGCGCATTTGAACCTGAAGAGAACATCGAATATTGGATTTAATCTGCGGTTGTTCGTTACTCACAACAGAGTAGCCACAAAATGATATGTAGGATTACTTATCACGATGAAATAGCATAAATTTGGGACTAAGTACATACCTATACAAGGGATCATGTGACTGGGTATTTGTAACGCACTTACCCTTGAACCTTGCCGTGACAAATTATCCGTAAAAAGCCTCGAGGCAATAATGCTCTTTAACAATATGAGTAGCGAGTAGGTTTCAGTTCGTAAAACATGTTATGTGCGTACCTTGTGCGTAAGACATGTGAACTGTAAATCAGTTTTTCTTATTTTAATTTTGATACTATACCTGTAGGAAAGTATTGAAATAACGATTACATCGGGTACATCTTTTAGGATAGCTTTAGCCAAGGGTCAATTTATGGCAACCTAATCTGAACATAGGTACTTGTTGTAGCATCACAAGAATAAAAACTCAGAAACAACCGGGGCGTATTGACCCTAGAGCCTTCTCTTGGTACCTTTTACTGTGACAAAGCTAATGGCCCCGGGTGATAATGCTAACTCTTCAACAGGAGGCGTCAACATGCGTGGTGATCAGAAGTGGCCGCCCCAGTCGGTCCGCGAAGCCGTCGCAGCGGAGAACGAGGCGCGGGTTCAACTCGCCAAGGGCCCCGCCTGCAGACCTCGCAAGGTAAATTCACTCTTTAGCTTCAACTCATCAGCCTGTACTAATCTTGAAATGAACCACAATAGGGCCTCCAAACAACGCTCTGCGGGTTAGGTATATGACGCTTTTCAATTTAACCCACGGAAAGGAACACTTTTGTTCAAAAAATTTGGAGACCGCGGAACGATAGCTTATGGACGGATCTTAAGTCTATGTTCGGCATGACATGAACCCCGGCCGGAGCCGGTTCTGAGTTTTAGCCAGAAAACGACACAAATTATGTCTTCTATATTTTTCTGTATTTGTTATTTTATATCTTTAATATACCGAATGCAGATAGTTACGGAAAAATATACAAATGATATCAATCAAATTGCATAATTTATCACGACTGCGGATTAAGAAGTGCATCTGACGATGACGGTGCTGCTCCTGTCATCTCGGTGAGTGGGGCGATTCAGTTGACGACCTAAACTGAGTCGCTTCCATACAACTGAGCCTAAACTGAATCGCGTTAAGACGTCATGGTATGGTATGGACGTCAAGGGCCCAGAAGGGATAAGTAGGTATGTTGGCCATTTTATCGGCTATCACGCTATGAGTCACTTTTGCACTTACAAATTTATTATAACGTGACAGTCATCTTAGTGGCGCTGAGTGTACAATCCCGACGATACTGACTAACTGATTTAGTGCACTTCCTGACGTCTAAACAGTCTGTATAAGTTTCAAATAAAATTAAAGGCCATTTACTACACTCAACTTCTCCAAAATAGCACAACTTCACAAATCAGCGGTGCTATAAATCGATTCTATCTCATGGTAAAATTACGTTACCTGAATCAATTTTGAATAATTCCAAATTTGGTTAGGCGGCATAATTTCACTAAGATAAGATTTCGTTAACGCTGAGTGTACAATATGTAGGGAAAACTCGCAGTATTTGGTGATACTACACGGAAAAAAACTTATATAAATAGGTACGTTGCAAAAAGGTTGAAATTATAAAATGTTATATTGATACTTAACTTCGATAAAATCGACCTTTTTGTAAATGTTAAAGTATACTTTTCTGTGTAGTATCACCGAATTAGAAGTATCACCAAATAATGCGAGTTTACCCTACTAATAACGTCCAACGTTGCCTATTTACGTCACACACGTAATAACATAACATGTGCCATGTCCTGCTAGTAATTTAATATGTTACAAATAATGATTACACGGCTAGTTTTGGTAATTGGATGTGGTTAATGTTTCGCAGTGAATGTAATTTTCAACTGATTCCATTTTATAATTAATTAATACACAACCTTGTAAATTTTACGTTATGAAGGGTAAAATTCATAAAGGCTTTGTTTAAAGTAAGAAATAGGTGCCATAAAATTTAATTTAAAAATTTTCGAACATGTTAGAATTTGGCTTGTTTGATAAATCAAGAAAAGTACAGTAGTCAGTAGGTAGTGGTTTTAGTCCGGTGGAAGGTAGTACCTAAGCAAACTTGTGACGTGTATTTTTATTTGATATTAAAAAAAAACACAGCTATGGTCTAGTCAATACTTATTTACTCTTGATTCGGGTTGTCTTGTTAAAAAAGTGGGGATGTTAGAACATAGGTATATACCTATATACCTATGTACCTACAAGGTGTAGTCGTACTTTATACTTACTCATCACTTGAAAAGATCGGTAGGTATTTGTATTGTATTGTAGGTACTTTTATTTTTTAACAATGTTTTTCGTACCTAACTACTTAACCTCCTGACTACCCGCGTCCTATACGTAGTACATAGGCCCCAATGAAAATTTGACTCTTTGTCAATTTGACAGAGTTTAAATTTAAATTGGCAAATTTTGATATTCGGTCGTCAGGAGGTTAAATACGTAAGTGACTTGTTGATTACTATTAAACGGTTACGGCAATGAATATGTTGCATGCTGTATATATGTATGTGCATTGTCTACAACACAATCATATTTTTTACACTTACAGACTTAATACAAATTTCTAAATGAACACTGCAACCACTTAAAGAAGTATTATAACTAATATTCAAAATGGGATAATTACCATGTATGTTTGTTTTATTGAGCACCCGAACTGAAATCAGTTTACTCCGTGAACATGGCGCTTGCAACAGTGTCGAAATGTGGGGTGCTCAATAAAACAAACATACCTACATTGTAATTAGGTATCTCGTTTTGAATATTAGTTATAATGCAAATGACCATGTTAGCTTATAAGAAGTAATACAAACAGGTACTTTTCTAGTGATTTGTGTAAAAACTGTAGGTACCCATTGGAATACTTTGAATCGCTTATAACTATTGAAATAAAACACTTTAATGACTTAAGAGGTAAAAAAAAATATGTCTCTGACAACGAGTGCTTAAAAGACTAGAGACGTCGGGATGTAGTTAATATACGCGATTGAATCCGTTTTAAAGTGTTACATTTCAATGAGTAGGTACTAATATGAATTTCTAACTAAACTTTTGTACATAAGTTCCTAACTAAATTTCCACTGAATTACTAACACAGCTGTACAGATTGAAGCAACGGTTGTTTTCATTTTAGCTGCGGCAATATTCGCTTGCCGAGCTTATCGGCCGGAACGAGGTGTAGGCGTACAAGCTTTGTACCTGTCGTAAGTGTCGGCGCTTGCCGTGTGACTGTCTCTCGAGTCTCGATAACAGGCGGTGTCAGTCCTGGATGACGTGATGGGGACCCCATGTAGTCGTATATACCGCTTAAATGGGTCCTCGCCTGGGCGGTACAGGGGCGCGCGGGGTAGGCATGACGACGGCAGGGAATGAGGAGGCTACGGGCGGCAGGTGAAATCCGCCCGCACGTCACTTATTTCTGGCCTAGCACCACGAAAATCGAATGTTCGAAAATTTGTATCCCCCTTCACACTTCACACACACACTTGCCAATTGGAGTGATAAAGAGGTTTCAGTCAATGCCAATTTTCGATGTTCGCGGTAGGCCTGCTGTTCTGTCGTCATACACCCGCGTCATAGTACCGCGCAGGCCAGGACTCTTTTCAACAGTCGGGCTATAAGTACCTACTATAATTTGTGAAACTTCGGGGAAGTGTATGGGAGTTCAGCTAGAATTTCTCGCCCCAGTAAAATATATCGTTTTGCACAAGTATTTATTAGTGTTGGACACAAAGTTAACTATGCCCTAATTCTTCTGTCGCCAGAAGGATAGTTAGGAAGCCTGGGCTTGGATGGGAATATTGCTGTTTTAGTATCAAATTTTTTTTTACTCGTTTTTGTGCTGAACTCTTAAAAACTATTTATTACAAATTGCGATTTCGTTGTTTGCCTCTACTTCTAACAGATATGAAATTATTGTTAGGTGTCATTAAGTAATTTTACAATAAGTAGATTGGTAAAACATAATACTAAAATGAATATTCACTAACGTTATCCTATCAAATTATAATATTAAATGTCGAGGTATACCTGTATGTAATTTGTTTGACAAGTAGTTCCTTCTTCTCCCAGTCCCTAAGGTCGTTTGAGATTGACACCGTCATTTTCTATTAACATATTTCGGCACTTATGACTTAGTTAGTTCGTAGTGCGCGGACACGTTAGCTGCAAGGGCATAAACTACAATTCCAACATCGAAATTAGTCTGCCATCTCTATTTCCTAGGCAAGACAAATAGAGATGGACATAGGTGGATTTCGATCGTTGAATTTTGAGGTTCAAGCCCAATTTCTATCACTCGATATCACGTAACGGCTATAATCAGACATACTGTGACAGTCATTCCTATACTTTTAGCTTTGCGTCGTAGGTCTTTTAGATCGGTGCATGAACCTTGATTTAGTTAATCCTTATACCAAAGGTAGGTAATAAGGCCTTCTGGGTAATCTTTAATTAAAAATTTATTGTTAAGGCTTTGATTAGTCTAAAAGTTAATTTAATTGTCTAGCTGAAATAAATTTTATAATTTCTTGCTTGTAATTTTCTTTGGACAATGGAATTAGGTACGAGTAAATTCTAAACGAATTACGGCCTATTGTTAAATCCATCTATTCAAGGAGCGGGGAGCGAATTACGTAGTAGTACAGTCGTCATCAAAAAATATCTGTAAAAGATGCTTTCTGATGCTAGATTGTTGAGATATATCGCTGTGAGCGGCGACTGCAGCTTAATAAATATCTTGAAACTGACAAACGATTCTCGACTCTGTTACAGGTCAAAAAGGACTACTCTGGCTTCTTCGCGCAGCACGCCCTCAACCAGAGCTACCCCGGCTACCGCGCGCCCCCCGGCACGCAACACTACGAGGACCACTCGGGCCGATCTTCTTATTAGAATCATAGTTACTAACATATATCATAAGGCAGAATACGGAAACAAGGTTCCCAGTATTTCATCCATGACAAGCAGAATTGCGCCTTCGTTCACGGTAACATTACGTTCATGACGCCAAAGTAATATTGTAGCAAATAAGGTACCATTTTGTAGGGAGCCTACCGCCAACGTGGTACCATTTGCCTGAAACGTTGCCTAGGCTAAAACGTGTCTTAAACTTCATAGGGGTTGAAAGCCTCGGCAACAAACTAACACCGTCTCATTTCACAAAACGCTGATTCTCAAAGAAGATCATAGCAAGGAGTAGAGTAAGTACTTGTATAGACTTTAGGTATAAAGTCTTGACGCATGTACGCAATTGGATTACACAGTAATCTAAATTAATTGTAATCATGTATCATTAATTAGCGTATAAGTTTAAATTTATTAACCACATTGATCTACGTATTAATTTTTCGACAATGATTTCGATGTAATGTGCGGCTTACTTGAAAATGCGAAAATAAAACATATCGTTTTAATATGCTTATTAATACCAAATGTATATAATTATAGTTTTTTTTACAAAGCAGTACCTATTAAAATTGTTTGATTTAAACCGTGCTTTGCCAATTAAAAATTAGTAATCAGGTTATTATAAGAGTCTTTTGGCTGGCTAAGTTAAAATGTATACTACCTAGTCATTGAATGAGATTACAAAATATTTTGTATATAATTTGTTGAAATTACCTTATTAATTTATTTATTTGGTATTTCATGATGTATATTTTTAAGAAATAAATTATTTCGAAAAATCTGTCAGTTTTTTGTTATTTCTGCCAATAACACACAAAAAGAATAAAAACCCAAGAAATAATAATTTTGGTCAGCTTCCACTATTTTTTCGGTTCGATCTTATCATACATGGCACGTACACTTCCTGACAGGTTATTTGTACAGACATATACGTATTTCATTACGATGAAAAAAAAACAAATTAAATATAAAGTAAAACCCGTATGTTTGTATGAAAATATTATATTATAATTATATTACATAGTGTACAAACCACACCGCTTCAGCTAGGCTGAGGTGCTAATAAATGCTTTAAAACAATTGCGAAAATAGCTGAACAGTCTGCATTATGTACATCAATGAACAATTTTAATGTGAGCAATGATAACAATGACGCTTCGACTTCAACAATTAATACAGATAACTTCATAAACGATTAGGGCAATGCCGTGGTGACTTACGAGTACATTAAGTTTCTCTTCAGTTATGCGTTCTAATTAGATGAAATAATATTAACAATATTTACTTACTGCCTTCGAATGTACGATTATTTATGTTGTCTTAATCAAAATGTAGTATAAGTGACCATGGAATTGCCAAAGTAACAGCAAAACTAACGCTACGGTATTAATTTTAACTTTTTACGCAAAAGATACCTCTCTGTCGGTTATCAATAAGGTCGGTACCTATTTATACCTCGTTTTGACAACCGACAAAGTGGTACCGTGCAAGTACTTGCTGTGAAAGACTTCTTTTATTAGAATTACCTGTCACATATTACTTTAAAGATTTATCAGGAACTAGGGTCGCATTGATTGCTCGAAGCGTCGGCAAATAAAATTGCCATCAAACAAATGTGTTATACCCATAATATCACAGCGTATCCAGTGTCCACTACCCACGTTTCTGCTAAGGCTGCGTCTATATGCGTCTATATTATAACAACACATTATAACTACACAATTCTACATATGAGCAGTGTTCTTTTATTATGAATTTAATGAAGTGTCCATGGTAGGTAAACGATGGTGTTTTTACATTTAAGTAAAGGGCGGAGAACCGTTATTTATGATGAGTTTGGAAAAAGAGAGAAAAGAAAAGAAAGAGATTTCAGATAAGTGCAGAAGATTTGGATTTTGTAACGATTATTTTACTTCATGTGCCATGGACTCTTCAAACATCAATTTCGAAAGAGCCATCACTACTTGTGTCGTTCCATAGAAAAGGTACCACATTGTCAGTTTTAGTATATTCTTCGCTGAAGCAATTCTCGTAATGATTTTTTGTTCTCACGGACATAATATGAATTCTCTGCCGAAACAGGTTTTATGTATGAAACCGAAGCTGGCAGAAATCACGCAACCGAAATTCTGCCGCCCACAACAGAAATAATTCTGCTCGCCTGGCTTACCCCTAAAAAGGAATTATTTAATAATTTTGACAACTGACAAGGTGGTACCTTCTGCAGAAGGTTGACACAAATCATAGGGGCTACGTTTTACGCTAAACTATTCTACCTAATACCGGAAACCTCTGTTCAACACCTTTTAGTATTTAGATAGGGACTTCCGCTTGTTTTACATGTTACAAGCATTTGAGGAACGTCCACTTTACGCCTTACTCAACAATAACATTCGACGCAGTCAACAAATAACAATTATTATTTATTTCATCAAACAAACAAACATGCAAACAGACAATATTATGATATTTTGATTTTAAAAACTCAAGTTTCCTCCCAATATTTTATAGAATGGATTTCAACATATTATCTGCCAAAAGACGTCCATTATATCTTAATCTCAATACGACTACATACATTAAAACAATTGTTGTTCGTTTGCAATTGGCATTGGAAAGCAATCTTGGCATATAATTCTATAAAATTAAAATAGCTTGGCTCTAAAAATATATTATGATAAAAGCGAAATATATTGTAACAATTCTTTGCAAAAGGTACCACTTTGTAGGTAGTCAAAATACAGCATGTCGTGCAAAGAGACCGAACATAATTTTATAGAATAAGGATTACCTATATATAACCGACAAAGTGGTATTTACAAAAGGCAAATAAAATATTCAAAACAGCATTTTGAACTGTAGTTATATCGAGGAAGCCAAATGTACCGATGTTTGCTGCCACGCCCTGAGAACGGTGACAAGCATCCTCCCTCACGCATCTCTAACCCCGCAATCTACTCTTCGTGCGCAAACTGTCCATTGCCTTCCGATACCCACATTTACCTCGAGCAATTTAATTCTGTTACAACCACGAAATATACGTTCTAAGCGGATTTACTCGATACTGATGCTAGACAACGTTGTCCATATTTTACCTGAATCCAGAAAGGGAAAGGCAACGACTAAACTACTGAGTCGATTTCGTGGGCGCGATTTTCAAATGTTTTGCCTAATTTAAGTTAAACCATATGGAACGCACACTTCACATGGCGCGTCGAACGTGCAAAACAAACGCATTCGTTTCCTTGATAACGGCCACGAAAGCACTCTGTAAATTATTTACTAATATCGCCCTCAATAGAACTTGCTAAAGATGTACACAATTACATTGTTTTGGCTGACATCTGACACCACTAAACCATACACTGTTGAAAAACAAAACCATGAGATAAACTCTTGGAGATTTCATTAAAAACTTGAAATAGTTTAATAGTTAGGTTATTACAACAATATGGCGGTTTGTTTACAGTGTCAGCAAGTTCGATTGACGGCGATTTCACGTGTGTTTTGCACGAGCTAACAATTTTATGAGAGCTGAATTGAATCAAATTGTAAGTAAAATGAACAAAAAAATCTCATGTCATAAAACACGCTGCGAGCGTGACGCTCGACTTCGCCGCCATGTTTCGACGTTGACCGCGTTCTTTGGTGGCCGCATTGAGCGAATCACTAGCAGCGTTTTTAAGGCCTTCATAAGATTTTTAAAGGGCATTATCCAGCATCAGACAAGGGAGAAGCCCTGTGTTTGCTGGATGGCTTGCAGGAGGTGGTATTTGAGGCGTTCTTTGGTCTTGTACCGCGGCAGGTCGAGCAGGTTGAAGCACGTGTGGGCCACAGGGAAGTACCTGTCGTCGGCTACTGGCTGGATTCGGATCTGTCAGACGATTGGCAGTTTTAGTCGAATGAAAGTTGTCATTGGATTGCAGTTTTTAGTTTGTGAAAAAAAACATACTTTAGGAAAACAAAAACAAGGCTTAATCGAGTATGGATACTAGAAAATTACCTCCGACTTTCTAATCGTTTTTTTGACTTGACTGTACTCTTATAGGAATATTTCACATATAAATACATATTACATATGAAATAACGTGAAGGATACTTACTTTGATATCTCTCATGCCCTGTATGGGTACTCTGTCGCTGCCAGTCAAAAATAGTAGAAACTTCTTTTTATCTTCCAAGGACAGGTCGTGGAACACTTCCCAAAACCATCTACAACAGAAATATATACATTTAAATATCAATAAGGACAAACGAAGCATGACGTTTCCTCTAAAAAAAATGGCCGGTTATGTAAGTATTGATAGTGCCGTTACAAATTAAGTAGACATAGTACTCTAGCATAACTACGCGGCACGAGTCCATACATGGGCATTTTCAGAAGAAAGTGCCACCATACCACCCTACAGTACCATTTCCTTTTTTTTCACGAGTACTATTGATTAAAAAAAATAGTGTCTCTTTTTATGGTTAGGTTCGTAACGCATTTTTTCATACATTTTGTATGCGCCGTTACGAACCTGACTCATTTTTAGGATTCCGATCCTCAAAAGGAAAACACGGAACCCTTATTTATACCCACTTTTTTCCAGACATTTTCAACGCTACAATTGAACTACACAAATGAATGGTCAGAAAAACAAATGTGTGTGTTGTTACGTGTAACTAACCTGGCCTGTTGATCAGATTGCGTGTACCCGTTCTTGTACTCGCAGTTGGCTTCAAATACGTCCCAGTCGTACTCTTCGTTGCCAATCACTACCGACATCAGCTCGTGGGATCTGAATAGCTTTATTATCCTACCGCCGCATACCTGAAGGGAAGGGGTAATGTTATTATTTTCATGTGGTAGGTGTATTTGGGGTATTTTAGAATGTTTGAAAACGTAGGATAATTTCGAAAGGAGACTCTTGAGATGACATAATTATGGGTGATTTTCCTGTTTTTCGAAATTGTAATATCCAATACACCTCACTAACATTTTATATCAAGTCATCGAGAAATCTCAGGAATCTTATCCATGCACATTAAATCGTACAGCACATCGGGTATTTTTGAATAATTTGCATTAGTTAGCAGATACACATACCTTCTGAAATCCCTGATTGAACGCCTTAAACTGATTCTCTACGGATTTGTTGAGTAGAAAATCGACGTACATCTCGACGTACTCTGCCTTATTCTCGTGTGTGACGGATATGTTCTCGCCGTTGTCTTTTAGTGGGTGGACTTGGATTTGGTCGAATACTACTGTGTTCACGGCGAAGCATAGGCTAAATACCTGTAAAGAATCAAACGATTAGAAGGATATATTAAACATTTGTCGAAACATTAATGTATGAACATGAATTAATTAATTATTTTTTTATATCAAACTGAAACATAAGTAGATATATTATACTGCTGAACCGCGTAGAAAAAAATCCGAGTACTATCAATCAACATTTCCTTAGAATACTGACCCCGTTCATACAATAGTAACCGAATTGCACAACAAATGGCGCTGTTCCGTAGGAAAAAAACGTGCCCCATTCAAACCATAAATACCGAATAGCACGTTCGACGGCAGTGTTCGGTGTAGTAAAAATCCCGAATCGCGCTATTCAGATTTTTCTTGGGGTAATAACCCCATTCATAGTATTAACTGAATTACACACTAGATGGCGTTGTTCCGTGTAGCAGTAATCCTGAATCGCGCTATTAAGATATTTCTTGGGAACACTTACGTCTTCCACATCTTCATCGGGATATTCAAGTAGACTCTTAAGGCTGTTAGCGAGTGTGGGGTACAGGTCGGACAAGTCATCCAGCATGATGGACTCGCCCAGGATCTTCTTGTACAACACCAATGGGAACGGCACGTAGATTATTATGGAGTTGTATATGGCAAGACCGTAAATAGCACCTGAAAGGGAATTATGTCCAGTGGTAATTATGCTACAAAAAGCTCTACCTTTATCCCTTTTATATTTATTTTTTCTACTCTTTGGCTACGATATCTTCCACATTCTGTCGCCATTCGAAATTTCGCTTTTACAGCTTTTTTTGCTAACGTAGAAAAGCTAGTGAATGTAACAGCTCATAATTTGTTCTTAAAATTGTAACGGTAACGACGGCCCTTGACTATAAGTCAACTTATTATATCACTGTTGCATAATATTAGTTTTCAGTCCTCCGGTCGGTAAGCGCCACTTTACGCAAAACTAAATAGCCGCCTCCCGGCTCCGTCGGACTGAAAAATAGTATACAAACCTCGGCCGGTAAATGGGAAAGCCTCGGATCACATGTTAGTCGGCCTCGGATCACATGTTAGTCGACCTCGGCTTCGCCTCGGCCGACAATTACATGGAATCCGTGGCATTTCCCACTTAAACGGCCTTGGTATGTAATGTACATGTGTTGCATAAATGCAACAGTGATATAATAAGGGTTCTTAAAACTTGAGGGTCGCCGTTACAAAACGAGACGAAGTCGAAATAATAGATTACATTCATACACACAAACCGGCGAAAAAATTACACCAAAGACGTGTGCCAAATGAAGTATATGTGAACATATTTGATATAATTGGGGAAGCTCAGTGATGGAGCGTTGTTGCGCCGGTGTCATTAAACTTTCCCTACAATAAATAAATTTGGTGAACTTATGAGTACCGCGACTTACCAATTAAATAATACATAACGTCGTCTTCGAAAGGGTTGTTCGAGAACCATATCATATTAGTTTCCTCGGACTGCTTGAACATGCCATAAACAGGGTCGAATATTTCCTTGAGAAGCAACAAGAAGAACTCCTTTTTAACGCCGCCCGCGTCTTCCGCTTCCTCGCCTACGAATTCTACCTAAAACACAGCGTAAATCAGATTACGGTTTTATAGGATCAGTGAGTGTACTGGTACCATTTAGTTTAATACAAGAGAATGGCATCGTACTATTCCCTCTTTGCCAAAATAATATGAAAAAAAAAAAATATTGTATGCCAGACTTGTGAGCCAGTCAATTAGTACGCAAAATCGCCGTCAATCGAACTTATAAACAATGTAAGTAGGTAAACAAAATTCATCACATGTTCTGTCACTGTGTCTCCTTATATTTTCTCACTACCTCATCAGTCATCAAACACTACTGAAACCGATGATGCTATCATCCCCACGGTTAAAATAGCCGTCAATACCACCTCCTAACAATATAAACAAACCGCCATATTGATCGCAATAACCTAACATTTATGTTTTTAATGAAATCTCCAATATTAAGTTATTTATATTTTGTTAAGAAATAATGAAATAAAATTCATGATATCTTAACAACATTCATTTAAGAACTGGTCTTTTAATTTAGTGAATTACAGACTTGTTAAAACGCTCATGAATTTAGTACATTTTCGTTTATTTTCTTTCTTTTACTTTCTATTTTAAACAAGGCTATTGTGAACTAATATAATACAATTTATAAGTACTTCCCTATATTAGTAAATTATAATTGAGAAATCTTACTTCAAAAATCACTCGAAATGGATCAAATTTTAGCAAAAAATCAGTATTTTACGTAAATATGTTATTACTTGAAATAAATTCAAGTTTTGGTTTTCTTACTATCTAAAATTAAGATCAGATTACATATACATCTAACAGTTGGTTAAAAGTACCTATACTTTCGTGATAATTTGAGTTAAAGTATTATTCAAAGGCGTAAGGCCTCTTAAACCGAATTTCACTTACCTTTAGTGGTTTCTTAAGCTGCGAGCTGTCATGGTTACTAATTTGCAGCATCGTATCCCTCACTATATGGTTTCTAGACACCGTTAGATTAAGAAACTGGTCCCTCTGGAATCCGTAGCCGGGGTCCATGAATATCCTGGTTAATATTTGTGTGGCAGCCCGCGTTACAGCCATCTGCATCTGGAGTTGCTGGTCGATCTTAAGGAGGAGGGATTTGCATTGGACGTCAAAAAGGAACGCGTAGTTACACATGTGGGCTGATGACGACTGGAAAAATTAAACAGCATTAGTAAATTATATAGATTGAGGGTTAACTTATAGCAGTTAGTTTCACAGCCTGTCGGTTATTGTGATATGCACTTTACATTCAAGTATATTTAAGTACCCGAGTGGATGGGGCGTTAAAATAGTAGTTCCTGAAACAGTGACATAATAATGGTTGGCTGTTATAAATGTCATATAACATTACATTTCTTTCTCTAACTTGATAATGTCACGTACCACTATCCTTGTCACACCGTGTTATATAACGTTATTTAACATTTATAAAAGCCAATGTGGGAGCACCATTAAAATGGAATTCGTCGTATGCCAATTTTGTCGTAGGTAGTTATTATATTGTCTGAAAATCCATAAGAACACCGCCAAGGGATATACCATAAACAGCGTTACGATGTATATTTTTTAAATATCGGTATCAGTCATTTAATTGACAGATTGAAGTGTGTAGAAAAACTATCTTAACACACTCTATACTCCATTTTTGTTTTTTTTTTTGCACTTAAAATATTTTACATTATTATAATGATAAAATCAGTATTAAAATGATGAGTGAATATTGCCTTTTATTGGTATCTCAAACCAAAATTTAATTTGTGACCAGTGACAGTTAAATTTTCTTCAATAAAAATTTGCTTATGTGCAGTCAAGTGTAAAAATATGGGTGGACACATCTTATTCAAAAATATGTCCCATAGCATTTTATTCCATTGTAATAAGAGCGTAGTACCATATTTATGAGACGATTTTGTCGATACGTATTTTTGCACTTGACTGTGCAGTTAGAGCTTGATATTTAAAAAAAGTACTTAAATAAAAAATAAAATGAAGCGTACTCACTTCCTGATCTGCTAGCCAATTGATATAGTCCGTGGCGATATCTACGTAGTTGGACAGATCTTCGATATAGAAGCACTCGGCAGGTATCTTTGGCTTTTTCGGGTTGGAAAAGTTGATTTTGTTCAAGGAAGACAACGTGTTCAGAATTTGGACAAGGCTGTGACTGAAATAAATTCTCTGAAAAAAAAATGGAATGTCAGATTTTGGAATCTTTGGAAAATTGCTAGCAGTGGCGGTGCGTCCAAATGCTCTATGGGCAAGCCGGGGCTGATTTAGTTAGAATATTCTTTGAGTCGTTAAGAAAAAATGTGCCAAACCAAACCATTACAGGTTCACGCAAGGGAAGCCGGCAAAAATCGCCCCGTCACTGGCAGGTCATAATGATCAATTTTGACTCTAGAACAGACTCCGAAAACAAGAAAAAGATGTTCTGTGCAATACAATTTGGCTGATCACATATCAATGTTAGCACGTGACGAACTATTTATTTCGGGGTTAATATGAACCTATAATGAAAAATGTTGTTGTTGGAGTTATTTATACACCTTGTGGGGTATGAATAAATATTTAATGCGTAATTTTTACAGAAGCAGAATCGTGCCTTATTAATTAACGTAACCTAATAATATTTAGTAACATAAGTAGATGTTGTTAAGGGATATGGTGGAGAAATTTGGGGCCACGGGAGTGGTCTCGGTAGCTCAGTTGGAAGAACGATGAGCATCAGAGTCGTGAGTTCGAGTCCCGTCCGTGGTCATAATTTTTTCCACTTCTCTCCATTCTTTCTGAGAAATATGTAGTAACAGTTCATTAGAGGTGTGTTACATATAATATAAAAGGTGTTAATCAAAATCGTACCTTATTAGCCCTAACATTAGGTTGCATCAGTTCATACACGACGACGCTCTTAAAGATGTCGACCAGCATTTCGAAATAGTCGGTGCTCTCTTGCTCCCACCACAGGTTGACGATGCGTTGAGGGTATATGGACAGTTTGTTGAAAGCTTCCGCGAATGGGCCCTGCAAGTAAAAGGGAATAGGAAAAATAAAGTAAACAATAAATATAGTTTTCACACCACCTATCCAGGGTTTTTTCTGTGCAAGCTAGGAGGAATCAAAGTGGCACTTCTTTATTCAACGTAACCCCTCTCTAACTTTTGAACCGCAAGTCCAAAAAATAGGGCAAAATTCATGATAATAGAGCTTTATGAGGACTTTTAAGAAAAATTATTTGACTCTGTTAAAAGGGCATATAAGTCTTAAGAGCTGCGAAGCTGTCCTTTTTATTGCTATGAGCATGGTACCTACTAAAACCCAATTTAAGTTCCCCTATTGTGACGGACGGTAAGCTACGGAACCTTACGCTGAGCTAGCGTTGAAAATGTCTGGAAAAAATCCGATTTTTTCCCAGACGACTCGTTTTTTTCGGATTCTTTAGGAAAAAATCAATGAAAGTTTCCGCTCTATATTTCAACTCTAAATCAATGTATATTAGGTCTAATTTACGCCTACAACAGGGCTACATCCATGACATTGAGGAAGAAACAATTGAAACAGATGAAAGGAGTGACAGTGAGTGAAAAAAACGGAAAAATTGAATAAATCATGAAAAAAACATTCGATTTTTTCCGGCATTTTCAACGCTACGCTGAGCATGGCCCGACATGCTCTTGGCCGGTGTTTTACATTAGCGTGACGTGTTTCCCGTTTGTTACCTGTAACTCTGTATGTCGCCGGGGGTTCCTCATCTCGTGGTACAAGGGCAGGATCATGAATAGTCTGAGAGCCTCCGCATCCGGAGGTGATACTTTGATTTTCTTTATCACGTTGTCGCTCAGGTGACTGAATATCTGCAATATCGCTACAAAATTACAAACAACGTACCGTATGTGACTTCATAGATTTTGTTTTAAAACAATAAGTTCCATTATTGCGCGGGTTTTCGCGGATTGGGAACTCTTCCTACCAACCAAATTTAATTCAAATCTGACGCGAATAAAAAACGACAACAAAATAAAAATCCGCCCTATTATAGTTTTGGAGTTATCTAGTTTTCTTACGTACTATAGCGTTCAAAATTGCATGAGCAGTTAATGAATGCATTCATTCATAAATTACCCATGCACTTTTAAACGCGTGTGTAGTGTACGCGTGTGTAGTCGGATTATATCACGCCTGGTTGGTGGTTAAAATAGTCTATAGACACCTGTAAATCTAGAGGGTTCACATGCGTTTTCCCAACCCTTTAAGAATCTGTATTTTTTTTCAAGAATTTCGTACCGGTTGCCTTTTGGGAAAAGCTTACCGGAAACTATTACGTAAATACTCCGGGAACCGTGACTCTTCAATCAATCAATCTTTGTGTTTTATGGCTCCATCAAGGCCTTGATGATTTTGCCAATGTCAAGGTTGGATAAGACACGGCAAGTGTATTCCCGTAACACTTGAAATGCACGATCTTCACAATGTCACGATTAGTTTACAATAAAATTGTCGATTCGATTCCATTAAGAAAGGACTTTTTAAAATATTACTGCCTATTGCTTATATAGCGTTATCTCACAATAAAATTACATAGCTGACCGTTCCATTTTCAAATTCATCTGTTTTTGTGGTAGCGCTATTTGGCTTAGCAGCGTGCGTAGCCAAGATGCCAATCGCTCACGCTCCGTAGCGTATCGCAGATATCTCTCTCTTTATCACGCTTCTTTATTAGTGCAACAATGACAGTTACGTTTCGTTCGCGGAATCTTAAATGGCAGCAGAATGTGGAAGTATACCCTAGTCAAAGTTCTTGTGGTATACCATAGACAATTAAAATGTATACTTCTTTAATATCGCTGTCAGTAATTTAAAGGACAGATTGAAGTGCTGGAGTAGAAAAGAGGTTTATTCGATGCGGCCTGTTCTCATATACGTAAGGTCACATGTCTAAAAATGTCTTACCAATTCTTTTATAGAGCTATTTTCAATTCTGCTTATAAGAGTGAATGCTTCTTGAGCCTTCTTGAGGTCGACGCCGTGGATCTTTTTGTTACAGCCATAGTGACCATTATCGGCGAGCAGGAACGAGCCGTTGATACAGGCAGACGAGCCGAACACTGTTTCTAAGTACGCCATCAGCTCCTAGAAAGAGAACGCGTGGTTTACGAATAAGTATCGTTATGTTAAAAACCGGCCAAGTGCGAGTCGGGCTCGCGCACAAAGGGTTCCGTAGCAGCAAATATAATAAACTTATTATGTCAATTTATACACCTGGTGAATGGAGCCTAAACTTATAAGGTTCAGCCATCGTTTTCAGTGTAAGCACAATAACTTAACCAAAATTACAGTTAAATCAACCTATCTCAAAAACTATAAGAGATACTTTGATCAAACCAAAAATCGTTGAAAGAGTTAATTAGCATGCATCACCTCTATTTTTTTTAGAATTTTATACCCCGTAGTTATAAAAATAGAGGGGGGGGGACATACTTTTTACGACTTTGAGAGCTGATATCTCAAAAACCGTTCACTTTAAGAAAAATGTTTTTTAGAAAACTTTATATCATTTTAAAAGACCTTTCCATTGATACCCCACACGGGTATGTACATCGAAAAAAAAATTTTCATCCCTCAGTTACATGTATGGGGGGCCCCACCCCCAATTCTTTTTTTTACTATTTAGTGTCATAATTTTGTAGCGGTTCATACAACACATATTCCCATCAAATTTCATCACTGTAGTACTTATAGTTTCCGAGTAAATCGGCTGTGACAGACGGACAGACGGACAGACGGACAGACGGACAGACGGACATGACGAAACTATAAGGGTTCCGTTTTTGCCATTTTGGCTACGGAACCCTAAAAACGGTGCACTTGGAATGCTTCTTATTCAAAAAACGTTGTTATGCTTTGCATTCAACATTTTCGTTGCCTATCTCCAAATGATCTAATATATAAAAATATGTACTTAGGAAAGGTACTATCTAAATATGTACTGTCGTATTTTTGATGAATTTCAGACTATGCTCATATTTATGATCTAAACATTAACGGGTTTTTTTTACTGTATTTTTGCGGCCTTCATAGCCGGATAGGAGATACTATTGCAGGTGAGTGGACCGCCCGCTGGCCGACGGAAGTTCATATTTTACGATGGTGTGTTCTGTATTTATAACCTTAATAGTTTTTTTTTTAAATATCAGGGTGCGTAACCAAGATGCCAATCGCTCACGCTCAGTCGCTAACGAAACACAACTTTTATTGTCACACTAATAAGGAAGAGTGATAGAGAGAGATAGCTACGATACGTTAATAAGCGTCAGCGATTGGCATCTTAGCTACGCACGCAGGTTTTGAATTAATCTCAAATCGTCTTCGATGGCAGAGCAGTGGTTATAATAAAGTTCTACATTAGGAAGTACCTAAACGATGAATTACCCATGAGCCACAGTCAGTACAGCTACGTAGAGGCGCTGATTGAAATTCGAATCTGTAAAAGGTCCCTTTCACCTCCAATAACCGAAATACGTCATATATTTTCCTATGGCGAGTTATATAAATCGTGAAACCTTTAACCAAATTAAAGTAAGTACAAATAATGAACTCACTTGATTAACCACATCGTCATCCTTAAACACCTCACAAGCCGCCAGCTTCGGCATGTTCAGCGTCAGCATCTGCTTGTTATGATCCGGGACCCTGAAGTCAGCGACCAGCGACCTGTCGCCGTTCACCACTAGGAAGCTGTGGTCACCGCCCGCGTACACCTTCATTGGCCCTCGGAATAGGTCCGCTGGGAACTGAAAGAGAAAGTATGGCTTTTATAAAAGGAAATCGTCTGGCTAACGATTAGTGTTTGTTTATAGACAAAGGTAACTTTGTCGCTTGTAGATAAGGTTCATTTCTCAATCAATCATTATGGCATTAGCGCTTTATCGGCAACCGACAAAAATGGCACATTTTACTAAAGACAATCATACTTCTATGTAGTCGCCTAGAGGTATATGGAGCGACCACGATACTTACAAATATCTGAACAATAGAGACATGTCAAGGAGTTTATTTGGCGCCTTGTTGAGATATTTGTTTGCACATTTTCAGCTCTTAAGTATATATAAAGAGCTTCCAGATTAGCTACCGATCATTGAAATCATTTATTTAGTATGTGGGAGTCAGGTTACAATTTACAGTTACAATTGCCAAACATTAAATATCCGTATCACTGAACCCTACCTTTTCAGGTATACATACAATTTCCTTACAACTAAATAACACTATAGACATAATTTATTGTAATAAACATGCACTAAATTTCCCTTTTAAATAAATTAATTAAAGAATCAATACACCATTTCATTCTATTTTTGTCATTTAAAATTAATTACATTTCATTTAATTAATATTAACCGATATTTTAACAGGTGATAGTACTCGATTCCTGGAGTATATTTAAGTATGAAATATTATAGGTTTTGAAGAAAACTGAAAACCAAATTTGCTACGTAAAACACATACGTCACAGAGTCACTCAGAGTCTACGTCAAAGAGTTCTTATTTAATAACATTAACAAGGTTGTTAATGTTATTAAATAAGAACTCTTTGAACAGGACACTCCACGTCAAATCAATTGTCATCGTCATGCAAATAAACATTTTGTCAGTTAAATTGGCACATCATCGTTACCATCATCATAATTTCAGCTGAAAGACGTCCACTGCTGGACAAAGGCCTCCCCTAAAGATTTCCACGACGAATGGTCATTCGCCGTCTTTAACCAACGGTCTCCCGCGACTTTACCAAATCGTCGGTCCAAGCGACTCGGGGGCCTTCCCACGCTGCGTCTTTCAGTACGTAGTCGCGACTCAAGAACCATTCTGCCCCATCAGCTATCGGCGCATGGCGATTTGCACATGATGATTATTTTTAGACGGAATTATAAATATTTTTGTTCGGTAAATTAAAACAAAAAAAAGATATGAAAAGATTTCTTAATTTCTATTTAAAGTTAATTGTTTTAACGTAAAGTATCATGTGTTAAAATATCAGTAGCTAATTTGGAAACATCTTATACAGCTGGTAGCCATTGCAATTTTGAAAGAAATGGTTAACCACATAAACCACATTATAGCTAGTTGGACAAGATGCTTGTTTAGACATGCTAAATCATTAAAAGACAAGCCTGTTTTAAAAAAATACGGGGTTGTAGGGATCTACATCGGTAATCTTTAAAAAAAATGCTTAAAAGCGTAAAACGGTTCCCAATAGAGTAAAGTACATAAAAACTGCTTTATACTGTGGTGGTGCTTGAAAGTAGTGCTCCTGGTCGTGACCGTGTTTCGTGAACCCGTAGCCGAATCTCCGTTGCTGTGTTACTCGGCAACGGAGATCCGCTCCGTTTGCTCCGTGTGATTCGGCTACGTGTAATTAAGATACGTAGCTACGTGTACACGGAGATACGTATCTTATTTATACGTAGATCGGATCCAGTCGTGACCGTGACGTTAAGTGTAGATTTTATGCGTGTTATTAAACCCCCGAATGTAATGCAAGGGGCGAGTTTTTAATTTCAGTTTCCATACTTTTGCATTTTAAATAAAAATTTAAGAGATCAAAAATAATTAGATGCAAATATTATGTTGGAGGCAAAAATAATAGACCAGTACAAATTGTAAAAGATGTGTATTAAAAGAAGCCGAGCGGAGCCGAAGCCGAGATTCGCGGGAACGTAGCCGAATCCAGAAACGGATACGTATCTTTGACGTGACCGTGTAGTACGGGATCTTAGCACCGCCGGTGCTAAGGCTACGTAGCTACGGTTCCGCGTGTAACACGTATATCACAAGCCCTACTTGAAAGGTGGTTGACAATCAGATGGACAATGTATTTGTGTTGCTGTCGCCTTTAACTAAAAATGTTGAATTTGATGTTCCATCCTTTTTGCAAAATATTTTGACGTCGTTAAAATGCGTTACGGTTATCGGCAGACCACCTTATAAAGAGTGCCTCGTGTTAACCATTTCCACGCCAAACACGTATACACGGTGCGAATGAGTGTACCGACAGATTTTAACGGTGTATTCCTGACTGCATTTAGAGACTATAAAGTCATACGAAATTATCTGGATTTGGCTTAGTTTCAGAGATAGTTACCTACATGTTTCTCTAAAACTAATTTACATCATAACATTCATAACTCGTGCAACAAAGCATTTGTGACTGCAGTGTTACCACTAAGTATGTGTTTTAGTTTTGACATACTTATTGTTTGGTATTAGAAAAAAAATTAAAAAACTTCTTAAAAATCCTCTACTTCTAAAAAAATATTTTAAAAAACTTTTGAAACTCTTTTTTTGTTTATGATTTATTATTACAGGCCATGTATAAAAGTAAACAAAACTAAAAAAAAACTTAATTTTTTTTGTCCGAAAATCACAAGTCATTTTACGTTTTTTGTTTCTTTTAACGTCCAGAATACACTGTTTAAGTCTGTCGGGTTATTGACTCCCAGGGAGTCCGCAGGTTCAACGCCAAATATAGAATAATCGGTCACAGACCACAGAGCAACATAGACTTTAATGAACACTCATAATTCATAAACTTCAACTTCAGTTTTGACACTTCGGTGACCCGATTATTTTACGATACTCTCTTTGAATTAGCACATCTAAATCAGTTTTTGATCTATATGAAAACATGCAGATACATTAAATATTTGTTACGGTTGCATGCAGAGCTACTTGACTAAAGCTAACATGACATGGACAATGAGATTGTGGACAATGCAACTGCAGCCAAAATGAAACTGGCTTGAGGATGAAATCAAATATGCACTAAGGTAAATGTACTAATGCTCAACGTTGTAATGCCCGACAGTCGACACCCTGCTATCACCTCTATTGCTAGCGACTTATGGTTCCAGATGGCAACTATTGGAGCGGTGTCGAGCATTCGTACGTTTACCTTATTGTACGAGATTTTTACGTTATACCACCAAATTTTTTAATTTATAGAAACCTCCTCTAAAAAACCGAGTTCTTTGATAACTGGTGATTGTTGAAACTTGCCACATATTGCCGCATGTCGTACTGTCCAACTTGTGAGTATTATGTAACAGTAAAGTTAGTTAAAACTATTTTAGCGGTTGATGCAATAATGATTTATAAAATGCCAACATAAAGTACGAATATATGGCGCCACAAAACTATCTGAGAAAATATGTTAGAAATATGAGGAAAATATTGGAGAGTTATTAGAATATTGCTTAAGATTAATTTATGTATTATTGAGTATATTAACTAAAACGAAAGATGTAAACTTTAAGAGAACAAGATCTCCATTCGATTTAACACTGTCATCGGTCAGATCAGAACTCTAATACGCCCTCTTTTCGCCACGGCAGCGCCAGTCATGCCATCAACCAATACAAGAATTACATTTTTTTTTAAAACGGCACCAAGTCCGCTGACAATAGAAATTGAAATTCTACCTTTAAAGTCGCGTCCACACTGACCGGCGACTTGCTTAGCGCCTAGAACCCAGCGAAAACCAACGTTCGAGAATGTTCGAAACCGACCGGATTTGCCGAGTCGCTAAACAAGTTGCCTGCCAGTGCGGGCGCGACCTAAGCCACGTAGCTCACGATACAACAGCACGGTATGGCCTTCACGACGTCGGATACACTACTTTTGGTAGGACTAAGATAGAAATACATAATATTGGCATGTGCGAATGAGACACCTGGCTGTCAGTAACTTTGTCGGTAGTGGGAGACAAATGGCCGTCCTCGTCTACTTTTTAGCACCATGAGTAAGCTCAGATAGTTTTGTGACAGTTGTATTTTTGAGTTTATAAAGAGAACTCAACATTTTGCACGGATCTCCCAGCGCCGGTTTGAGATACTACTACACCACTTTCCGACTTCTGTTTCTTCTGCGGCTAAACAAATTTAACAATGTCACCGTTAATAAATTTTGAAGAAAATTGTATAAAATCAAAAACACATTTGTACGATACGCTACATATTCGTACATGATAATTTGGCTACACCAAAAAAAATGATTCAACACTCTATGATACCTATGTAGGTGCAGTCAATGTTATAAGTAAGTATATGTAACTTATGCGTTGATATGGGGACAAACTTATCTACACCCCTTAAGCTCGACGCTGCACCAGGACTGCAAGGTTTAAACTCAAATATATAAAAAAAAACTATGTTCAAATTTAGCTATTATAATTAGCGTCGAGTACTGATACGTCTAAGTTACTTAGATAACTTGTATAAAAATACAAAACACAAGATTTTACGTTGCTTTCTTTTTTTAAATAAAAAAACGACATGATAGGCATAAAGTAAACAAAGGATTTGATTTTGGATGAAAAACTGTAATAAAAGCACAAATTATTTCAAATGAACAAGTTTATGATGGAGCAAAAAACTATCTAGAGACCTACAAAAAAACCTAAAAAAATCAAAATAGTTAACCTAAATACCGCTATAATTTATTGTATCTATAATTTATTATATTTGAGAAGTAAATGATTCTAAAACTATCTCCGTATTTATTTATTTAATCGTATGGCATGTTTTACCAAGTCGCTCTGCCACTACCTTGTTATAATATGTAACTATTTTCTAACAATAACAATATGAAACTAATAAGTTGATGACGTAATATTTTACTAATAATATTTTTCTAATTATAATATTCTGTCTAAGTTCTTCACTCCTTATGCATTATCGAATTACCTTTTTCGTGACCGGAGTGGTATTCTGTGTCAAAGGGAGATAACATTAATCAATTTAACTAGTTTATATACCCACATATCATTAGCCCTCAATAATGCGTTGAAAAACCGCATATAAAGGACCCCATAATAATAAACTTTTTTTTACAAAAAAATTCTTATCTGTGAAAATGTTATCATAGCTAAATAAAATTTCGAACACATGTGACACAAGGAAATTCGATTTAACCTGTATTCTAATATCAGTCGAGATCACTTGCATACAATTACGCACTAATTTTGATATCGAACAATATGAAAATTGGGGCCAACTCTAGTTTGCCTCTGAATTTTAAAAATATAAATGTCAAAACTTGTATGTCAGAAAAGTTTTCATTCTTGAAAGTCATAATTGCGGTCGATGGTCTATGCGATTTGAACGCATCATGGAGAGCTCATGATATGTGTGTATATAAAGCAGTGTATGAAAAAAGTGGCGACTTTTTGCAATTTAGGTGATAAGCTGATAAGGCACAAAATATACAAAATTAAACTATGTGCCAATAGCCAAAATTGGGGAATTAGTATGTCTACAACGAAATATATACACGATGTGGTGGGGGTACAGAGAAACGGAATGGTTTATTTTATTACAAAACACAATCTCCCCCAATGAGGGCACCAATGGAGTGGAGTGGAGTGGGCTCTGCGCCCTCTTAATTCGAAGTAATATATTTTCACAATTATGAATGAGATGCCTATATCCGACATAGTTATACGTGAACAAGATTTACTACTTTGACTCGTTAAAAAACTAAGAGTAGCTTACGCAAGAGGAACACGTATCAACACGTCCACTGATTCAGTAATATAACCCGTTAGACTAGCCTACGCAAGAGCAAAAGGTGAATAAACCAAATCCGCAATCGTTGACACGGTAAATTGACCATTCACGAATCTTATTACAAAGGGAATAAGGTCCACGATTGGTGAATAATGAACTTACCGGCGAGTCATCATTAGGCGTGAAAGGCACGGGCGTAGGCAGCAGCGCGAGCGACACGCTCGGGCAGCCGAGCTGGCCGCGAGCGCCGTAGCCGCACGCGAGGATGCGCTCCCCCACCCGGCACAGCAGGTGCCGCCGCCCACACGCTATTTGAGTCACTGTGCTGCCCATGAGTTCCATGACCTGGTGGAAAAAATTAGTCATGAGAGCGCGTAAAAACGGTACTTTTTTTTTGTAGATCAGTCACCTTGCAAACACTTTGACCCTTATAAAGGACAAACAAATGTAACTATCGAAACTACTAGGGCAGATTATATAAGAGTTCTTGATAACAGATATTTATCTGTCCTAGAAAAAGCGAATACATTGACGCTCTAGCCCGCACACTGCTAGGGTTGCCTACGATTAGAAATATTATCTAATACCGGCGCAACAGCGGGCGCGGGATGTGTGGGCAGCTCGTGTCGGTACCGATGCAAGACAAAAGACGATCGATTCGCAATCGGATCGGATGGAAATTTTACAAGAACCACAATTTAACAAGAAAAATCTCTAAAATCAAAGTCGAATGTTTCAATGTTAACCTTAATATTTTCGCGACTAACATAGAATTTTTTACCTTTGGTGTTTTTTTTCTTTGGTAATATGTAAGGAGGCGTGTCTTTGCGCCGCAAGACAAAAGACGATCGATTCTAGTTCGCGCGGAGAGTCCCATGGGCCTGCTGCTAGATTAATATGGTTGGGCGTGGCTGTTACAAAAAACGACCACATCAGACTAGCGAGACTATAGCCATGATTGAACGTGATTCTTCTGGTACACAAATAGTTTTCTGCCCTTCGGCCAGCAAGCAGCCAGTTAGAGGCCGTTACGCTAAACAAATTCACCTCTTGCCGACTACGTCGAACAGGAAAATAGTGTACAGACCTTGCCAGTAAACAAGAAAGCCTTAGATCCTATTACACAATATCTAAGACATTTCATAACAAGTTACCTTTCTAGGCACTAGTTCATTTTTAGTAGCTCCGTGCCCCGTCTGTCCGTATTCCCCTGTGCCGCACGTGAACACTCCTCCTTCTAACGTTAGGAACACTGTGAAATCTTCTCCACACGCTATGTGACATACCTAGGAAAAAACGTAATTTTAATACACATACTTATTAGTTTATAACAGATAACAACTATAGCTTATTGGAAAAAAAGATATTATACGAAGGCGCAACGTTGTCCTTTACCTTACGCGCTTATTGAGATTTTATGAATGGTTTTGGAGCACTTCGGCCACATTGCCAGAAAAGACAGTGATTTTCTGGAAAATTTGTGGCCGCTGGCAAAGTGAATGGAAAGATACATAGAGGCAGAAACCCGATGCGCTGGACTGAGCTGATATGCGCCACTCTCGACACCACACTACACGAAGCTCCACGCGTCATCGGATAGGAGCAAATGGCCGCGATAAATTATATGGTCAACACCTTAGCATTGAGGAAACCGATGCGAAGGGGGAGTAGGAATTTAATAATTAATTATACAGGCTGTATTTAGCCATTGGACAAAGCTTACACGTACATATGCGTTACGGTGTTTAGGTAGAACCGGAACACAAAGTATAATAGCAATCGCTACAAAGAAATTCACAAATTACTATTTGTTACTTTGGAGCAGCCTACAACTTTGTATGCAACTACTAGAAACTTATGACGCAATTGATCCTGATAAAAGATGATCAAATCTACTGCGTCTTTTGATTATGAAAAATATAGGTGTTTATTTTTGCTGTCGGTTATCGGAAATAATAAATGGATTATTTATTTAGATCTAATAAAAAAAATACAGTATAGCAACTTATGTGTTATGAAACTGTAGCCCCATGTGGGATTTTAGGGTTTGTCCAATAGCCCTGTATATATTGAAAATAAAATATATTGATCCTATTGATAAACTGCATAAATGCGCCAGTCGCAAAATTGATGATGGTACGTACTTTAGAATTCCGTAATAGTTTTAAGTGCGTCGGGTAACATCGGTTGTCTCTGTCTTGTAGTCCCAGCTGTCCGTGCGAATTCTTCCCCCATCCATACACTGCTCCTGATCTAAAATATCACAATTATATAAATAAATATAAGACTAAACGGCATTCAAAGTTCTAGTGAATTATTAAAAATCTACGTAGTTAGTCCTAAAGTTCTGTCACTGGTACATGTTTTTAAGAAAGATTTACTGCATTCCATTTTTGAACGTTTGAAAATTATTTTAAAACAAAAAACAATCATTTGCCGCGTTTCATAATGATGGAGTGAACATTAAAAGAAAACCGACGACGACTCTACATAGTCAGAAACCTTCACAGCTAACAAGACACATATTTATTGGCAATGTTATGGTGCCATAACACAGATCCGCCATCACATAAGGTTTAGACAGAAGACCAATACGTGCGATACTTTATTTTTTATTGAATCCGCGCTGAAATCGCTTATCTTGAGCGCAAAGATGCTGAGCACAAACTTCAAACATATACATTTATACAACACTCTTTTCCGTTGAGGGTTAAAAACAACTTTGGCATTGGAAAACTGTTCTCACTCCGAGTCCATGTATAGGTACTATATGTTTGTTTTCATTTTAAGGTACCACTTTATCACTTGCTGCTAAGGTTTCATTTCTAAATAAATCTTTGTGGCATTAGCGCCTTATCGGCAAATGTCAAAGTGGCACCTAATACCTACTAAAAAGAAACACATATATGTCACCCCCATCCTCATATTATATTAAAAAGCCTTTAGTGCTATTCTGGTACAATCTAACTCAAAAATGTACTTAAACTCTTATGGTTTCAAAATATGAATATTTGTATAGCACATTTATGAATGAGATTGATAGAGTTTTTGCCACAACTTAATAATTATCTCTTTATTTCTGTTTGATAATGATAACAGATTACTGCTGACAAACCCGCAAACAGGACATGGCAACGTCAGCAAACCACAAAATAGATAAGTCAAAATAACAGAAACGTGATTACAAATTGGTTAAGCAAACTCGTCTTGCTTTTTTGCTCTCTCTTGAATTCAAATATTTTATGAAAATCTGCCACAGAGTGGCCAAGTTAGAACGATAATCTTTTTTTTTTTTACTTTATGAAATTTTAAAATTAGAAAGCTTTTTTTTAACATTGAGGGATGAAAATTTCATGCGAAACCGAATTTAACAAGAAAAAAACTCCACAATCAAAGTCGATTGTTTCAATCAGAATACGGAATACCCGAGAATCAAAATACGGCCATTTACGATAAGATTTTCGCGACTAACATAGACATTTTTGCCTTTGGAGTTGTTTTCCTTGGTAATATGTAAAGAGGCGTGTTTACCAATCGACAAATTAAGGAGTTTAAGGACATTTAAAACTGTTTTCTGTGACAAAGCTAAAGAGATAATGGCGTGACGTCAAGCTGTCAAGGGAATTTAGCAGCGTTCACCGCTCGATGTTGAACGACGTGCCATTGATCGCTCCGCCCCGCTCAGTTTGCCCACAAATACTCACTTAGACAAGGCGAAGGTGTGATTAGTGCCACATGCAATCATGGCGATGGGAACACCTTGCAACGACGCGATGTGTTGCGGCGTCAGTTCTTTATTCGTCATAGTTCCTAGACCGCATTGGCCATGTGTATTGGCACCCCACGCGTATATGTCACCATCTAAAAGTAAAATAATCATAGATAAGTAAAGGTTACGTATGATGCAACTATCTGGTAATGATGCTATCTGGCACAGACGTAGTAATCACTAATGTAAAGCTTTCTAGGCTGACATGACGATGAAGAAGACAAAATGAGAAATTGAAGACATCACTTAACTTGCATATTATTACCTATACTAATCACTAATCGCAGTTTTAGGTGACCCCTTGAGGGCAATACGGCCATTTTAAATCATTCTCTGACAATGCGCTGGGGACTATTTTAATAGTGTTTGTACCTGATAAACATACATAACAAAATATGGTTTTTAATTTAAATAGGTAATTTAACTTACTATTTGTCAATGCTAAAGAATGATATGATCCACAGGCAATCTGTATAACATTTTTCGTCGCCAGAGACTTCACTATTTTAGGTTTGTCTTGAGCGTGTGACCCGAGGTTACTTCCAAGCTGGCCTAGTATATCGGAGCCCCAACTGAACGGCTGGCCCCACTCGTCCAGCGCCATTGAGTGCTGCATGCCGCATGATATTGCTGATATTGTGCAGCCTTTGAATGTTTCTACTAAAGCTGAAAATAAAAAAGCCAGTCACTATGGTAGATTTTCTGTTAAACTGCTTATTAAATATAAAAAGTCATCACCAACTTAGCCTAAATTATTGGCACCCTCTACTTTTCCCACATAAGCACCTACCTACAGTAACTGCCTATCATAAAGCGGGCTGTATGACAATTCGCAACATATTTTCGGCATGAAAATGTAAAATTATTGGTATATTTCGGTTTTATTAATGTTTCATTATGGGTGAGTATTTAATTATTTCATAAAGTAGGTACACATACATTAAACATCAATTATAAAGTTGGTAGGTAGAATGTTACATCAAATAATTGTGATAATCCACAATGGAAAGTGATTACTATGTATTACTTAACACATTCAATAACACTGCCTGCATTAGGTTATTGTTGTCATTCTATGTATAATATGCATAACAATGCATGTTATCACATTCATGCTAAAGGTTGTTACCTTGCAAACATGAATGTGTTCAGGTTGAATAACCTCAGTCAATAGTTCTATACAGAATTCAAATATTTTAGGGGCAATGGGTAGGACTATACTATACAGGGTGTCCCACGGCGATGCCACATGGAGGGAAAGTACCTTAAATATCAAAGATAGGATATTATGCTGAAAGAAGACTTTATTTTATTTTTAAAATTTAGTAAAACTGCATTAATAAAAAATAAAAAAATTTTGAAAAATTTATAGGGTCAAAATTTATTTGCATACTAAATATTCAATTTTATGGATTATTTGTCGGATATATGAGTGTAAGACCTACTGTTTCTTTTAAATTTTTTAAAACAGGCATTAACAGTATTAGTGGAAAAGGAAAAAAAAGTTTATTTTTTTAGTATTTATCTGGTTGGTTTTTCGGGCGAGACAAGGTAAATTAAAAAAAACTTTAAATGCAGTTATACTAAGTCTGAAAAATAAAATAAAGTCTTCTTTCAGTAAAATATCCTATCTATGATATTTAAGGTACTTTCGCTCCATGTGGCATCGCCGTGGGACACCCTGTATGCAAAACTAATTGGCAACTGGAGTCATGATATCTGAAATGAAAGATGACTCCAGTCTCCAGATAGTATTGTGTTTAGTATAAGAATAATTAATGGTTGTATATTCAATGACTTTACTAAATAAAAAACAAATTAAAGATATTTAAATTGGATAGTTTTAGGTAAGTTTTCTACCTGACTTTACAGTTCAGTTGTATTTTTTATACATTTTTAGGAGTAGCACATTGTTTAAATACTGACAGCTGTGACAACTTTGTTTTGTCACCTTAATCAAAAGCAAATATTATTTTATATGTTTTTTATATCAGCCATCAGGCTATAATCAGAATGATGGTATTTTATTTGCAGAAGGAAAAGTATTGAGAGATATATATATATATTTTTTTTATTAAAATAGGGTCTACAGTAAAATTTGTAAAATAGTTTTTTGTTTACCACTAACCCTATAGCCAATTACCTTAGCTCCTATGGACCATAGTCCTATCCATAGTGCCCAAAGGAATAATTTGTACACTTTTAAGTGTACAAATTATTCCTTTGGGCACTATTTTAACAATTTTCAATTGGAACCGAGTTGCATTTTTTTTGTTTCATTTCATTTTAAAACAAAAGAAATTCAACCTATGCCTTAGACTATTGATTTTACATAGCATTTTTTTGTATGGTGGGCCGTAGGATATATTGACCCATGTTTTTGTTTAATTAACCAAGGAATGTTAAACTTACCAGGAGAGCTTCCATCTGGAGTACTAGTATGCCTGCCTAGTTGCCCAACATCATTGTTCCCACAAGAATATAAATGGCCATTGCTGGTGAGGTACAGAGCATGGAATTCACCCGCTGTCACAGACTGCACATGACTACTTTCTGACCATTTTGAGTAGGTTGGTTTCAATACCTGAAAAAATTTATACTAAGGTGAACGGCAAAAATAATACCTTTTGCAGGTTTTTTGGTAATAATATAGGTAAGTTTAATAATTAATTTAGGTATATTTTTTCATATAAGTCATAATGTTAAAATCTTTGATTATACATTAAAAATATGCAATATTTCAGACTAATTTGATAAAGGGTAAATGATCATGATTAAAAAGGCAAAAAGACTAATCTCCGTAACTTCCGCCACAAACATTTTGAAACATTAGATTGCAATGTTGCCCTAATTTTCATATTTTTAAAATAATATTTGATTCTGATATTCATAAAATTCATAACAATCTTTGATAATTAACCAATAATCAGATCTATAAAACTTCATCATCTATAATGATATCTGAATCTATTTTACAACATGTTCCACAAATTTCAAATTAAAAATATAGCTGCAGATGTTAACAATACTTTCTAGAAACATTTATTGAATGTACTTTAATTCAATAGCTGCAAAGTTATCTATAGGTTACAATATATGTAGTTTAATATTATTTTATCTCACTTACCAAATCTGTGTTTTGAGAGGTTTCTATACATAATTCGTGGTGGGTCGAATTGCCCCAACAAAACATTTTGTGTGTGTATACTCTTCAACTACTTCCAGAAACTTAAATATAACCTCTACCAAAACTCTATCGATAAATATTCAGTCAATTGAGAAGTGAGGTAGATGAGGTATGCTTTTGTTATATTTACGCTCAAAAATAATTTTGCTTGTGGCGTTCTTTGTGAAAATAAAACATTATTTACTTTAAATCGAGAAAAGTCGTCATTATCACCGCATAATGAGATTGGATTGACAATGACATGACATGACATTACATTTTCGAACTGCTGACATTTACGGTTTATTTTATTTATAAACACCGGTTATTGAATACCTATTTGTCAGAGAGTGAATGCCAGTTTTAGGTTTATCTATTCACTACCCATAGCGTTGAAGACTACTGCCATCTAGCGAGGAATAGAAGAACTATCAAGTTAAAAAAAGCGTCAAGTGCGACTCAACAAAATTATTTTTGGGGTCCGTCATAAAGATCAAATATAATATTTTTTGACCATCTAGTTTTTCATGTTATAAAGTGGTGTAAAGACGAAGGGATAACATTGCTGTTATTCAATTGGAGTGCAATTTTAATAGTGTTGAGGAATTAAATATTAAAGTCGTTTTAAGAATGTAAGAAGTTTCATCTATTGAAGCATTTACTATATACATGGACCCCTAAAACTATTTTGATATCAACGCCACCTAGTGTACAATGATGGTACTCGGTACAACATCATCTGCTACTTACTATACATACTTTTTTATTGATAGTTATCGAAATAGATAGACGGGGAAGGGAAGGGACGTTGTTCGGCCATATTTGTTATTGTGCTCGATAGGGATTTATTTAGATCATTTGATTTTAGAATAGACTAGTTAATGTTTGTGATGTATTTTATTTCCTTATTACCTTTTCTCAAAAGTTTCTATACAGTGACATAAAAACGTACTACTTATGAATATAGTAATGCTCAGTGACTGTGGATACCCCCTGTGGTAATTCGCTGTAGTCATCCAGCGATATTTATTGAGAATTTGTGTCGATAAATCAGTTTAAAGTGGCGGGGGCGTCAAATAGCAATGGAAAAGGGGGCCGGCAAGCTGCCCCGGTCGACGTGGGGTCTCCCCTGCTCGATTGGGAAGAGGGTGACCATTTCAGTTTTGAGGACTCGGAACGTTTCGAGGGTGATTCCTTGTGCAGTTGGAGCTCGGAGCCGGAGAGTTTGTGCAACAACTGGCGAGGATGGAGAAGGCCGAACCTACAGAACTCATTCGGCAACCGTTCCGCGAAAAAGTCCGTTCAAGGTAAAGCTTTTCTGACACAGCTGATCCTTTGTTTCGATCGGCCAAAATTAGGCCAGTATTACCTAATTTCTGACAATACTTGCCTTTGTGTCCTAAAATAAACTAGTTTTATGTCATCATTTGTCGATATACATGCGTTTTGATCTTATTTTCAACGAAAGTGATGTAGTATAGTATAGGCACGTACATATTTTGTATCTACATACAAAGAACAGGTGCTGTGAAGTCATTTACCTCTGACTGGACAGAGCAGTTAATAATAATACTTTGGTTTTCAATCCCTGCTCTTTGTTGCTCAACAATCTTTGTTGCTCAAATTGGACTTTTAGTTTCACTGCAATTTACTTTTCTCAGTTAATAGAAAGTTTCATACAGTGAATCTGTACTTTCACAACTTTCACTGATTCAATTTTAATGGTCATAATTGAGACTTCTTGTAGCATTTGTCACTTAAAACTAGTCTTTAAAAGATATATAAAACTTGTAAATGATTTTTGTGTATATTTACATATTTCTTTGTTTGCATAGGGACTATGTGCATGCTTGCTCTTTCCATGCTTTTATCCTTTTAACATCTTTACCAAAAGTTGTTTTCTAATTTAAACAGAATTATCATAATTATGATATACTTAATTAATATTATGTAAAGCTTGACATTAAACTATTAATAGCAGCATAAAGACAAAATATGAGATTTAAGATAATTTAAAAATACCAAGGTATATGTTAAAGACAATATGTTGTATAATAAGTTTAACACAGTATAAACCCTGTAATGCCTGTATTTGCCTGAAACAGATAACCTTTTTAGTAATTTGACTGCTTTTACCCTTACTCTTACCTTAAGATTTCAAGCCTCCAGTTTTCTTATGTTAATTTAATGATGCTTAATAAAGAGTTCTTATGTTGTTCTTACTATATTGCTAAGCATTAAGCATTAGTCTCTCATACTGAACAATACAACAACAGAATTGGCTCTCATTATACAACTGAAGAATTTTATCAATGAGAAAGGTAATATAATTTATTGCATTTCAACACTAAAAAGGAGTAATGGGAAAACAAGGTGCTGCTATGGTGCAACATCAACATTTAGTAGTAGTTTTGTAGCACTTTTATGCTAAACATGCATAAATTCAAATGTGAGTATATAAATCACAATTCAATGTGGTCAGTATGACCAACTTTTAATAGAGGGCCAATGCCAAAATTGCGAAAAAAACATTTGGCTGTTATTTACAAATTGGCGGCATCCCACCTGCAGAAATGTATGATACAGCCAAGATTTTTATTTCATTCCGTATATTTAGTCTTACAGACTCTGTGTCTTTGTACCTATCATTACTATCAAGGGATTTTTGATTTCTAATTTAGAGTTAGGTATTTTAGTAAGATTTATTAATATATAATTAATTTAGTAATTTTTACGGTTCCGTACCTCAAAAGGAAAAAAACGGAACCCTTATATCAATTTGCTGTCGTAAATCTTAAATATTTTTACGATTGTCACTATTTCCTGATGTTACAATCCCGGAATTCCCGAACTTAAATAATTAAATAATATTTTTAAGAAGCCGACTCCATACCGATTCGGATCCCTGTTTATAAGGCCTGATAGTTATCAAAGAGTTATTACTTAGGTAATATTTACTCTGGTCAAGATCATCGAAGAAATGGAAATCTTAAGGCGAGGCCTTTGTTGCGAAGTAGACGTGTTCTTGGCCGAAATGATAATTTTGATTCTAGGGAACACATCGGCCGCCTAACTAGTTCCACTGATGACTGTTTCTATAAAAACTGTTTATTGTTACAGAGAAGACAGTATCATCTCTAAGCGAGCTAGCAGCCAAGTGCGTCGCCTGCCACATACCATTCGAGCTAGTGGAACACGTCTACCCACCCGTTCCGGAACAGCTGCAGCTCCAGATCGCATTCTGGAGCTTTCCAGACAGCGAAGATGACATCAGACTATATTCCTGTCTGGCGAATGGGTCAGCCGATGAGTTCCAGCGCGGCGAACACTTGTTCAGAGACAGAGCGGTTAAGGACGTACTACAGATTGGTAAGTTTTTGTTTCGACGTTGTAAAATTTTTGCTCCGCAACCAACACTTTAATTCTAATCAGTATAGGCAACTTATACACAAAAATACCAAGCGAAAACCTTGATTGCATATTTTTTCCGTGTATTTTTTTCATTATTTCTATGTGCTCTACCCGGAAAACCCGTCAATCGGGTCCTTTGAATAGGTGACTAGCTGACGCTGCTTATGCTGGTCCGCTGCGCTGGCTTAGCCCGTTCTTTTTGTCAATATTTTATTTAATCCCGAACTATAAATTTATTACCTAAATCTTAATGCAATAACATACGATACAATAAGTAATTAATAACATACAATTTAGGTAAGTCCTACAGACTCTAAAACACTTTTTCTGCGCAGGTTTCCACTTATCAGCCACAGTGTCGTTCAACATGCCAAGAGCGCAATTCAACGTGGCTGTGACATTCGACAGACAACGGATATCGTCATGCAACTGCACTTGCTCATCCACAGCGCACTGGTGCTCGCATATCGTCGCTGTGTGCCTCTATAGGATACATTTAGTAAGTGTTTCCTTTTGTCAGCAACACTCGTTCAACATGAGAGCAACGTGACTGTGACATTCGACAGACAACGGATATCGTCATGCAACTGTACTTACTCGTCCAAAGCGTACTTATGTTCGGATATCCTTGCTGTATGCCTCTACAGAATACATTTACCTACTAAGGCTCTATTTCAACATGTCAGCATTAGTTATTCAACATGAAAGCAACGTGGCAGTGACCTTCGAGAGACAACGGATATCGCCATGCTACTGTACTTGCTCGTTCACACCGCACGGGGGCTTGCGTATCGTTGATGTGCATCTTACAAAAAGTAAAACAACAATTTAAGATTAATTATTATACAAATCATTTTTATATGTGTATGCGTGATCGGTCTGAAAAACGATTCTTCAAATAAAAGGGCAGGCATTTTTACACTGCCTAATTTTTTATTGTGAAAACGCTACAAAAGGCTTGTAGGAGGACACCCGCGGAATAATATCACCGTAATTTCCGACTCTATTTTAACGCTCTAAAGGTTCAATATTGATGAACCGTAACTAGCTTCCACTTTACTACGACATGGCAACAAAATCGCTTTTACGTGATCGCGATTCGATTAGATATTTCAATCCAACTTCTAAGTGCTGTCGCGTAGCGCTTTCTCATGCGCGACCTTCGCGTTAAAGGCGCACTCATATCAAATGCCAATACCACATTAGTAAAATAAAAACTTGTAAAATACTGATTATAACGTGTAATATTTTTATAGGAAAAAAAAAACGGTCTGTAATGAATGGGTAAATTGGTGGTTTTTGCAATGAATTCCTGAAGCAAGCTCGAGTGGTGCCTTTTAAATTTTGTCGTTTGGAACAACTTAAGACAATTGAAGAGGCCCAGTGGTCAGTGGTGGTGGCCAAATTGTCATCATTCAGACGCGTAGATCTCAATATTAATAACAATAATATACATAAAACTTCAACACATTTTAACGTGATAACATGATTTTTAGCAATAGCTACGATACTTTTCTTTTTAAAACATAGATCCTTTTTTACATGTTTTTGGTCAGAACGTGGAAACCCTTGAATTTATAAACATGATTCTTAGTTAAATAGTTGAGTAAAAGTAATTACCGTGATACGTAATACAATGTTTTATACGATCGAACCAGTTTTTGATTGAAGATAAAGTCGGGGTCTCCAAAATGGCCATTTTGTATGCCTCAACTGCGGTACCGTTGACCTCGAAGTAGTTGCTTGCTCTTTGGAAAAGCAAAGAAATCATTAGGGCTTAAGAACTAATGATTATTGATTTTTTTATATTTTTTGTACACGGCGGGTGATCCAGATCTTCGACGTTTCGCTCTAGTCTCTAAAAACGCAATAGTCTGCCGGGCGGTCTGCGAGCTGGCATTATCACGGTGCAGTACCTATTATACGACGTCTTGGGTAATTTTTTTGCATCCGCAAACAGCGGCATGCTCACTCAAGTCAGCATTATAATCCAGTAATTGAACTGACAGCTTGTATGGAAATTTTGACAGTTTGGGAAATAATTAATAATAGGTAATTTTTTAGCGTAACGTATATATCGTGAGTCTAGTATTAAGTAGGCAACAAAATCCAACAAAATATCGTTACACGCTAATGGTCACAAATATGTACACACATGTTACAAACATTTTTGTTGTAAGATTTATATGTATATATGTTTTTTAAGCCGTTTAAAATGGGTCAGGACCAGTTTCTACCTATTAACATTTGTTTCTAGCGAAATAACACATCTATCACCCGTGCCGTACATTTTGTAGATTTAATGGTTTTACTTGAATAAGTTTTCTTCGGTTTCTCTTTTAACAGATAGAAGACAAATATGTCGTCATGTTTACATACAAGAAAACTATTTGCTATCGTTCATTTAAAAAAAACGATTTAGTTTAGTTTTTTTTTACTATTTACCTACTTCCGGAAGAAAAATTTGTAGGATTTTTGCATATATCATATATAAATATCCCATTTTAACGTAATTTGAAAAAATCAGGCTATTATAATTTAATGTCTGTCAAAACCGTATCTTTCCTGGGTTATTAACTGTTTTATGATCTTCTAGCACGCTTTTCGCCACAAACCCGGCGACCATTTTTTTCGAAGTACTCCGTGAACCTATAACTTTGGTCGGTTTTGGCTCGACTTGGAACACCCAAACAGTCGACTGCTGTTACGAATCCGGATCGTAGGCAATGTTTCCTCGGTTGAATTGCCGGCATTGCCGCAGAGTTTTGCGACACCAACTATTTAACGCGAGCCGTTTTTTGGTGTGGAATAAGTAAATCCAGCGCGAGATCATTTTTTTTACTCCTATCATGCAAAATAGTTTGAACACTAGACCCTGTAATGCTTAATGAACGCACGGTATGTCGCATGCGAATCTTCGACGATCAGTTGCCGGACAGCATCAATATTCGCCTGGGTTATGGCTGTTTTTGGTCGACTTTTACTATGCCCGTCACGAAGACTAGAGCAACCACGTTAAAATTCTAACTACGTTCCATAGCCCGGACGCATGATTCTTTCTTATTAAAAACCGTAGTCAACTATTCAAAGCACTGAATAGGCGTTAAACATCTTTTGAAGTTGTAAAAAATATCGCACGTAAATTCTCCTTCGAATTTCCATTTTCACAACTGACTTTTCTACTTTGAATGAATGAATGAATAAATGAATAACTTTATTTCAGACTTTTACATCCATATTTGGTTAGTACACAATTTAGTATTTGTTAGTAAACAGTCAGTTAAAATCGATAACAGACAATATTATAAAACTAAAACTTTCGGCCGATCTCGAGTCATTCTTTTGTTTTCGATTTCTAAAGTCATATATTTTAAGATGATACTAGTTTTTTTTTTAAATAATTACGGGTGGTTTACAAACGACGGGACTTAGGCAGCTCTCGTATAATTGAGGAGTCCTCTCTGTTTCCCGTAAATTCCATATTTAAATCAGAAATAACATCCAATTGTACACGATAGGCTTAAAGGTTTAGGTTCTCAAATGCTGAAACAAACCTAACCGCAGCATTACGCAATTCATAATAATAGAGTCCTTATGCTCACGAAACCGTCGTGAACATTTAAATCACAGGTCATATTAAAATATAACGGTAACCTTTAATGCTTCGTGTGGTGGTGTGGTGTTGGATTTCGTAACCAGTATAGTATAGCATAAGATGCCTTGAAATTTGGCATTGGTGACTCATTTTTAAAAGGGTCACGTTTTAGAGATGACTGTCTAGACGTAAACATTTTAAATAACTAAAATGTATAAAACGGCTTAGTCTTTCAAATTTAATTATAGGTATTATCACCGGTTAATGACCATACTTAAATTTACAAGTTGTATGTCTCGCGAATGTTTTGCGAGTCTTGGCTTAGAGGTAATTAAATATTAGTTTTCGACAAAATGGAACTATTCGCCTGAAATTTGTACAGTTCACAAATAAAATAATGTAATCATGAGTTTAGAATTTGAGCGAACGGGAACTTACCTCCTGGTAATAAATTGTGAAATATATGTAAACGTACATCTCAACACCTATTCTCTCGCTATCATACCTATAAGATAACATATTGATAATATATAAAAGATTTTTCTTCAACTTTCTCGTAAACAATTCGACAAGTGCAAAGCAATTTGCGAACGGCCCATATGTAGAAAGGCTTTGTTTATCTCTGAAGGTGACTGTATGAAAATTATTTTATAACCATTATTCGACTAAGAAAAATCAATGCGAACAGCGGCGAAGTCCAATTCGAACCAAAGGATGGATCAAGATGCGGAGATCAATGACATTGGTCTCAAAGATTTCCGGACCGTCGCCGCCGTCTAAGATCAGACGAATACGGGCGAATGTTTTTGGCCGACTGCCTCGTGTAAAAAATATTTTCATTGTTATGTGAAACCACGAATGTCTACATTAAAATGGGATAAAGTAGCAGCAAGCATAAATCTCTAATTTAAATACATGTTCAATTGACATAAAGTATTGTTAACAACCGTCAGTAGTTAAGAAGGTTCGAGTGAAACAATAATCAAGCAGTCAAGGTACGCTTCAAAACCATTAACAGTATGGGCATTTTCAAAAATAGGGTACCATTTCCCCTTTTTTTATAAAATATATGAATTTTTTTTTTTTAATAACCAGAATCACGAGTGCTATTGATTTAAAAAAAAAAAAGAGTCCCGCTTTTTTTGGTCAGTTTCGTAACGCAATTTTTCATACATTTTATATGGGCCGTTAGAAAACTGTAAAAAAAATTAAAGTGGAAATTCGAGGACCCCTTTTCATTAAAATGGTGCACTTTTTTCTAAAAATGGCCCGTCATACACAGTAGATTAAGAAATAGCACACACCATATACGATGATTTACGGAACCATTGCATCAGTTCAGGTAACTAACTGCAAAATATAACGGAGCTTAATTCTTTTAGGTCAAACTCTTCCTGGTGCTCTTGGCACAACTCCCAGATAAGATATAACGTAGGAATCATTAATTATAGAGCAATGTCAACGGTATACTAACTGTTATTTGATATGCATTAGTCAGTACTTAGCAGTTCTCGGCTTGATCTTTGGTGGTGCATTTGCAATACTTACCATTTCCCAAAAAATAATGAGTATTTAGGTAGCTATACTTTATTCGGAATTTTAATTATTTAAAATTCATTGATTGAAGTAATGTACCAATGATATAATTTTATAGATACAATATATTGTACCTTATTGACCGAGTAACATATTTATTACACACTTTAGATCCAAATGTAATAAATAACATTTAGTGAACATTTTAATTCATTAAAAAATTTAGTTAGAATCGTCTGGCTAGATGGCAGAGGATAAACGCGTGACCGTATTTTGAAGAGATGATTCTTATGTCAATCGATTCGTGAGTGTCACTACAAACATTACAGTACGTTATCAAAATTCAAATATAGAGACCATCAGCCGCCATTCTTATTTTGGTGTCATCGTCGAATACCAGTTTTTTTTATAATTTTGAATTATGACAATCAAGTTTTTTAATTCTAAGTTTAAAATGTATTTATTAAAACCACGTTTCTCTTTTAGCCAACACAAGTATGCCTCAGAGCGCCAGTCTCAGAGTCCCTCCAAAGACTCAGACGGGACCAGCTGCAGAAGTTCGCCCAATACCTTATATCGGAACTACCTCGACAAGTGCTACCCACTGCTCAGCGTATACTGGACGAGTTACTATCAGCTCAGCCGAACCAGATTAATACGACCTGCGGGGCGCCCGACCCGACCGCTGGGGCGTCAGCGTACGAGTACACGTCGTGGTTCCTTGACGAGAAGACGCTGCACAACAATATTAACAAGATTTTAGTCAAGTTTTGTGTTCCTGCTCCAATAGTCTTTAGGTAAGTTTCTGTTAGGTTTCGCGGTTCATTACTGTTCTGTCCACAATGTCCACTACTCGTGCTCGCCGCGAGAGTTTCCTTCTTCTTCCACGGCTCAACGAGCCTGAGGTCGCTTTGGCAACTAATCCCAAGAGTTGGCGTAAGCGCTAGTTTTACGTAAGCTACTGCCATCCGACCTTCCAACCCAGAGGGTAAACTAGGTCTTATTAGTAGTCCGGTTTCATATACCGCAAGAGTTTCCATATACCTATTTGCGTGTTGAGTGCTTGATGATTTTAAATAGAAAACAGCTAATACTAAATTACACACACCTACAAACTTGTTTGTTTTCTTTTTGCAACATTCTGTTGCTCAAACAGAACTATTGTATTTTTCAATTTAACAAATTCTTATAAGTATATCGTATGGTTTTCTTGTTAATAATAACAATGTAGGGAGATTTTGACATTCATCCCATTTACAACATTACAAAACTTCCTGTAACCTATATTGACACGTGTTTTATCATATTATGACAAAACAATTGCGTATTAAGTTGCATTGCAACCACATAACGGGAATTATAATATTGCTACCTATGCATTACTGAGAAATATGGCCATTGACATTAACCGGAACTGAATGAATAATCCGATTTGAACTCACGGGAAACTGAATGAATGAATAACAAAAAGAGATGAATAAAGTATTTTTGAATAAATTTACATGGTGACCTTTTGAATCTTGTCCACTTTATATACGACATATCAGAGGCATTGACATCTGCACATGAATCGGCATTTGATGTGTTATCAATGTTATCGTTGTAGCGAAATTTATAGAAAATAAAGCTTAGATTTTGCATGCTTATATGAGTAAGTCTGCATTTGTAGGGTTCCGTACCCTTATAGGCTCACTTTGTTGGCCGTCCGTCCGTCCGTTCGTCTGTCTGTCTGTCAAGACCCTTCACCTGGGGAAGGTGTAGAGGTAGCAAGTTGAAATGAATACCACATCCAAAAGTCTGCAGTCCCCTTAAATCGGTGAAAAAACAAACCTCTACGTCAACGCAATCAAGATATACGGTCGTTCATGTCGCATTTCCTATACTTTTGCAATGGGAATCAAAATGTATAGGGCACTTCCCGTTGACCTAGAATCACGAAATATGGGAAGAAGCAAGAGCTTGTAGCACAAGTACAGATCAAATCCTAAAACCGTATAAGTGCCACACACTGAGAGTTCCGTGCCACCAGTATTTTCAAGTAGTCATAAACCAAGTCATAAATAGGGCAGCATCCTTTGTGCTTCACGAGGTTTTTCAAATTTTAACTCATTATCAATCTTTCAGTGACGTAAACTACCTAAGCACGAGCGCGCCACCTGCTGCGGCGGAATGGTCGTCCCTTCTCCGACCTTTACGAGGCAGGGAACCGGAGGGCATGTGGAACTTGCTCTCCATAGTGCGCGAGATGTTTAAACGTAGTGACAGGAACGCTATACCGCTTCTTGAGATCATTACTGAAGAGGTCATGGCTTGTGAACAGGTAAGTCGAAATTATACATATGAATCAATTTTTGTATTTAGCAGAGACGTCTGTGAACGAAATTCACAATTTTATAATGAAAGAAAAATTGAAAATTCAAATCAAGTGTTTAACACTTTCGGTTAATGTTTCCCTAAGGCGTATAACCAAATGAAAGAAATAGTGGAAACATTCGCCGGAGTCGATCGGGCGTCGATAGTTCAATTGGCAGAGCGTTCTGATCGGTGTTCAGAGAGGTCGTGGGTTCAAAATTCAGCTCGACGCGGGGAATTTTTCCATTTTTCTTTCAATTATAAAATTATACATATGGTTGTTCTGTTTCCGGCTTTTACGATGCAAAGAGTCGGACGACATGTGGAATCTGTACTTGTTAGTGCTTTTAATTCAACTCGAATCAGGTTCCTTTTCAACTCGAATCAACTCCATAAGGTACTGACACTACTGACTCTGACGCCGTTTTTGATTCGTGCGAGTCAAGGTCAACTCTTCGAGTCAGCTCAGCGATGGGCCGCCGCGAATGGCAAGGCGAGTTAACGCGGGTTTCAACTCGAATCAATTCGAGTGACAGGAATGCTCTACCGCTTGTGGAGATCATTACTGAAGAGGTCATAGTTTCAACGTCGAAGTATTATTTATGCCAGTAAACGCAGCAACAACGAATTTCGGGTCGTCGTTTACAAATATAAGCTTGTATATAGTAAGTACCTATAAACTTACAGAAATTAAAAGCGGATACTCTATTTTTTTCCGTGCTTTTAATTACGGGGTTGAGATCAGAGGAGCATGCATCTTTTGTTCATAAAAGTTGTATCGCTTTTGGAGATAAATATCGTTCAACGTCTTTACGTTGAACGATGTTACTGCTGTGCTGTGTGGCTGAAAAGTCAGCCACACAGCTATGAATACAGCCAAAGTGCCAAAAATATGTATACAGGACTTTATTACCTGAGCATTAAGGTCTGGCTGTATTAATAGCTGTGTGGCTGACTGTAACTATTGTTGGTCGATTAACAATAAAATCGGTTAATAAGAAATTGACTAATTCTATCATCAAGAAGGAATGGGGGTGTGGCATGCAGTGGGTTTAGTTTGAGTGGGCACAGTAATGAATAGTGTCTGTTTGTTTAGATAATAGTGTGGTGGTACAGCACCAAGGCGGCGCTGGTGGCGTGGGGCGGCGGCGGCAAGCACGGCGGCAGCGGCAACTCCGCCGCGCAGCACGCCTGCTCCTCCCTGTGCGACGAGGTACACTACACACTACACTACACTACACACTGCACTCTCTACTAGTACGTTTAGATAATAGTGTGGTGGTACAGCACCAAGGCGGCGCTGGTGGCGTGGGGCGGCGGCGGCAAGCACGGCGGCAGCGGCAACTCCGCCGCGCAGCACGCCTGCTCCTCCCTGTGCGACGAGGTACACTACACACTACACTACACTACACACTGCACTCTCTACTAGTACGTTTAGATAATAGTGTGGTGGTACAGCACCAAGGCGGCGCTGGTGGCGTGGGGCGGCGGCGGCAAGCACGGCGGCAGCGGCAACTCCGCCGCGCAGCACGCCTGCTCCTCCCTGTGCGACGAGGTACACTACACACTACACTACACTACACACTGCACTCTCTACTAGTACGTTTAGATAATAGTGTGGTGGTACAGCACCAAGGCGGCGCTGGTGGCGTGGGGCGGCGGCGGCAAGCACGGCGGCAGCGGCAACTCCGCCGCGCAGCACGCCTGCTCCTCCCTGTGCGACGAGGTACACTACACACTACACTACACTACACACTGCACTCTCTACTAGTACGTTTAGATAATAGTGTGGTGGTACAGCACCAAGGCGGCGCTGGTGGCGTGGGGCGGCGGCGGCAAGCACGGCGGCAGCGGCAACTCCGCCGCGCAGCACGCCTGCTCCTCCCTGTGCGACGAGGTACACTACACACTACACTACACTACACACTGCACTCTCTACTAGTACGTTTAGATAATAGTGTGGTGGTACAGCACCAAGGCGGCGCTGGTGGCGTGGGGCGGCGGCGGCAAGCACGGCGGCAGCGGCAACTCCGCCGCGCAGCACGCCTGCTCCTCCCTGTGCGACGAGGTACACTACACACTACACTACACTACACACTGCACTCTCTACTAGTACGTTTAGATAATAGTGTGGTGGTACAGCACCAAGGCGGCGCTGGTGGCGTGGGGCGGCGGCGGCAAGCACGGCGGCAGCGGCAACTCCGCCGCGCAGCACGCCTGCTCCTCCCTGTGCGACGAGGTACACTACACACTACACTACACTACACACTGCACTCTCTACTAGTACGTTTAGATAATAGTGTGGTGGTACAGCACCAAGGCGGCGCTGGTGGCGTGGGGCGGCGGCGGCAAGCACGGCGGCAGCGGCAACTCCGCCGCGCAGCACGCCTGCTCCTCCCTGTGCGACGAGGTACACTACACACTACACTACACACTGCACTCTCTACTAGTACACTTTATCGCGTGGGATTAAGATTTACTGTCGTCAAATTACAGTGTCAACGATGGTTCGTACTGCGGCCGAACAAAATGTTAATGTCACTTAATTTAAGAGCCCATTTACATTGCGTTTATTAATAGCTATATATACACGAAAATTCCGAAGCGCTTGCTGTAATTTACATTTCATTTTTTATTTTCAATTATTGTTTATACCAATGTATTTTTAACAGGTTGTGGTACTTTGGCGTCTCGCTGCTCTAAACCCCGGCCTGGCTCCGCACGAACGCGATACGTTGCATGAGCAGTTCACTCAGTGGCACATGAAAGTTTTGGACAAGGTAAGCTATTTTTATACCAATTGCAGTAAATGTGTCATGTTGAGTTTGGAAATATGATAGTAATATGAAGTATGTACTCACAAGTATGTTATGAACTTCTACATTTCTAAGAACAACGCTTAAGGAGCTGACTACACCTAATTCATGTTTTACAGATTTTTTTAAAGAGGAGCTATTTTTGTTTTAATACAATATCCCTAGACGGAGCCGATTTTTAATTTAACAAAAACGACTCGATAGAAAATAATTTAAAAGGTTGGTATTAAATTGTGAGCGTCAGACTGGCGGGTGGACCTGGGGGATTGGAATGAATTTGAGCCTGAAATTTGGTACTTTTTGGGTACTATTTAGTATTAAATAGTGCCCAAAAAGTACCAAATTACGTACCTCTAACAAAACTCTTTCTACCTCTCCTGGAAAGGAGATATCTTAAAATATAGGCCCACCCGCTAACCTGACGTCAGCATGACGGGTGGACCATTAGAAAATGTACAAACCCGCGTTATGTTTCATGATTTGAATATAATAATTTGATACCTCCTGTGTACCTCTAAAAACAAGTATCATTTTAGAAATAAACCTTAGGCTGAATGAGTAAATAAAATTATGCAAAGCCATTTTGGATTTTTTGCAAAAAAACGTATCTTCTCTTTTAATAGGGCGCATAAATCGTAAGCGCTGCGAAGATACTGCTTTTTTATGGTTATGAGCATATAGTGTCTATTAAAACCCTTTTTATATTGTGACGGACGGTAAAAAACGGAACCTTACACTGAGCACGGCTCGACATGGTCTTTGCCGGATTTTATTTTACTATAATTATTTACGTGTTTTTTCCTTCTAAAACAGTCCGGCCAGTGATTTTGCTATATCTTTTACTCCGATACAAATAGACAGTTTGCGCTGACTTGGCTCTTGTCAGTTCCTTAAAGTCGTAAATTTCTAAGCTTTAGACGGCCTCTTTTTTTTTTGTAGTCTAAAATCTCTCTTCAAACAGGTCGCCAAAAACCGCAACAATCACATGGGGAGCTCATCATCGCACGCGCGCCACACGCGGACGCACTCCCACCCGCCCTACATCAACGGGATATCCGAGAACGAGGTGTTCCCCGGCTTCCAGCCCGCCATGGAAGCTTGCTATCTAGAGTGGGATGATTATCAGATCCCTGGAGTGACTTACACTAAGGACTTGAACCCGCTGTACCACAGCCCGTTCACCATATTCCGACATGCTGAGAAACAGACTGATGTGCATCAGGTTAGTATACTGTTTTATACACTGAACTAATACTAGTATGATAAGAATGCTTGTCAAACATTGAAAACTTAACCAAAACCGCAAAGGTGTCAACTATCATTGATAAACTTAAAATCGAAATTAATATATGATTAAGTGCATTATTCTCCTTAGTAGCATTATAAACCGAGGCGCATCCACACACCACATCTCTTAAACATAACTTTTCAGATGTTTAACGCCGATAACCTTATATTCTCGTTTCATTAAGGGGGCGTACCTATAGCAAGCTCAAAAATGGCTCAGTTTTTAAAATGATCTTTTGCACTCGTTAAAATCACTACATACTATAAACAAAGTCGCTTCCCGCTGTATGTATGTATGCTTAAATCTTTACTCCGCAACGGATTTTTATGCGATTTAATGGATAGTGATTCAAGAGGAAGGTTTACATTTACATGTATAATAATAACCCGTGCGAAGACGGGGCGGATCGCTAGTATTCATATAAAAATGGCTTCTCTTTTGCTCACTTTGTTATTCATTATGAGCGCCTAATCATACCTCTATGGTTTTATATGAGGTAATACAAGTTTCAATATAAAAAACGGGTCACTTGGGTCAATTTAGTAGTCTTCAATGTTTCAATTCATCAAAATATCACAGGGATTTTTAGATCTCTATAAAGTGATGCCGAAAGTGCCAATTGATCTTATGTTCTAGATGTAACATCTCAAGCAATCCCAGTTAGCATAAAACTGTCTGTATAGTTAATGATTTGGTATAATTTAAGGTGAACTCGTCAAAAGCAGTATTAAACAACGAGATGTCTTTGAGCTACCGTCTCACCAACCCAGACCCTCATCGCATGCACCGGGCCAGGATCAATGTGGACTTGGCCATCCCAGGACCATCAGGACAAGTGAGTAATTTGATATTAACCTGAAAACTAAAGAATAGTACCTTCAAGCACGGAAGCTTCAAGGAGGGATCGGCGTACCGTTTCCCTTCTGCCCAAAAAAATATCAAATCTATCTATCAAAAATAGATCGAAGTGTGCAAAGTTTGTAAATGTAGTTGTATCATTGTCTGTGTTAGTGTCGTCATTAAATACTACTTTATGTATGTGTGAGAAGTACGTCTGTGTACACCTTTCCCCACGCCAAAAGTGATAGAATAATTTGTACAGTAAGATTGCATGTTGCCGTCTTCCCTCCAACGTGTTGGAAGACCGTGTTGCTCGAAGGTTAGCACAGAATCGTGATCAGTGGCATACAAGAGAGGCTTATGCTCAGCAGTAGGTGATAAACGGCTATTATGATGAATGTGGGAAACCGAAGATGACCTTGACGGTTAAAATGACTGGAGGAAAGTTTTTAATCAAAATAAATCACAAAAAAAATCTGTTAAGGCAGGCAATAAAATTTAACAGGCAATTTTTTTCTTATACCTACAAATGTACAAATATAACTACGAATTTGATTACAATTGAATAAGGGTTTGAACAATATATAATTATTAAAGACAAATTATTCTTATTGAAATAATGTTTAATATACATAGTGTACTACACAATACGTTTCTGCGAAAAGTTTCGTCTAAAAAGTATGTGATTTAAAATTCATTCGCGATATTTCTTTTTTTCCCGATTTATCTCTGATTATAATTTGATCGTGTTTATTATTGAATTATTCCGAAAGCGCTCTGAGCAAGTGACAGTTTTCAAACTAAGTATAATATGCAACAAGTCTAAATTGGTATACTTAACATTACATAATTTTGAAATCGTTTACTTTCTTTGCAGCAAGCTTGTGGGTCGGGTGAGGGCAACAGTGATCAACCGGGACCCAGTGATGGAAACCATTCCAGTGTTTCATCTGAAGGTAATTCCTGATTGACACATATTTGTTTCTGTGCTTTATCTACTCTACTGTATCGCTGTAGAAAAAGCGTTAGATCTTTTCATAAATTTACAGTAGTCTGCTGCTTTTGCAGTCAGCCTTCATTGAGACACTCAATGGTCATTCACTTCATGCTTCAGGTTTCTGCGAGAACGAAGAAGAGATCCTAGTGGCAAGCGGTGTGGACACCGACTCGCAGGAATCCAGCTCACCGGCGGTGTCGTCCGACGATGCCGCTCGTCGCGTTTCCAACGACGACTCGGTCTCTGACGACGACTGCAACTTGTACTTCTATGACACTGCCGCTGCTAGGAGAGCTGTGTCCGGCGAGGGCACCAGTGGCACTGCTGTGGTGAGTATTATCACAAATCGATTATACAAGATTTGTTTCAAGAAGTAAGGAATTCGAGCAGATAAATGGTGTACAGACCTTGGTCGGTAAATAAGAAAGCCTCAGATCAGATGTTTGTCGTTCTCAGCTTCGCTTTACAATTACACGAGATCTGAGACATTTGTTAGTGTACATGCCTCGGTACGTAACGTAGTATATGTTTTCTCAAACATGATCCGAAATGTATGCATTTATGTCACGAAATGAAGATATGAAGTTTCTTGTTTATGGCTTCCCACATTTACTTCTTGGCCGTAGGCCGTGAAGTAATGTATGGCGTAAGTAAGAACGCAACATTATTGTCCGCTGCTCTAACTTTTTAAATTTGCCTACTAACACTAAACTGACAAAGGAAAAAATACACACAGCCAACGACCGATATACTTCGACATAAAAAAAAATCTATGTTTCTATGTATATTTATGTGCGGTTAAACATGGTGCTTGAATAGCTCATTCAAATTGCATCTTTAAAAAATAAAAAGGCAAATTAAACTAATTTAATATTTCTCACAATGTTTGAGAAAAGCACTATACAAGCTTCGGCCGGAAGAGAGATTGCAGGACTTGTTTTATTTGTCTACGATTCGGCCGTCTTACACAAAGTCGTCCTGCAATCCCTTACTTCACGGCCTACTGTACTATTATTTCAGGCATGCTCCGCGGCGGCCACGGCGGGCTGGGAGTGCGGCTGGGAGGTGTCGTTCGCGCGCGCGGAGGGCCTGCAGGCGCACGGGCACGCGCGCGAGGCCTGCGCGCTCGGCGCCAGGCTCGCCAGGGAGCTGCTGGCCAGGCCGCCGGCACTAGGTATATGTTTACTCCAGGCATGCTCCGCCGCAGCCACGGCGGGCTGGGAGTGCGGCTGGGAGGTGTCGTTCGCGCGCGCGGAGGGCCTGCAGGCGCACGGGCACGCGCGCGAGGCCTGCGCGCTCGGCGCCAGGCTCGCCAGGGAGCTGCTGGCCAGGCCGCCGGCACTAGGTATATGTTTACTCCAGGCATGCTCCGCCGCAGCCACGGCGGGCTGGGAGTGCGGCTGGGAGGTGTCGTTCGCGCGCGCGGAGGGCCTGCAGGCGCACGGGCACGCGCGCGAGGCCTGCGCGCTCGGCGCCAGGCTCGCCAGGGAGCTGCTGGCCAGGCCGCCGGCACTAGGTATATGTTTACTCCAGGCATGCTCCGCCGCAGCCACGGCGGGCTGGGAGTGCGGCTGGGAGGTGTCGTTCGCGCGCGCGGAGGGCCTGCAGGCGCACGGGCACGCGCGCGAGGCCTGCGCGCTCGGCGCCAGGCTCGCCAGGGAGCTGCTGGCCAGGCCGCCGGCACTAGGTATATGTTTACTCCAGGCATGCTCCGCCGCAGCCACGGCGGGCTGGGAGTGCGGCTGGGAGGTGTCGTTCGCGCGCGCGGAGGGCCTGCAGGCGCACGGGCACGCGCGCGAGGCCTGCGCGCTCGGCGCCAGGCTCGCCAGGGAGCTGCTGGCCAGGCCGCCGGCACTAGGTATATGTTTACTCCAGGCATGCTCCGCCGCAGCCACGGCGGGCTGGGAGTGCGGCTGGGAGGTGTCGTTCGCGCGCGCGGAGGGCCTGCAGGCGCACGGGCACGCGCGCGAGGCCTGCGCGCTCGGCGCCAGGCTCGCCAGGGAGCTGCTGGCCAGGCCGCCGGCACTAGGTATATGTTTACTCCAGGCATGCTCCGCCGCAGCCACGGCGGGCTGGGAGTGCGGCTGGGAGGTGTCGTTCGCGCGCGCGGAGGGCCTGCAGGCGCACGGGCACGCGCGCGAGGCCTGCGCGCTCGGCGCCAGGCTCGCCAGGGAGCTGCTGGCCAGGCCGCCGGCACTAGGTATATGTTTACTCCAGGCATGCTCCGCCGCAGCCACGGCGGGCTGGGAGTGCGGCTGGGAGGTGTCGTTCGCGCGCGCGGAGGGCCTGCAGGCGCACGGGCACGCGCGCGAGGCCTGCGCGCTCGGCGCCAGGCTCGCCAGGGAGCTGCTGGCCAGGCCGCCGGCACTAGGTATATGTTTACTCCAGGCATGCTCCGCCGCAGCCACGGCGGGCTGGGAGTGCGGCTGGGAGGTGTCGTTCGCGCGCGCGGAGGGCCTGCAGGCGCACGGGCACGCGCGCGAGGCCTGCGCGCTCGGCGCCAGGCTCGCCAGGGAGCTGCTGGCCAGGCCGCCGGCACTAGGTATATGTTTACTCCAGGCATGCTCCGCCGCAGCCACGGCGGGCTGGGAGTGCGGCTGGGAGGTGTCGTTCGCGCGCGCGGAGGGCCTGCAGGCGCACGGGCACGCGCGCGAGGCCTGCGCGCTCGGCGCCAGGCTCGCCAGGGAGCTGCTGGCCAGGCCGCCGGCACTAGGTATATGTTTACTCCAGGCATGCTCCGCCGCAGCCACGGCGGGCTGGGAGTGCGGCTGGGAGGTGTCGTTCGCGCGCGCGGAGGGCCTGCAGGCGCACGGGCACGCGCGCGAGGCCTGCGCGCTCGGCGCCAGGCTCGCCAGGGAGCTGCTGGCCAGGCCGCCGGCACTAGGTATATGTTTACTCCAGGCATGCTCCGCCGCAGCCACGGCGGGCTGGGAGTGCGGCTGGGAGGTGTCGTTCGCGCGCGCGGAGGGCCTGCAGGCGCACGGGCACGCGCGCGAGGCCTGCGCGCTCGGCGCCAGGCTCGCCAGGGAGCTGCTGGCCAGGCCGCCGGCACTAGGTATATGTTTACTCCAGGCATGCTCCGCCGCAGCCACGGCGGGCTGGGAGTGCGGCTGGGAGGTGTCGTTCGCGCGCGCGGAGGGCCTGCAGGCGCACGGGCACGCGCGCGAGGCCTGCGCGCTCGGCGCCAGGCTCGCCAGGGAGCTGCTGGCCAGGCCGCCGGCACTAGGTATATGTTTACTCCAGGCATGCTCCGCCGCAGCCACGGCGGGCTGGGAGTGCGGCTGGGAGGTGTCGTTCGCGCGCGCGGAGGGCCTGCAGGCGCACGGGCACGCGCGCGAGGCCTGCGCGCTCGGCGCCAGGCTCGCCAGGGAGCTGCTGGCCAGGCCGCCGGCACTAGGTATATGTTTACTCCAGGCATGCTCCGCCGCAGCCACGGCGGGCTGGGAGTGCGGCTGGGAGGTGTCGTTCGCGCGCGCGGAGGGCCTGCAGGCGCACGGGCACGCGCGCGAGGCCTGCGCGCTCGGCGCCAGGCTCGCCAGGGAGCTGCTGGCCAGGCCGCCGGCACTAGGTATATGTTTACTCCAGGCATGCTCCGCCGCAGCCACGGCGGGCTGGGAGTGCGGCTGGGAGGTGTCGTTCGCGCGCGCGGAGGGCCTGCAGGCGCACGGGCACGCGCGCGAGGCCTGCGCGCTCGGCGCCAGGCTCGCCAGGGAGCTGCTGGCCAGGCCGCCGGCACTAGGTATATGTTTACTCCAGGCATGCTCCGCCGCAGCCACGGCGGGCTGGGAGTGCGGCTGGGAGGTGTCGTTCGCGCGCGCGGAGGGCCTGCAGGCGCACGGGCACGCGCGCGAGGCCTGCGCGCTCGGCGCCAGGCTCGCCAGGGAGCTGCTGGCCAGGCCGCCGGCACTAGGTATATGTTTACTCCAGGCATGCTCCGCCGCAGCCACGGCGGGCTGGGAGTGCGGCTGGGAGGTGTCGTTCGCGCGCGCGGAGGGCCTGCAGGCGCACGGGCACGCGCGCGAGGCCTGCGCGCTCGGCGCCAGGCTCGCCAGGGAGCTGCTGGCCAGGCCGCCGGCACTAGGTATATGTTTACTCCAGGCATGCTCCGCCGCAGCCACGGCGGGCTGGGAGTGCGGCTGGGAGGTGTCGTTCGCGCGCGCGGAGGGCCTGCAGGCGCACGGGCACGCGCGCGAGGCCTGCGCGCTCGGCGCCAGGCTCGCCAGGGAGCTGCTGGCCAGGCCGCCGGCACTAGGTATATGTTTACTCCAGGCATGCTCCGCCGCAGCCACGGCGGGCTGGGAGTGCGGCTGGGAGGTGTCGTTCGCGCGCGCGGAGGGCCTGCAGGCGCACGGGCACGCGCGCGAGGCCTGCGCGCTCGGCGCCAGGCTCGCCAGGGAGCTGCTGGCCAGGCCGCCGGCACTAGGTATATGTTTACTCCAGGCATGCTCCGCCGCAGCCACGGCGGGCTGGGAGTGCGGCTGGGAGGTGTCGTTCGCGCGCGCGGAGGGCCTGCAGGCGCACGGGCACGCGCGCGAGGCCTGCGCGCTCGGCGCCAGGCTCGCCAGGGAGCTGCTGGCCAGGCCGCCGGCACTAGGTATATGTTTACTCCAGGCATGCTCCGCCGCAGCCACGGCGGGCTGGGAGTGCGGCTGGGAGGTGTCGTTCGCGCGCGCGGAGGGCCTGCAGGCGCACGGGCACGCGCGCGAGGCCTGCGCGCTCGGCGCCAGGCTCGCCAGGGAGCTGCTGGCCAGGCCGCCGGCACTAGGTATATGTTTACTCCAGGCATGCTCCGCCGCAGCCACGGCGGGCTGGGAGTGCGGCTGGGAGGTGTCGTTCGCGCGCGCGGAGGGCCTGCAGGCGCACGGGCACGCGCGCGAGGCCTGCGCGCTCGGCGCCAGGCTCGCCAGGGAGCTGCTGGCCAGGCCGCCGGCACTAGGTACACGCGACTAAATGAGGATTACCGCGACTCGATTTTCCGCTAGGGGCGCTAGTGGAACGTGGGTCCTGCGGGAACATTTCAAACGTCACTTTGACAATTCTCTCATACTGACACAGGACCCACGCATGAATGGCGCCGCTTGGTGAGCGACAATACGGTAGCTCCCATTGTATTGCCGGTTTATTCATGAACTCACATATGCGGGTTTGCATTTTTACTAACGCAGCCTACCGTATACTTTTAACTGCCGCGTAGAGGTTATGCTACTTTTACTTCCACTTAATATTGGCCGATCGCTGCGAACGATTGTCGCCGCCGCTCGAAGTCAAAGCTGGCCGTTGTTTTTAACCCAAAATGGAATAAATACCGTTATAACCGTATCTAAAATGTATCAAACTCTTTTAAAATCCGGAACAGTTAAAGCTATTTAACAATTTTGGTAGTCTTGATGGATCTTAGATATATTTCAAATCACAAGATGTCGTTGTTTACTTACTGCGATTTTTCGTAATTTAAAGTTTATTTGTGTAACGTTTATAAAATAATTTGCGAAGGAAGTAATAGATTTTTGAATTTGATTCAGGCTCGAACACAGGCAGCGGCAACAGCCACGACCCGCGGAAGGCGCGGCGCCGCCACGTGCCGTCCCCGCGGCTCTGCGCGGCGAGCCACCGGCTGTCGTGCCTGGCTTCGGCCACGTTGGCCAAATGCGCCTTCTTATGTACCGTAAGTTTTTTTTTTAAACATGATCGAAAATGTATGCATTTATGTCACGAAATGAAAACATGAAGTTTCTTGTTTACGGCTCCCCCCATTTACTTCTTGGCCGGCGGCCGTGAAGTAATGTATGGCGAAAATATGAACGAAACATTATTGTCCGCTGCTCTAACTTTTTTAATTTGCGTACTAACACTAAACTGACAAAGGAAAAATTACATATAGCCAACGACCACTAGATACTTGCGACATTAAAAAAACAAATTCTATGGTTATATGTATATTTATGTGCGTTTAAACATGGTGCTCGAATAGCTTATTCAAATTACATCTTTAAAAAATAAAAAAGGAGGCAAATTAAACTTTTTTTCCTTATTAACTATTTACCTGGTAGTTATTTTAATTTTAATATTTCCTCACAATGTTTGAGAAAAGCACTATACAAGCCTCGGCCGGAAGAGAGATTGCAGGACTTGTTTAATCCGGCCTCGTCTACGACTCGGCCATCTACCACAAACTCATCCTTCAATCTCTTACTTCACGGCCTCTGCAGTAATGTACTTTTACATATTTGTCAATTATTTTTATTGTTTTATGTTTAAGATATGAGAGACTATTTCCGGAAGGGCTAGTATGGTTGCCATTTTATCGGCTATAACGCTATGCGTCACTTTCGCAGTTACAAACTTGTTAGAAAGTGACAGCCATAGTGATAAACCCTATCGTACTAGACTAGCTGCACTCCAAAAATTGCTAGTCTATCCAAGGTCAAGTGAGTCAATAAAAGGCGAATGAATGCCACTATTCATAAGTTATATTAGCAAGGCCTGTTCCTAAAATAGAAGGCATTTTTTGTGTTAAGTAAACTAAAAATAGAAGCAATGCATAATCTACAAAGGTATCACGCATCGAGAGTCAGACCAAGCTAAGTTCGCATCGATTTTGATATTAGATATTGCGAAGTGTTATTAAAACGTCAAATTACTATGAAATTATGACGTTTACTCAACATTTTCGTAGTCTGTGTTATCAAAATCGACGCAAACACCTAGTTAAGTCGGACTCATTAAAAATACTAACATTATCTACCCTCTTACAGGTCCTAGCAGAATTCAGCGAGCACCACGAACTAGCGTTCCGTGTAGGGCTCTTCGCCCTTGAAATGGCGCGGCCTCCTGCAAGCACTAAAGCCCTAGAGGTCAAGCTGAATAACCAGGAGACTGAGCTGGTGGCGCTGCTGAAGAAACTCCCTACTGGGCCTGATCAACTAGCCTTGGCTAGGGAGAAAGCTGAGCAATTACGGGACGGCATGCTCAGGTAAGATGTTGTATGTGTTGAGATTAGAGATGGGCCGAATATGGACTTTGCCGAATACGAATATTCGGCCGAACATTCGGTTGCGCTATATCGCTAGAAAAAGGTGTTGACAGATCCGCGCGTGTTTCGCATCCCTCTATATACATGGAGATCGTAACATAATCTCACGATTTTTTTATTTAGCTCTGATTTTTTTATATGTTGGATATGACTAAGGAAGGCGTAATGACAATCCCAAGTTTTTGGCCTCGGAAGCACTCCATCATTGTAAAATAATAAAAAGTGTTGTATAGGGATGGAGTAAAATTTTAAGTGTGAAACTTTGTTTATGGTCTCTTTATTTAAATATAAGAAAAGTGTTTCCAGTGTTTTCACAGTTTTTACGAAATAATAGTATTTAAATTTTGACGCATTTCTCTTCTTGGTAGTTCCTTAGAATGCTGAAATAGGATGTAATTATCCGATGAATTACGAAACAATTTACGCTAGTTATTTATTTATCGAATTTTCGGCCCATCTCTAGTTGAGATATTGTTATTGACATGTGTATGGGTTCGGAGACGAGCCACTGTGGATATCAGCTTGCTTTATGAATGAAGTAGAGATGCACAGATGACAATAAAACGGTACTACGGGGCCTCTACTGGAGTTGGTTAGAGAAGGTGAAGCAACTGCGACCGGGAACAAATGGCCTTAGATAAAACGCAGACCCAGAGCAGTTCTTCGAGTCAAGTATAATCCCGTCATCTAGGTAAAACTACTACAGATGTAGTGCATAATGTTTTGCCCCTCATATTTTTACGGAAACGCCCGATCGTGTCATGCTATTTCAGTCAGTGTCAGTATTAAAGTACCGAAGCCGATTGAAGTAGCATGATAAAACGAGCGTGTCCGAGAAAATTTGAGGGCAAAACATTATGCATTATATCTGTATTTGTGCTGTTGTTGATGTGGTTTTTTTTTACAGAAATAGAGGGCCCGCCTTGCTACCTATCGCGTTGGCAAGTTTCCTCTTTGACGTCCTAGTTTTATCTGCAACTGACAAGGAAAATAAGCATCCGGTAAGTAGACAACTTTAATTGAAATTGTATTTTCACTTCTCTTGCTCGAAAACTTCGACTTTGAGTCGAGGCTAGGCGACATAAAATCGCTTTTTATGCTCTAGAGCACAAAGTAAAATCGGGTTAGAAAACCGCTCCCAAGCATGGCAAGCTTGGATGTTTAATTTTCAACAATTTAAATTGAAATAAACCTAATATTTTCCTCCCAATCGAAGTGAAAAGCAGAGTGTATATCTCGGGCGTAACTACCCATTTTATCCTCTACTGTATTGCTTCGGCTAGAATGGGGTAATTTATGCCCTTGTCATACAATCTACTACTCTCCCTAGGCTCGGCAGCCTTCAGACGAAGCTCTGGGCTTCGAGGCAGCAGTGGCGGCTCTGGGCCTCAAGGCGAACGTGTCAGAGGCCGAACATCCATTACTCTGCGAGGGCACGAGGCGCCAGCGCGGGGAGTTGGCGCTGACGCTGCTGGCCTTCTACAAGGACGACTCCGTCAAGCTGGCCAGGATCATGAACAAGGTTTGTAATGTAAGGGAAGTTGTCACTATTGAATGTTTGTGCATACACATGTAACATTCGATGTACTCCTTCATACCTGTTGTTTTTTATGCCTGGAAAGTTTGTTTTTTATTTTCGTATTGCGTTTTTAATGTTGCTAATGCGATTTTTAGTTTACTATTTTGTTGTACTGCTGTTGGTGTTCTAAATAAATAATATAAGTAGCGGTGTTGATTTCGGATAACCAAGGGAAGAATCTCAAATAGCTGGTGATGATTCCGGAAGAAAAGTAAGTAAGTAAGTATAGGATTTGTTGTTAGTTCGACCGTCTCTCTCAAGATTCTTTAAATTTAGGGAACGCGTAGAGGTAACAGTTAAGTGCCTTAGGGCATAAATGGCCCAGCATCCTTTGTCCGGAACCCTCGTTGGGCGAGTCCGACTCGCACTTAGCCGGTTTTTGTTTGTAACACTAATATATGGACGGCATACGTTCAATTTTATAAGAGCGTGAAAGATGGCGGTTACCGATTCTAATCTATTGAATTTCACCGTAGAATCCCAGAGGGTGTGATCAGTTTTGTGAGGAATTTCTGTTATCCGATTTAATATACAAACATTTTTGTGAAAGTTAAAGTATTCGACTCAGCTAGACTGGCTTTAGCTCACTAAATCGCAAGATCGTCTGTTTAAAATTAATAATGAACCCTGCAAAAGTCTTCATTCCCTACTAAGATGTTACCACAAAAATCTATGTAGGTAATACCTTTGCGTAGAAGCCGCAAACAAGTGACAATCTTTCGTGACTCTGCTACCGCCAACACCGCCTCTGAGTTGTATAGTAGCGTTTAAAAAAATATGAATAACAAAAGAGAACTGTCCTACTAGCTCCTGGACCGCGACATCCACCAGCTGACGAAGGGCCCGATGGTGAGCGTGTACTACACCAACAACCCGCGCCTGGCGCACCGCGAGCCGCCGCCCGCGCACGCGCCCGCGCACGCGCCCGCGCAGGCGCCCGCGCAGCCGCCGCCGCCGGTAATCACGCAAACGCAAGTTAGTCCATTTTTAGACGAGTTTGTGTTCTGAACCTTTACAATAGGCTAGACGACTGAAAAAATCTATTTAGGCCGTCTTTTAGATTATAAAGAAATATTGTACACGTATTTTTTCTTTTGTTTGTCAAATCAAAAATGACAAAAATACAGTGCGTTCAAGTTTCGCGTAATGTCACTCCTAGGTACAATTCTTCCCTAGGAGTGACGTCACAAGCCCCTACCCCGGAACTTTGATGCTCTTTATCTTCGTCAATTTTAGTTAAATTGAAAAAGGAAAAAATACGTGTCTAATAATTTTAGATAATCTAACTGACGGACTAATTAGAATAATAGTTTTTCAACCTAGTCGTCATCCCTATTAAACTGACCTAGAGTTTTAACTTTTTGTATTAGGTCACATTCATTCTAAAGGTGGTAGTAAAGACACTTATCATTTCGGATAAGACAATGGCAGGACCTGTCATCGTCTTATCCGAATAGGTGTCTTTCTCGAACGCGAGATATCTCGCGGGCCGTCATGTGCTAACCATGCTGTGTAAAACTAAGTGTGCAAGTTTCCTCGTGTTGGTCTAGTTGTGGAATCCTGCTAAATGCCCGAGTCATAAGTTTACTATGTACGTTAACACCATGGACTGCATAAACTAACCCCTAGTGAGTCCACTGGTGCGTCCATGTTCAGTCGCGAGCCGGGGTTGTTGAGCCACTTAACTATATTTCTAACTTTGCCGGGTAATGCAAATCGGTGTGCCAAACATCAACTGTCATATATTGACAACATCGGTTATCACACGGCTAAATTACTAAAACTGGCTAGGGGCTCAACAATCCCTGTTCGCGACTATACTGATACATAAAGAGAATGTCATTGGACTTTCAGGACTGTGTAAACAAACCGCCATATTGAAATTGTCTTTGAATGATGAATTTACTAGCGATGGGGAAGTGCTATTTTAAGTCAAAATAAATCGATTACTAAAATACCAAAAGTAAAACACATCTCATCTTCATATTTTTAATCGGTTCAATCTTCTGAAAAATCGGTGCTTGAAGTTTTACTAGAGTCACTAGTCTTAATTATAAAAGGTGGCGTTACATCATTGGTATACCCTATCGATGATGCCGTCTAAATTTTTCATTTTATGCTCTTCTCCTATTACATGATCCACGCATTTCTTCCACTGCATGCATCCGCATCTGAATTTAGGTATTTATTTAATTTTAAGTATATTATACCTTACGCTAAGATCCTTTACTCATTTACTTACCGTGTAGTGTACACTATGCCTATATCAGGTAGATACCGTGAGTACCGGCATTACAATGTCACTAAGTTTAGTCACATCCCTAAACGTCATAGACAAACGTAGAATATAAAAGAAACAAAAACGTCATTGCATTTTGTCGAAATAACGTCACTTTTAAATCGTATTGAATTTTCAATGAAATTTCCAAGATTAAGTAATTTTTCCTATATTATTTGTTTTTTACGAGAAAGGCTATTTTAATAGTGTATGTTTTCAATGACTTTTGATGAGGTGGTGTGAAACTTTAAGGAGTAACAGTGATAAATCAAAGTGACGCCGTTTGTTTACATAGTCCTGAAAGTCCAATGACATTCACCTTACGCTGGAGTGAGGTAGAGGGATTGGCAGTAATTCTGTTTGTGAGTTAATCTTTGGTTATAACCTGTCCATATTCTTTTTTCTCCTTCATTATGTTTTTACTTGTGTTTGATACCGTATATAAATAAACAAAAAAGGCCATGAAAGCACTTAAATGCCTTTTAGTACTTTTAATTTTATTTATGTGGTAAATATTTTTTGTGTTGATACTTTTGATAAGATAACCTGTGTTAATATTATAATGCTACACTACTAATCCATATGTCAGCTTACAGTCCACTGCCTTAAAGCTTCTACTTGTAAAACCCTTTAAATGACACTGAAGCATAGACATAGAGAAATATAGAGTCTTTTTCTTTGCTAGTATAAATTTATACCTAAACAAATAAATAGCTTTGTTTACTGTTACCGATTAAAATGCATGCCCGATTATAATATTATGTGATCCACGGCTTCGACCCACCCGTGTTTGCATTTATTAAAACGAATTATAGGACAAAGCTAAAATAAACCCATACACTTTCTATCAAATAAAATTACAGTGACATACTGACAGATGGATATGACGATATTATACGGTTTCCGTTTTTACAATGTTATTACGGAACCCTACTGGGATAACATTCTAGAATTAATATACTACCGTGTCTTGATGTCCCGAACTTCAAAATAGCCTTATTGTTTTTAACTACATATATTTTTCTATAACAGTTCAATCACTTGAGAAAGATGACATACTCGTACGCCCCGCCACAGGTACTTATCTTGAGCAAATGATCTGTTTTGATGTTATTCTGACATGCGAGACATGTTACTATTACATGTTTGGTATCCTTAGTTTTACAAGAGAAACAAAATAATACGTAAGGGCCGTAAAACAGTGCATAAATGCTGACAGTTTACGCAGGATCCTAAGTATGCGTGGCGAAGGGCAGTGAAAATCGAGCGCAGAAATGTTCAAACTGCCGCTCGCTTTACCGCGTAGTCCATACTGTGGTCCATCCGGCTTCAAGTAGACGTTCATTTTTTTTTGCAATGCCGCTGCATTAAAAATTCGGTTACCGTACTCCACCATACAAATTTCCAATAATTGGCACTGCTTTCAATCATTACATCGGTACACCGCGCGCCCGGCGTAGCGTGGGGAATCACGTGCGATGGGAAGACCGCCTTAGTATTATTTTGTAAATCTCTCGTAAGACTAAGATAATGCAAAGTAGATCAGTTGTTATATTGTTTTGTTCGTCGGAGATTGTGATTGGCGACAAAAAATCAAAATTTGGATGCGGCTAACTGTCGATCAATGTCGTATTCTGTTATTGTTATACAATGTATGAGTTGGTTGCATTGATATTACAAAGATGTATAACATCGTAAAAACAGGTAATGTATGAGAAGCGAATCGCGCATTCTGACTTAATATTTTACTTTTGCCATTAGCGCAATGTCTATCTTTAATATCGATGCAACTAACAAATCCAATTTGATAGAATTGACCAAAGATGTAAACTCTAGGTACATAATTACGTTTATTACAATCATTTTTGAATTTCCTTTCGATATTAAACAGCTTGGATTAAATATGAGCATGTTTATACCTCTAAATTAACGTTATGATTAAACGAATTATTTTACAAGAAGCATGAGAATAAATAAGTGTGTTTATAGAAATGAATTTGGGCAATCTTTGGCCAGTTCTATAGTCCCCAAATATAAGTGAGATCAATAAGGCGTGTTGTACAGTCACCTGCAATAGTATACGACTATATGAAGGCTGCAAAATAATCTGACACATTCTTGTTTGTACCGCCGTAAGAGCGTGTCACATATTTTTGCGGCTACATAGCGTCATATACTATTGCAGGTGAGTGCACACGTACAGCCGGTGCAGTGCCAGCTGGTGGCGGACATGGAGAGGCTGGTGGTGGCGGAGGGCGGCAGCCCGCAGACGCACCAGACCCTGGCCCGCCCCAAGGACTCCAGGTATACACACAACCTTATACCACAGCGGGATGTATTCCATACAGTGAGGTAACTTCATACACGGCCAGCGGCGAGGCTCGGTGCTCGTGCTGACGCTTAGGGTTGTCAAAAACTATGCGAAAGGCTACAGTCTGATTGGCATACTAATTTCAATTTTACAACCCTTAAAATACGCCGCCGAATTTTCATAGAGATTCGGCGGCGTCTCCGCCCCGCCTCCTTCCCCGCGCGCCCCCCATCGATGACCCAGAAATCGGCGGATTTAACCCACTGAAGGCCTAGTATAAAAGTTGTACGACATTAACTCCTCGACCGCGTTAGCGTATCGAGGAGTCAAAATATGAAAGTTGCCGGATGATTTAAATAAACGGCAAACATAATTTGAACTCCCGATACGCTAACGCGGTCGAGGAGTTAGTGTCGTACAATTTTTATACTAGGCCTTCTGTATGGAGTACATCCTTACGCTGTGCTTATACAAGGTGCCTGCGAGGAAAAGAGTAGATTCTAACAGCACATTCCTGATCACATATCTAGACTAAAATGTCGTATTAAGTTTTCTGATTTCCGTGTAGATTTTTAAACTTTTTTTCGCGTTTTTAATGCGATTTTGTTATTAGTTTGTCCTAGTCTTGTCGTATTTAATTGATAGAAGGGCCGTTCTTCTTTTTTAGCGACAATTAGCTGTCTCCACGCTCTAATTCAAGATTTAATTATTATGTTTTTGGTGGATATAATCCTGAAATGTTGGTTTACCGTATCAGTACAGACTGTCAACTTATCTACATTAGTTAACTCAAAATACGGTGAGAGAGTGGTCAATCGGAAGGCTGTCTTCACCGCATGCAGTCACTCTGTCACGGTGTTTTATAGAAGAACACTGAAAAGAAAAATACCTTACTGACATGAAAAGAAATATCAAATAGTCTACTTATTTTATTTAATCGTATGGCGATATTGTCGAATAGGCAAATAAAATAATTTATAAGGCAACATCCAAGTTCTGCAGCCATTGCTCAGCATCGGGCGTCAAGTCCATAAGATTCCTTGGGCTTCCTAAATAATAGTCTACTACAAACTCTTTAAAAAATATATACTTAAAAAATTTAATTAAAAAAGTCTTGTAACATTTTTTGCTTCTTTTTACCTCAGGAATGTATGGTTAAAATATTTCCCTTACCTCGTGGGCACCTTGTTAATAAAGGTAGATCCTTTTTAAACGTCATCGTGCAAGGTACCATTTATATTGAATCTTATTATTACAATTATTACATAGAAAGTTCAGATTCTCAACAACTCAATCCACTCTTAGTTTTAAAATGAACCAAAAGCGACTGGATTGAGTTGTAACAAACAATTGATTTTACCGGCTTAGTTCACCCGCCGCGAAAAAATACACTCTTCACAATCTTTTTTGTTTCTCTACTCACAGATACAAAGGCAAAAGACTGTACCCATCAGTGCCCAACCAGCCTTCAGAAGCATCAGCACACTTCATGTTTGAGCTCGCCAAGTCCGTGCTGTTCAAAGCCGGGGGCTCTTCTTCTACCAGCCTCTTCACCCAGACATCCTGTGCGAGGGAACACCATGGACCACACCGGTAATACACCAACATATTTAGTACTCATATTCAATTCAATTCAAAAGCGAGCATATGTTGAAAGAGAGAGTTTGCCAAAATGCCAGCCAACTAGACTAGAGAGATATAAGAGCTAATAATATACCTTACTAGATAGATATCTTGTACTTTTTGTAAGCGTGAGATATACAGGCCATCTCTCTCAAATTGTATTATTATGAAAGGGAGAAACATTTTCCGTTTCTTTCACATTTAAAGAGGTGGCACGTAGATCACACGCTTCGAATTATAATTCTATACATTGAGGTGTACTAACCTGGTCACGAGCTCCTTTGAGTTCCATGTTTGGTCACATTGAGCGCTGCGATCATCTCACGCGCTTCCCACATAGCGACTATTTAATTTACAGTACATACGGTGCTATATTACATCGCAATTCGTGTCGATTTAAAATTGCCTCCTTTTCGCACTCGTATCGTAATGTACTATGATTGTTATATTTCAGAGGTCTGCACATGGCTGCATTCCAACTGGGGCTATATGCGTTGGGGCTACACAACTGCGTAAGCGCCAACTGGCTGAGCCGCACCTACTCCTCCCACGTCAGCTGGATCACAGGTAACATGAGTCCTATACGCCAGTAAGGGATACAATAGCTGTCTCTTTTTAACTGTATGTGTCAATTAGAAAGGTACAGTCCCCCGTGCGAGACAGTATCGAGGTCACAATAGTTTATTGATAACACAAAATAATATATGACGATGATTGCCTAACATACGATGATTTAATTTTTTCTTTATTTTTAGGCCAAGCAATGGACATTGGAGCGCCCGCGATCCTGTTCTTAATTGACGCTTGGGAGGGACATTTGACTCCGCCCGAAGCAGCGGGTATTGCTGATAAGGTACTTTAACATGTTTATAATGAATGTGTTCTATAAGTGCCTTTTCTAATAAGGCCAAATCGTGCGGACAGTAGTACTTTTCCGCACTAGTGCGGGAATGGATTTTCATACTACTTTTTCGCACGACTGGGCCCCGAGAGCCTAGCGCCGCACGCGCGCTCAGCCGCCGCTTATCCCGGTGTACTGTGGACTGTGTTATTACCCTAAATATTTATTTTTTATTTACTCGCACTATGAACATTGTTATGAAACACGTGTGTAACGATGATTTCTGCACTTGTTGCATAAATAGTTATTCTAAGTTCGTAGACTGTAAATTTGAGAAGCTTCTTTAGGATATTATATACATATATATATCCTAGGATAAAGTTGTACTAAGTTGTATTTTGTGAAGCTCACTGCAAATATCTAAAATTACCATACTTTCATCTTGGAAAGATCAGTGAATTCTCGAATTCTACATTTGCTAACGCAATTCGACGGGTGTCTGTTGTTTTATTTTTTTTAATTGTAGCTGTTACTTGGACCTTCTTGTAAGGTTCTCGAGTGGCGACCGCGTACCGGAAGGCGCAGCGTGGGTAGGCCCCCCGCAAGGTGGACTGATGACCTGGTGAAGGCAGGAGTCCGCTGGATGCGGGTGGCGCAGGACCGGTCATTGTGGAAATCTTTGGGGGTGGCCTATGTCCAGCAGTGGACGTCTTTCGGCTGAAATGATGATGATGATGATGACTTGGACCTTTGGTTGCAGGCATCATCGGGTCGAGACGTGCACACAGTCCGCGCGGCGGCGGAGCTGGCGCTGTCCGTGTTGCCGCACGCGCACGCGCTCAACTACAACGAAATACAACGCGCCGTGTTACAGTGCAAAGAGCAGAGCGACGCCATGTTGGAGAGGGCGTGTTTAACCGTCGAAGCGGCCGCTAAAGGTTTGTACTGTCTAAAAAAAGGTAAAAATAATGAGTTGATCTATTGTGAATTTTACTTCTAATTCATATTTAAGTACCTATAGTCTTTAGAACGGATTAATCGCGTTTATTAACACCATGATCCTACGTTTCGAGCCCTTTACAGCACTCGTTTTCACAGGGTTAAGATGATTAAAGTGTTTAATTTCAATGAATAACAATCGCGGTAACAGAAGACAATGTTACCTATAGTCTGACAAGCCAGCGAGCGCAGTAGCAGTAGAATGGAGAGCATCATACTGTCCCTTTCTTACGCTAGTATTACCACCCCGAAAAAAGGGATGGATATAGTTTTTTTTCCTACTGTTACTGCGCTCGCTGGTTTGTCAGACTATAGAAGTGTTGCGCCCCATCATGCTTTCCCTACTAAGTATTAGCTCTCCACAACTGTAGATTGATGAGACGTTCATAATTCGAGTAAAAATTCTCTGGCATTGATGTGTAGCCACAGACCCCCTCAACTATTAGACAGAACATACGAGACAACTCGCGGTAATAAATAGGGTACCATTTCCTTTTTTTTTAATATAGGAAGTTTTGGGTTTTTTTATAACCAGAATCACGAGTACTATTGATTTAAAAAAAGAAAAAGAGTGTCCCATTTTTTTGGTCAGCTTTGTAACACATTTTTTGTACATTTTGTATGAGCCGTTACAAAACTGTCAATTATTTTTGTATGGAAAATCGAAGACCCCCTTTCATTAAAATGGTGCATATTTTTCTGAAAATACAGTCCCGTACTAATTTAGTATGAAAGCGCAACTTATTTCTGTTGCACCCACGTTTACTATCTGTTCTCATGAAAATTAAAATTATGTATCAATTATTGTGTTTTAGGGGTGAACGTGGAGTATTGTAGTCCTAAAACAGGAAAATTCATTGTTAGATGACAAATAATCTACATATTAACTGTTAAAATAAAAACTACAAAAAGTTTACTAAATATGACGTTTGACCCACAGGCGGCGGAGTATACCCCGAGGTCCTCTACACAGTGGCCCGCTACTGGCACGAGCTATACCTGCGGCAGGCGAACGAAGACACGGAGCCGCTACTCGAGGAGCCGCAGTACCGCGCCGTGCCGCCCGTGCACGTGCCCGTGCCCTACCCGCTGCCTTACCCGTTCACGTACCACCCCTACCCGCCCATCTACCAGCTGCAGGTGAGTCCTACACTTAACCCTTTAACCGCCAAGAACGCCTAAAGGCGTCGTGTGCTGTCGTACCCACGACGCCAGCAACGCCTAAAGTTGTCTCAGTTAAGGTGTACTTCGATCATGAATAAAATATATTTAGAATCGTTTTGCACAGCACTATTCGTCATTTTTGGTTATCGTATCGTATCGCACGAGATTCGTCATTTTTGGTTATCGTATCGTGCTTGGCGTCTGACTGATCACTTATGAAACTTCATTCAAAAAAAAAAAAGCGGTCAAAGGGTTAATGTAGAGCTGTACTGCGACAAGGTAACGAAGACATGGAGTCACAGTACTGCGTTTACATATCACGCCTACCCGCCGATTTACCATTCTTTGCGCGCTATTGTCACAAGTTGTACTACGACAAGTCAATAAACCGTAAAAATTTTGTTATTTGGGTTCCGGTAAAATGGTAAAAAAAACATAAGCTTAAAAAAAATTAGTTCAAACCCGATTACAATAAATAAAGATGATAGAGAACACATTATTTTTCAATCATACAAAAGTACATAGCGATAACGTTTTGATATTTTCCTCGCACTAGGCCGAGTAGTGCACTATCGTTGCCAAATTCTATAAAGTTCTTTAGTTCAGTCAAGTGTAAAAATATGGTGGTGCACATCTTACTCAAAAATATGTCCCATAGCACCTTATGCCGGTGTAATAAGAGCGTAGTACCATATTTATGAGACGATTATGTCGCACCATATTTTTGCACTTGACTGTTCTATGCTTAGTAAAAAACGCCCTTATTATTCGAAAATAAAGTTGTTTTTATCTTGACATGCAAAAATAGCTTTATACTGAACTGTAGGTATTTGAAGAGTTCTTTCTTTTATAATTTTAATAATAATAAATCATTTATTTTCGAGTAAGTTACACATTTTGCCTTTCTGTTTTCGTTGTTAGGGACCCGAGGGCCCGAGTTTCCGTAAATGTCTTTGGTGGACAAAGAACAGGAACAAAATTGAAGTCAATGCAAAAGTTTCTACATAGATTGTGTAGGGCTTAAGCAGTAAATGTTACTATGAATGAAACATGATGTCTGAAATGCAAAAGTTGTATGTTTTTTTTTATGGCTTTACAAAGATTAGCCAATGGCAAGTTGTATGCCTTTTCGGGTAGAACATAAGCAATGCTACTTTATTTTATAAGACCTTATGTAACTATGTTCTTGCAAAAAATAAATATCATTATCAAATATCATTATCATTATCATTATGATATTTTATTTTATTTTAATACATGGAAAACCAACAGCGCTACATATGTATATATAAATAGTATAGAATTACAAAGCCAATTATAGGTTCTCACTTATAGAACTATACTAAATTAATATAAAGTATTTGCCCAAATTAATTGCATAAATCTTACAGCACAAGAACAGTGGATGTATATTCCAATAAACAACGGAAAGAAAAGAAAAAAAAAACCTTAACATATTTCTAATAGTGCACGATGCCCTGCCTTGCGCCCGATAAATCATCGCCCATAAATATATTTGATTGTTGTAGTACGGAGGCGCGCCGCCCCCGCACGCCGTGGGCGGGCAGTTCGCGCTGCCGCCGTACTTCGTGCGCGGCCTCGTGCCGCACGCGCACGCGCACGCGCCGCTGCCGCAGCAGCTGCCGGCGCACGCGCAGCACCCGCCGCACCAGCACCAGCCGCTTCAACATCCGCCGCCGATGCCGGTTAACGTCAACGTTAGTTCATTATCCCAATGGGAGCTACCGTATTCGCTCATCAGGCGACCACTCATGCGTGGGTCCTGTCAGTATGAGAGAATTGTCAAAGTGATATTGAAATGTTCTCGCAGGACCCACGATCCACTAGCGCCCCTAGCGCAAAATCGACTTGCGGTAATCCTCATGGCGCCACTCATGCGTGGGTCCTGTGTCAGTATGAGAGAATTGTCAAAGTGACGTTTGAAATGTTCCCGTAGGACTCACGTTCCACTAGCGCCTCTAGCGCAAAATCGACTTGCGGTAATCCTCATGGCGCCACTCATGCGTGGGTCCTGTGTCAGTATGAGAGAATTGTCAAAGTGACGTTTGAAATGTTCCCGTAGAAATTACGTTCCACTAGCACCCCTAGCGGAAATCGACTCGCGGTAATCCTCGTTTCCAGTTATCTATGATTCTAAATCCATGTTATATTGCAGCACGGCGCGCCAATTCCTCCTCCGCTGCCGTCGATAGCGGGCGTGGCGGGCGTGGCGGGAGTGGGCCCCCCGGTGGGCGTGGCGCCGCTGGGGGCGGGGGCGCCCGTGGCGCCGCCTCTGCCGCAGGCGCAGCTGCGCCGCCTGCTCGCCGCCTACCGCGTCGGCATGCTGGCGCTGGAGACGCAGGCGAGGCGCGTGCACGATGACCGCCCGCAGAACAAGTTCGGCAGGTCAGTCTATAGTCTGACAACCCAGCGAGCGCAGTAACAGTAGGATAGAGAGCATCATACTATCTTTTTCTTACGCTAGTATTACCACCCTGAAAAAAGGGATGGATATAGTTATTTTGTCCTACTGTTACTGCGCTCGCTCGCTTGTCAGACTATATTTACACAACACTTCCGTACGAGTAAGGCTGGATTTTACCAAACTTTTTAACTAAGAGTAACGCTTACTCTTGGATAGTAATGTCAAAATCTCATAGTAGTTTGACGTTACTATCTGAGAGTAAGCGGTATTCTCGAAATAAAAATTGGTAAAACGCAGCCTAAAAAGAATTAAAACCATAAAGCGCTTGACTTTATTGTTTACATTACGATTTTAACTCACTATGGACCACTCTTTTTTTTTTAACCCAGGGAAAATCCATTATGGATCCCTCTCGGCCCGGGAGAAACCGAGAGGGTATGTCCGACTCTCACGGACTAAAAACCCTGGGGTGTTCCACCGTTTGCCAACGGGAATGGAGCCCCAGGGACGCACTGCTCTCATCTGGAAACCCCACTGGCACGACCTCAAAAGGTCCTCCTCTGGTCTGGTTTGCGACCAACTCCGCAGTGACACCTTGGAACACTCAAGGGCCACTCGGCGCGGGACCTCGGTCAGCCAGCGCCGGATCTCCCGGTCCGACACTCGCAGGTCCCTGATGTGGGGGCAGCATGCGAGCCGCAAAGGCCGCTCGCCGCCTACCACGTCTCCTCCGACGCTGAGGGGGCGCGTCTGCGTCGTCCTCGCGTGCTCGTTCTTCAGTCTCCTTTTGGGTCATGACTTCGACACTAAAGGAGACTGCTGCCACCCACGCTTCCTCGCTGTTGGCCATAGCTCTCACCAGTGACCCCATCGAGAGGTCGTTCTCCACCACCGCAGTCAGGGCAGCGCGCGGTTCCGCCCATGCCGGGCATTCGACAAGTGTGTGCTCCGCTGTGTCTGCCGGTGCCTCCGCACAGTGATGGCAAGCTGTTGTCGGCTCCCTGCCTAACACCCCACACAAGTAGCTTCCAAAGCACCCGTGCCCTGTCAGTAGTTGTGTGAGGTGAAATGAGGGAGCCCCGTGCCTACGTGCCATCCATTCGCCCAAGTTGGGCCGGATGGCGCCCACCAACTCCCAGCTACAGCCCGGGGACTCTAATTGCTCCGTCCACCTCCGGAGGAGGTCTTGCTGTGCCTGCTCTCTCCAGAGACATACTTCCCTAGGTGCTGGATGATCCCCTGTCCGTCTAGCATCCCGTACTCTCCAGTATGTTTCGGATAGGGCCTTGGCCTCTAGGTCCCAAGGCGGGCTACCCGCCAACAAGCACGCCGACACAGACGACACAGTACGGGACGCCCGGGCTGCCCTGAGTGCCACGGCTCGCTGGGGGCGGCGCAGCAACTTGACACTACAGCGCCATGGATCTAATGACCCCGATGTACAGGCGGCGACACGCTCCTCCTGGGCCTCCCAGGTTGGGAAGTATTCGCCCAAAGGCACCGGCAGCGGCCATCAGTCTGGGGACCAATCGCTCCACGTGCACCTGGAAGCGCCATCTGCTGTCGAGGATGAGTCCTAAGTACTTCATCGTCGACCCGACAGCAATGGTTGCTCCGCCCACCGTGAGCGTGGTGCCTGGCACCGGAGAGTTACGGGGACCGTGAAAAGCCACGGCCTCAGACTTGTGGAGAGCCACCTCCAGTCCTATCGCACGGATCCGGTTCACCACGTGGGCCACCCCCGCCGTGCTAAGATAGGCGGCCTCCCTATGTGATTTGCCACGCGCAAGGACAAGGGTGTCATCCGCGTAGCACACGACTTCGACCCCCGGCAAAGTAGCACCACGTAGCACCCAGTCGTAGCCGATGTTCCACAGGAGGGGCCCTAGGACCGAACCCTGTGAAACACCGCACGACATAAGTCTACTTCCCCAGTCCTCCTTGGTCGGGTAGACTACTTTCCTGCCAGCGAAATAGTCGGCTACCACTTTCTGGAGGTACTCCGGCACGTTGTGGTACTTCAGCGCGGCTAAGATTGTCTCCCAAGGCAGGGTGTTGAAGGCGTTTGATATATCCAGGGATACCGCTATGACGACCCCACCCTGAGAGACAACCTCCTCTACCACATCTCCGACTCGGGAGACCGCATCCACTGTTGACCTCATGGGGCGGAATCCATACTGCGCCTCGCTCAGGGCCGGCTCCATGCACCTGACAAGCCGACCTACCAGTACCCTCTCGAACAGCTTACCGACCTCATTGAGAAGAACAATGGGACGGTAAGCTGAAGGCTGATCGGGATCACGCCCGTTCTTTTGGAGAAGAACGAGCTTACCCGTCTTTCACCCGTCTGGGAACCGGCCCTGAGTCAGGCACTCAGTGAGTAGGTCTCGTACCACTTGTCCTAGACTACTCAGAGCCAGCGATAGTACGCGGGCCGGGATACCATCGGGGCCGGGAGCTGTTTGCTTTGACCCGAGCTTGCGAGCGGCGGCACGGAGCTCCAGCTCATCAACCGGAGGCAGCTCAGCGTCAGTCGTTCGCGTACCGGCCGTGGGCGCCATCGCCGGTGGGAGAAACGGTCCTCTCTGAGGGAAGAGAGAACAGACAACTCGCTCCAGGAGTTGCGGCTCCAGCGTCGTTGTTAAGGGAGGGGCCCAGGGACGGAGTTTTTGCCTGACGAGGCGGTACGGCCTTCCCCAGGGGTCCCTGATGAGTGACTGTAGCCACTCCTCCCAGGCAGCCTCCTTGGCCTGACCGATGGCCGCCTGCAGAGTCTGATGAGCCACTCTGTAGGCTACGTATAGCTCGTCACTGTCTCTTCTCCGCCTGTGCCGCGTGAACTGACGGCGGGCCACTACGCAGGCATCTCGCAGCTGGCCCAAATCCGCCGTCCACCAGTGAACGTTTCGACGCGGCGTAAAGGGCCTGGCCCTCGGCATCGCCGCATCGCAAACCCGGGTTAGCGTATCGCATAGCTCGTCAGCGGTCCGATCGACTCCCTCCCCACAAGCTGATCCCCAGGACTCGACTATTGCAGCCTCCTCAGCGAGCTCCCTAGACTATGGACCACTTGCACCAAGGTTAGCTAACTAACCCGAAGTTGGGCGGTTTTTAGTGTGGAATTTGACAGCTAACTCCGGCCTAAAATGCATTTTAATTTTTACTTTTCCGTTATTTTAAATTAATTCAAAGTTATACAAAATTTCACTAAGCACTAATACAATTTCGCCCTCAGAAACCCACCGTACGGCGAGCACGTGAAATGGCTGCTCCGAATCTCCAAACGCCTGGGCGCGCAGTACCTGCACCAGTTCTGCGTGTGCGCCGTGAACAGCGTCGTGTCGCCGTTCGTGCTGTACGAGCTGTGCGTGGAGTCCGCGCACTGGCTGGCGCGCGGCGGCCCGCACCACCTGCTCATGCAGCACCTGCGCGGCACGCTGGCGCCGCTGGTGCAGAAGTGCCAGCAGATGTAAGTGATACAAGTGTACCTACGAGCTGTGCGTGGAGTCCGCGCACTGGCTGGCGCGCGGCGGCCCGCACCACCTGCTCATGCAGCACCTGCGCGGCACGCTGGCGCCGCTGGTGCAGAAGTGCCAGCAGATGTAAGTGATACAAGTGTACCTACGAGCTGTGCGTGGAGTCCGCGCACTGGCTGGCGCGCGGCGGCCCGCACCACCTGCTCATGCAGCACCTGCGCGGCACGCTGGCGCCGCTGGTGCAGAAGTGCCAGCAGATGTAAGTGATACAAGTGTACCTACGAGCTGTGCGTGGAGTCCGCGCACTGGCTGGCGCGCGGCGGCCCGCACCACCTGCTCATGCAGCACCTGCGCGGCACGCTGGCGCCGCTGGTGCAGAAGTGCCAGCAGATGTAAGTGATACAAGTGTACCTACGAGCTGTGCGTGGAGTCCGCGCACTGGCTGGCGCGCGGCGGCCCGCACCACCTGCTCATGCAGCACCTGCGCGGCACGCTGGCGCCGCTGGTGCAGAAGTGCCAGCAGATGTAAGTGATACAAGTGTACCTACGAGCTGTGCGTGGAGACCGCGCACTGGCTGGCGCGCGGCGGCCCGCACCACCTGCTCATGCAGCACCTGCGCGGCACGCTGGCGCCGCTGGTGCAGAAGTGCCAGCAGATGTAAGTGATACAAGTGTACCTACGAGCTGTGCGTGGAGTCCGCGCACTGGCTGGCGCGCGGCGGCCCGCACCACCTGCTCATGCAGCACCTGCGCGGCACGCTGGCGCCGCTGGTGCAGAAGTGCCAGCAGATGTAAGTGATACAAGTGTACCTACGAGCTGTGCGTGGAGTCCGCGCACTGGCTGGCGCGCGGCGGCCCGCACCACCTGCTCATGCAGCACCTGCGCGGCACGCTGGCGCCGCTGGTGCAGAAGTGCCAGCAGATGTAAGTGATACAAGTGTACCTACGAGCTGTGCGTGGAGTCCGCGCACTGGCTGGCGCGCGGCGGCCCGCACCACCTGCTCATGCAGCACCTGCGCGGCACGCTGGCGCCGCTGGTGCAGAAGTGCCAGCAGATGTAAGTGATACAAGTGTACCTACGAGCTGTGCGTGGAGTCCGCGCACTGGCTGGCGCGCGGCGGCCCGCACCACCTGCTCATGCAGCACCTGCGCGGCACGCTGGCGCCGCTGGTGCAGAAGTGCCAGCAGATGTAAGTGACATAAGTGTACCACGACCTCTATCAATTCTAGTTCGAGAAAAAAAGTGTCCCAAATTATTATTATTTTTCCTTTCTGCCACCAATAATATAGATGTGAATGGATTGTTAGAAAAATAATTGAAATTTGAGGAAAAATAGTTATTTATTATACAAGGGGGCAAAGTTGTTTTTTAACTCTCGGACGAGAGTTGAACAAACTTTGCCGCCGAGTGTAATACAACATTTTTCCCCTCACTATTGCGAGGAAAATACAGACTAAATACGATTATAAATCTTATCCACTTGTAAGTTATCTTGGAGAAACCATCAAAAAACAATTTAAAAATTTGTCATAGAGTAGGTACGCTCCTGTTACTTAGATATTGCGAACAGCTATAAGCATAAGACATTATCACATGACCAATTTAAGGTGTGACCTCCGATTGCGCATATTTACTATGGGCATATAGGACTCACTTATACTGGACTGGTGGTAAGTGATAGGAATCAGATTACTTTGCCCCACATGTGGATAAAATGCGTTTTTCCACGCTAGTTTTACAGTTAAACAGCGCTTTCCGAGTTAGTGAAGGGAAAAATATATTTTTCTACAACAAAAAATAATAACGCCTGAATATATTCAGGCGTTATTAGGCTCTGAATATATTAGGCTCGATTCACTAAAGCTGGCACGAATGGAATGAATGAGTGAATGATAATATTTATGTGTGCGTCACAAAATGATTACATACAGGTTGATACAATAAGTGATGAATGATTATTGAAAACGTATTTGTAGACAAACTAGATGCATAACCGGCCAACATAACTAGATGCATAACTAGGCCTTATTGCGATTAGGTCCGGTTTCCTCACGAATGTTTACCTTCACCGAAAAGCGACTGGTGAATATCAAATGATATTTCGTACATAAGTTCCGAAAAACTCAGTGGTACAAGCCGGGGTTCGAACCCGCGACCTTCGGATTGAAAGTCGCACGATCTTTCCGCTAGGCCACCAGCGCTCTGATATTTGCATAAAACACAATGATAGTAAAATATTTTTGTATCAAACGGTTAAATATACCTACCTTTCGGACATATATATTAGCTATTTAGTTTTATTATAATTATAATATATATTTTATTATAATATAAGCATAATCTGCACAATATTTAGTTGTGCAGATGATGCTTATATTATAATATTTTTTTATTTTTCTTGGATAACAAAAACCCATTTTGTTGTTTACAAAATATTAGGAGGCCCCTGTATAAGAACGGCACTCACACTAACACTCGAAGTGACAGGTGACATAACTTTCATTCGTTCCATTCGTGCCAGCTTTAGTGAATCGACCTATACGCGGGACTCGAACTGAGTGACAACTTCTGTTACTTGCGAAAACTAGTTTATTATATAAATAGCTAGGGGATTTTGTTGTAATAGTGTCAAATAGCAAGCACGCTAACAATGTTGAATGTTACATGGCATATTTTGATTCAGGTACATCCAGTGCATACACCAGAAGCTGTACCACCTGACGCCGGTGGAGTACGAGGAGTTCGTCAGCATCGTGCTGTCGGCGCGCACCGCCTTCCAGCTCACGCCGGAGGGCAACACGCAGTTCAAGGAGTGGCTCGCCTCGCTGCGGAGGTAACTTGTTCAACGTAAATTAGGGATGACGACTAGGTTGCATTAGTAGTTAATAGAACTGTACATAATGAAAGGCATTGCAACACGAGTGTTTTGAGGCCTAATTATGTATAGTTACATACACTACTTTATCTACACACATATCATAAGTGCTCTAAGATGGGTTCAGGATCCGTGGGGAAATGAAACGCATTGGTTACTAGTGCTACTTGTAAAATATCTTTAGATTATAGATATTTAAAAAATGCATAAAAAATAAATTAAACATATAGAAACAGTAAAAAGCCAACAAACAAATGACAGTTCAGAATGGCGGCGTTTACTAATAAAAAATAATGGCGTTTCGAAACTTGAATTTGACAGCTGTTCCAAATTTAAAATGATAACCTACTGTTTACTCTGTTTCTTTTTTTACTGGCTAACTGGGCAAGCGGCGAATTTGTTTAGCGTAGCGGCCTGCAATCGACAGAAATAGTAGATTGTACATCAAGGGCATAAAGCGACCCATTTTAGACGAGGCCATTTATTGGTCCGAGTGTAACGAGGACCAATATAGTAGTCGAGGATAAAATGGGTACTTATGCCCGAGGTATACACTCTGCTTTTCACTTCGATTGTAAGGAAAATATTAGGTTTTATATCACTTTAAATCGTTGAAAATGTAACATCCATACTCGCGCGCTTGGGTTCTCTTGGGTCCGGGCGCGCGGGGGCGAGGCCGCGGCGAGCGCGCTCCACCTGCGATGTTACTTTATGCCCTAGTGCATGAAAAGCGATTTTATGTCGCCTAGCCACAACACAAAGGCGAACTTTTCGAGCAAGAGAAGTGAAAAACAGATTTTTACGATAAATTTCTAGAAAGTTAATAATAAATGAATATTTATATCCTACACGTCTGCTACGCCATTAAGCATATTTCTGGAAATATAGATTAGACTTGTATCACTTCTTGCTATTTGATGGATACAAACTTAATTGTATCAATACACCACAGGACCATATGCAGACATGAGCCCATTTCCAGATCCAAATCGTGCAAGAAGGACCTCTGGACACAGCTGAACGCCGCCCTCCAGACGAACGGCAAATGACGCCGGCAGCCGATAGTTTGTATGGTGCGGTATACCGCGCGCAAACTGTCACAATACAGGCGATGGCCGCGATACCGGCTCCTCTATCAACTTTCTCTCTAAGTGTACACACTGGACGCTTGAGCGGGGCGTGCGACGCTCATTTCCAACCAATGCAAACGTATGCACGCGGCCCGACTGCTTGCGCTGGCCGCCTCGCTCAACACCCGCTGGGGTACACTCACTTTGTTATTTGTAATAGAGTCGTTTTTCGCTCACCGATCGTCGCTTATTTGTGAGTTTTCTATGACAGTTCGGCACCTTTGTAATCGATTTTACGAGTTAGATAACCGCTAGGGTTTTAATTCATTTTGTGTATTATGCTACGCCCCCACGACGAACAAGTTTACATTGACCATACAAGTATGTATCAACAAACTAGAACAGTCTTTTTTATATCAGGTGAGCCCTATTAGACTTGTTTCGGGGCCTCTGCTGACCTAATCTGATGAGTTATATTACTTATATTAACAAAAAACAACGACATTTTTCCTCACGAGAATAAAGTTCGAACGTACGTCGATGGCAAACATATGTATATGCTTCCCGTCTTATTTCAATGGAATAAGATGTTAAAGTGTACATATATGTTTGACTTTGATTGTTTGATGCAGCTTTACTAGTGAAGCGTATAAAAAGGGGGCGTAGTGTAAATTAAGGTTTACTCAATTGTTTCTGACGTGGCCGCGTTGCGTGCACTATTTATACGCATCTCCATTACAAATAATACACGCTTTTGGACTCGATTTGAGGCAACACCTCTATTAGTAGTAGCATAATATCTCATTAGAGGGTAATCGATCTCAGAACAGTTGTATCGATAATCGAAAATGTTGCTAACTCCTGCATCTTTATAATCATGACTAAATACTTAATGAGTCCTTAATGATAGTACGAGGACTATAACGATACGTCTCGAGTAGTCAAAAATTAGATCTCAATTTGTAAATAATTTCTAGGCGTCGCGTAATTCAGTTACATTTGTTATACTTCAAAGTTGATTCAAGCTCATTTGAGGGTTGTGTATTATTAGTCTGAGATTCGGTTGGTACCTGAGCTCGAAACTTGCGGCGAAGACTGTTCGTGTGAGAGTCGCCTGTCGATCAACTAAGGAGTTTAGCAACGTTTACTTCGTTATATTCATATTTATTGTGCAATGTAATACAATGACGTCTCAATTTATAAATCCCAATGTATTTGACTAATCCTATTTATTTATACATTGCACTTTTTTACATATGATTTGCTTATTTCGACTTCCTTGTATTTTTAACTTTAATTTTAGTCTTGGTAAATTGAACTGTATGCGTAGCCAAGGTGGCAATCTTAACACGTTCACTGTCTCCACTTGACATGTTAACCTTACGGTTTTGTAAAACAGGCGAGCCGTGCCCCACACATGGGACACGGGCAGTGAATGTGTTAATAACGCCATTCGAAAAACAACAGAATGACAAGATGCGAACGAAATGTTACGTAAAGGTACCCACAGTACCTCTTTACTTTTCAATTGTCACCTCAGCTACGTCGCCCGTAAACTAGTCAATGGTTTTGAGGAAATATCATTGGTGAACCAGTGTAGCTTCAACGCTTTAGCTCATTTAGTATCTTTTTAAAATAGTTTAAGCTGGTTTGATTTTAGTGCCTTCCGCCTTGGAACATCTCCTCGTTGCGAATCTACGCGAAAGGCATTAAATGAAAAGCAATCAAGACAAATGTTAATCAAAGGCAGTCATTACTTAATTTTTTTTATGTTTTTGCATAACTCCTGTGGTTTGATTAACATTTTTTTTTAGTTAAATCTGCCGGCGCGGTGGGTAACTTTTTCTTTGTGAAATTGTATTTGATTTATTTAAATTTCGCACAAACATTTATTATAACACTGATCCGTTTGCATCAGAAAGTGTCGCTGGTGTTATATCCTCCATAAGTTTCATGTTTTTTTCTTGTGTTAACTGGAACAGCTGTTTACGGCTAGTAGTCCACCGCGCTGTGCGGCCGCATTGCAGCGGCGTTTTTGTTCAAGATCTCCATCGCGTGTGTAAGTACTGTAAAGAAACGAATGTCCTCGTTCTTTACTCCGTTTAGCGTATTTATTTGTACTTTAACTTAATATTGTGAGTGCACGACATTGTTGGAGCAAAACTGTCAGTATAAGCCATTCATAAGCTTTTGACTTTATTTTAGAGGTTTTGTTAACCGAATGTATGTTTTAACTGTATTGACGAAGTGTAAAAATTCCAAATTTATAACAATAGTCCATACTATATTTGGTAATTGGCTTAAGATGTTTCAAGTGACCTAATAGTGTCATTAGACTACAAGATATTAGACAGAATGTAGAAGACGCCCGTCGATTCACTATTTTTGATATTCTCTTGTCGAAATTTGCAGTTTCATGGATGTAAAGTACTAGCGTCTCGATGAGATAAGGTAGTTAGACGTGTGGTCGATTCTATAATAACTTTATTTACACATATTATTATTATATTATAATGCAGAGTAGCATCTTGAAGCCTTTGAAATATATAATGTATAGTCTGACGCGCCGGCAACAGATGGCGGATAAATTCAACCTGACTTGAGCGACACTATCATTCCGATGTTAGACTCTATTAAATATAAAACGTCTTTACAACCTACAAAATTAATATGCATATTAAAATATGATAATTCAATAAGATCTTCCAAGTTTAAAAAGCAATATTAATATATCATTTTATAAGCGTATTTTATATGGCGTAATATATCACTTAGCGAACCTATTGTAAAGAATAAAGAATATACCGCTCGTAGGTATTAAATGTTTTGCGACTTTTTTAAGCTTTGGGTGTTTTTAATACGTTTTTTACAATTTATACAATCATGAAAATATTGATGTAGAATGTTGATAAATACGTCGAATTTACCAACTCGGAGAAACGAATCTATTTCAAGATACCAACGTGGTAATTTAAAAGGTTTCTTACCTGTAAAAGATAGGTGATTGCGTCTCATTCTAACGTAGATTGTTCAAAAGAGACACAAAGCGCGATTATGGGTTACAAGATAACCGAAAGGCAATCCATTCAAACCTTAATACGTTACATATTATACTTAATGCAAAATGTTGAGCTAGAGTAGCTTATGCGCAAGCAAAAGTAAACGTAACGTAACAGTCCGCGAATTAGTGTAGACTGTACCTAAATTACGACGAAGCAAAAGTTCATGTAAAGTAACAGTCCTCAGTACAGTCAACCAATTAGAACTTAGGCCACTGCAGAACTATGTCATAGTGACGATATAAGTCAGAATGTAAGAAACATCTACTACTTGTCATTTTGACATGGTTCTAGAGTGGCCTAGGGTTCCAATTGGTTGACTGTACATTCGACGGCACTTCGCGCGTTGTTTCAGATTAGATGTCTGCTCCGGCAGCTGAAATTAATTCGGATGCGTAGGTCGCTCGGGAGTAATCGTGCCTAATTTATACGACATTAGAGCAACCCATTGTGCCTTGACATCAGCCGATCGTGGTCGGGATACTCATTCATTACGCACCTCGTCCGGGTGGCGAGAGCTCCGTACGATCGGGCATTTTCATTTGTATGATTGGATCTAACTAAAGTGAATTTAGTTTAGTAGGATCTAACCTACAAAAAATTGTCAGTAGGTAGAATAACATCTCTACGCTTGGCGGTCGTTTTTATTTTTTGTTGTAGAAAAAATTTTTTTTTTTGCTAAATTGGAGAATCGTATATGTTTCGTATTCGGAATCGCGAGCTATTACAATCCTAGTAGGAGAAAAAGGTGTCCCAAGATTTGTTTTCCATTTCGCCACCATGTTTTCTCAGATTTAGCAATGGAAACTTTGAAAAATGTATGGGTATTGAAAGAGCCCGCGATTCTGAGTAGAGCAGAGAAGTAAAAAACAATTTAGCAAAAAAATATTTTTCAACAACAAAAAAAGGCCCTGGCGCACGAGTTATGGTGCCGTCGAGAGAGACGTCTGTCATTGTCAAATCCGAATACTTGGAAAGTGACAGGTGTCTATCTCGACCGTGAGATATCCCACGCGCCATCTTGTGCTAACCGTGCTGACCAAAACGCCAGGGTTAGGGCATTCTCGCTAAACATACGTTTTATATTGATCATCAGTTCATCGCGAATGGTAATGGTACAATATTAAATGAAAATGCCCAAAAGCTACCTACTTGTAATCGAACTAATACAAATAGAGAGCTTCGTTATTGAAATAAGCGTTTAAAATACTCTCGATTCGTGTAGTTTAAACCATATCACAGTGTTGACGTGTAGATCACTGTTTAAGCCTTCTCACTATCAATAAGCACGTAATTTAGCAAAATAGTGGGTAAATGGTTCGTCAGCTTCTCAAAAGCTTTGAAATTCATACGCGATCTGACATTGGAATGATATATTTGTTGCCGGCCCCGCGTTGCGTAGTTTTAGTTCAATATCTTTATAAAATTAGATGTTTATGTGCATTCATTAAAAGTATGGATGTCTTCAACATTCAGTAGATAGTAAATTTTAGGATGCTAGTTAGTATAAAATGACGTTGGAAAATCATTGGAAAATTGCTACGCGAGCTGGATATTTCAATCATATTAAAGAAATAATTCTGTAAGGGATTTTATAGATACAACTTCCAGTATTCAGTGTTTGGGTGTAGAATACTTAAACATTTAGCGCAATAGTTGGCAATCGCTGAGTCGTTAATAATGCACTTTGGGTGGTTTGCGTCGCGGGGATACCCTCAGCGCTTAACGTCTATCGGCGTGGCTTGGAAGCTCGATGGTTTATTTATATATCCTGAGCATGCATATTATCTGCATATTAACATGCGTGCCATTCATAAAAACCACATTAACAGAGTGATATTATACCTTAATTCACTTGAAAGTGACAAGGCTACACCAAGTTTGACGAGGCGTTCCCTGCGCGACGCTCGCAATTGTTGCACTTCTGTAACTTACAAATAAAGTGTTCATAGTCTTTCGTAATTAAATTTGTCATAATAACTCGCCGTCCATAATTTATTTGCGAATCTGAACGAGCGTAGGCTTTGTTTTGCATCATCTTCCTATTAAACTCATAAATATACTTATATTCATATTCAAATATTGCAGAAATAAATATATTGTGCTCTTTGGGCATTATTAACATTATCTGGTGTAATTTCTCTGGAGATCACTTGTTTGTTTCTCCATATGGCATTAAAAGTGCTTTGACTTTTTGTCTCAAAGAACTATTTTTACACTTTAAAGCATATTAAAAAAAAAGATAAATATATCGTTAGTTTGGTAAATATAGTGCGTTAGTATGAGCATATTTTAATTAGTCGTTTAATGCATGTTCATAGTTTGTAACTTTTAATTCGCCCAGTTTGGCAAATCGGCGAGGTTTCGTATTTTCGTGGATCTATTTTGTTCGCTGGTTATCAAACGTTACATATCAGTTGGACGTTGCTTAATTTAAATATTATGCACCACGTGTTTCATCATTCTCTACTCGATATAGTTTTGTCAATGCCGTTGGCAACATAATTTGGCTGAATTTTAATATGAAAAGTTTGTAAGGTTTCGTGATTATCGTATTCGTAGCGCGTAGTAAAGCGGATTGGACATACAGCGATAGAACAAAAGTTTCATCATAATAGTCGTTTGAAGGCGTGAAGCCGCCAGTGCCTGATCATAATAGAGCAAATACAGCATCTTACTCTTCTGCCTGTAGCGAGATCGCTCGCGCGTTAACTCGGTACAAGAGTCAATATTCTCTATCGAGCTACCGTTCCGAGTATTATATTGTATGACTCCTTCGTAAAACCTTTGCAGCCGTTTATAATAACGGCACTAGAATATGTCGAGCGTTTGCGGGTTGAGTGAATTTATTGATTTGGTCGTGTTAGCGAATTATAAGTTGTCCTGTTCCGTAATACTCATGGCAATGCACGTTGAACACTACGTCACATCACAGTCGGTTAGTTATTATACAGTATAGCAAGTCTGTTAGTCCAAATCGACGATGCATAATTATTTTATACATCTGGATTTGTAGTTTAATTGTACACTTTGTAAGTGTGGTGTCTCCGCCTATTAAAATATGTAACCATTACAGTTGGAGTGGCTACTTATTAGAGTACGTAATAAATTTATATAATGATAATTTTTTTTAGTTTCATGTCGCATACATATTTGTTGTCATTTCGATTACACGTTGGTACAGTGAATTGTTATCATAATTTAAATTGTTTGGTGTAAGATATATATTTATGCTCACTATTGCAAGACGCATGATTAGTTGGCATGTTGATGTCGTAGCGTATGCCGCGAGCCAGAACTGCCACCAACGACTCTTGCTGGACGTAAGACTGACAAGCACCTTGTGAAGTAGTCAAATGTGGAGTCCTTATTAAAATTTAATGTCCAGGATGTCTGAAAACAACACCTTCCATTCACCCGTGTTTAAAATTAATACTCCTCGTTTACTCCTCACACATTGTTTTATGACATCCTGCATATAATAGAAGTGCCCATACATTTATATTTAAATATTATATATCTATATAGCACTAGACATTTTGCTCCGTTGTCGCAAATGGTTGTAATTATAAAGGTATAGTTAATATTAATAGTTAAATGATAGACTGTTTTGCACGATTTCTGGTGTGACGTGATCACAAGTCACTGGCTCCGTTCGGGTTGTGCAGCGGGCGGCCCAACTCTTTGTGATGGCAAGTAGCAAGCGGCGAGTACTCGAGCACTCGCTCGCCCACTCGCAACCCGCACTTTTTTTAACATTCGGTATTCTACCTACGCAATATTTCCCCACTAATATAAAAATGTATGTTTCAACTCAAAACTCGAAATATTTTGACCTCTACATCATTTTTATTACTTTACGATTACACATATTATAATAAGTCTTTTATTGAAGTAACATTATTTAATTATTCAATATACTTATTCTATATTTAAGACAAATGTGTTTTATTGTGTCACCAGTAGAGTCACCCTCATTTGTTATCGTTATAAGCGCTCATCGGCTACCGTGTTTGCCAACTACCAGGGTTAGCCGAAGTTCGGCTTTGTTGGACTCTGATTGAATACTTCTCCTTGCGCTGCATGCAGCGTCAGCGTTTTTATCTTTAATTACCATTTAAAACGAGATATTTACAATGCAATGTATTTGTTTTTGCGAGCTCCCGATATTTCGGCACTGTTAACTACAAACACCAAGTTCACGGTGTAACTAATTTACTGTTTTTTAGTTGTGTTGTGGTCTAACCACACGCCGTAGCGATCAACCCATTTATCTCGTTTTAAATACCCGGTAATTACAATGTGCCACAACATGGCGAAATGTACTGCTACTGCCTCGTTCGAGTGATTTTCGATTTTTCGATGTTCGCGGTTGGCAGCAAGCTCTACTCTGGGGACCAAAGCGGATTGGCACTCTCGTGCCACGTCGTATCTCTCGCCAGTAAAAAAAGTTGTGCGGAAGTTCATACATTGTTGGAAAAAATCGCGGGAGCATGATTAGGCAGGTACATACTCAAAAGGTTTTATTAATCGGGAACGAACCGAAATTGAAACAAGTTAGATACCTACAAATTGAAAAAATGTATAACTTCCGAGCTCCGAGCAATAACAGTTAAACATGTTTCAACCTTGAGATACAGCTAAGTATAAAAATTGACATGAAAAAAAATGCTCATTATAACTAGTAGGTAGGTAGGTAGGTAGGCGTGCTGGTAGGTACGAGTATAGGTAGCATTGAACGATAAAATATTTTAAGTACTTACTTACCTAGTACCTACTTAAGCAAGAACGAGTAAAACAACGAATAATATAATTAATAAATTAAAAACAGGACTGCCGGTTAAAAACGAACTGAAGAGTAGAATAGATATATTTATTATACAAGGGGGCAAAGTTGTTGTTTAACTCTCGGGCTTATATTGAGACCCGAGCAAGCGAAAGATTCCAAAATTGAGCCACGAGCGTAGAGATCTTGATATTTACTATGGGCATATAGGACTCACTTATACTGGACTGGGGTAAGTGTTAAGAATTAGATTACTTTGCCCCACATGTGGATAAAATGCGTTTTTCCACGCTAGTTTTAAAGGACAAAACAGCGCTTTCCGAGGTAGTGAGGGGAAAAATAATTTTCAGATAGTTCCTTAATGTAATGAATTCTGATTAAATCATACATTTTAAATCACGGTCATAAATATACAAAGCTTTTCTATAGGTACTAATGACATAAGGCAAAAAAGTTTTTTTAGGTTTATTACTGTGAGTATCTACACATAGGCTCTCGTCCTATTACTATATTTTGTTTCGGTTGCAATCGGAGGACCTTTAAATACTTACGGAAAATAAAAATACTTACCTACCTATATCAAGGCCCCCGAATTTTATTGTATTTTAAATAATCTCGCTAAACTAAAATAAGTTACAAACATATAAATATATATATATTACAGATCTATTTTCAAAGCTCTTCATTTTGATACCCTACTGGATAGGTTTGTAATAAAAAAAATTAATCACTTAATATGGAGTAGGGGAAACTGTTGAACCTTGGACATAATTGTAGTTGTACCTAGGTAGGACAGTTAGCAATATTTCTATGTTGCCACGGATATTAAAATATTTTATTTATATTATTTATAACGTTAGTTAAAAACTCATAAAATCAACTAGATATCAACAAAACTTGACGGCGGGCAGTATCTCGAGAAAAATAATTAAATATGAAATATATCATGAAAAGTTGGTATTTAAAACGTTACGTCAAGGATCATTTTACATGTTTTGCTATTGGAAAATAAAACTTTTCTATAATAGGTTAAACTCAAGATACTTAACTACTCGATGGCAGGATCGTTTCAGCCTAATCTTAATTGGAAGTGCTAATACGAAGCTTACCTACATAGTCCGCCGTATTGTTTTCGTTACTAAGGCTGGATTTGACCAAACTTTTTAACCAAAAGTAACGCTTACTCTTGGATACTAATGTCAAAATCCCATAGTAATTTGACGTAGTAAGCGTTATTCTCGTAATAAAAATTTGGTAAAACGCAGTCGATGTTACTCGCGGTAACATAAGGATTCTAACCTAATTTGTGGAAATTCCAGAGTTATGGTGACACAGAAACTTTTGCAAAAATTTGGATACATGAACCCCTGTATTAACGGCCCAAAACAAAAAAGAGTGTTATGTATCCTTACATAACACTCTTTTTTGTTTTGGGCCGTCGTGTAAAAAGGCGGGAATTTCATTAGATAGGTGCACGCACGCAGAATTATTTTACTGTATCATATTCAGGGTACCTAAGACTAAGAACGTACTTACTCTGACGTAGATAACACAATTAAAACACCTAAGACTGGTGCAACACGGATAATACCGTTTATAGTCTTCCCTAACGAGTCTTATAGTTGCCAAAGTTCTCCACAGCCATAGAGTAATGAGTAAACTTACCCAACCTAGTCCTCTCAGCGCCACATGCACCATCCGGGGCTAAGCCTGGTCGCTGGTTGTGTAAGTGGCCCTATTAAATAGTATGCGAAAACAACGAAATTAATGTTTGCTCTTCCGCCAAACGTGCTAGTCAATTAGTGCCAAAGTAACATTATAGTAACGCCTGATTCAATAAATTAGTATGGTTTGCTACGGGGTTTCGGTGTGTGGGCCAAACTCATTTCCTTGTGGCACAGAGGTGGACCGACTGGGACACCATGGATTGTGTTGTAATAATGTATATGGACCTGGTCTGAAATAAATATTCTTATTCTTATTATAAAAGTGCAGGCCGTTTTTCGAGACATGCCATGCGTCTCTTAATGACATAATCCGTCGGTCTCTTGCCACCATCAACGTGCCTGCTCTCGAGCCGACTGGCATTTTCAGGGATGATGACAAGAGACGCGATGGGGTGTCCTTGAAGTTTGGGACGGATGCTAGTGTGGGATGTTACCTGCGTAGACACGCTGGCACCGTCCAATCTCCAACGAACTAATGTAAAATCGGGGCGGAGCGGCTGAATGCGCCTGGACAGAGAGTACCTTTCTGTACCATTCGGGGTCGAAACTCTTGGTCCACGGGGTCTCAGCGCACGCAAGTTTTTCGTAGAAATCGCGAAAAGTCTGGTTGATGTTACTGGCGACCGAAGAGCTGGTGGCTTCCTCGCACAACGTATCAGCATATCGATACAACGAGGAAATGCCGCCAGCATCCTAAGGTAGGCCTCAAGGACCTATTTTAGATTTAAGGTAGGTACCTAGTTAGAGGTAAGTTACACTTACTGTATATTCTAATGAATGAATCTACGAGTAAGTTTGTCTTGTTTCAAGGTTATGCAATCGCGTGCCCGAAACCCCAAAGCAAAGCGGTGGAACACCTAGTGCCGGAACACCCCAGGGTTTTAGTCTGTGCGAGTCGGACATATTACCCACTCGGCTTCTTCCGGGCCGAGTGGGATCCATAACCGATTTTCCCTGAGTAAAAAAAACTGGCCAAGTGCGTGTCGGACCACGCATAAATTCAGGGTTCCGTACCGTCACATGATGAAAAAATTCTGCGAGCAAAAAGAAGTAAGTGCCTTCAAAATAACAAGGCACTTTGGAATAAATGTTTTTTTGACAAACGCTCAAAAACGGCTTGACCGTTCAAAATAATTTTCGTGGTAAGATCGTCTTATTTATTTATGTATATCCTATCTTCCTCAATTTTTTCACAACTTTTAGACCTCCCATTTAAAAGTTGGAGGACACAATTTTTCAGACTTTGAGAGCGAATATATCCGAAAATATTCTATCAATCAAATTTTTGTGAAAGAAACCTTTAAGTTATTTCTAAAGGCCTATCCAATGATGTGCCACAAGTAGGTATTTGGCAAAAAAATGTAATTTTTTGACATTCAGTCACACATATTTTTTTTTCGTAATTTAAGGCAAAACTACGTAGCGGCACACAAAATACACCTGTAGCTGTAATCTTATTACCATAGCCTGTATAGTTACTAAGTAAAACCGCTGTGACACACTGACGGACGGACTGGACGAACCTAAGGGTTCCGTTTAAATATTAAAATTTGTTTTTTTTGGTGCCCGTGGAGAAACTGCGATTTCACTTCACTGAATCCATCCAGAATTTTCAACATTTTGCCCGGTTTCGGCAATATACGAGATGGCAACCCTATTAGGCACGGGTACCTAGGTACGTACAGATAATCGATAAATTACAAAAAAGATATCGAGGTAGAAGTTTATAAACAGATACCTACTGAGATTACGGATACGCCCTTGATGGCCAGTAAAATAGTAGGTACACGTTCACAAACACAGGTCCGTAGGTACTTACCTAATCTTTTCCACAATACACGTGCCACCGATTAGGAAAAAGTACCTACCTGCTTATTAAGGCTTTCGTGTAATAAATATAAATAATATTTTACTCATAAAATTGCGAGTATACGAGATCATCAAAGTATTGTTTTACCTTAATTTTCTAACCAAATTATGTGGAAATATTTTCCTGGAATTCGTAACTTCTAATTAGACATACGATGGATTATAATTTCCAATAATTAAATTAGTGAAATATAAAACTCGCTTCAACAGCGGTTTGAGGCTTACCTAGTACAGAGTGGAGCTAATAATTACAAAGTGGTATAATTAATTTAATTATATAAAATAATATAATTATATAGCTTGTTATGCCAACGGTATTTTAGGTAGAGCATAGATAACGGCTAGGCAAGGGCGGCACGGCGGCCAGGCGTGACTTGCACGTGCCAGACAAAGGGAGCGTCAGCAAAAACGCCAGCCGCAGCGGCCAAAATGAGTTATGATATCGCGCGGACGGTACCGGACTGGCTCGGCTTAGATAAGTCTGTGACCTAACACATTTCAGAATAAGATTAACAATGAGCCGGTGTGCGCCGGATTTAACAATATCTTGTTTTATCAGCTTTATACAATGGAGGACATTCGAACTTGATTTTGCGTCCTAAGATATGATAAGTATTGTTGTGATTCGCGCGCGTTTCGCTCGTATATTCAAATGTATGTATGGGTGCGAGTGAGATACAAGAGCGTTTGATATCATGTATCCAACAATGTGCGAGTTAGTATCGGCCTCGAGTTAGGTACTGTCTGTATGTAAATTGTTATTTTTAAGCAGAAATGTCTGCGAACGCTACCGAATTTCTTAGAAAGAAATGAAAAGTAGAAAAGTCATTCCCTCGGGCGAGACTCGAACTCGCGACTCTGGCCCCTATCTGTATTGTAGTTTTTTATCATCCGATAAGCATCCGTATCCGATTTGAGTATCTACTTACCAAATTATTTTTTGTTTCAAAGGCGTAACCTCCAACTTAGGCTGCGTTTCCACCAGAGATTAATTATTGTTTTTAAGAACCAATAGCATCACTTTCGCTGAGGGGCGACAGGTACATAGGAAATAATGAAATAAAATTATTCTATTGGTCCTTCGTGTCCTTACCAGATCAACCCTCGCATCGTATCCTCGCACATCTCCCACGGAATTCAGCAGTCAGCAGTAGTCCCATAGAAATCTCGTTCTGATCTGACGATGAAATCCGGGAATAACTCAATTTTCAAAGGCCCTTGTAGTCTATGTACCTATTCTGAATTCGGAGGTTTCTTCAGTAACTTGAGCATTTTCTTTTGGTGAACCATCAATTGGTGAAGTACCTACACCTGATAATAAAATAAATATGGAAATTCTCTGCAAAGTGCCTATGTCGTAGCGTAGACCGCCGGATGAGACCTGCATCCGGACCTGAACAAGATTTATTTATTATAATTAGGTACCTATGTATTTGAATTTAACGCCATTTTGAATTGTTGACCAGACTACCGGAGTAAAGTAAAATATTATAAAAATAACTTCGTGTACCTATGCGAAGTGGTACTGCTGCAGTGTATGTCGGTCACTGCGTCACTCAGAACAACACCTAAAAGCTAAAATAAAAGAAACCGACTTGACGTAATACCGGTTGGTAGATAAATCCTAGAACAATATTTGTGATTGTTAAGTGAGAACGACGACGAAATTGGTGAACCAATATTTACCACAGACAAGGGGGTACAATACAACAAAACGCCAATTATGGCAAAGAATTGGTAAACACAAACCTTATCGTGTTTGCGTAATATTCGTGTAGCATCTATTTTAGGATGGAAATAAACCCAAGACTTTAGGTATCTTATTATTATATCTCTATTGAGTTGACAACAAGTCGCTAAGTAACATCATCAGCACTACACAAAAATAAAGTTGGTTACTACCTCGTTTGGGTAGTACTTAATCCAGTCATTTAACTGACGGCTTGTATGGAAAAGTTCATTATTTGGGAAGTACCTAATTTATAATAGCTATTTTTTTAGCGTAACGGATATACTTATCGTGAGTGTTATGTACCTAGGCAACAAAATATCGTTTCATGCTTATCATGACAAACGTTTTTCTTGTAGGATCTTTATGTACACACGCGTTCATAAGTGCATGGGCAATTTATGAATTAATTCATTCATAATTTTGAACGCGATAGTACTTGTATATGTTTTTTTAGTCGTTTGAAATGGGTCAGGTCAGGACCAGTTTCTACCAATTACCTTTTGGTTCTAGCGAAATAACAAATCTATCACCGGTGCCGTACATTTTGTAGAATTAACGGTTTTACGTGAATATGTTTTCTTTTTTCTTTGCTTTTGCTTTTAACAGACAAAAGACAAATATTTCGTTATTTTAAAAACAAGAAAAGTATTTACCATCGTCAATTTAAAAAAGCGACTTATTTAAGTTTTATTATTTTACTATTAAGCTACTTCCGGAAGATAAGTTTGTGGGGTTTTTGCTTCGTAATTATAAAAAAAAACGACTATTATAATTTAATGCTTGTCAAAACCGTATCTTTCCTGGACTAATTACGGTGTTTTGTATTCGGAAAGACAAAAGCATGGGGTTCTGCAGAAAAGGAGTGTAGGTACAAGTTTTTTATGGGCCGGCAACGGGCATATGTGACCTTCCTGGGGTTGCAGGCGTCCATAGGCGGGGACAGCTGTCCATCAGGCGGGCCGTATGGTTGTTTGCCACCGACGTCGTATAAAAAAACTGAAATTATCTTTGAATAGTGGGTAGTAGTAGAGTTGAGTAGTAAAGATAAAGATAAAGAGCCGTTTATTAACCCAAGTAGAAAAATAGTAATAAGTAAAGATAAAAGGAAAGTTTTTTTTTTAATAACTAAATCTTATCTTGTAAGTACACAAGCACTAAGTATTGTTTTTTGGGTTTGTCCATCTTTGGACATAGGCCTCCTCCCGTTGGCACCACTGCTCTCTGTGAGCAGCCATTCTCGTTGAGTTGAGTAGTAGTTGATATGTTTATAGTTTAAGAAATAGTATTTGACGTCAAGTCATTTCTTTTCAGTAGTTAAATAGGGCAGAAAGTACGGTCAGCTGCAGAGGCAGTCCACCCCCCTGCATAGGTAGTTAGATATATATATATATCGCAAAGCGCCATCCACGCGTTTGTGTCTTGAGGCAAAGTGCTTACCTATTCCGCTTGGCAATCTTCCGTTGCTTGGTCACTTTGTCCTTGGTGCCTGAGATATCGTAGAAGGCTGGTCTGATCTCTTCATTTTGCTATTGTATTCTCTGACAATACGAATACAGAACGGGTACATTTACTCCCTCTGTGGCCACCGATGACAAATTGGAATTGCCGGGAACATAAGAATAATAATTCTTAGCATGTTCCCGGCTTTTGGCTACGATTTAAGAGCTTGGCTCCGCTTAGTAATCTAATCCGAAAACTTGGCATATCCGCTAGTTAAAACACAAGTGACTGCCATCAGACCTTCCAACCCCAGGTAACCAGGCCTGGGATTAGTTCGGTTTCCTTTATTTTAATCATTCAGGACACTTGATATTGTTTAAATATGTATGTATTTGAATAACTGAACTCAATTCGGACATCGATTAAGATTCCACACTAGTCCTAATGGTCCGATGTTATCTATACGTACAGGGTATACCTGTCTTAGTTTAATCAAGAGGACCTATTTGGATTGATTTCTAGTTCATCAATGTGGGGGTGTACCCATGTTGATATATTAGTAAACGTCACTGCGAAGTATCGGACCTAAATAAACTGCCGGCCCAGGGTGCCATTACAATCGCTTAACGACTTAGAGGCTCAGTATAATGTGTCCTCCGACTACACATAATTTTAATATCCATCTTCTGTGGGTAAACACTCTCGGTAAAAATACCTGAAGAACCCTGAGTACAAGAATGTGATGAATTATTTCTGGCTGATTTTCTTGTTTTTAGGCTTTCTCTTTTTCTGATTGCGGTATGTGCGGTATCTTTTTGGTAAATATTTTGGAACTGGATTAACGGTTAACTAACTAACTACGCTGGCTCAGCGACCCAAAATGAGTCTTGGCCTCCGACACAAGAGCACGCCACTCTACCCGATCCTGTGCAATCTCTCGCCAATTTTTGACTCCGAGATCACGCAGATCCCTCTCCACCAGATCTATCCAGCGGTACTTTGGCCGACCGACGGGACGACGTCCAGTCGGTCGACCAAGGTATGCTCTCTTCACCTGGCGATCCTCTCCCATTCGCTCAAGATGGCCGAGCCAGCGAAGACGATGGGCCTTAGTCTCACCAATGATATTTGGTTCGGCTACCATTTCTTGTATGTCGGCATTTTTGAGGATCCTCCAATTACCATCGTCCGTTCTTACAGGTCCCAGGATTATTCTGAGCACCTTACGCTCCGCTACTAAAAGGCTATGCTCCTCCTTAAGTGTTAGCATCCAAGTCTCATACCCATACATTAAAATGGGACGGATAACCGTCTTATATATCCGGAGCTTGGTAGCCTTACTGAGAAGCTTGGACGCCAACACCTTATGGAGAGCAGCACTGCATCGCAAGGTGTTCTGGATGCGGATATTGATCTCGTCCTCTCTTGTATGCGTATCCGTAACAGTGCATCCGAGGTACTTGAATTTGTCCACTCCCTTGTAAGAGTTTCCTCCTACAAGTAGGTCCTCTCGTTTAGCTCGACTGTTACGGTAGCGCTTCATGTGGAGGTATTTCGACTTCCCACAGTTAATCCTGAGACCCACCTTTGCTGCCTCTCCCTCCAAAATACTGGTCGACACTGCCACTGCTTCACGGTTTTCCCCTAGTAGAGCTAAATCGTCAGCGTACCCTATCAACCTATGTCTCCCATTCAGCTCTATTCCGGAATCCAGTGCGAGTACTTTTCGGACCACATACTCCAGAACTAAATTGAAGAGCATAGGGGACAGAGTATCGCCCTCCTTCAGTCCAGTACTCACCGTGAACTCTGCTGTCAGCTCATTGCCTACTTTAACCCACATCCGGCTTTCGCTCGTAGCAACGTGGATCATATCGACAAGCTTTTTGGGGATTTCAAAGCTTCTTAAAATGAAATACAGGGCGCCCCGGTCGATGCTGTCGTACGCTTTTGTAAAGTCTACAAATAGTGAGTGAATACTCTGCGCATGCTCCCATCTTTTTTCCATCAGCTGTTTTAGTAGAAAAATCTGGTCAATGGTACTGCGATTCTTGCGAAAACCACACTGGTAATCGCTTAAGATTTTCTCCGTGTACAGTTCCAGCCTTTTGAGCAGTTACATATGACGGTTAACGGTTAACGGGCTTGACAAAATTTTACGGAAGTTAATGAGTCCGTTAACATATTCTAAAGTTAAAATAAACGTCAATGAAAATGTTAACTTCGTTAATAAACGATTAACGAGTTAATACCCAGCTATGCGCATAGATCACGTTAAGCTGGTTCATACAGAACTCTGCTTATGCGGGGTTGCTCTACCAAAGGGATAAGAAGCCTAAACAGCCACAGCATTTAATGAATAAAAGTAGGGGAATCTACTTCTTTCATTCCGTGGACGTTTACCGATTTGTTTGTGTGTGTTTTTGTCTCCCAGTTTGATACACATAAACATAAGTACGTTTTCTTTTTCATTTTCTTCTTTGACTAATCAAGTAGGACCAAAGGTCCAAATACTCCTAATTTTATCGCATACGTATTTCATGTTCACTATTCCACATTCATTCATTCTTGTTATTTGATGTGCTGTTAAAGAAATTAGGGCATGGGTTTTTTTTTTCAGGGTTAGCCATATTATAAACTACACTCCTATCTATATTATATTTATCTAGAAGATATTGCAATAAATAGCATCAAAGAAAAATATTATACTCTACTGTTTGATTTGCTTATTGCTTAGGTAATTCGGTTTTAAGACTCCTAAGTACCTACGAAGTTATCTGTTAACTTCTTCACTAAGTCCAATTAGTCCGGTCACTCGTGTTTTCCGTTTTTATGTACGGCACTGAGACTTGGTGTGTCAAATGCCGGCCATATCCGTTCGTGAAATCCGTCTGATCTTAATAGGGGGAATGTCCGTCGGGCATCCGCCAGATTTCCCATATGATTGATATGCTCGAAAGTATATGGCCAGCTATTAGCCGCGTGCACAACAGAGTTAGGGCTTTCAAAATGTAATGTGGTGCTGGCAGAGACTGTTGAGAATTCCATGGGCAGCCGTAAGAACAAAGAACTCTATTATACTTAGAAGAACTCGGCATCACGAAACGACTTGCAGATATCTGTCAAGAGAGGGTCCTTTGGACATAATTATAATGCGGTCACCTAGACATTATCTAGATAAGCAGAAAATTCTAGGACATCTAATTACAGGAGGGCAAACGCACAGAAGGAAAATACCAGTACGATGGAGCGATACAATCAAGAGGGCTGCAAAGTGTAGTATCTATGAGGCGGTTCATTTGTCCAAAAACTGAACTGCATGGAGAACGGTTGCATATGGTCACGATCCTCAGACATAAAGGAACGACTACGACCAAGAAGAAGAAGAGTTCCTTGAAAATGAACGAAACTTTAAAGGACTAAAATTCGAAAATTAATAAGGCGAATTAGTTCTACAGTGCGTTAGAAGTATACGTATAATTTGAAGATGTATGCCTAGTTTCAGACCTAAATAAACTCTTTCGATTCAGCCAAGACAGAGACGTGGGTATGTAGCTAATATTTAAGTAGGTATTATAAATAGGTACCAGTGGCGGGCGTTCATAGAACTCGATTCCTGCCGGCGTCCCTTGCGTGATCTAATCTAGCACATAACGACTTGAAAAAGCATGCCAAATCAGCTCTGACCTTCCTAAATAAAATTTTTACGCTACGCAATCTGGTAGGTAGGTACCTAGGTACTAGGTACCCAATATACGACGCACTTCGTGTTAGTTTTAGTCAAAGTGACTGGCACTCTTTGTTTGTACCTAATATGTAAATGTGTGACGTTAATAGATAATATTTGCAAGGAGATACGTCGCACGCAAATATATCACCTATGATAGCGATTGTTTGTCGCAGAGGTTACTCCAAACATCTCTGATAACCTTTTATTACTTTTCTTGACAAGATATCAAGATTCAGCGTCGCATATTTATAGCAAAAGGGTATTTATAAGTATAGGGCGTTATTAAACCCTTCAAAGTTCAACCCTTAGGTACTGTATTTTGCGAAGTGATTAAATAAATAAATAAATATTATGGGACAAGCTTACACAAATCGACCTAGTCTATAATAGATAGATAATTAAATATATAGAAAACATTCGCAACTCAGGAACAAATATTCGTGATAAACACAAATAATGCCCTGTCCAGGATTCAAACCCGGGACCTCCTGATTTGTAGGTAGGGTTACTATCGCCTAAGCTAGGAGGCCGTTGATTGATGTGCTCTTTTCAATATTCTAGTATTAACAGCAATATGACATGCCGTCAATACTAGAATATTGTAAAAGAGCAAAATTTTCTGTTAATGTGTCAACAAAATCTAGTTGTCACATATAATACAATAAATCTGTTAAAGGGAACTAGATTTTTTTTTACGTGTAGATACAATACCTATTTACAAATTTGACTCTTAACACGATTTAAACTTGAGGGCGATAAGAACATCCCAATTTAGATTTCCTCTCAATCTCAATTTAGAACCTTATTCACGCGTCATAAGGTTTAAGATAAGGTAGCATTATCTCCGATCGGTCAATAACCCGTATTCGTAAGCGACCTTGCGTACGCCTAATGATATTCTCGCCGAAAGAAAATGCGTTTTTTTGTTTTTCGCCCTTCATTTTCCTTTAATCTAAGGATATCGTTTTCGATCGCGTTTATTTGGAAATAACTGCGGTTCGAGTTGCAATTTGTGTTTTTATCTTTTCTTTACGCCTTGTTGACGTTAATATTCTATATCTACTTTGTGCTTCGTATTATTTTGTATTACAAGTGAAATTCAGCGCGTAGCTAACGAAATTCGACATTATTTATTCAGAATACGTAAATGTAACTGAATAGGCTTCATCTTGAGAGAAACCTAGGCAACAGGGTTTATCATTAATATAACCTTAAATAAATACAGTAAAGTCATGCTCTTGCATTTCAATGTCAACAATGCACTCTAGTTACCTACTCGTCGTCTAGTTGCAGTTGCACAGGTGTAGGTAAATAGGTACCTGCCAAGGTTACAAAAACAATTGTAAAGGAAACTATTTATAAATTGAATGAGATGTGATAATACTACAGAAAATAGTGACCAAGGCCCCCGGTGAGCAGGGCTGGAATTGAACCAGCGACCTCCTGCTTTCGCGGCAGACGCCCTAACCACTAGGCTACCCGATCACGACGATTACAAATAATAAATAATTTTATTTTGCTTTAGGATTGTAAGGAAACTATTTATCAACTTTTCAATGTCATGTCCTGGATTGATGAAAAAATAATTTAAGTATTTTATAACATAGTTATGAAAGATAATTGTGAAACAGTGAGGCATGTGACTTTCAATCTGAAGGCCGCGTTTTCAAATCCTGCCCGATCGTACAAATGAGTTTTTCGGAACTTGTGTACGAAATGTCATTTGATATTTTACCAATTTACGCGGGTGCACGGAGCGGGTTCACGCGGCGGGTGGATTTATATGCCGCACCCGCTCCGTGCGCCCGCTTCACTTAGCGCTGTTCATACAATTTCTTATTAGAAGGGCGTCCGTTCCGGTTAATCCGCGTCAGCTAGCGTAGGCCCTAAGGCCTAGTTTACTATCTGGGTTGGAAGGTTAGATGGCAGTCGCTTTCGTAGAACTAGCGCCCACGTCAAATCGGACCCCAGTCTCCCCGAGCCGAGGCATAAGCCTAGAAAACGCTACTAAACTAAGGAGAAGAGTTTCTGGGACGTTCTCCTTTTTTACCGACAATAAAACGTGATTTTCTCGATTTTTCGGATTGCGTAAAATGTGTAAAATGAAATTATTAAAAAAATAAACTTATTTGTTTGAAGAAGACTATTTAATAATTATTTTCATGTCGGTATGTTTTTTTATTATCAGTGGTTTTCTAGAAAACACCGTGACAGAGTGGCCCTTTTGAGCGAAGACAGCCTTCCGATTGACCACTCTGCAGTCACCAATCAGGGAAATAACAAGTACAAGTATACTATACTGGATGTGTACTGGTAAGGTAGTTCAAAACTTTGTGCATTGGTAAATGCACAAAGTTTTGAACTACCTACCAAAAAAAAAATTCGAACTCAGGTTGTTCACCGTTCATAATAAATCATCAATTTTATTGTTACATGAGTTTATAACTAGTACAGTAGATATAACTATATATCTACTTACATATGCAATGGCATATTTTGCTTGCACGATAAATCGATAATAAACAACGTAACCAAAGATGACGTCTACCGTATGAAAACACAGGTTGTTATTGCCGGACTGGTAGAAGACGATAAATAGGAATATTAGCACAAATCGCCGACTATCTGTAACTGCGGGGCCATTAGCCGCTGTTCGTGTTCTCTTGTTTCAATCGACATTTTAAAGGTGCTGATACACTTGAGCATTCACTTGTACTGAGCATTGTAGCGAACATTTTCTCCGTTCTTTCTGCCGAGCCGAGCAATTTTATCCTTTGTTCCGCAGCCGTCACGATCCGCCCGCATCTCCCATACGACGTGCAAGATATATTATGACGACCATCTAGGGCCCACTGCTGCATTCCGTTGCGCTGCGAAGCGTCAGCACTGAAGCGTCCCTTAGTGATAGAATGCGTTTTAAGTGGTCGAAGCGATGTTTGATTCTGTTTGTTGTAGGTACAACAAATTTAAAAACGGCGAAGCACGATGTTCTGTTACGCACCCAAATATTTCGAAATATTATTATTTTTTATTATCCCGTATTATCCCAAATTTCCAAAAATCCCAAATCCCAAATTTTATGATCCCGACATTCCCGACCTATCAAAACTCCGATTATCAAAATTCCAACTCATGAAGGAACGATGGTTGACCACTCTCTATTACTCAAAAAACTAGCGAGGTACGGTTTCGAGGGAAATTTTTACAGGACTATAGTTTCATTTCTAAAAAGCCGTAAACAGAGTACCTCGGTCCGAAATGAAAGGTCGGCCTTAGAATCAATAGGGGAGTATGCTGTTCCTCAATGATACTGCATGGGGAATAACCTTTTTCTAATGCTAGTTAATGACATTACTGCGGCATCATCTGAATTTGAATATGTGATGTTATTACTGATGCGGTATGCAAATTCAGAATTTTAAAAATGTTTTTTTTTTTCAGAATTTTCAATATTCGTGCTTTTATGATTCGGAACTTTGATAGGTTGAGATTTCCAAACACGGGATTATAAAATTCAAGATTTTAAAATTCAGCATATACTTTTTCGGAATCATGTAGGGTAGTACACGTGAAAGCATAAGTATATCAGCACCTTTATAAAATCATGCAAAAAATAATCGGTTCTTTTTCTATCGACTACAAAAAATATTTTAATTGGTCTGCTTTTTTGACCGACAACAAGGTTAATGATTCTATTTTTACTCAATTGACAACTTGTATTAAGTCACAAATATATTTACTTTACTTACCTCATTTAAAACCATATCGTCGACCGTAGGTTCACTTATGCCAACCATATACGTTCAGTCATATCCGCCAGATCTGCCAATAAATGTATGGTATACATATTTTGTCTGGCGGATGCCGCAACAAAAACGCATCCATAACTTCAAAGCACAAGTGTGTTTTTTGCCGTCCCAAACTTTAACCAACGTTTTCTCAATTGTCGCTTCCTCACTTTTACAAATTTGAAGAATAAAACAAAAAATAACTATAGCACCTAGAGACATACATCTTTCACCAAAAGATATCGTATGATCTGTAGTAGGTAATAGGAACTACTCATAACTCCATATCGACAAAGTGGGACGTTTTCCCAAAAACAGTCACATTTAGACTTTACTATAGGTACTATTTTCTTACGCGGACCGGCGGATAACTAATTTAATTTCATTTTCATGATCATATGTATTATAACCATTTAATTTCGTATGTTTGCCTTTTCATTTAGATTCCCAGGAAGTCTAGGACTGTCGTAAACTATGGAAAGAAGCTGTACAATTGGAGAAGCACAAAACGAAACAGATTGGAAGCCTAATGAAGGAGACATCAATAGTGTGCCATACACGTTAAAAATTAAAATGTATAGTTATTCAAAAATGAATTCACGCAGCTTACTAAAACAGCTATACCAATTTGTAGTTTGATTTAATAAACCATATAAACTTTAATTATATGGTCAATAAGATGCTTAGGAAATGGTCGATAGAGGTTAAGTAGTGGTGTAGGGCGTAAGCCATTTACAGTCCACCACGCTAGCTTGCCAATTCGCTCACATGGGTTCTTCTCGCCCACATGCCGTACAATATAACCGGAATATAAAAGAAGTTAGGCTTAGACTTGAACACGACTCGCTTCTCTGATGCACAGGATGTGGAACAGCTTCCTGATAGTAATTGCCGAAAGATGGCTTGTGCCATCTTTCGTCTGTTTTAATATGCATTTACTTCGAGAACTCGGCATCAAGCAGCGTTTATCTTCTTTGGTGCAATCTCGTATTCTCACCTTTTTTGGTCACATATGCCGCCGAGGAGAGGTGGCTATTGAGCGACTTGTGGTCCAGGGAAAGGTTGAGGGTACCAGGCCAGAATGACCAGATAAAAACGGCAGTAAATGGCTCATCATCACTACATGAATGCACGAGAAAGGCTGCTATCAGAGAAGAGTGGCGGCGTCTTGTGAAGCTTGCCACCAACACCTGAAGTGATGACCACGACCACTCTGTCAAGAGTGATACCGACAAAGAAGAAAAGAAGAATATGCATCACTCCTAAAATATCACTTTAGTATTGACTAACTACCATTTGTTTGTATATTTCAATTTAATTTTTAAGTATAATATTGTTGCCTTTATTGACCAATAAATCAATGACCAATTTTAAATTGTGTACTTACAAAATATTGATGTAAAACTCTGATATAAAGTTATAGGTAATATACCATTTCAACTATAGTATTATAAATTTACTTGGCGGATGCCCGGTGGACATACCCACTATGAAAATCCGACGGATTTCCCGAACGTATATGGCCGGCTAATAACATATCAAAGTGACAGGCGATGAATGCGCGACCATCATAGGCCAGCAGAGCTCTGCGTTGCGACTTGACGTCGTTCCGCAAGTATTAATAAATAAATATATGGAATATTCCGCAAGTAAGTTTGCCAAACAAATATAACATTATATTAACTATTACTTAACGCTATCAAAGTTGCTATAATAAACAAGGCTGGTCTATTTATAAAAGTACGGTCAGAAAAGAATACTTCAACAACCTATAATGTCTACTTTCAATATTTTATCAATATATGAAATTGACATGAGTAGCTTAGAGTAGAAATACTAGAAACTAACTACTATCACACCTTTAGGTAATACAATAGTTATTGCACAATGTAGTTTCCACATACAAACAAAAAATACAAAACAAAACAAAAGCTAAAGCGTGAAAAATTCACAGAACACGTTGCTCGTTTGCGAGCATTTATCATCACAAATGTGTACTTTGCCTCGTGCTTTAAAATCCGTACCTAAGTTGATACGTTTAGCTTTTCAAAATGGCCCATATTTTACATACTAAACTAAGCTGCACCTTAACACTTCTTTACGACATCATGTTGATAAACCAAAGTAGTTACCCATCGTCACTGTAATAATAACATAATAACGTTTTAGTACAGACAGCAATGGAAATGGGTATGACACGGTTCTATCATTAACGAGTACATACAATTTTATTTTGTATATTTTTTGCGTCATTTGGCCACAAAAAATATGCTACGTTGGACCTCCCTATTTTTTAATTTTTCTATATTTGTAAGATGGACACAATAGCACAATCATGGAGTATAAAAAAGCAGACCTTTTTTAGGGTTCCGTACCAACATGGTAAAAAAGGAACCCTTATGGTGCGACTCGGTCCGTCTCTCTGTCTGTCGCATCGTTAAATATCTCGAGAACTACTTAAGCTACCGATTTGAAATTTGGAATAGTTAATATTGTCTTCTGTTACCGCGATTGTTATTCATTGAAATTAAACACTTTAGAACGGATTAATCGCGTTTATTAACACCATGACCCTACGTTTCGAGCCCTTTACAGCACTCGTTTTCACAGGGTCAGGGTCAAGGTTTCATCAACTTAACCATGTGAAAACGAGTGCTGTAAAGGGCTCGAAACGTAGGGTCATGGTATTAAATTAATATTAATTCGTTCTAAAGTGTTTAATTTTGGAATAGTTTAATAACCTGACACACTGAAAGAAGCTTTATCACATATTTTAGTTTGTTTTCAATGAAAAATGCCCGATAAAAGAGGTCAGCTAGTTAGTTGCCGTGTCATGTGGGGTATCATTTGAAAGGGCTTGATGTACACGTTCTAGAACCATTTTTTAATAATGAAAAAAACTTGATGAGTAAACGAAAATGTTACAAAAATACCATTCCCCCCCCCCCCCTTTATCTCCGAAGTTTATGAAAGGAAAAATATGATTTTTTACACATCCTTAATATTATCATAAACATAACAGGAAAAATATAACAAAAAAATTCTCTGAAACAAAAATTAAAATTTATCCAACTTCGATTTTTTTTTTAAATTTATGTGATATCATGCTAAAGTACTGTCCTATAACGAAAGTTAAAAAAATGGTTTACGTCATAAAAAATATCCAGGAAAAAAGACTCGCATACTAACTCCTGACTGACTCAATCTGTCGATACATGTAAGCTGACGTCGAATGTCTACTTCTAGGTGTAGTTGCAAGTGTTGCAACATAAAGTTAGTACGGAACCCTCGGAGCGCGAGTCCGACTCGCACTTGGCCGGTTCTTTTTTATAATGTACTAACTTATAAATAGAGTAGCAGTTTCTTATAAATACCTATACTAAAACAGGGCTTAGTCGCGTAGAACTCTGTAAACTAAATAATGTGTAATGAATGAAAAAGTGTGTGAAATGTATAATGTGTGAAAATCGTGATGCGACTTATGTAGTTTACGTGGATTTTTTCAAACCATTTTGGATTTTCAAAATTCTTTCTTTCGGGAACCTTATGTAAAGTTATAGTAATAGTATATCCTTTATTTTAAGAGCATGATTGCTACTCGACATGCTCTAGACCAGATTTTTATTTTATTTTTTTAAACTTCTTGGTATTTTTATCTCAGGCCAATATTTTTCCTGGCCTCCTAATTATTTCCCTGACTTTCCATGACTTTCCATGACCACTTTGAGCTTCCCTGACTTTTCCCTGACTTTCCAGAAAGTGGACACCCTGAATTATGCAAAATTTTACAAATTATTTATTTTCAATATTAAGTAGTTTCTATTTCTTGCACGTCCCTTATGCGGAAAAGGCCTGTAAAGTACCTACTGTAAACAATTGAAGTCTTGACAGTAGTTTTGGTTTGGCGTTGGTATGATAAATATAAGATTTAGGCATATAGGAAAGTATATGGCCAGCTATAATCACAGAACTAGAACTATAAAAGTTAACAATAAAAAAAAAAGTGCTAAGTTTAAAACGATCATTTGTTTATCGGAAAATTCTTGACACTTAAAAATATTAAAGGGATAAGATGCATCAATATTTACGATCTAAATATATAATAAAGCTAAGCTGTAAACTCATGTAGGTAATGACATTACACGTAAGCTATGTCGTTAAATAAGTATGTCTAGGGACCGGGGATAACGCAGTTAACGATTAGCTTCACGATTAGTTAAACGATAATCGCTTTAGCAATTAAGTAGGTATCGATTAACAAACGACAAGGCATTATCATACCACGATTGGTTTCAATCTAAATATATCACGAGTTCACGGTGTGGCTGTACTTGCCTAATTTAAGGATGAGTCACACTGCACCGCGCCGAGTGCACGGTACAAAGGACGCGACCGTACGAAGAGCATCCGTGTTTCAGACCTTCGAGCAACAGTCTTCTAATACGTTGGAAGGGAGACGTCATAGCGACATCTTACCATAGAAATTATTCTGTCACTGTGTGGCGGGAAACGTCCACACAGACGCACTTCTTATAAATTAGGTAGGTACAAAAAAAAAAACAATCTGTAATGACGACAATAAGACAGAAAATGATACACCCAGTTTTTATTTAACGAATTATTAAGTATACTACCTACGCCTTATTAGTAGTTAAAAAAAATCGTCTACTTTCCTTGGCTATTTGGCATATTTATAATTATGTATGCATATAGTACTCCATGGATTGGGGCGTAGGTACGGTATTTAAATTGGTACCTACTTTAAAGTTTATTGAAGTAGACGAAAATACTCCTTCAACTGTCTATTCGCCAATAGTTTGCAAAATAAAACACTAAACAAACGGGAAAGTGCAAGTGTACTTAGAGATGACGTGGGTATGAGTATGACATGTGGGTACCTATATCGGTTGATTCATCGCAAGATAGAGCCTGCCCCTTAAGGACCATGCGTCCGCCCGGTGGCAGCGTGATTTCTACCGCGTGGTGCTTATCACTGATAACGCTTGCTGTTGTTCTCATTGGACGCGGTATGGGTGTGCGCGCCGCGCCGCCGCGCGTATATAATCAGACCCATCGCTTTTCTGCCAGCATTCCTCGCTAGGCTTCGCGCCAATCCACTCAACCTTAGTATAGTTTTAATTAGTCCTTTAAACCTCTCAGTATTTCACTTTTTATATATTCGTTACGGTAAGATATTTAATTACTATTATTTAAATTTTTTATTAATAGTTTTAGATCAGAATCGTGTCCATTCGCGTCTGAACCTATAGTCCTTTGACCTGCAATGTTTGAAGGCCAAAGGATTATATTTATTAGGTACTTACCTAATATTTAATTTGTAATTAAATTCTGTCAATCCTGTCGTTTAGCCCTAAATAACATTGTCCATAATTAGCTTCTGGTATTTCAATATTCTGCATTAGCATTACCATTTGTAGTTACTATTGATTTATTTAAATAACTAACTACCTATGTATTTAAATAATTGTATTATTTTAATATATGTATGGCACAGGCACACGCCAAAACAGGATAACAGTATAGCCCATTAACCTCCCCTTACTATTTATTTATATTCATCATCATCATTGTCATTAATTGATAATACATTGTGGGCTATTTTTGCATATGCACTTTCAATTTCGATGCAGTTGTTACTTATTCCCGCATGTCAGTTACACAGGTTCCCGGAAGCAACCGACCCATTTAAATATTTCAATTTTTACCGTGACGTGCGTGTAACAAGCTGTCAGAGGCCAATTTTAGACTTGTTAGGGTTCCGTAGCCAAAATGGCAAAAACGGAACCCTTATAGTTTCGTCATGTCCGTCTGTCCGTCTGTCCGTCTGTCCGTCTGTCCGTCTGTCACAGCCGATTTACTCGGAAACTATAAGTACTACAGTGATGAAATTTGATGGGAATATGTGTTGTATGAACCGCTACAAAATTATGACACTAAATAGTAAAAAAAAGAATTGGGGGTGGGGCCCCCCATACATGTAACTGAGGGATGAAAATTTTTTTTTCGATGTACATACCCGTGTGGGGTATCAATGGAAAGGTCTTTTAAAATGATATAAAGTTTTCTAAAAAACATTTTTCTTAAAGTGAACGGTTTTTGAGATATCAGCTCTCAAAGTCGTAAAAAGTATGTCCCCCCCCCTCTATTTTTATAACTACGGGGTATAAAATTCTAAAAAAAATAGAGGTGATGCATGCTAATTAACTCTTTCAACGATTTTTGGTTTGATCAAAGTATCTCTTATAGTTTTTGAGATAGGTTGATTTAACTGTAATTTTGGTTAAGTTATTGTGCTTACACTGAAAACGATGGCTGAACCTTATAAGTTTAGGCTCCATTCACCAGGTGTATAAATTGACATAATAAGTTTATTATATTTGCTGCTACGGAACCCTTTGTGCGCGAGCCCGACTCGCACTTGGCCGGTTTTTTTAAAGTTCATATTTTTTTAACAAAACCGATGGAACTGACAAATTCAATTGTTCAATAGGCTAGACGACAAAATAAAACTTATTAGTCCGTCTGTAAGATTATTAAAAAATATTCAACAAGTATTTTTTCTTTTGTATACAGTGCATTAAAGTTTCGCATGACGTCACAATTAGGTACGATTCTTACCTTATAGTGACGTCACCAGCCTTTACCCCGGAACTTTGGTGCTCTTCATCTCCGTCAATTTTAGTTTTAACGTGTTACAAAGAAAAAATACGTGTTTAATAATTTTGGATAATCTAACTGACGGACTAAATAGAATAATAGTTTTTCAACCTAGTTGTCACCCCTATCCCCTATTATAAAGCTGAGTGTTTGGCTAATGATAAAGTAATTCTCTATATTTAACACAAATATCATTACAGTCTATTAACTAATAATGACAGACATTCTGACATTCCAAGATAAGAAATGAAATATAGCGGAATTTTAACAGCAAACTCACGATCTATTTTGTTGAAATAGACACTTCATGACAGGAACAGGTAGTACTTAACACGTCTTTTGTTTTATTTTGCAGAATATTTTTTGATTTAGTTCACAAACAAAATGGCTTACCTGCAGTCGATGCCCAAATCTGAGACCATTAAGCTCCGTGAAAAACATATTGGGTAAGTTAAATAGTCGATAATTATTTATTATAATGGGCGAAAAACTTTAACAAAACTTTTTAAGTGGACATTATAGAGTGCTTAAAGTCATGAAAATACTAGCTTTAAGGTTCTGCTGAAGTTTTGCGAACATTTCCCCGATCACTGTTTAGTAAAGTCAGGGTAATCGGAGTGGAAGATCCGACGGGTCGTATCAAGCTAATTACATGCAGGTTAAATTTAAATTATACGCCCTAGGTAACACCTTTTAAAGTTGGTTTTGGCAAGCTAACTATACTAAAATTCCATAGAAGTGATATTTGTATATGTGACAGGTACCTCTCCCAATACATGACCGGTCACCGAAGAACTACATTTTTGAATCTCTAAATACGTTGGTTTATACAAGGTGTAACAAAAAAGGCGTAATAACGTGATCTGATTAGACTACAATATAAAAAAAAAATGTATGGGGTCGTCCCATTACGCCAACCCTCTAAATCTTTTTTAGCATTCATTTTTCATCCTATTCAACCGCGATACTGATTAACCCCCTTAATGTTTATATTTTCAACTTTTGAGCCTGCTACCTTAACGTAGAGTAACATAAATAGGTAGGTACGATGTTTGTATCAAGTCTAAGATAACAAACAGATCCCGTTCATAGTAAGACTAACAAGATATTAGTTACTTTTTTCAGCACATAAATTATCTCCAAAACGTACTAGCACAGCATACATAGTCAGGTATAATTATAGCTTGTTAGTCTGAACTTCGAACGCTACATAGTGATTAATAGTCTGTAGTACAAATATACTTTTACCTAGTCTGGGTAGGAGCTAAATTAATAATGCAATTTGCCCCGATGGAACACGAACCAAATTGCCTACATTATGTTGTATTCTAAGTAGGTACTACTTATTACCCAAAGTACATAATTTTTCAATTAAATTTTAAGTTAGGTAAGTATTCGTAAAAATGGGCCATTTTTTCAAAGTTGTCCCCCCACTTTTTTTAACATGGGTATTTTTTTATGTGATTTCTACTCAGAATCGCGACCTTTTTCGATTCTAATAGGAGAAAAAAATTGTGCCAAAATTTCCATACATTTTCCAAACTTTCTTTTCCGATCCGCCATACAAAGTCTATGAAAAAATGATAGCGGAATGGAGAAAAAACCTTGGGACACTTTTTTCCGCTAATAATCAAAGGAGCTGTAAAAAGCTGAGTAAAAACCACATAAAAATTTTAAAAAAGTGGGGGGACAAGAGACAACTTTGAAAACATACCAAATACTCTTTAAGGTGGGGGAGGCGAAGTGCGCCTGCCGTCTAAGTGTGTCTATTACTAGTAAGTAAGTATCATTCCTCAGCTACTATGAAAATCAATATTCTATTAAATAGAATTCGATATATTAAAGGTAGGCGCACTTAGACGGCTGGCGAACTTTGCACCCCTCACGTTATCTAAAACTTTTTTAAAGGTTTAATCTCTATCATTCAAACTCTTAAGAGCTTTAGGTAATTCTAGAACCTACTTATATTATAATAATAGAGAGGGAATTTTAGATTCAATTAGGTGTTTGGAATTTAAAATCTCGGTAAAAAAACAATATTTTAACAGATCTTTGACATCGCAAATCTTTGAGGACACTTCTAGAAGTAGATATCACAAAGCGATGTGAATTCAATGACTTTGTGTTTTGATTCGTAAAACCTGTTAGTTCATCCGTGAAGCGGCTACAGACGGAAAATTATAGCTTATTGCAAAAATACGTACCTATGTAGTTATTGCTAAGCAATTCATGTGAAGAGTCTTCACGGTGTATTTACTAGATATATAATATATGGATCAATTTTTAGCCAATTAGTCTGTAATGTAAGACATTCTAAATGCGAGTCTCAGCAATTTCTAAGACATCACCAATTCACTACCTTCAAGTGACACAGGGAAGGCAGTCGGCACGGCATACGTACCATTTCCCCTGTACCGAAGACCAAGGCCAAATGGGAATACGCGGGTCTGCGACAGTCTGCGTTGTGACAAGTCCGTACACAAAAATAGGTCGAAGTGTGCAAGATTTATAAGTGTAGTTGTATAATTTTCTATGTATTAGTGTCGTCATTACAGATTGATTTTTATATGTAATGTATGAGATGCGTGTTTCCCCCCCCCCAGTCCCCCCCACCCCCGTCTCCCTTCCAACATGTTGGAAGCCGATGTTGCTCGAAGATCGCCGCTTTTCACAAAACTGACGTACGCTCGTTACGTCACAGCCTGTCACAACATTTGGGAATTCAATTATTAAATTCTTTGCAGAGCCGCCTGTCAGCTGTTTTTCCGATCGTCGCCACTGAAGATAGTGCGAGGGATTGCTCAGTTCATGTACGATGAACAGGGCGAGAGATACCTCGACTGCATCAACAACGTTGCACACGGTACGTCTTGCTATTTCTGAAACCTGGGTAAATGGTTTTCGAAGGCTTTTATCATATCATCATAAAGTGTTCGATTCGAGCTCCCAGATAAAAATAAATTGATAGAAAACAACAGACTTACTTCTAGAAGAGTAAAAATAAATTATCAGTTATTTTAGAACCCATTCAATAAGGTTTCACTGTAGGTACATAGTTAACTTGAAATATTAAGTAGTAGCCCCAACAGCGCTCGAATTTTTATTCCTAGAACAATAATATAGAGACGGAACTGGATCTGAGGCGTTAGTGAAGAAAAACACCTTTCATGTTCTTGTCAGATGAAAATAAGAAGCCTTATATTTTACGGACAATTCTTTTGTTCTGAACAAGAAAAATCCCTTTTTAAAATATTTCAGTAACTACTTACTCTCATTGAAATAATGGTTAATATTGAAAGTAACTTGAACTAAGCAAAATATTTTTACTTAGATGTGTGATTTGCAATTTAGATACCTATTACCTCTAAAGTTTGCTCTTTAGTAATAAGACTGACTTTCGTTTAATTATAGTAGAGAAATAGTGTTTTTATTTTGCTTCTGTTGTTTCTTTGTAAGCCAGATATTAAGTTACTTGTATGTTTTTGACGTCACTTGTCGGACACATAGACGCCTCCTTTGTTTAGTAACTTTTATGATATGACATTATTAAAAGTGGTCTCTCAAAATAAGTATTAGCATTTGAGTGTACAAATAGTTCGAATATTAACTGTATCTTCATTTGTTTAGTTGGACATTGCCACCCCCACGTGGTGGAAGCCGGCAGGAATCAAATGTCCCTCATCTCCACCAACAACCGCTACCTCCACGACGAGCTCGTCATCCTGGCTGAGCGCCTCGTTAAGACCATGCCCGAGCCTCTCTCAGTCTGCTTCTTTGTGAACTCGGGCTCTGAGGCCAATGATTTGGCTTTAAGGCTCGCCAAGGTCCATACCAACAAAAAGGACGTTATCACCCTTGACCAGTAAGTACAATATTGTTATGTGCGAATGTTTTTGGGGCTCTCTTTTCGTCTCATGTGTGAAAGAAATGAATGATATAATTTGCTGGCTTATTTAACTTTGTATTTATTCTTGATCTGATGTTTTGCAATCCTTAGGTATTTACGAATGTCTTTAACTAAAAAGTATCAAAAGTTTATACATAAAGACGTAGTGTATCGTTGGAATTTGAATCTAAATCTTTTATTATACCTACATGTATCTTAATGAGACAGTGAAATCTATCAATGTTTGCTAATTTTCAACCTACTTCATGCTTTTATTAAAAAATATTAATTGTGATAATTTATTAATCAACAAATATAACAGTGGCTCCTAACCTCCGCTATTTAAATGTGTATTTAACAATTTTTAAACCAATAGTCATTTTATAAACTGATATTTTATCTCTCAAATTTCATATTTTTCCCTGCCCTCCTCGAGTCGGTGTCCTCATTACTGTGGGTCGTTTTCCCTGCCAGTAGATTCGAATTATCGAGATATTTGTACTTAGGTTCGGAACCGCTGTTTTACAACATTCTTAAATACCCTTTTAACATAATACAAAGCCAACAAACTGTGTGAAAGGAGTCTGCATGTTTTCTGGTAACTTCGAGGTTCTCGGAGTGTTGTTAGGGTGGTACTAGCGCCTGTTTGTTGCAGTGCTTATCATGGGCACCTCACGTCTATGATTGACGTGTCACCCTACAAACTAAACCTACCCGGTGGGCCCGAGAAACCAGACTGGGTTCACGTGGTGAGTAGCCTGCCTACCTGCTGCACTAAGCATAAGTACAGTAACTACATTATAATGTATTTAAATGTAATTTGCAAATATCTAAACGGACGTAATGTGATGAGGTATTCACGTCCAATTTGTAATTCACTGGGAGTTAGTTTCCAAGAGGCCTCCTTGGAGGTTTCCTTAGTTAGCTTTTTATAAGAACAAGAAACTTTGAAGCGAAACATTTTATGCATTCTGGGGCCAATGGTTAAAGTCAACAGCATAAGGACGGAAGGTTTACCTTTCTGTACAAAGCCTCTGAAGGCATACTTAGTAGACTAGTTTTTCAGATGTAGTTACTGTTGAATATGCTAAGTGGTAGCGTTTTCTGCGCACTGGTTACATGCTCTGTTTCATTCTTTAACATTATTTACTTATTCTTGGATATGAAGTCCATAATTCAGTTACCTACTAATCAAAACTTCAATCCTTTAAGTAATCAATTTCAAAATATCGTTATAATCCCGGAAACCGAGCATTTAAACTTTGCCTTATTTACTTTCCTTTATTCATACCTATCCAATTTAACTCTAGCGTCTGTAAACAGTACAAAACAAATCCTTTTACAAATTGAAAATTTCCGTGCATTAAAGTTACAGTAAACCATAGCAAAGTTTCCATAGAATCGCCAGGAAAAGTTAATTGATTTATTATCCTGCATACATTAGTGAACGGGCTTAATGGGCTTTGTTTAATAGCTACACTTCCCCAAAACACTTCCAATCCCCTAAATAATGGGGATCTGGTAAATGTAAATATATTAATGGTAAGATTATCGTCATTTAATTGAACACTTTATGACACATGTTACGAGATCATTTACCTTAAACATTCGAACTAGTTTTGTGTTTTGCAAACGCATTGTTTTACATTACGAGTATGTTTTCATGACACATCGGCAGTTGGATAATAACCTTCATAGAAAAGTAGCAACATATTTTGCTCGAATAGGGAGGCGAAATATTCGTGTAGCATCGCCTTCTTTAATATTACAAACTATAGCGACAAACTAGGACGTTCGCAACCTGGCAAAATGGCATAGCCAACAATGTCGCGGGTCGCGGGTAAAAATAAAGATATACTTATCCAAGAAAACAATTCAAAAAGCATAATTTGAAGTAACTACAGACGTGCACACCCGGATTGCTTATGTTTCGTACATTTGGCATTGACACTTTGTTTGAAAATTTACGAGTATTGATCGCTCGATACGGATGCCTGTAGTAAACACCCCGAGGCCCTGGCTCGGAACTCGAAACCAGAGTGTTTATTGTTTACAGTCGGGCCAGTAGAAAACCTTGTCTTTGTTAAAACCGTATTGTTTTTTGATAAAGTTTTTCAACACTAGTCCTACAAATTTTACGTTAATAGGTCTAGTCTACCCTACTACCGTTTCTTATAAGGAGGGAAAAGAAAAAGAAGTAACAAACATGTTTGCCAGTGTCTTTGTCGATGTACAAACATAAAATATCGTCTGTTTGGTTTGTAGGTTACTTTAGACAACATGAGTCTTTTGTCAATGATCATCAACCTACCTACCTACCAAATTACAATTAGGGCTGATTCGTCTGGTTTTTTTTTTGCATATTTATCCCCCCTGACTGTCCTAATAGTTCACACAGATCCCGATTTCATGTAAAGTAAAGTCAACAAAACCTAAGCTATATTTCTAAGACAATTTTATAACAACAGGCACCGGTACCCGACACGTACAGGGGCAAGTACACGTGCCCTCAAGACTCGAGCTCGGAGGAGGAACTGGGGTACCTGTACGCGGATGATGTGAGGAATCTGTGCGACACAGCCACTAGGCAACATGGAGGCGTGTGCGCATTCATAGCGGAGAGCCTGCAGAGCTGTGGCGGACAGATCATACCCCCGCATGGATACTTGCAGAAGGTTTACGAGTAAGTTTATAAAAGTACAGTTATACAGGGTAACACCAGCCACTAAAAACTTCATAGACCCGTTATGTATTAATTAAGTCAATACTGAGTTAGTTTTACTATGGGACCAACGCCGAAATCGGGACACAAAAAACTCTCCCATACAAAATGTCAAGATCACACAACTAAAATGTATGAAGAAGTATTTTTTTTTACGATTTCGGGGTTCCCATAGTAAAAGTTGCTCAGTATGATTTATGTATGGGGGACTGGGGACTGGGGGTGTCTGAGGTTTTTAGTGCCTGGTGTTACACGTTGTATATAATACATTCTATACATTTAGGATGAGTCCCTTAGAGTAGGCGCTTAAATCGTTCAGCTAGTGTAATATGGTCGGTCACGTTTTAACACATTTGTAAGTGCGAAAGTGACGCACAGCGTGATAGCCGAAAAAATGGCAAACACTAGCCCATCAGGAATTACTATAGGTCATCTACTTGAGAAATTAGGACGGGTTCCGCCGTGACCGAGTAGCCGTTAGTACCTGGTACCTATACTATTAGTAATGACGTTAGCGATTTGGGTCTGTACCGATAAACATTTTATGCCCAATTAATTTACTGAAATATCACTGAAACGCGAACAATAACACATTTTGTGGTAGGTAAGTGTTTGTTTAATAACTTTGGTACGGAACACTTAAAAGTATTAATATATAGTTACTGCCTTTATTTAACACAACCACAACATCTACAAAAAATATAAAAAGTAGCTAAAATCTTTAATAAAGATAGTAGATTAGGTGCATGCAGATTTCAATGACACAAATTTCAAAATGCATTGGTTATCTCGTGAGGTCAGAGACTGACGTGTTCTGGCATAATACTGGATCATTTATTATTGAACTACATTGCTGACATAACTTAGTAGTTATGTACAGTGTAAACAGTGTGGGTAGTGAATGAGTCAATTAGAGAAAAACGATAAATAAATTTGATGTACCTAGTTCGGAAATACGTTGTTGACTTTGTACAAAATTACATCTACTTCTCAAAAAATCGTATGTTATTCAGCGTTGTCTTTCTTAGTTTTATCCTTGTGTTTTCATCATAGTTTTAAAGGTACCAGAAACTAATGTTGACCTTAAGAGTTAGTACATTTATGATAGATAATCAATAATTAAAATAAAAGTGTTTATATTAAGTATAATAAGACATAAAAAGTGTAAAAAAAAGCACTTACTTACAAAAGCCCAATTAAAGAAAGAATACCCCATCTAAAAGGTAATATACACTTTTTAAAATTTTCAATTGCCATATTTTTTTCCTCCACAACGATATGGTGGTTTGCAATTAGGGAATGCAACGATTAACCGTTTTTGTATGAAATTTTCAATGAATGTAAAAATTTGTCGTAAATTCAAATTTTCATCTAAAACCTGACTCATTATGAATGCCAATCTGTATAGGTACTGCATTCACGTGCCGGTCGCACGCTGAACACATCATTGATAAAGTACCTACATATAAATGCAACATTATCACACGTTATCTGTCTGTACTACGATTTCGCAAACTAGGTACTTTGTTTATAAACCGGTTATGTATAGTATAAAACTGATTACAATTACTTTGTTATCGTTAACTTGCATCTATTCTAATCATTAAGCTTGCATTTAATGTTTACTGATAAAATACATTGTCACGTTGATGCCACCGTATTTAGAATCACTTTTTTGGGGTTCCGCAGTTAAAGTAGGAACCCTTTTAATTTATCATTCTATCTGCCCGTCTGTTTACGGCTAAACCAAGTGATTGTTATTGTTAGACAGCTTAAATAACATGCTCATCTTTTGAAACTCGAATTTAAGAATATAATGATTACGATGCACAATGTAGCGGTCATGCCTCACCCATAACAGTGCATGGTTCCTATCAGACAATAAACCTTATCTAATCGGGATATCGGAAAGGATCATACTTCTAACCATCCGTGAAAGTCTGATGCCATCATATATTTTTGTAAAAAATTGAAAATAGAGCGTGAGATAGACCATTTCCAGCAAATTGCACCTCATGGAGTGCGTCTTCTCTACCGTTCCAGAGTTTATTCACCCGTGTTGCCTTCTTTGCTTCTTTGATTATTTTAGAAGTATCTGCGATGTTGAATGCTGTTGAGCTACTAACTCGCTAGCTGAGAATCACCTTGTTAAGAAACACAGCAATTACGATGTGACAGATTTTTCCCCAAATGCAGTTTGACAGAAGCTAACATTTGCAATAGATACATTAAGGCTTAGCACTTACCGACCTAATGTGCCAAAGAAGCCCCATTTTTCCTTGAAATATTCTATACTCCAAGATTAACGTTGATCGCTAAAACAAGCCGCATATAGTAAAATCACGTCTCACGCCATCTTATTCAAGCATTCACGTTTCCAGACACGTACGGCAAGCGGGCGGCGTGTGCATCGCTGACGAGGTGCAGGTCGGGTTCGGGCGCGTGGGCACCCACATGTGGGCCTTCGAGACCCAGGATGTGGTACCGGATATCGTGACCATGGGGAAGCCGATGGGCAACGGGCACCCTGTGGCGGCGGTCATCACTACGCCGGAAATCGCGAAGAGCTTCGCGGATACGGGCGTGGAATATTTTAATACGGTGAGTGTTACGTGATCTTATGTGAAATTGTTTTTCTTTTTTGTATTAGCACAGGTGCCAATGTACCGTTAAAAAAATGCTGTTGCGACAGTGACAACAAAATTAGCTTGACAATACGGCAAAACATTGTTGAAAAGTTTAGCAGGTAGTGTAGGTACCTACTTATCGACGAATATTGCTTCGTGAATTACCACTATCTGTTAGATATACACAATGTAGGAAAATAAAGCAGTGGTGTCTTTTCTGTCTCTTTAAAGGTAATGATACTAGTGGAGTCTCATTTCTGGTTGATATGCGTAACCTATACCAGTCCTAACGTAATTTTGTGTTTAAGTAACAAGAATATAGTGATATTTGCACAATACCCACCCAAATCCTTGTTCGGCCCCTTTATGAGAGGACCCTATTGTAGTTCAAGTATATAAACATGAACTTTATTTTCAGTATGGGGGCAACCCTGTCTCCTGCGCCATTGCGAACGCTGTGCTAGACGTCATCGAAGACGAACACCTCGTGGAGCGCGCGGATAGGGTTGGCAACCACTTGCTGGAGCGCTGCGCGGACCTCAAGCTCAAGCATAGACTGGTTGGAGACGTGCGAGGGAGAGGTCTATTCGTGGGCGTGGAGCTCGTGACGGATAGAGATACGAGAACACCCGCCACGGCGGAGGCGAAACATATTGTTAACAGGTAAATAAATAATAATAAATATTATGGGACAATCTTACACAAATCGACCTAGTCCCACGGTAAGCTCAATAAGGCTTGTGTTGTGGGTACTAGGCGACGATATATATAATAGACAGATACATATAAATACTTAAATACATAGAAAACATCCAACACACAAATAAATGCCCTGACCAGGTTTCGAACCCGGGACCTCCTGCTTCGTAGGCAGGGTCACTACCAACTAGGCTAGGAGGCCGTATGTTGGTAAAAAGAGAATTCTTTTGAAATTGGAACCCCGTGACTGCCTGTGTCTCGTGTTTGAATACTTGTGTTCCCTTTAACTTGCCTTTAGTATAAACACACCCAGATGAGCGATGCAGGTCCATCTAAACATTAAACATAAGTTAATAATATTACTACTGCTATTTAGGTATTAGGAAAGTGACATTGCGCTATCAAGTATCTCATATCCAAAAATAGCAAGATAAGACTTTTGGAGTACTCTCACAATGAGTCTTTATTATTTTCTTTACAGAATGCGAGAAGAAAAAATTCTCATCAGCCGCGACGGACCAGATGCCAACGTGCTAAAATTCAAGCCACCTATGGTGTTCACAATTAAAGACGCCGACAGACTGGTCGACACCCTCGACAGAGTCCTAGGCGAATTAGACGCCGTACTGCCTGTCACCAGTATTAAACTAGAGGTAAGTCAACTATTATGTCAGCGTTATAAGATCCAAGTCACCTATGGATGTTCGCGACCAAGACGCTAATAGATTGATCGACACTAGACAGGATACTCGGTCGAAATTGACGCCAAGCTGCCTATCACCAGTACCTACTAAACTAGCGCGGAGTCTATGTCTAAACCATCGTTCTAAATTTCACGTTATCGGGTAATCAACAGGATTGGCTTGCTGAGTGAACTGATTGCGTCACCTCTCAAATGGAGAGACAGGTATTCTCGTTAAAAATATAACACCCCTTGTTTCGTCGAGGTTTAATAAAACAAACATGTTTTTATAAACTACGGCGACTGGTTTTGTGAGTCAGTCATTCGTTAAACAAATAAACACAGCGCAAAATAAACCCCACTAAAGTTTGAAACGCCTGACACATTTATTTAGCAATATTTTCGATCGTCCACTAGGTACCTGTTTTGACGTTTGAACGCATACGGAATATTTAAAAAGTTTATAAGTTCAACTATTTGTAAGTAATCTTAATTTGTTCTAGAATTAGTTTACAAGTTTCCTAAAAGCTTGACTTAGAAGTGATATAGGTATGTACACCTGACCTAAATCACCTGCCCTCACGAATTGCTTGCCCTAAACAAACACGGCAATTCAACATACTATACAACACAGTAAATATACCACATACTACACACGCATACACCGCATTATTAAGAGAGCGAGGATACATATGCAGTATTTTACTTGTAAAATTCTACGATTCTATCAGCACTACCTAGTACCACCCTACACCATTTTAAACTTCCAGGTTCACCCATATAACGTTATCTAACGCTCACTTTGGGAGCATGCTAAAATAGTGATGTTGCTTAGTCGATTATTATTTATTAATTAGTCAAAATAAAATTTTTGTTTTATGAATAATCTTGAGATAATTTATTCATTGTTCAATGCAATTAATGAGTTCTATTTGATGTACTTAATTAGATATTCTGTATCTATTTGATCGGATAGGAGGACGACAATTATTGAACAGTACAGAGACGACTTACTAAGTAATTTAGTACGAGCAGTATAACGTCGGGGCTAAGTTTGAATTATTTTGTACACGATTTTGTTAATAATAACTTGCATTTCAAGTTTTTATAATCAACTACATTATTTTACTGATTCAGATTATCGAAACTGCTCCATCACCTAACCCCAAAGTGAGTGTTAGATAACGAGGTGTACATATAACACATTAATTGTAAATATGTTTAATGAACACGAGTTCAGGTCGTAAATGTAGTTGCAACACTTGCAACTGAAATAAGCTGTAGCGCTCCTATACGACAATAATATAGGACTGCATATGCGTGGTGACTGCGATCCTATAATAACAATGTACGTACATGACAATGAATAGGGTAATATAATGGTTCAGACTACTATCATGCATCGAGTTCAGTACCAGTACAGTCATCTCGAATTTGTAACGCATTATTGTTAAGGGTTGAGTTCTAGATATACTGGTTTGTATATGATGTTACTGTTATCACTGTTGTTACCGAGTGCCGCGACGTGATAACCACCTTCAATATCTAAATTTAAAAACAATGATTTTAAATGTGTAAAATAATGTGATCTGATTAATCTATTAACAAGCCAAATCTATCAACGCATCTTGAAACAGCACAATACCATTTAATAGATTTAAATGGCGTTCAATAGCTTGATATATCTAATCCACATATTGTCACCTTACAGAATCTACGGATTACCATACTAGTGGGACATTTTTGTTGTAGTAAGCTTGCCATATATAGGTGCGGAAAAAATCATAAGAAATTTGAAAAAATAATGTGGAATATGTCCCTGTTATAATGCCACCCCAAATAAGATATTGTTACTAAAAGTTGTGTTTTATTTGTTCCAGGTTTCAGTCACCCCTCTGACGAATATGGAGGCCAACGGTGACTTGGTCATAAGCAGTTTAAAACCTGCTGTCAAAACTATGTGACCTCCTAATTAAATTTAAGACTTTAGCTATACATAGTTTTTAAAATAATGATCTGTAAATATTTAATTTAAGACTAGATTTAAAAAAATAATGTAATGTTATGTTTAATTTATTGTTGTTTTGAGATGTATTTAATTACATAAAAATTTTAAGACACTTTCTACATTGTAAATGCATTTTTAACTACATTTACATTGTGGCAACCTATTAAATAATAAAAAATAATAAAGGTAAATGAAAATAAAAATACCTAAGCTTTATATCAATGTTTTAGTTTTATTTACGTTTTTAGTTTTATAAATAAAGAATATGATGTTTCATACTTAATCTAGGTACTTTAGTTCGAATTATATGCCTATCTAAGAAAACATAACATGAACTAAACTAAAAAAACCTAAAAATCTCACTGAATCATCACAGCACTTACAGTTTACTTAAAAAGAAATAACATAGGTTGGGTTCAAAGAAAGAAGGAGCAATATTTAATATAAAGGAATCTCCATTTGTTAATCTACTTCTTCAAAGTTCTCAAATTCAAAGTCGGAAGGGCCATCATCAATTGGCGGAATAACAATTACATTCTTGTATAGTTGATCCTGATAGTTTGATAAAGTCACTAATTTTGGTTTAGACCCTGTCTTAGTATTTTTCAATTTCAACTTTTGCATTAACTTATATATTTCTGAATCTGGGCAATGAGAACACTTTCTGTAGCTGGCTGTGTGATCACCTCCACAATTGGCACATTTAGGAGGCTCAGAGTTGCGGTCCCTCTTACATTTTGAAGAGAAATGGTCCCCTGCGCACTTGACACATTTAACCTGACCATGGCAGTAGCGTTGTGAGTGGCCCCATTTCTGGCAACGGTGGCACTGCCTGGTCTTTGCAATAGGCTGTTCCATTTTTACTGATTTTCCCAGTAATGTCTGAACTTGCATGAGTTTCTCACGTTCTTCATTTGCCACAATAACTAACACTAGAAGGGGATGCTCTTTTGCTGTCTGTTTTGTATGCATTTTATTCAATCTTACTACGGGTATATTAAGAGACATAATCTCTTCTTTTAGTGCATTTAAGCAAGTATCTTTAGCTAAGCCTCTAATAACCACTTTAACTTTACGGGGGTTTGGATTACCATATGTGTGATAAGGCAATTGGTGGCTCTTTAAATACTGTATCAAGCCTCTATGGTCTTCAAATGAGAGACATTTGATTTTGGTGTAATTACACCCTGTATGGGGCTGGTAAAATTTTACACCACATACAAGCAACTTGTGAACATGTTGTTTAAAATCAACCGGCTCATGCAAAAATATTGGGGGGACTTTGGGATCATTTTGGTATTCTTCATTTGCATTTTCACTTTTCTCAAGAGGCATACCTGAGGGGTGTTCAGGTTGAGCAGGATCTATATTATCAGCTTCTTCTTTGTGGACTGTTGAAATTCGGCACTGCTTAAGGACGTCGGCTAGCTTTTTCATATTTTTCTTCTGTTTTCGTGCAGGCATGTTCACGAATCTAAAAATAAAGTAAATTGTCAGTACTTAAGTAGCGAGTATGGTAGCGAGGTCCATTATTTTAGAAATCGGGTTCTAATGAGTAGTGTAATTACCGTCAGTGTTTCGTAATAGTAATTAAATATTTAAGTAATTAAAGGTGAGATAAGCGAATTTCAATACGAAAATCATTCATGAAAGAAAGCTGCAACAAGTTTTTGTGTCTGCAAGTAAAAAAGAGGGTGGAAAAAAGTTACTTAGTTCAGAATGTGGGTGAGTAGGAACTATAATTTAAACATTGCATAATTTTACCTTTTTAATTTCTGAGTTCGTTTAAAACTTACACAATTATAATATTTCTTCTATAAAATTGTTTTCCGCAGTTTTCTTATGAAAATACAGAGTACCTAACGTCTTTTTATTTTGTATTTGCAAAATTCAAACAGAACATGACAGATCAGCTGTCAGTTATGCGTTTCGCTCGTGCTCGGATTTTTTTCTTATAACGGATGTAAAATGTTTGAATAAAGAGCTCTCTAGACCAACTCTAGAAGACCGTCTACATCTGCAAGAGTAAGTATAGTAGGCAGCCAAATAATCGGCAGCCCAATAATTCATGTCCATTTTTTTGGTTGCGGATTATTGGTTTGCTGTTTATTGTACTGTAAAAACCGTGGCTTCGGATTATTGGCCCGCTACCAAGCTTGTTCGACCCGATAAAAGGCAACCCAATAAATGGCAACCCAATAATTGATGTACATGTAGTTGCATCGATTATTGGGTTGCTGATTATCGGCCCGCTTCGAGATTGCTCGACCCAAGAAAAGGCATCCCAATAGTTGGCGACCCGTCTGCACGCTTCCTAGCTAAGGTGAACTTGCTGGTTTCCGACCGTGTAGCAGGTGGTTTCTGGTTTGCCACCAAATTGAAACCAGCGAGGTCACCTTGGCCAGGAAGCTTGGTGTGGTGCCTTTCGTGTAGAAGCGCTTTATTACGGTGCCTACAAACCCAAACTCCTGCCAGAGGAGTAGTAGGAGCGAGACGGACATACTTTCGAATGCCGCAGTCGCAAACGAATACAACTCATGGTAAGCACACATGAGTTGCACGCAACGCAACTGTATTCTTATTGGGTAGCGACTGCGGCGCTCGAAAGTATGTCCATCTCGCTCTTACCATTATTCTGGCAGGAGCGAGAATAATGGAGAGAGGACATACCTACCCCCGAACGCAGATGTAAATACTATCGAATCGCGCGTTCGCTATCGACTTCGGTTACGTAGAACTCATGGTAAGCACAAAGTATTTGCAGTAAGTCCTCTTGTACTTACTGAAAATAATTCATTACCAACAACGAGTACCAGACTTTGCGCGATGCAACTGAGTCACCCTTAAAGCTAGGAAGATAAATAGCAAAAAAAAAATGTTCTATGGCTATTGTAATGTTCGTCTTGCGAGTCCCGAGTGATTTAAATTGGTTCGTTTTTTTCTCAACAATAAATTTTGCAATGCTCTGATACACTTTTTGCAACAACAATAGAACGTGCCAGCAATAGAACTATGCAGGCCGTCTTAACATTTTTTATTAAAGTCCGAGACAGTGCAGCGAGCAGCTGGTCGAGCACGTGCGCAAACTTGCCGCCGGCGGTGGCTTCCACATCAATCTTACCTACCTTTGCCTATTTTACGCAATCTTATCTTGTCACCCCCGCATTCCAATTTATTACCTACCCATATAACAATAAGTCCCAAATCTAAACGCTACGATAAGGCGTTTATGACGTGCCGTTTTTATGAACTGCGTGTCTTCTGTAGACAATGAAGGCATTCAGTGCCCTGGACAATGCGAGGATCCCTGTATTGGGCGATTAGCTGAATTTATATAACGGTTCCTATCTTGAAGACGTCTCATCCCCTCAGCGGGTTGTAATGTAAGGACCATTATTCTGATTTCAAAGATATCCTAACCAGTATATGTGAACCTTGTGAATCATAATAACTGTTCTGATCGATGACGACGCTCGTACTGGTTTGTCTTAATCTGACACTCGCTTCGGAAGCCGATAGGAATATCATCCCTTATACAAAAGGAAGTAACGGACTATCTTTACCACTGCGTTACTTATAAACGAGGGCAAAATGAATCACGTTGGTACATAATACAGCTCGATAAGAAGGGTTGGGGAGATACGTAACGGACAAGGATTTTTTACCGGTTATCTTCTAACGGTTTTTCAGCTGGTTAGTAATGTAAGGTCATTTTTCAATTGGGGTGATTCGGTTATTAGCATTAGATATTTCCTTGGATTGCGTCATGTTTAAAACAAAATCTGGAAAGTGTCCACAGGTAGAGCACTAGGCCAAGTGCGTGTCGGATCACGCACAATTGAGGGTTCCGTACCGTTATCGTTATACGATGAAAAAGATTGGTTTCGGTTTAAAGATGTTTTATTTTTCAAAAGAATAACAATAATTCAAAATGCTAGTTCTTTTTTTAAGCTGTTAAGAGTAATGACTATGTTGCTGGTGGGGTTTATCCGAATATATACCTACTTATTTCTGGGTCGATCTTGTTTTTGCGGTTGGTGAGAATTGCCTTTGCATCTTCCTTGGAGGGGAGACACACTTTCAACGCTTACTTATCTAATGTGTAAGTTAGAAGAAGGGGAGCAGTACATATTTTTCTTATTAACTTGAAGCTTTCGCCCAAATCGCCTCACCTGTCGCTCTTCTGCCGCAGAAAGTTGATCCATAGTCGATTTTATGGTTTTCATTTCTTCTTTAATTGCGCTTAGGTCGTTGGAAATTTTGCTCATAATTTCTTGATTGCTTCTCAGTGGTTACATATGAAGACCTCATAAGCACCATTGCACTCATCTCTGCCAGCTGCTTTCTGATTTCAGACATTTCATCAACCTTTAATGGGGTGCTAGGAGTATATTTCGCATTCTATTTGGAACTTTAACTCTGTTTCACAGGTTTCCAAATAGACAAAATTTCGACATTCCCATGCCCTATTAAGGGTTTAGTAACTAATTATTATCTAATTTAAACCATCGTGAGACTTATATATTATAACAAATTACATATTACACTTACGTATTTTTAGTCAATATGCGCGACATGTTTGGAGCAACTTAGGATGCCATTATCAAACGTTAATAACCGTACGCGACGACGTGTGCAAGCGGACTGAGCTTCTTCTTATGGCTTGCCACAGTTGCCACTCAAATACAAGGGGTTACTCTTAAGGATGACTCACACTAAAACGGGACGGGACGGGGCGGGACGGGAAAATCTATCAATTTCTATAGAAAGCGTCACGTGACATCCGAGGGCTCCGAGCTATCACGTGATTCTTTCTATAGAAATTGACAGATTTTTCCGTCCGGCCCCGTCCCGTCCCGTGCTAGTGTGAGTCATCCTTTATGGCTTGCCGCAGTCATATCGCAGGCATGCTCTGCCACGGTGACATTACTAATTATTATAATTATATTTTCTTTTACTATTCCGCAACGTTACCTTCTTGGTGTTCAGGCAGACCTGTATATGGTATATGTGTTAACAATTTCAACTTTATGCGTTCCCAAGATAAAGGGTCTTGACAGACAGACAGACGGACGGACGGACGGAAGCACAACAAAGTGATCCAATAAGGGTTCCGTTTTATCCTTTTTAGGTACGGAACTCTAAAAATGGGTTAATTTATCATTTATTTTTGAATTTTGAACATGATTTTAAGAAAGTGTTAATGCATTCTATTTTTGATTGTTGTCAATTATTTTAAAACAAAAAACAATTATTTTCCCGCGTTTCATAACGATGGAGTGGACATTGAAAGAAAACCGAATAGCTGTTTTAGCGCTGCATCGCTCTGGGCACTCGCCAAGTACCATTTTCAAGTTGCTCAAAAATTTAAATATTAACGCTTAGGTTTGTTTGCCATACTACTGCTAGGTATAATGAAGTCTCTAGTGTTGAGGACAAGAAAAGAACTGGCCGGCCACGCTGCGTAAGAACACCAGCAGTGATCAAAGCGATCAAGGCGGGTATAGCAAGAAATCCGGTCCGAAAACAGATGTTGATGGCTTTGCAGGTGGCTGTCACTGCTGTCAGTAGAAAAACCATCAAAAAGGTTTTAAATTTAGACCTGAGTCTACGAGTATATAATAAAAAAAAAGTGGGCACTTACTTAATGCCCGTCTAAAAGCAATAAGGCTTAAAAGATCCCGGGAGTGGTTAAATGAAATGAAATCGTTTATTTCGGATATTGATCCATATTATGTTAGTAAATCTTATTCTAATTTAAATAACTATTGTTAGTGGAACGTATAATTGTAATTGGAAGTAACGTCAGACATCCAGTGAGCTAAGATGGGGCTGTCCATCCTCCCAGCTATAACCTTCAGGAGTGAGTTGGTTCTGCCCCAAATGCGCTCGCTCAGCGATACGCGAAAAATACAGACGAAAAAATTTTCGACATTGAATAAAAGTATAATAAACAAATTGATAGGGTGTATGCTGGGAGCTCTGAAGAAGCAGGTTAATGACTTCCGCGAGTGCAACATGGGCATCATCCATCATCATTGATGGTTTGGTTGGGAGTATCTTATTAAGGGCCAACTGAGGTTAATTTTTGCGAAAAGGGGGTCAAAATCAGTGCAAAAGTGTACCAAGAGACGGTTTTGGATCATCTTGTCAAAGATCTGCCCAACACCCTATTTTCAGGACATCATTTTGTGTTCCAGCAGGTTCTGCCTCTGCACACAAAGCCAGTACTTTTGTTTTTATCATTGCTTTCATTTGTGACAGAACTTTGGGACCGCCTAAGTATCGTTTTAAGAAAAAATAAACTTTTATACGGTTTTACAACGTCTGCTGCTGACATAACACAATTAAGGTAAGTACTTAGGTGGGTCTTATTAGCAAACCAAACATTAAAAAATATCACGAGATAGTGGAACTAAATGCTACTAAAATGCATTACCTACCGACATTTGGGGGTTTACCTTCAATATTGACCGAGATCTTGTGGTTAGTTCCAATTTGAACTGAATATCTTGCACAATGGTGCCTACATTTTACATGAAATGAAAACGTCACTAACATGTTTGTCTCACGTCGCCACACCTTGAATCAAATTAATTACACCAGTGTATTGCATCAAATGTGCAGATTTTGGTGTTCGACATAAAATAGCGATTATACCTACAGTATGTACAGTAAGCTACATAGGTGAAACAGAAACTGTTGAACATTAACTTAACAACTTGAGTGTTCTTTGGTATATGTTCACAACATGCGCTTCTGTTCGTTTGTGGTGCCCGCTGCCCGCACCCAAAGGTTTCGATCTCGATCAGCTAGTCTAATATATTTAGGTTAATACCATAGCTGTCACGTTCTAACTCTAACAAGTTTGTAAGTGCGCAAGTGACGCATAGCATGATAGTCGATAAAATGGCAACCATACTAGCCCCTCTGCTTTTCTTTTCAGACGCCTCCGGTCTGCGCCGCACTGCGTTATCCGAAGCGAGGTCCTTCTGCCTTAGTGGAAGTGATTCTCCTCCCAGCTATGACGACGACATTGATTCTCCTACAGATCTCCTCAGTTCTAATTCGATCTCGCAGGGAAACACAGAGTAGTTCGAGGAAGAAAGCTGCAATAACGTGTACCGATTTACCTTAATGTACCTATCGATTTCTAGCTGTTCGCCGTTGACACTTCGCTGATTCATCACTTTCATCAGTCAAACCAGACCTGTGTGCTTACCATGAGTTGTACGTGTTCGATAGCGACTGCGGCGCTCGGGGGTATGTCCGTATCGCTCTCGCCAGAGTAATGGTAGGAGCGAGACGGACATACTTTCGAGCGCCACAGTCCCTATCGAATACAGTTGCGTGTAACTCATGGTAAGCACACATGACACGTGAAACTTTGTGAAAATGTCGATATATTAAGGTAAATTATCAATATTCGCGATAGACCCGTTATATGTTTATAATACCATATGCACAAAACGCGAATAATTAAGGTGTCATATTTTTGCTGTCAATTTTAGCGCTGCAAACATTTGTAATGTTATATGGCATCTATCAACCTTGAAGTTAGGTTTATTACTCATTACTACGACTATGTTTACTGGAATATGTAATGCACATGGGCATAAGTAAGTTCCTGTACCTGAAATACCTGAATAATCGCGCTAATTAGCTACGCTAATCATCCATCGAGTTTACATTTGTTCACGAGATGTTACATGAAATCATCTGGAGCTTCATTCTCGAATGTGCATTTAACGTATCAAAATTAGGCCTCGTGAATAAAATTTCCATAAACACAAATGCAGCGTTAATTCCTTAGAATTCATTTAAGGAAGCGCAAATATGAGGAGAAATATAAATATAATTATCGTAAGTATTCTACAAACCAAATATCAAGTATCTAGGTAATTAGAATAGTTCTCAAAAAAATCTGTCAAGTTTTTTTACATACCTTTTTGTTAGATGGTACATACCAAAAATCATGTAATCTAAATATCTCCTCGCAAATGTAATATTGATAAATACGACTAGGACTAGGTACTAATATAAACATTGGTGATAAAAAGTTAATTGTCTTAATTACGATACAAGGGCGAATTACCTCTATTGTACGACGTTTTAGAGTACATATTATGGCCGTTTGAAATTCGAAGCAGGCACGTAAAGAGTTCATTATCGTCCTAGGGGAGTAAAGTAGAATCATGTGTACTGTAAAAAAGCTATTAGATAGGCAACGATTCATCTATCCTAATTTGCCGTTTACTTAATGTACGAAAAGCAGGTAGTACGATTTAAACTGTGTGTGTTGCTCTGTTGCAGCCACTAGATTAATAAAGGTAAGTAAGTACATAGTTGTGCCATTTCTAATCAACATAATGGCACAGCCAATGAGATGCCGATCTATTCAATTTGTGCATGTGTGCATTCATGGCTCAACTGAACCTTAAAACCATATTGCATGCCCACTCTGTTATCGTTATAATTAGCTTGTCGTTGCTTGCCTACTCATACTTCCATTTGAAAAGATCAATGCACTGTCTAAATGGGATTACTGATCTCTTTGAAACTTTAATTTTATTGAAAACGCCAATTATAATTAATTGGTACTTAATCGAGTTTCACATCTGAATAAGCGACATTTCTGGATTAAGACCGAGTTAGGTATTTATAAGCGCGGTGTATTTTCAAGTTTACTGAAACGTGGTCGCTTACAATGGGCCTCATAAGAAGGCTCAAAGTCACCCAAAGGGCAATGGAGAGAGCTATGCTAGGAGTCTCTCTGCGAGATCGTATCAGAAATTAGACCATCCGCAGCAGAACCAAAGTAACCGATATAGCTCTCCGAATCGCTAAACTTAAGTGGCAGTGGGCGGGGCACATTGCACGTAGAACCGATGGCCGTTGGGGCGGAAAGGTTCTCGAGTGGCGACCGCGTACCGGAAGGCGCAGCGTGGGTAGGCCCCCCACAAGGTGGACTGATGACCTGGTGAAGGTCGCAGGAGTCCGCTGGATGCGGGTGGCGCAGGACCGGTCATGGTGGAAATCTTTGGGGGAGGCCTATGTCCAGCAGTGGACGTCTTTCGGCTGAATGATGATGATGATGATGATGATTTTCAAGACTTAATTTGTTTGACTCGATTCTGTTGTCCTTTCGCGTCTTAACGCGATTCAGCATAGGCACAGAATAAATAATAGTACAAGGCATAGGCTCAGTTGTATGGAAGCGACTCAGTTTAGGTCGTCAAGCGAATCGCGTTAAGACGTCATGGTAAGGCCCCTGTAGCCGTACCACAAGATTTCTGCGACAGTATCTGACGGTCGAGAAATACACCTGTCATGTTCTAACTGTTCGGATAAGACAATGACAGTTGCCTTTCTCGACCGCGACATAATGTCGCGGCACTCTTGCGCTACGGCTACTGTGTCCTCTGACTGTCACGAACCAGTCACAAAGCGATTAGTTTCATTTCTCCCTCCACTTGGCACATAGCAATCGAGACCGCTCTTTGACGTTTAATCCACCTAGGTACCGATCGGAATACTCCTCGTACGTCAGATGCGGGCGGCACGCGCTCATCCACTCTCGTTAATTGTTTTCCTAACATAATGAGTCCCCTATCACTTAATTATTCATGCTGTCTCTAATAAACCCACCCGAGTATGTACGGTTTTAATCGAGCCACCCTTGCAAATTGAAACCGTTATCCAAACAATTACACTGTAATGGGGATGTATTGGATTATTTTGTCTTGTAATTATCAATCTATTGATGCGCGTTGTTTGAACTTGTTTGTTATGGGAAAGCGGATATGCTTCGTCAATTGTCGTTTTCTCTTTGATCTCTGGAGAGTAAATTGTATGTCAGGAGAAACGGGAAGTGATGCTTGGAGTGGAATAAACTCTTTAGTGATACCTTCATTAATTTATCTCGGTTCAAGGCAATTATCATTGTTTCGAGCCGTTCACGTTCGCTCCATAACGTATAATATCAGGTTTAATATGAAAACTATATCTCCAAATATTTATAGGTCGTTAAAGGTACGCTTATATACATATATATATTTAATGTGCTATCGTGTATGGTTCCCATGTACTTTCCATGAATTGCGATATCATATCCCAATTCTGTGTTTTCTGTCAAGGTTTTTTTTTATGTTAAACCCCTAAGGTGGTGAAATGTAGCAAATTTTATGACTTCTATACAGTCATTTGTTGTTTGTTATATATTTTTGCGGCCCAAAAGATGCACACAGACCAAATCTAAAACAGTTTATACTCTAAACACACTCAAAATATTCCTACCTAATCTAATATGCTTTTAAAGCAAAGGTTCGCATAAAAACTAAGCTCTATTCACGGCAGCTCTAATGGCAGCTCCTTACGTCTAAACCCTGTTAAGCTAGGATCACACAAAGACTAATGTGTCAACGGGCGGCATCCATGAAAAATTGAGAGTCGTGTGAATGTGTCGCCGGTGCGGGCATGCGGGTGGCGCGTGCCGCCGACACCCGGAAACCAGCACCTAAATGGACTTTACTGCATTAGGGCCATAACCCACATACGCCTTTTATACGCGTGCAACGGACACCGCACGGGGAGCAAATTGGCTTTGAAACACTGTAAAGACAAATGACATACGACTTTTCATACGCGGGTGCGCATTCTGCACTGGTTGGTGTTGGACAAAAATCACATTCCAATTGCATGCACGGAAATGTATTTAGAGAAGGGGAGAATCGGATAGATTTTAGATTTCCGTGATTTAGGTGAAAAAGGTTTTTGATGACATAAGCTCTGTTCCTAGTGATAACATGTTATGAACATCCTATCACTTATCACTATTGCACTAGGGACAGAGCACCTAAGTATGACTACTAAGTAATTTAATAAAACTGAAGGCAAAAAATCAATAGGATGGAGACAGGTAGGTACTTAAATTAGGTACGTTTAATATTAATACGTAGGTACCTAAGTTTAATATTAATACGTGTCGCAGCCACCATGCTATGTAAATAAAAGTTTACACCCCCTCTGTTTGTATGGGGGCTAAAAACACAAACTTAAGATGACAGTTAAATACTGCGAATTATTTTGACCCTTTTCAAAAGACAAAGTTAAGAGCGGAGTCGAGAGCGACATCAGAAGGAGAATATTAATTGGGCATTACAATTAAATAAGGAAGTTAATTGGCGCGGAGAATCCGCACATCCGACGCAGGCCGGCAACTGACATATTGCTCTAAATGTCGAGAACGATCCCGACATTTATATTCCAGGCCCGATCCGATCCCAGATAATGCTTTTACAATAACGACCTCAAGATGACGACGAATTCGATTTCAATACGGAACGCTTTCTTATACCTCTATTTATTATGGAAATTTCATTACTATTCCGACGGAATTTGAAATTTAACATTTGAAAAAATACACAATGGCAGAATTACTTATGAATCGGCAGCGCGGCTTATTTAGATGGTTAGATAGGTTATTTTCGATTTGCCTTTTTAATGTTCACATTAAATTCTAGAAAGAAATAGAGCTCGTTTCCTCAAAATTGGTTTTAGAATAGGATAACAGGTCAGTAACGACCGCGTAGGCAAATTTACGATAGCCATTATTTGAGGACATAAACATTTTCCAGCATTTTCGTTTAGTACGTATCTATATGAGGCGAGTGCGAAGCCTATTTAGTAAGGTGAGGCAGGAAATAGGATTTAGGTTTGAAAATCTTGATCTACTCGTATTTATACAAAAGGTATTGTGTTGTTCTAACGCATTCGATCATTTTTCTATACTTAGTAAGAATGAAACCGTAAACTTACGAGGCTAATGTAGGTATTGATACGTAACTTACTATATTTAATAAAAGAAAAATGATACAGTCTTCTTCTCCCTAGCGTTTTCCCAGCCTATACCACCATGTAAGGGAGCTCGCGTTCCGCTTTGGCAATCCCAAGATTTGGCGTAAGCACCAACTAAAGCGACTGCAACCTGACCTAACCCAGAGGGTAAACTAGGCCTTATTGGGATTAGTCCGGTTACCTCACGATGTTTCACACATCGTTCACGATGTTCACGATGTGTTGGTAAACATCAAATGATATTTCGTACGTAACTTCCGAAAAAGCCATTGGTACGAGCCAGGATTTGAACCCGGGACCTTCGAATTCAAAGTCGCACGATCTTACCGCTAGGCCACCAACGCTCTAAAAGAAAAACGTTTAAGTATAGGTACTTACATAAATATTTACATACTTCCTGACTTCTTACAAATGCAAATTAATGTAGGTGGACCATTCTAACAAAAAGTAAGTAACCCGTTTTATAAATACCTCGTGTTATCGTTTTATCTCCGGTTCTTTAGTTAACAAGTGAAGTAGCTATAGAAAAGAACTAAGCTGGAATAAAGTCGATAACGAGATAATAGCTACAACTTTGAGATTCGGCTCTCAACTTATCCGTCGGAATATTGAGCTGGTTCTTGAGAGTTCTGTCTGGAGCACCAATTATCGCCATTTTAGTTATCTTAATATTTTAAGATCGTATTTGGATTGGAACCTATCGTCTGGGTCTGAAGAGCTCGAAAATTGTGATAACTGGATTAAATGCCCTATTCACTACTTTGATTGGATTTGGGGGTGACTAGAGGTTAGACTAAGTACGTAGGTAACTAATATATGAATCTTGATCTTGATTGAAGATTGAGAATCTTGATTCTTTTACAGTTGGTTTCCTATATACGTATAGTATAGGTAACAATAAATTGGTTACCACTTAAAAGCGACTTTGTGAGATAACTCTGAGGTGTAAAAATAAATCATGCGACCTAAATCTAAATCGCAGGATTCGTGGCCAACAGCTACGGTTAAATATGTAGTAATGATTTTTATGAACTTTTGATAAATAATTTAGATATAATGAATTTCACCTAGCTAATTAATTATACCTACCTACACTTGTTTTTTCGATTCCTTCGAACCAAACACGAAGCGAACGGGACTCGGAAATCATTAACCCGCGTGCCTACACAGTTTACCTTCTTAAAGATTTACTGCACTACCTGAACTTATTTTGAGCGAAAACGTAAAAGCACTTTACTCTTTAATTAAAATGATACGATACATGCACTAAAAAGGTAAAGTTTTTAAATACCATTTTAAGTATTTTAAAATGGATAAATTACGGACAATTACGGATAATTACAGACATAAACTAATAATCAAAGTATTTATCGTTACAGTCATTTAAAAAAGTCACACATCTTACACCGTCTACAACCTACGTACTTAATAACTGTTCTTTGAAAAGGTAAAGTTTTTAAATACCATTTTAAGTATTTGAAAATGGATAAATTACGGACAATTACGGATAATTACGGACATAAACTAATGATCAAAGTATTTATCTTTACAGTCATTTAAAAAAGTCACACATCTTACACCGTCTACAACCTACGTACTTAACTGTTCTTTGGATTTAGTAGGTGTATTTGGATTTATATCCAAACTTTGGTCAAAAAACAAAAGACAGTTGCAAATGTTAGAACCTTTATAACCTGTAGGTAACTTATAGTAATTTTGAGTTAAATGACAAAAATAAACCTATCACAGCTTGGTAAAACAAATTAGACATGCCTGGCACCCCACAGCGAGGGTAATGATTTAAAATATTTTGGCAAAAAATAGGTCGTGTCGAGTGGACACTTATTAGAGGCGACAAGCACTTGTCTGAATGTGGTATCACGGTCGGTTTGTTTTTGTACAGTTTCGTTTCACATTTTTTAACGAGAGGGTAAATTTACGAGCTTGAGAACTAAAGTGCACTTGAGTTATGTAAATCTTGTAGATATGTAAACAGCAAAAGCAGTTCGTGAACTTAGTCGTGGTCAGATAATTAGGAGAGACATGATTTTTCCCCTTTCAACTTAATTAGGAACAAATGTATGTATATCCCTATGTGTTTATTTAATCATCCATATTTTTAAATTAGGTACTTTACAGAACTTTGCAATACATCCGAGTAGGTATACCTTATTTAAGCATGGAAAAATTATATTGTTTGAAAAAAAAATGGTCTTTTTAAATTTGCAAAGTCCTATTTGTAGGCATTTATACTTATGAAATACTCAAACCTGTCCCTAATTATTTGGCCTTGACTATGTATGTATGTTGGGCAAGCCAAAGCTGACTTGGCCTGTGTAGAGTAAGGTATCCGACTCAGGCTGGATTTGACCAAACTTTTTAACCAAGAGTAACGCTTACTCTTGGATACTAATGTCAAAATCCCATTTTAATTTGACGTTACTATCTGAGAGTAAGCGTTATTCTCGGAATAAAAAGTTGGTTAAACGCAGCCTTAGTCCAATAAGAACCTATTAGTTCGTAGAATTATATGACCCGTGACATCCCTGTCATAGGTCATATAATTCTACGAAGTCTCCTCCATTACTCTAAGACGACTACAACGATTTGATCTATTATTTGTATTCCTATATAAATAAATATTTGGGGACAATCTCACACAAAAAGACCAAGTCCCAAAACTAAGCAAAGCTTGTATTTAATTTACTATGGGTACCAGGCGACGATATACATACTTATATAGATAAATACATACATATATACTTAGAAATCGTCCATCACTCAGGAACAAATATTTGTGATACACAAATACAATACAATATACCTACTTTAGATTTAAGGTAGGTAGAGACCTACCTCTACCTACCTTAAATCTAGCTATTGTCAAGCTATTATAATAGGCCGCGAACGCCAGCTTGCGAAAATGGATTTCAAACCGGCCGTATATTTCAATCGCACTCTGATTCCCAAAATTTAAAAAAGTGAGGCATTTATTTAGACAGCTCCCTGAGCTGGAGGACACAGGTAGCTGAAATATGAAGTAAATTTACTGGTTCTTTACACGCCCTTAGCAATCTCAAAAACTTTTTACTCGTAAAAACCAAAATATTATCAGCACAAACATTGATCTTACCCATAATTGACTACGGTGATGTGTGTTATCCCAACTTGAACGAAGAGCTTTTGAATAAATTAGATCGTCTACTCAATTATTGTATTCGGTTTATTTCCTGTCTACGTAAATACGACCATGTCTCCTTTTTCCGCTCCAAACTTGGATGGTTTCCTATACGAATTCGTCGCAACATTCACATGCTCTGCACTCTATTTTCAATCATTAAATTAATTAACGATCATCAATCCCCCGAATATTTGAAAACTCCCTTCAACTACTATGGTGTTTCTCCGTCAACTTCGCTCTACTGGAAACCTCTCTCTGTCTATACCATCTCACCATACTGGTTTCATGTCAAATTCTTTCTCCATTCAAAAAATCCTTAAGTGAGTATTTTGCTTGCAGAATGGCAAGTTCTTAGTTTTTCTATTTGCAAGTTTCATCTGATATATTATGTATGTGTATGTATTGGTTTTTTTTAAATACATATACATATATATATATTTGTATGTATTAATATTATATGTGTAGGTATTAATTATTTAAAGTAATTTTTATATAATATTTAGATTATCTGCAATTGTGTAATTAATAATTATAGTACCTACTTAGTTTTGTAATTATTTACAACTTGATATTGCACTGCCTACATATTCTCTGCTTTGCCCGAAGGATGACTGGTAGAGAATGCTTCATAGCATAACAATATCAATCGCTTTTCGGTGAAGGAAAAACATCGTGAGGAAACCGGTCCTAATAAGGCCTAGTCTACCCCCTTGGTTGGAATTTCAGATGGCTGTCGCTTTCGTAAAGCTAGCACCTAAGCTACATCTTAAGATTAGTTGCCAAAGCGGACCTCATGCTCTCTGAGCCGTGGCCGGGAAATCGCTAGGAGGAAGAGAGAGTGGGGGTAGGATCGGCCAACGATCGCAGTAACAGCAGGAAATAAAAACTATATTCATCCCTTTTTTCGGGGTGGTAATACTAGAGTAGGATAAAGACAGTATGATGCTCTCTATCCTACTGTTACTGCGCTCGCTGGCTTGTCAGACTATATCATATCAGTACCAAATTCAAAATCCCATACAAATCGGCAGACGTTCATGTTCATACCCAGCATTATAGGTACCTATAGCCTGTCCGATGCCTAAAATAAAGTTCACCAGTCTTCAAACTTCTATCTTAGAAAATCGGACAGACTATAACAGTAACTATTGAAAACGGGAATAAAGATAAGTAAAAGCATAATGAAGCAGTTCCCGCCGAGAAATACCACTAAAACATCCCGCATAGCCAAAGCCTTTTTGCTCTAGTACCGCCGAAATCGCAATTCCGATGTCTAGGCAGCTGGGGAGGCAAATTGCACCTTGCACCTCGCCCGATTCCCACGATAGGGTGTCCATAGGTAAAGGTATAATAATCGGTTAGCAGGTGCAAAACTTCTTACAAAACCCTTTCTTCTACTTTTTTCAAATTGAAATTGTTTCGTTGACATTTTTCGTACGATATTACTTTTATGTTATTACCAAACTACGGAAATACTTATTTTTAACAGTTTGTGTATGCATGTGAGCTTGTGTAGTGTGCTTCACAATAGCAAACTATTTAGCCAATTTTGGAGTGCGAGGTATCAGTCTATTTGGTTTTATGACACAGGTGATATAGGCTTAAAGAGGAAGCCCTTAGATTGGTGCCACAATGACACATTACTATGGTTTCACACGAATTAAGATATGAGCATCGCCGCCATTGGGCGTTGGCTTTGAGGTTACATCTTTACTGTTTTAATTCGATGACGGCTGAATTGCGATTCGACGTACCAAAACGTACTTATATGGATGTGAATTTCCGCGGATTGGTCATCATTTGGATGGTTAATGATGTAAACAGAAGGGTTCTGTCAAATTAATATATAGTTCGAATTCGCCCCTGGTGTTTTATTAGGAAAAAAACATACATTTTAATTATTATATTATAATAAAAAATAACACAGTAACACAGTATGGTATGGACTATGACGTGGTAGGTAACAACAGGCGGACTTATCGCTAGATAGCGATCTCTTCCAGACAACCTTCAGATAGTGAAACGGCGATATAAGTTAAGTTAACGGGCGGTGCAAACGTAAGAAAAAAAAGTAACTAAAAATATTACAAATAAAACTAAGCATAGTCTTTTAATATCATAAAATAATTAAACTACACAAATACAATTATGCATAAATTACACGCATTAAAACATACAAATAAAATATATTGTAAATATATATTCATGACATGTCAGCTAATACGGCAAAAGGACAAGAAACAGAATAACAGGTTTTCATAAATAATGATCCTTTAATCGGGTTTTAAAGACGGGGAGAGAATTACTAGCAAAAGCAGAGAGCATTTTTTATATGTAGTAGTAATATGTTCCTAGTTTTAGAGGAAATAGAAAATATGAACACCCTATATAAGCGGGGCCGGAGCTAGCTACCGTGAAATCCTGCAGCAATAAATAGCAGGTCTGCTTATGAAAACGTTAAGTTGCATTAGCTTTGTCTCTGACGATTTAATTGCAAAGATATTAAATGTTAAATGAAAGTTGTCTGGAAAATTGTTTCATCTATAAGACTTATCTTATTCTGATTTCCTGCAAGGGAGATTGGACTGAGGAATTAAAGAGTACCTATACAATTTGGGTGTTTTAAGTTTTGTACACACTACGTACATTTTTGGACCATATTATTATCATTTGAATATAATGATGACGACGAAATGTAAAAGTAATTATATGTAGTAGGTAGCTATTAAAAGCTTTCGATACATAGACCTATTCGTTTTATATTCTACCGCCTACCGGTAAATGACATCGGGTAAAATGCACTTTCTCTGCAGTTACGAGATATGGAAGTAGGGTCTAAAACTCAAAATGCAATCTTTGTTCTCTAGCTGTTGAATGTTCGCCACAAGTTTAGCTCACCTTCTAACATAAATCATGCCTGCATGGTTAAGAATACCAATAAAAGATCGTACATAATCGTACCAATCATCATTGTCATTCAAGCCAACTAATGAATACATATATTCGCATAATAGCATAAAAATTGGCAGGTACCTTAATCAACACAGATTGATGGAATACGGGACCACATCTATAGAACATCCATCATCTACAGCATGGAGACATCCAGCCAGTATTATTGATCTGCAGATAAGTCAATTACCGATGATGAATTGTTGGCTTTAGCTCCAGATTGACTCCTTATATTAGAGAATAGGTTCGTGATACTATCTAAATCACAGGAGACATTTCTCCCTAATATTAACAACGATTTCGTGAGCTGTAGAGTTGTAGACCTCGCTAAAACTGAACACATGATTGGCTTCACCATTTTATTTAAATTGAAAACTGAATGCGTTAAACAAGTCTTTATTTTTAACTTATAATAAATTTAAGCGACATAGACATAAGGGATTTGTGTGCCTAGTACCAGGACTATGGAACTCTCCAACACAAATTATTAATGGATGACTGAATATAATATTGCCATGTCTTAAGATTTTTTTATTTTTAAGTTTAAAATATGACTGCGTTTAGATAGAAGTGCCTACACAATGAATAGGTATATCATATGCGTGTTGTTTGTTTGTGTATTATATAATAACTAGCTAAAGCCCACGACTTCTTCCGCGGATGATTTTGTTTTGGTGTGAATTATTTTCCAAATTTCTATTTTTACAGTATTATTAAGTAAAGAAATAAACACTGCTTCAGTTTCTTAATAAAATAAATGCAAAATGTTGTCTTATACTTAAAAACTAAAACTTTTCCGATTCACAAATAAAAATTGCAAACTTATTTGTAAGAGGGTTCCGCCCCCGAAACCTTTTTTCTGACCCTTGATTATTTTCATACTCCACAAAAAGTTACGAATAAAACCACACAAAAAATAAGTCAAGCTGTTTCCGTATTCTTTTAGTGTGGGAGAAGTCAAGCTATTTTCGTTGATTGATTGCTTTCATAATATACTACAAAAGGTTACAAATGAACCCCCGCAGATGGAATAAGAAGTCAAGCTGTTATCATGTTCTTATAGTGCGGGGGGCTCCGCTCTATTATCAATTCTAAGAGTAAGAACTCATTTTTTTTTTCAAATATCTTCAGTGATGACAGATTTTCGACCCTACTCTGCTTTATTATATGTATAGATAGATAGATAGTTAATAAAATGAGTTCACGAACATGTTGCATTTATAATAATCTACGTATACTTTATTCGCTACTTACATGTAAAATTATTTCTAGTCGTAGTAACCTTAGCGTTTTTGCGGAGGAGAGGGACGTTGATCGTCAATTGTTTTTGCGTAGTGTTCAAAACGGTTTGTATTCGGTTTTTCTATGAGAGGATATCATCGGTTCTAAATAATATAATCTGTTTTATTGCCACCATTTTAACACCCAAAAAACATAAACCGGGGTTTAAAGTTTTATCGATTTTAACGCACGTGAAGTCACGAGCAGATATCAGTTAAGAAGTAAGTATATTTAAATAATAATATAATTAGGTTCTAAGGTGTTACTACTTTAATAACAAGTCAAAATATTTAATTAAATAATTTTATTTGTTTCAAGGTTCTTTTTCACATGACTATAATAATAAAAATTGTAAACTTTGAATTAAACGTTATACATTGGTTTATAACCCACTAAATTTACTGAAGAGCGGAGCCTTCTGACACAAGTAAAATTATTACTTAAAAGAAGACTTCTGTTTTTGTTTCTAGTAATGTGTTAATGTGTAACCAATAAAAAAAAATTAATTTTTTTTTAATTTTTTTTCATGACTCAATCCCCATTGCGATACAACGAGGAAATGCCGCCAGCATCCTAGGTACAATGCCTCAAGAACCTACTTTAGATTTAAGGTAGGTAGAGGTAAGTAGTTAGGTTAATTACACTTACTGTATATATTTCGAGAATAAATGTTTTTAATCTCCGATCTCTGGTAATAAATACACACAACCATGATTCTAACGCTGCCTCGTCAAAATAAGATTCTAAAGTAAACGGAACACATAAATAACACAGGTATTATTATTTCATTCAAGATGTAGGCGTATCAAATTCCTTCGTTACTCCATTACGGAAATCGGGATGAAACGAACACCCCTTCCGACGGATCAGCCCATCCCTTAAGTTGGCTTATAATATAGGTCAGGTGCGACATGTCGCTCAGCCCAGGGAGTTCATATCAAGGCTATTATTTAACTCGAGAAAGTGATAGAAAGTTATGTGCTCCTTCTTACCTGATAAGTAGGTAGCGATTTTATAGCCAAACTGTCAAGTTTTGCATTTCAATGCACATAGATTGGACAACATTTTGTCTTCTTTTGTTATGTAGTAAGAGTAAGTGTGGTGTTGGTCATCATGCAGTAGACACAGTAGTTACTGATGTGTCTTTTAAATTGACTCTAAAATTTGTCTATTTTTATTATAAACTGACAACGGATTTATCGCAAATTTAGTTAATTTACTTTAATGTAGGTACTGACGTTTCGACACAGTTTCATATATTATAAATATTAATAATAAATATTTGTGGGACAATCTTACACAAATCGACCTAGTCCCACGGTAAGCTCAATAAGGCTTGTGTTGTGGGTACTAGACGACGATATATATAATAGATAGATACATATGAATACTTAAATACTTACATAGAACACCTCCATAACTCAGAGACAAATATTCGTGATAAACACAAATAAATGCCCTGACCAGGATTCGAACCCAGGCCTCCTGCTTCGAAGGCATGGTCACTACCAAACCAACTAGGCTAGGAGGCCGTTGAAATATAACATATTATGGTCACGGCTTGATTACATATATTAATTGTAGGTATTAAGGTAAATTAACTAAATTTGCGATAAACGGGTCGGGTCTAGTCTATCGTAATCGTAGTCTAACGTATGTTTATAATAATGTGTAGGTACATACTTAAAGCGAAAGTTTAAAGTGTTATATTGCCTATATTTTTATTGTAATCTTCATGGTTGATATCCAAAACCTAACATTAACTGAATTTTTGCCCGAGAGAAGTTCTATTTTTCGAATGTGTATTATATTGACCTAACCATGTAGGTATGTACAGTTTAATTATTTAGCACTGCCTATGCCTGTCCTGCAACCTACCCTTAACGGATTACATTAATTGTATGATTGTCATTAAATTCGATGTACCTATTAGTCGTGAGAGTGACATATATTATACGGGTAGTTTATATAAAAATTGCTTTTGAAGGCTAACCGTAGTCAGATTTGATTCCTATTAATTCGACTTGGTTACTTTCGAATTATTTTCGAATGGTAAATTTACAGCAATAAGAACTCAAGTATCTGCTGGCTACCAAGCTTTTGTTTACGAACTGATGTAGGTAGGTACCTAAATACCTCGACGTTGCGGAAACTAATCCACTCGGAATAAGTGGATAGCCACGTACCGGACACTAAACTTGCGTCCACTGTGAATACGGAATGATACCGTAACTCTTATTGTGCATTAGCGAGTTGTTCTTTTTTGATGATCGACTTGTTACTGGAATACATCATGCCAATTTTATGGATCGAAGAAAAAAAATACGTTGAATGTTGTGAGATAGCTTACCTAAGGTATGTACGAGTAAGATCGCCGTCAATTTAACTTCCAAACAATGTAAACAAACAACCGCCATATTAATCGTAATTACCTAACTTTTATGTTTTTAATGAAATCTCCAAGCACTTTAGAACGGATCAATCGCGTTTATTTACACCTTGACCCTACGTTACGTTTAGTGTTTAATTTCAATGAATAACAATCGCGGTAACAGAAGACAATATTACGAAATCTCCAAGATTAAGTAATTTACTTATCTTAAGTTTTGTATTTTACAATAATACGACCACATCAGTAGTAAACGTCTTCAGTGGTGTTTGATGAGGTAGTGTGAAAATGTAAGGAGAAACAGTGACAAAACATGTGATACCTTTTGTTTACATCGTTTGTAAGTTCTGTTGGCGGCGATTTTATATTTAGGTAAGCTATCTCTAAATATACCTTAGGTAAGCTATCTCTCAACATTCAATAGCAACTCGTGTAACGAAAATAACACACAAATTGATTTTACACTTAATATATACCTAACTGTAATCTAATATAAATTTACCTAATTTGGGAACTGATATATTCACTGTAATTTGTCTCCCCGTAAATGATATTAACTGTTCGGGTGCTAAAACACATCAAAATTAATATATCGCGCGACGAACGGTGAATATGCCTTTGAAATATAACATGACTGGCGTCGATTTCTCATCTTTGTAATAACACTAATAACCCTTTATTGACGACCGGTTGGCGTAGTTGGTAGTGACCCTGCCTGCTAAGCCGATGGTCCTGGGTTCGAATCCCGGTATGGACATTTATTTGTGTGATGAACACAGATATTTGTTCCTGAGTCATGGATGTTTTCTATGTATTTATGTATTTGTATATTATATATATCGTTGTCTGCGTACCCGTAACACAAGCCTTCTTGAGCTTACTGCGGGACTTAGTCAATTTGTGTAAGAATGACCTATAATATTTATTATATTTATTGTACCTTCACTAGAATTGAGTTCAAATTAAATTAAACGATAGTACACAGAAAAAGTCTCGTTCCCTATCACATAATAGTTATAAAAATATATACAGTAAGTGTAACTTACCTAACTACCTACCTCTACCTACCTTAAATCTAAAGTAGGTCCTTGAGGCATTGTACCTAGGATGCTGGCGGCATTTCCTCGTTGTATGTATTGATTTATTGTAACTATTATATGTGACAATTAGATGTTTTTACTCAATAATAGAAAATTGTGCTTTTAACAATATTCTAATATAAACAGCAAATAATTATATCAAGACGGCAAGTCATATTGCTGGTAATACTAGAATATTCTAAAGCGTACATTTTTTTATTAAGGAATAAAACAAGTCTTGTTGTCACATATAATAATACACAATAAACTGTTACCGGAAACTAGATTTTTTTCTCCGTGTAACTCTCGAACTTCTGATTTAATCGTTTGACAGTTCGTGCAATATGTTCTGGCAAGTACCTGCTAGGACATATTTAGGGCAGTACAACGACCAATTTCTTGGTATCAGTAAGCGCCCCAAGAGGGTCCGTGCAAAACTGTTTATGTAAATTACAATGAAAATCCTGTCGGCTCCTGCGTATGCCGTAGGTATAGGATAAACCTGAGGGTCCCTTTTACGCTCGCCCTTATTCGGGGGACACGATTGAGGGTACCATTTTTATAGCACGGATACAGTAATCTAGTTCAGGTGTGCTCTCGAAAAATCTGGGATCTGAGGTCGCATACGTTACCCGGTTTTATTGCATATTGAGACGTACTATTCTTGTGATACTTGTGATATATTCCTCCCAGCCCGATATTACATATATGGAGGTCGAACTGTAAAACTATTTGGGGGGAAATATTGATGTACTTACTCTGTCTTCATTTTCTTTGTGATTCTGGATTTAACAAGGAATTAAATCGTATAGCTACCCACTTATTTAAAACCAAAACGAATGTATACTTTTCATCAAAAACATTCATTTCTCAATTTTAAATAGAAAACTCCCGTGCGTATTAGACATATTATATTTTCGACTTTATAGACGTGAGTAACCCGGTCTAAGTACCTATATTAATATTCATTTCTCATTTACGAGACATAACTAATTTTGTACTCTCTCTTCTCTTCTCAGTCGCTCCCTCATGACTGAGGATCGTGACCAACAGTGATGTCCCTCCACTTGGTGCGGTCTAGGGCCATATGGACTGCCCTCACCCCACCTAATCGGTATTCCACCCCTGGAGCGTTGGCCTTCAACTTTGCCGAGAATAATGTTCCTTTCGAGAGTGTGCTGGTTAGAACGCATTATATGCCCGAAGAACCTGAGTATTCTCTCCTAGCAGATAGTTGGTAATTTTGTACTAATTGGAATTTAAGCACTTTGCTGCTGGTACAACATTTACATGTCACCCTCGAAAGTCTACGCAGCTTGAAGGATTTCACAATATCATGTGGTTTCACTAAGAATAAGAGACAATATTGGCAGTTACTGAAAACAAGACGATGGTAGGTTGTATAATACCTAACCATATATTGGAATAACCAAAGGCTCTCTTTTTAAATTAGAAGAGTTACCAATGAAGATTATATTGCTGATACATAAAAGGTAACACACGCTACTACTCAAACAAAAATTCTATACGAAAAATAACAAAGAAACCTGTAAAGAAATCCTATAACAGCGTTCCGCTACCCCGATCGACGTGAGGTGAAAATGCCAGTGACGTCTACTCTCGTCACAACACGCCGGCCGACACTTTGATGCCGAAATAAAACACCCGCGTTCCATTCTCTATTCCCGGATACTTCCCCGAATATAAAACAAAACCCGAACAGGCTGTTACGAGGAATATATTATATAGCTTATATACTATAGTCGTTTGCATGTGACGCTATCGTGTAATAAAGTTGGGCTGCGTTCGTTCTTGCCGCTTAATATTAAAAGCTCACCTCTCCTACCTACACGCTACGTACGTCCTTTGCAATCTTTCCGTTGTTACCACGACCTGAATCCGCTTTTGTCCCTTATGAAAAGAAGCGGGGCCAGAGCGGGTGTGTATGTGAATAATTGAGAACCGGCGCTGGCGCTACGGCGCTGAGGAATCTTAACAAAACTCATTGGGAAGTCCCGCCCCGGGCGCACGTGCGACTACTTTGCACTTTAACAACAATATTATGTGCTTAACCTATCATAGCGCATACTTGCCTACTTACAGTAGGTGGTTTCGATACGATTCAATGCAATAATATATAAGACTACCTTGTTGAATACCTAAGAATTTCAGCCTAGATTTGGTGTACGTGACATTGATCATACAAAGGAGAATGGAGAAGACTGTAACTGGAAGATGAGACGTCAGAAAGCTGACAATGAGCTCCGTAGTAGCAACTAAGAAGGTAGGAAGGGGGAAGGATTCATCCAGGTTGAATATTAAAGAGATAGAGAGAGCGAGAGAGAGAGAGAGAGAGAGAGAATTTACTAATGCGTCATGTTACGAACTTATTATTAACCTTCCTCAGGAAAGTGTTACCTATGACAAACCGTCGGATCCTATCCTGCTATCCAGTTCATCTCGTATTACTAGGGAAAATAAATCTATAAAGTGGGTAGGTTAATAGTTTCATGAATTTATATTAAAAATTGAAATATTTTGAAAGCACAGACAGACAATTAATTATTCGTCTAATATTAAACCCTAATTGCTTCGAAATTCTGATATAAGAACTAAAATATAGTTAATAAATTTTGTTAATTTACTCGAGATAATTTCACCTGGACAGACTCAAAAAGCATAATCCTAAATAGCACTGATCACGTTCAGTGAACAAAGAATGAAGCTCTAATATGGCTCATTGGCAATCTCTAACTAAACCAATTTTAATTAAAATGGACGTTATTGTGCGATGTTGGTCTAGACTATTTATCTAGGACAGGTCATTAAGGACCTTTAAGCAATTTAAGTAAATGCACATCAAAGGGCTTTCTAGCAATTTAAGAATGCATTTAAATACTTGTATTTCTTAGCGTCTCAAGGCGCCAAAGAGTGAGATCACCGGACATATGTATAAAGTAACTTACCTCCGCCCGAATACGTCTGCGTAACTCTTTAAAACTTTTAACTTTATTTTCACCCCCTTAGGGGTTGAATTTGAAAAGATCCTTTTTTAGTAGTAGAGCTAGCGTAGGGGTTAGTTAGTCCCTTAACTCGTAGCTAGACTTTAGGATAAGGGTGCCTAAAAGACTTAGTAACAAATGTAATACCTACACATTAGACATACATATATTTGTTCGGGTAACTACATAATTCCGAAAAACTATATAACGAAGTTAATAAACTCGAGTTTTATCATCCGGATTTCGAGAATCCCGACCTATCAAAACTCCGATCATCAAAATCCCGACTCATAATTTAAATTCACGAATATTTTAAATTCTGAACTAATTCTGAGTTAATCGGAATTTTAAATATTCAGTCGGAATTTTGATGATCGGAGTTTTGATAGGTTGAGATTATAAAATTCGGGATTTTGATATACATATACTAGCATTTATAAAAATTCGGTATTATAAAAATCGGGATTATGAAAATCAGACAATAATATTTCAGAATATTTGGGTGATCCCATATTTGTTCACAATTTTAATACCCCTTCCCCGCAGCTTTATTTGCTAAAAGTGGCACTAAAACTGAACAGTTTCTTTCTACCCCTCTTCCCCATATGTGTAACTTTAATACACGGATTCCCAAAACTCAAAATCACAGACTCTAAGCGACCCTTCATCAAGAATTAACTGGACACCTGGAATCTACCTAAGTCCGTAAACAGAAATCCTAGGCCACAATTGCACAAGGTATATGTAACTAAATTCGGTTGAATTTACCACAAGCACCCGTCCCGTGGGCAAAACACAAGATATCTTACTTGCATTTAGGGAGCGTGTAATCGTACGATTGTTGTGCAATGCAACCGTGAGAAAGCGCGGCTATCGGGTGCATGTGTCGTTGCACCTGGACTTACCGCAGGACTATCGATTCGCATCCTTCTTAATAGTTAATGAAGGAAATACCCTTTGGGAATATCTGTATCGCTATTTTATAAGTGGAGGGGATTTTTATTTTAGAAGATTGCGGTATAGAACTATCTTTTTTTAATTCAGTTGATTTAAAAGTGGCTTTAATAATAAAGGGTTAGGTAGGGAAAGTTCAATATTTCGCATGACTAGCTTTTTACTTTACTTTTTTTGAAATGCAATAGGTAATTTGAGTGTTTTAGATTTTGTTATAAAATTTGTGTACTTAATATATAATTAATGTAGATACCTAACTACAATTTACGGGCATTTTAACGTAAAAGTATGCAATACATATTTATACCTCACTTGCTCGGAAAGCGCTCTTTTATCTTTTAAAACTAACGGGGAAGACGCATTTTATGCACTAGTGGGGAAAGTAATTTGACCTTGCGCTAATTCCTATGATTCACCACCCAGTACAGTCGAGTTCATAAATATCTGTACAGCTGAATGCACAATATCCAACCTACACCTACGTACACCTTATTGTCAATGTCTTAAAGGGTGTACAGCCTTGAAGCCTTGGAAATGCTTATATATTTATGATCTCGACTGTACAGTCCATTACCTATAAGTAAGACCTGTATGACCGTAGTAAATATGCGCAATAAATTGGTCAAATCTTATCCCGCACTAGTTAAGCTATTGGCAATATCTAAGGACCAGGAGTATGACACTTTTTGATCTTCAGTTTTGAATGGTTTCTTCAACTTGACTTACATTTGGATAAGATTTGTAATCGTAAGGTATGTAGTTTTTTTTCCTCGCGATAGTGAGGTGAAAAATGTTGAATTACACTCGGCAGCAAAGTTTGTTCAACTCTCGTGCCTTGAGACCCTCGTAAAGCTCAATATTCCAGTTTTTGAACCACTCGCCACGCTCATGGCTCAATTTTCGAATTTTTCGCTTGCTCGTGTCTCAATATAAGATTCAAATAACAACAACTTTGCCCCATATTGAAGTAGTGGTAAAACTTTAGAACTATTCAGTATGCTCCTCGAACTCATAAAAGACTCATAAGAGTAAACTCGTAAGATCTAGGTTTGCACAGTCAGCGTCTCATTTTAATTTTTTTTCCCCGTAAATGTGCAGAACTATTTACAAGACTAACTAGAACAATTCGGCACGCTACTAGAACTCTCATAAAATTATGAGATACTATCCTTTGATACGCTAGGATCACACACACATTAAATATGCATGGCATGCGGAAATGTAATTTTTCTGGTGGCAAGGTACTTCGGCATTCTTCAAGTATTAACATACTTTTTGTCCTTAAATTTTTGCAATATTAGTATGATTTTGATTAAAGCTGAATATTAAATGGAAATTCTAATAATATGTCGATGCTCAAAGTCAAAACCCTTTGCGCACCGACCCAGTATTGCAGGCAGGTAAAAGGGTTAATTTCTTCCGTTTAAAAAAAAAGGAATGCATCCGGTATCGGTTTGATTTAATTACAAGAGCTTATTTTATAAAAAAACACCTGAAATTTTATTTAAATGTAATTTATGCCCCGTAAAATAAAACGCACTAGTGCGCAGTAGGTATTTAACTTTGTAACTGTTTAACTATGTAACTTTTCGCGCGCGCTGAACAGCTACTAAAATGTTATTCATTTTGGGAAATTTTATACAAAAACAATGGTATGAACTGTATGAAGCTTAAGGTAATCTATAAAATGTATTATTACGACCGGTACGGTTGCGGACTTTGACGACCGGTTGGCGTAGTTGGTAGTGACCCTGCCTGCTAAGCCGATGGTCCTGGGTTCGAATCCCGGTATGGGCATTAATTTGTGTGATGAACACAGATACTTGTTCCTGAGTCATGGATATTTTCTATGTATTTATGTATTTGTATATTATATATATCGTTGTCTGAGTACCCGTAACACAAGCCTTCTTGAGCTTACTGCGGGACTTAGTCACATAATATTTATATTTTATATTTATATTATATCTGATATCTTAGGTAATCTGGTAATTTATCTGTTGATTGGGTCGTTCTCCTTTTTTACCGACAACGAAACGCGATTTTCTCGATTATTCGGATTTTTGATCATCTGTGAAACGATTACGGTAGAAATTATTTAAATAAACAACACATGTCTTTAAGTGCAGCGAACTATCAGATTGTCTACTCTGATAGTTCGCTTCATGTAGGTAACGTTTATTTCTTTTCAGTAGTTTTCTAGAAAACACCGTGACAGGTTACCCCTTTTAAGCGAAGACAGCCTTCCGATTGACTAGAGTAGTGAACACGCTGTTTTGAGTTAAATAATGTAGGTATAAGTTTACAGTTACTAAACGGAGAAGTAACAAGTAAACTGTCCTTTTACTTATAAGGTAAACTAAATTTTTGGGCATTTATGTACCTCCTATATAAATGATAATAATTGAATTCTAATTGAGGCATTTTTCAGCGAGGAGTCAGGTCATTGTCGGTAAAAAAAGAGAACGACCCATTTGCGTATTATTTTTACCCGTTTGCAAAGGTACACCGAATATTCGGGCGGGCCCTATCGTGTTACCTGTCGTTTAATTTGTTTTTTAGAAGGGGTGAAATGTGAAGTCCATAATACGTACATACTTAGAGTAGTATAATACGTAGCTTTGATAGGTTGTTGTTTTGGGGAGTTGAAATAAAACATTAAGACCCATTTGTATAACCCAGCGTTAGTCACTAACCCGGAGTTAAGCTGTCAAATTCCATCCAAAAAACGGTGAACACCCCTGAGTTGAGCGTACCTAACCCCGGGTGGCCAAGTGGCTCTAAGATAAGCTTTTTTCAGACTCGCCCATCAAGGGTTCCGTACATCATAAAAATGATTAAAATCCCTCCCCCCTACCCACTTTTTTATCCCTTAGGGGATGCATTTCGGAAAACGCGGAATACGGTTTAATTATATATTATCAGAAAGTCTATAAACGAAATTTCCAAGTCCGGAACCTGAAAAATTATTCACACCTCATATAAACTTTCAACCCCTTTTTTATCCCTTAGTGGATTAATTTCGAAAAACGCTAAATATACTTTTCTTGTGTAGTATCAAAGAGTCTATAAACGAAGTTTTAAGTCTGTAACTTAAAAAAAATTCACGTCTCATACTAACTTTCAGTTCCTTATTTATCCATTAGGGGATGAATTTCGAAAAACGCTAAATATACTTTTCTAATGTAGTATCAAAGAGTCTATAAACGAAGTTTTAAGTCTACAACCTGAATAATGATTCACACCTCATACAACCTTTCAAGTCTTTCTTATCCCTAAGGGGATGAATTTCAGAAAACGCGGAACACGGTTTCAAGGGACCGTAGATCTTAGTATATTGTTTAAATTTCAACTCGATACTTCTACGCACTCCCGAGATAAAGGGTCTTGATGGACTTTCAACCCCCTTTTTATGCCTTAGGGGATGAATTTCGGAGAACGCGGAATAAGGTTTCAAGGGACCGTAGACCTTAGTACCTATATACTTTAAATTTCAACTCGATACCTCCACGCACTCCCGAGATAAAGGGTCTTGACGGACAGACAGACGGACGGACGGACGGACGGACAACAAAGTGATCCTATAAGGGTTCCGGTTTTTCTTTTGAGGTACGGAACCCTAAAAATGAGTAATTCATTAGTCAACGAACCGTCAAATTTTTTTTTGGAAATCGCTTTATTATCGACTTCTAATGTACCGAACTAACAATGTATAATGAGATAAATTAAACTATTAAGATATTTAACATGACCGATACCACCTTTAAGGTATACTAAGCGACTATCTACCCGGATCTATTTATAAGGATTACATTGCAAACTAACTAGACATGTTTCGTTGCTTGCCAAATTGGAACCATTTTCATTTGGGCTAGCACTCTGACGATTAAAATAACCAGTAGAATTTAGACCATTTCAAAATAAGAATTGTTTTAATATTGTCTTCTGTTACCGCGATTGTTATTCATTGAAATTAAACACTTTAGAACGGATTAATCGCGTTTATTAACACCATGATCCTACGTTTCGAGCCCTTTACAGCACTCGTTTTCACAGGGTTAAGATGATGACTGTGAAAACGAGTGCTGTAAAGGGCTCGAAACGTAGGATCATGGTGTTAATAAACGCGATTAATCCGTTCTAAAGTGTTTAATTTCAAAGAATTGTTTTTTTTTTGCAATCAGTTTTCCGAAATGCCGCAAACGATATTGATAAATAGGTTGAACCTATACATAAATGCGTAATTCATTTTGTAAAATAACACATAGGTAAAGGATATTTTTTTATTTTCCTGTTTTCTATTAAACCCAAGATTGTCTTAATTTCCTCAGTCGTCCCCCAAAAGCGAAAAGAAACCAAGCACGGTTAATTTAATTTTGATGAAACATTTTTCAACCAAGCAACTGAACGGGTCAACTTTGAAGTGTTGTTTTTTCCTTAATAAAATTAAAGGCCTCATTATTTTAACCCGAGCACGTTCGCAATAGCGGGAGGGTTGCTGAAAAGATCTTTTGTTCGGCGGCAAAACACTTGGGGCAAGTCAATCGCCTAGCGTGCCCGTTAAGCTTTGTGCGCCTTGCAAATTAATGACTCAACTCAGGAGCACACCTAGCGAGTTGGACCCTTGATTTTTACACAGCTGTGTATTCTGTGCACCTTTAATTCGAATTTCTAATAGATGCAAGACGTTAAGTGTCCGTAGACAAGATTATTTTCTATGCTGCCGGCGGTAGAGCCACATCTCTTTTAAAGAATGTGTGTTGCAGGCAGTATAGTATACGATCTTTAGCTAAAGAGGTCAGTACTATAGCCCATACCATACTTCGTCTGCGCGGAAATGTGTAAATCCTGAAATGAGCGACTTCGCTCAATCTAGAACCAATCGTCCTTACGGTGTTCAAAGGCGTCCTTACTGTCGCCATATTAACGGAGAACATAAAAACATTTCAAAATCTTTCTACACTTTTTCTCTTTGATGTCTCTATCTACTTCTATCTCGGTGTCAATAGTGTGTTTAAACATGTTCATTGTTTTCTTAGGGTTGAATCCAACACTAGTTTTTGAAAATCAAGCGAAGCGCACCCGTTTCATAAAGTTTGGGCAAATGCTTTCGTATGTCTGTTACAAGCAGCCTTTGTTCTCCTGATGTAGCAATATTAGATTATTAGTTCGTTACATCATAGGGTCATGGGGCAATGAGGTCTACAGTACACTAGTTACAGTTAATAGTTTTTTTGTCTAAAAGTTGTGACAATTTTATTTGGATAACGAAAGGGGTTTAAGAGTTTTTCTTTACACCTCGTTTAGGAAAATGGACGGAAAAATAATTGACGTGGGTCGACAAAGGAGCAAGACACGGGCACGATTAAATAGTCGTCACCACGAGATGGGCGCAGGGCGAGGGTCTAGTAGCTACTTAGGTGGCAAAGGTAATAAAAATGAAACGGTTTTTATAAAAGAGGTTGTTTTTTCTGTTAGCTATTTAATAGAAATTGTAATAAGTGTTGTGTACTAAACATATTTAAAGTTGAATATTAAATAAGTGACTAACGGTAAACGTTTTGAAAGATGTGTACCGGTATTGAAAGTGACCCTGCCTCGAAGATGCGTATTCTGAATTCGAGTTAGGGGGAGTTTGTACGGTTTTTGTATGTAGGTGAGTAAATATATTTATCTTTATGTCTCTATTCATCTATCTATATCAACAACACGAGCCTTATTTAGGTTATTGTCAATCATACACCAATCGACTCAATCCCATTGTAAGCTTTAAAAGGCTTGTGTTGCGGGTACTAGAGAACGACTGATAAACATAAATGCATAATGTCTATCTATCGTTGTCTATGTCTATTATATGAATGTTTAACATCAAACATCCATGGCTCAGGATCAGGAACAAATATCCGCGATTATCACATCAATACATGTCCTTACCTGTATCAGAACACTAAACTTCGTGCCTTCTAGGCTATACGGCTATTACGATTGTTATGTTACTTATTTGTTTACTCATTTATTATTTATTACTTTAACCTTGAGAGTTTAGAACACAAACATTAAGAGTAGGCTCTCAATACAATCGTAACGTACGAACATTATTACTTACAGTTTACATTTTAGAACTATGACTTTAATAATAACAATATTTTTTTAAATCTTCTGACTACGCGATTTAGAATCACAATGATAACAATTACATGTTTCTCTTATTGGCATGAATTTCAACTCTAGGTTGAAATGCTTGACTTTATGGAACTCTAACCGCGAATATTAATATATATACATACCTACATTACTTACTTGAATATACTTTTGTGTATATATTTGTTAGGTTCTGTTTATGTACGTCATAAAATTCTAATATTATTTGGATAATTAGAAACACGAAACCGCATGTTTAAAAATATGTATAGGAATACCTAATTACCGGGTTACCAAATAACATGAAATTTATTTTAATACCAGGTTTGGGCAATATTATTATCCTACGTAACGTACATTATTTACATGACAATGACTTTACCGTGCGAAAGTTTGAGCGACTTACGGACCCTCTTATAAAAATCACATGATTACCGTGTACAATAATTCAAATTCAGTTACGAGTATTGCGCAGTTCCCACCAGGCGAGATTTCTCCCCTAAGCAAGCACAGGTAAACATAGATAGAAGGAAAGACGATCGAGGGGTCGAAATCAATGCGCATAAAGAAAAGGGAGGCATTGTGTGCGTGTACGCAAGGAACGGTGGGCCCACGTGCGCGTGCGCTCCCACGGTCACCCCGGAGCGGGGTACGACTCGGGACCCATATATAAGGGTGCAAGATCCACCAACAAATCACAACGCAATTGGCACAGACACAGTAAACATCTCCGGGGTCCGCTCGGACCCCGGCAGAAGTGCTCCAAACGACCGTTACTTTATGCGTCGCAAAGTTAGAAAGTGGAAATATTATTTCAACGATTAACCGAGACAGTTATAACAGTTGAGTGAACTTTTAAAAAGTTTTGAAGGTGGATAAGCAGTTCGGAGTATTTTAAATGGTAAGCAAACTATTTCATTGCGTCATTATGAGCTGTAATAGTGTACAGTTTTAGGGGATCATTTCTCAACCTGAAAATGAAAAGCAGTACATTAAACTATGTTTTTATTGTTACAGATGCCTAAGATGAGTTGGAGGAGTTTCCTCTCTGGTTCCGGAAGTTGCCGGCTGACTCTGGACTCCGACACGCAGTTGAACCGAGAATCATATTTTCGACCACTGCCCTTATCAACCAACACTTCGAGGACGCATTCAGGTGAATCGAAGTGTTTTTTCTAAATCAGAAAGCTCCGTAGTTATACGTAGACATGTACTTAGGTTACATTAGCAGGTTACTCTAGTTAGGTTCCTTAGGTTAGCTTGTTTGACAATAGATTTAAAACTTACGAGTTCTAATATTAAACTGAGTTAGTTCATATCCAAATTATTTCTGTAAAAGTTATTCATGATATAACTTTAGTACACGGAATAGTTCTAAAGGACGTCTCGGTTCAAAAGATAAATTTGACATGCCTTAATGTTCGGTGCACATTGTTGTGTTTGCAAGTTACTTTCCCTGTTATCGTTCTTCTTGTTAGTTCTTGAACAATACTGTTACCATTGTTGTTTTGTGTTGAATTTTCTGTTTAAAAAACGTAAATGAGACCATTATAGTAATAATACATGTAATTACCTACTAATGATATCATTGGTTTTTGACAAGTTTAAATAATCATTAAGTTTGATAAACATCATTAACTGTTAAATTTACTGTTAAAAACAGATAAAGCGTTTTGGTCATTACGTTACGGTTTCTTTTTTGTTATTTCCATACGTTTCAATTTCTTTAGTTGTTATTTCCATATGTTACTGTTCTCTGTTATTAGCTGTTATTGTTACTTTTCATTTTTCCAATTGTAGGGCAAAATACCCGTACAAATATGTTTGACTTTAAAAGTTATTCGACGTTGATTGTAAATGTTCCCGTTAATATAACTTGTAATGAACCTTCATTGCACTGAGCATTACAAGATGTTAGTTAACCTTGTTTTTTCAATACATTTACCGACTTCAAAACGTTATTAAAATTAAGAACCCTAGGTAACTTGTTAATCGTTATTGTTCATGTTTTCTATTCGTTGATTTTTTGTTTATTTTTGCATTTTGTAATCAGCTGGCCTGATTGCAAACTGTTATTTTTTTGTTTTTAACATCTCCACTGTTCTCGTTTTGTTCGTAACCGTTATTTGTTAACGTGGCTGTTATTTATTATATAATGGGTTAACGTTCTTGTTCAAAATAGTTGATTTTTTGTTTTGTTCTGTAACGTCACAGTTTTTCTCTTCAAAATTGCCTTCACCAAAATCCTTACTGTTAATCGAATCCACAGTTGACTTATTTTCCAGTATCGTTTTAAAGTTGAATTTTTGTTTCATTGTTACTTAATCATAAAAGTGTTGAGTTTTTGTTGATACCATTGTTGATTTCACTGTTGGCCGAAAGTTGAGTTTTTGTTTTGTGTTTCAAACTAAACTTTCATACAATAACCCATCATTTCCTTAACATCATAAATAAATTAAGAAATATCCCACTTTCAAATTCACAATCCCACCATTCATTCTATACTGTTTTGATGTTCGGAACCAACTATAAGTCCAGGCCAGGGTCCTCTGAACCTACAAGGTTACTTTTCTAGTCATTTCAAAACCTTTTATTGAATTAATAAATTCTTAAAAACGACGTTAAATGGTTACACAAAACAAATTGATCAAATAATGTTGGTTTATAGAATTTATTAATTCAATAACATAGGTTTTCATGGGTGGACAAAGTAACCTTGTAGGGTCAAAGTCCCCCGTCCTTATACTTACCTGTTATTATTTGTTTGAAACAATCACGATGTGCCTTAAATCACGTGCCTGTTGTTGTTTCACCTTGTTCGTACGATTGTCTTAATTTCTTCTGCCAATGTTTTTCCTCGTACGAAAAACATTGTCGGGACAAATTCTTGTTGTTATGTAAGTTACGTAAACTCATGTCGTCCTAATCTATTTAGCTTCAGCTAAAGTTGGATAGGTTAGAACGTTAGGCAATTATTAGAGATGCGTTAAAGACATACGGCGTGCGTTGTTCTATCAAAAGTTTTCCTTTCGTGTACCAATTACATTCGAAAGATAACAGATAACAACGTGGACGTATGACCTTACCATGTGTCAAGTAGAGGCCTCAAGAGTACTTTGTTTCAATATCTAACGATGTTTTTATCCTCAACCACAGCTCTAAAATGTTCAATAGATAAACGAATTTTAATCGTTTTAGCGTTACATCCCAGGGAAAGCCCGTTTTTCCTACCGTATTTCGATCCGTATCTACAATATGTAAATACGGTGGCATCCACATATAACCGTTGATCCAGGTTACATACAAAGGCATTGTTCACGAGAGGATAAAATAATCGTTACGTATTCAAATTGTTACTATTGTTTACGTTAAGCCGTTGTTAATGCAGTTACCGTTAACTAGTTTTAAGCGTTGAATTGTTGTTAAGTTTGATTGTGATATTATTGTTAAAATTTCATGTGGCTGTGTATGTTAATTTTATGTTAAGTTTTCGTTTTAACTGTTCATTTGTTCGCCGCCGGCATTAAGGCTGAAACTGAAAGCTGAAAAACCAAAACATTGTTGTTTAACTTTAATTTAAGTCTCTTGTAAGTGTTTGTATACTAATTAGGTTAAAACCGAAGCTTGGAATAAAATTAACAACTAGTTAAGTGAGTGTCAGATAAGGATAATTTATTGGAGACGCCTGGGAGAAATCGTGTGTGAATTGTGTGAAATAAACAGAAAACACTCGATTCCTTGTTTTATTAAACACTACACCGTTTCTGCTTTCCCGTATTCGTATCTAGTTGCAAATATATGTGTATAATTTTGGACCTTATTAGCTGGTAATAAGGCTGTAAATGTTAACAGATATTTGGTATCTACGGGACCAACCCCTAGGGTTCTGCGGCAAGCGACCACCTATCAGTTATCTCGTACCAATTTAATGCTTTTCTATTTTCTCTCTTAGTGATTATTCTTAGCAGTTTTTTGTTCCACTTGTGTTTAGCTTGAATTCTATTGTGAAATGGTTTTAAGGTAAAGTTACAATTGCCTGAGGCATATAAGATAAATATATCGTTGACCATAGGTTAGGTTAGGGTAACGGACAGGGATTTGTATGAAAATTTACAATTCAAGGCCAAAAAATAACCTCATTCACTCGCCAAGTCGCCATCCTTTTGAATTTATTTAGATATTTAAATTAAATGAAATTAATTGGTTAATTTAAGGTTGTCTGGAAGAGATCGCTCTTTAGCGATAAGACCGCCTGTTGTTTGCCTCTTTTTCATGTGTAATCTATACAGTTTGTGTTATTTTTGTTGTTTTGAGGTGCAATAAAGAGTTATTGTATTGTATTGTATTGTTGTTAATTATATAGGGTAGTATCCGCTTTAAAGAGGCATAATATGGGTAAAAGGTCAATGAGGTGAGCTTTTGGCCATATTAGCCAAAGACTCACCTTATAACTTGTCTTTTTACAAACTTTTATTTAACTTGCAAAGTTCCTATGTTAGTTCGTTCGTTAGTTTGTCAAATCTTGCCAGCTGAATTAGATCAACTTCGGATTATCATATTAAATTAAAAACTTCGCATTTTAATAGTTAGGTGTCAACACAATGTTAAGGTACAGTCAGCTACAAATATATGAATACAGCCAAAGTGCCAAATAATATGTATACACGACGTTAATGTTCAGGCAATAAAGTCATGTATACATATTTGTAGCTGACTGTACCATCGATGATGAAGACCGAAGGTGACTCTGTGATAAAACAACGGAACCCCATTGTGATTGGGTTTCTTAAAATTGGTTCAAAGTTGACCGAGGAGTAAAAAGTACAGTCGGCTATAAAATGTTGTGTTTGCTTTTTTAATCATGTAACTTATTTTAATTAATAATAGATTGCACAGCGCACAGATAAACAGTGAATGTTAGAACTTTGCAGTAAAAGTACCACATTGTTGCTATTAACAAGAATAAGGTGCTAATGTTATAAATAATAATATAGAAATATATAGAAATTAACTTATTTACAATGATTACAATCGACAAAGGTACCTTTTACTAAAAACAAGCACAGCACATATACATTCATCTTCACTTTGAAAGATTAAATGAAATTTCACCCTTAAGGAGGTGAAAATAGGGTTGAAAGTTATATCGACTTCTTCAAGAAACAAGTCGCGGGCGAAGTTTAGGTAATTGCAGCAAAAGTAACAGTCACTGTGTCAAATCGCGGTGTTAATTGCATAATTTAAAATACGTTACTTACTCGTAATTGAAGTTTTAGAAGGACAATTTAATCAATCGAACCAGTTTTAGTCGCATTCATTTTGTGTTTTACTAACACAAAATGAATGCGAAAGGTGACAAGTATGACAAATGTCAGCATCATTGTTACTGGTGTTGCAGGCTCCATGAGGTACCTACCTACTGGCGCCACATACTATTGGGTGGGTTGTTGACTTGTTTGCCGAAACATGTCATTTATAAATAAAAACATCAACGATTATTACTAACAACTATTACTTTTGTGAAGAAGTCTTGATAATTGTCACAGGAAACACGCACGACGAATATCACGAAATTCCGACAGACAGAGAGAGAGTCTCATGTGAAAAACTACCGAAGTTCTTCAAAACACTTTTGTTTCTCGTAACAATTGTGACAAACTCTTCATTGAAAAATTTGAACATCCGCACTTTCGAAATAAAGTGTACCATTTTGAAGAAAATGGGTCCTCAATTTTCCATACAATAAAAATGAGCCAGGTTCATAACGACCCATACAAAATTTATGAAGAAATGCGTTACGAACCTAACCAAGGAAAGGGGTACACTTTTTTCTTTTTCTAAATTAATAGAAATGTTATTCAAACTCTTGATGCTGCAGGTTATAAAAAACCCATATACCTTCCTATAATTAAAAAAATAGAAAATGGCACAGTTTTTCCCCGAAAATGCCCAGGTAGGTATACGTACTATTTATTCACGGTACATGACTTTATTTAAAATATCAAAGTCCTGATAAACAAGCACACAGCCCGCCCGGTGGTGAGCGGTTTCCGTAGTCTATGGACGTCTGCAACGCCAGTAATTCTGCAATTTCAGGAATTGTCACACATGTCAGTGTGAAACAGGGGGTCTATGAATTGCAAAGTTTACAACCGCAAAAGTTCTAAAACTTCAAAATCAGAAACACGCAGATAATTTATATGTTTACTTGCGTTAGCAAGCCTGAAACTCCAGGAAACCGAAACGTATCTAAGCAATATTAGTACAGACTATTTGCAGTCAAGTTGGAGACTTTCCAAGTGTGCCAGTATATCTCTAGAGTAAATGTAAGCACGGTGATTATGCGCAGATAGAGTAAACTTGGGTTACTCCGTGATAAAACAGTTTCCTGTCACAAATTTTCTCCCTGCCCCTGCTCGTTATGTGCGGTCGGCACAAGCCGTTTTCTCTTTCAATTACCTTTCAACCACCTTACTTTCATCATCCATCGTTTTTAGGGTTCCGTATTCAACTAGGAACACTTATATTTTCGGCCATGCCTGTCTGTCCATCCGTCATCTGCGGCTTAGCTCAGTGACCGGCAATACTAGAAAGCTGTTATTTGGTATGAATATACCTCTACATATCAATCATGCCGACAAAGAGGTAAAATAAAAAAATTGAATACTTTTATTTTTAGGATTCCACCCATACACGTAAAATGAAACCAAGACCAAAACATGAAAAAAATCATGAAAATAGAGCTTTATAAACACTTGCAACTTGTCTTCTCGGTTATTAAGTCATAAGGGCTGTCAAGTGTTATTTTCTATTGTTATGAGCATAGTAGGTACCTACCTATTAAAACCCTTTTTAAGTTCGCCTATTGTGACGGACGGTAAACTACGGAACCCCACATTGAGCATGGTCAGACATGCTCTTGGCCGGTTTTTGGCCTAAGTATTAAACACTCTGTAAATCCACATGCTTCCCTCTTCTATTATTTTCATGCCGATACTTCGGTAACCTCTAGATAGCAACCCTCTTCTTCATTACAGGAGCTACTTTGAAACTTCCGCTTCTTAATATGTTATTTATGAAACTTCAAAAGGTACACTTAAAAAGTACACGGAAGTATAATTACAAAATCGTCCGAGTTTACCTTACATGTGGCAAACCATTGTCCAACCAGGATACACAAAGCTAGTGTAAGGTGTATATAATGTATTCCCCACTTGGTTACCTAACTATGCCCTCACCCTACTGGTGGAAAAACGTTGTCCGGCCACGATACGCTGTAATGTGATCAATTTAGGAACAGAAAACAAGTGCATAGAGCTGACTTGGTCACTCACCGGAGCGCCTTTACAACAGAGAGCCAAGGCTTAATTTGTGGTTCAATACAGGCTCACTAGACTATAAGTTCCAGGGCCCGTAATTTTCATGCCGATGACAGACAAATGACGTCAAGCTTCATACATCATGTTTTAGGTTGTACGTTTGAAAGAATAATGCTGTCATTGAATAGCGTCATAATGTACTATGTACATTATGACGTATGTACCTACACGATACAAGGGCGAAAAAACTCGTGTCGATTTAAAACATTCTCTACGGTCGTGTTTTAATTTATCGCCACTCGTTGCGAATTTCCTCTTCGCACGTGTATCGTACGACGTTTTACAGTACACATGGCCCTTTGAATATTCGACGCAGACACGTAAACTGCTCATTATCACCCTAGGGCGATAAAGTAGCACCATTTGTAATGTACAAACTATTACGTTCGACGTTAGAGTCGAACGTTGATAGACTTCGTCTGTTATTAACTCATTTCATATTAAAACGAGACGAAACCAGCATGAAAATTACGGGCCCTGACTATAACAGACATATAACACGATGAAACGGAGACACTATTATTTTGTTTTCGAAATATTCGTTTCTAACGGAACGTTGTCATATTTACATAATTGAAACGTATTCCTGAAACTTCACAACGAACATTAAAAAGTACATGGAACTGTGAGTCACGAATTTGGCCGAGTTCACCCTACATGTGGCAAAACATTGTCCGGCCACGATACACAGAGCTAGTGTAATGAAGATAGTTTTAGGAACGGAAAACAACAAGTTCCGATGCAATCTCGCCGCTTACTCCGCTCTTAATTGCTTAACTTTAAGTGGGCTCTTGTCGCAGATTCGTTTTAAGTTCATGCATACTTCACCCGTGCAAGAGATCATTTAGATTCTAGATAGAGCATCTAAAGTAGTTTTCACATTAGATTTGAATTTGCACGCCGCTTCATTTTATTTGCCACCACCAGCTTATCCGTTTAGAAGCTCGATCGTATTCGCTGTGTGCAGAACAAAGGTTTGCTAAGTTTTGTAAAGAAGTTACACTAGGTTTTCAACCAGATAAATGTAACATTTCTGAATTAGCCATGATTGGCCCTGACTTCTGTCAAAAACCTTTGACCATTTTCGGGGTTAGCTCGGTATACCATATTTTGCTAGTGTAGTGTAGGGTAGTTTTTTGACGAGCCATATCAAGAACTCGTCAAGACGACGACGAGTTGACGAGTTCAACCTTGTCATTTCAGTGAATTAAATATCACTTACCTACCTAGTCGTCGACTGAAAAACTTTTCTAAAGGAAACTAGTCTACCCACCTATTTCATTACGTCCGTTCTTTTTAATAGCAAGATAGTGCGGCCGAACTTGCTCGTTTACGGGCGTCGGCGTCTTGGGGCCAATTCTGAGTTTTGCGCCGACATTTAATACAACTAGGTATTCAGATTCAGCTATCTGAAATTGTTTTAACCGTGCACCGCGGGTGCTACGGTCCAGAGGAAAAAGAGTGCAACTACGAAGTGCTCCCTACAGTTTTGTTGTCTTTGAACTGTGTGACGTAAGTTCCCTGCTGCACAAAATGATAACAAACGAATGGTTTTAACTTAACACGATTTTATTGAACTTAGTTTTATCAAACAGTTTCGTGTCTGTTAGAACACTCATAAATAGATATTGACGCAGTTATTTTAAATATTCCTTTTGCTTTAAGTATGTAAAATATTTCACTCAAATCTCACAGGTCACGTCAGCAGCATTGGTCCGGATTTGCGCAATACTTATACGGGTATCTGTAGGAAATAGAGTGATTGATATTAGTATCAGTCATATTTAGAGTCTATGTGTTAAATATTCTATTAAAGTATATTCTGTCGTGTAAAATCAATACTTACATAGCTATCAAATTGGTAGGTACGCTTGATATGATCGTCCTTATTTAGGTAAGTACGGGGTATTAGGGCATTGTCGAGAGATATGTTTTTTTTTAATGTTGGTAAATTTAACGTTTTTTAATACTCAAAATAACGAGTTCTTTCAATCTAGGAGAAAAATCTATGAGAAAATAAGTCTCAAAATTTTCGAACGTTTTACGTAAATTATACTCTCCATTTTGTAACCGCTCTACAAAGTTCTTAAAAATGGTAACAGAATGGAAAAAAAATTGGGACCCTTTTTTTCTCTTGGTGGGATCGAAAGAGCTCGTGATTCTGAATAGGAAAAGCATCAAATTTACCTGTTATAAAATAAAAGTTTTGTTTGATTAATGAGCCCTCGTTATTTCGGCACCTGCTGCATGCGACATCATTAAATATAATAATAAAATATTGCTAACTGAGTGATGTGTGCTGTGCTGTTGCTCAGAGTTGTGCCAAAATATCGAAAGCTCTAAATCTATCATATATACATAGTAAATAGCCTGTAATTAATGTTGCTGTTAAGATCAGTTCTGGTCAGTCACTTAACAAATAGTTGGTTAGTTTGTAGTTTCCATGAAATAGTGCATCCACTGTAGTGTTTGTAGACATAATTCGTATATGTATTGTGTATGTATTGTATAGCGAGCCCTAATCTACATGCAATTCACGGTAAGCTCTGGGACTATAAATCCGATTTTATGCGGTTTTCAGAGACGTGTAACTTTATTCCACTTTGCTTTCAGTACACATACTTTTTTAATAATGTTTCTGTGCTACAGAAATTCTTTAGAGTTAGTTACGAGGTAATTTGTTGTAGATAAAGGCGCATAAAACAAATAACATTCAAGCATGTGTTAGAGTGTAACTGTATAAGCTATGTAATGTTTTTGTCTAGTTAGTATGCCTATTAGGAACATTTTAGGCGCGAAAGTCGCCGTGTACAACGTTATATTAGTCATTAGGAAATTTAGAAATTTATTGATACAAACGTTTAAATGACATTACAGTATAATATAACCAATGCATCACGAAACTTAAACTAACAAAATAAAGATAATTTTTTGAGATCATTTCACAAGCATAAGTAATAATAAACAATTTATTTATGAATCAGACATTTAATACATTATAATAGACCGATATTGTGGACAAGACCGTCCACCAGGTAAGTCCTACTATACCGACTATTTTATTCGATTATTCTGTTACATTTGTAGGTATGTAAGTCACGTTTGACAAAAGAGTTGAAAAAACCAATACTCGTAACTGCCGTACCGACCCTATCTGATCGGTGTAGGTATACAAACATGGGAGATTTTGTACAATAGTAGATTACATACCAAGGCCGTTTTAGTGGGAAATGTCTGGGATCCCATGTAATTGTCGGCCGAGGCGAAGCCGAGGTCGACTAACAAGTGATCCTTGAGTGAGGCTTTCCCATTTAACGGCCGAGGTTTGTATACTATTTTTCAGCCCGACGGAGCCGGCAGGCGGCAATTTAGTTTTGCGTAAAGTGGCGCTTACCGGCCGGAGGACTGAAAAGTATATGACGGACTTCCCTTAAATATATAATATGGCAGACTAACACTGACCTTCATGTTCACAAAGCTATTTGCATTCAGTATTATCTTATACTCTACTCTATATGTATGCATTACCTGGCGGAGCTCCGTCTGTATATTTTTCCATCGACGTGTCTGCCAGTTGCAAGCGGATATGCCCGAGGGATCCCGCTGCTAGGGTTGGTTTATGATCGATTTTGTTATCTAACACTTGCTAAACATTTATGATATAGCTTATAAACTGTTATGCTTCTATGATTGAACACTTATAAATCTTTCTCGCGAATGATTGGGTAGTTAGTGCGAGGGTTTTCGTCATTTGCTTTTTTTTCAGCAATCAGTACAAGTTCATGAACACGACGCAAATCGTCGCTAGCTAATGCAGCGCGGAGCGCTTCCAACATCTTCACTCCCTGACGACTCCTTATCAATTGCTTCTCTGTTCTCTCCTGCATGTTCATCAATCGACCCTCATCCCTCTGCACTAGCTTCACCTTCTTCGATATCAAACTTATGTAATAATCAATCTGTTGCTGCATTTCATCCACATGCCAATGGAACTTCAAGTCGAGCACAACAATCAACAGATATGCGGCATACAGACAGAATAAACCGACTCCAAAACAATATAATGTAGGATTGGTGGTCGAGAGAAACGGGCAGTCTTCTTTCAGCGTCAGGCAGTCCCAGAAATATGATTGGTGGGGAGACGTACCCGATTTCTCCATGTTCATTAGAATTTCGTTTGTTGTTACGCGGAAATTTTGGTTATAGTATTTTGAAGTGGGATGTCATTTTGACATCGAGTATCTGTAAATAAATAGCAGTAACAGGTGGTTTGATTCAAGGTTTTATTTTTATTCTTCTAAAGTGGTGCTCCCACTCCCACTGCCTGTTATAAATGTTATGTAACGTTATAAAAATTTATAACATTCTGTAACATTTTAAGTTGTGTATGTTTAATTAGTGACACGTCACACACGTTTTATAAAATACTTTTAACAATCTATAATAATATTACAAGAAGTGTGCGAGCGCCAAAATAATTAGAAGAAGTTTTTTTTTTTTATCTTTATTGAAGAAGAAGTTTTGGTTTAAACACTTACATTAATTTCATATCAAAATATCTACAGACAGCAATGAAAATACAGCCAAAGCAAATGTAGTGAGTATCTATTTTTAAAAATAATATGTACATCAATATATTTAATTATATAATTTGCTTTATCTCAACAAAACCAAGAAGTATTCCTTGCAATAATAAGTAGATTTAATAAATGTAATGCATTTAAAATTTAAATTAGGTAGGTAGGTACTTAGTTTTTATACCAAAGCGCCGTGTAACCAGCGTCACGTGTGATGTGAGTATTTCAGACCGGATTACTTATAACATCCGCATCCCTATATGATTTATATGCTAGGATACTCAACTACTATTTTAAAAATCTATTTTTAAATTGAGTAAAGACCTCGCGAGATATACTGCAATTTGCTTTATAGGAGATCCTATGTTATGTTATGTTAGGTATGTAAAAATTTCATTATAACTATAGGTAGGCTACCTATAGTTATAATGAAACTTTATTATCTGTCATACTCAACTACTAACTAACAACGTTACGTTACGTTCTATACAACGTATTATAATTGTCTGTCTACAAAACGCATTCTCTGAATAATGACCCTCCTTCCTTTTCATAAAATTTAAAAGCGTATTTTTTTATTTGAAAATTATCGCCTGCCCCTGCCCTTCTCTACCCTCCCTCTGCTTACCTCGACTCCCTATTAGGTTCACACGACGACACTAGGATGTTGCCACTTTTTAATTTCTACCTTTTTCGGTCGCATTGTAAATCAACCTGAGTACCTTGAGTACCTATAACTCAAAACATAATTATGGTTCCAATAATAGCAAAAAGTGATTGGTGAGTTTAAAAAATTACAAGTGCTAGTCAATAACTATCGTCCAGGCACTTATGCACTTGATACAAGCTGTCTGCAAAAACGTTTCAGTAAATCAAAGTATAACAAGCTGTCAGGTCTTAAGTTTTGTAAAAAAGTCACAGCCAGGCATATTTCAAGGAACTCTTGACTTTACGCAAAAAGCTCCCAATTGATGCATAATTTAGTGGCATAAGCAAATTAAAGTCTGTTTGCAAAAGGAAAAAAATTGGCATTAGATCTGGCGTTACGTCGAAATGATTGCTTATAAGCGGTTACAAGATTAGGTACAGGTACTTTCAAGATAAAGACACCGGAGAAAGGGCAAGGCAGCAGTTCGGGCAATTAAACTCTTTTTCAACAATTACCTACCTATAATGAGACGGTACATTCATTCGGTACATTCATTTGGTCCAAAGCCCATAAAGCACAAAAGTTGTAAAAAAAGTATCTTTGACATTTAATTGTGACATCTTAAATTGATAATGATAAGCATACATTATTTTTATGTTCAGTTTTAATAAATTCTCTATTTCACTGTGAACTGATTAAGTTGTGTGAAGACTGTTAAATGACTAGACATAGTACGAAAACATGAATAAAAGTAAGCCATTTTAATAAGAAGAATCACGGAACGGCACAATACGATAGCCGTCTAAGTGAGTGTTTTCTAAAGAATACGATACCACTATCATTGCTGACTGACAATGGCGTATAAGTGCACAATGCTCGCAAACGCTCCACTTCACGCAATATCGGATTGCCTCGCCCGGCCCAGACAATTCGCTCCACGACCTCTTCAAAGAAATAGTGCAATGCGATGCAATGCCCAAAAGCGGTGGCTCCAGGCGCCTGACTTTGTAAACAGTCGCTGCGTGGTAAGGAGTTTTTGAAGTACCTATACGAGTAGTTTGAGGTGATTTTCTTGGGTTTCAGTTTAGTCTATTAGACTCTAATATATAGGATTATTATTGATTGAAATTAAACACTTTAGAAGGGATTAATCGCGTTTATTAACTCCATGGCCCTACGTTTCGAGCCCTTTACAGCACTCGTTTTCACAGGGTTAAGATGATGATGATGATGGGTCATCATCTTAACCCTGTGAAAACGAGTGCTGTAAAGGGCTCGAAACGTAGGGTCATGGTGTTAATAAACGCGATCAATTCGTTCTAAAGTGTTTAATTTCAGTGAACAACAATCGCGGTAACAGAAGACAATATTATGGATAAGTATTTTTCAATACATAATTATACGATTGCTATGTATGGTAAGAAAATGAAAGAGCCCACTAAGCACGCTTAAAGGACAAAAAAAAATGTCAATGAAATTAATGACAGTTTCATACATTTTCCGCGCCAGCTTTTGTGAAGCGATCTGTATAAAGTATATACTTAATTACATTCTATATATTCGTTTTGATGATCTGTTTTAAATAATTACCACTGTGACTATTAAATTTTAAAAATTGGTTGACATACAGACATATCTTCCTACTTAAGATTAAATGTAAATGTAATAGCCATTTTAATAAACAGTCTTGCAGTCGCTGCAAAGCGGCAAAGAGTTTTAAAATTACAACTTGAGGCGGTCTTGTTTTTTTAGTTGAGTCTGATTATTTACATTGGACTCTGATGTAAAATTAAGTAGATACTGCATTATTAAAGCAACCAGCAGCCGAGGGCTAAGAAAATGGAAGAGAATACTAACTATTATTTTTTGTACACATACACACACATACAATAACAGTAGGCATTGTTAAAAATTTAAAGGTACACCTACCTAATAAGACTCTCGTGAGACTCGAACATATTAAATAATATTTAAAACGGGTCACTCACGTAATTTAGTCGATTTTCGCTCGACATGCCTCGCCGCTACCACCGCCAGCTGCAAGTAGCAGAGCAGATAGGGCATTAGCCCGCAGTGTACGACTTGCCTCTGTCGCGGGTGGTTGCTCCTGATGACGTTCAAGTTCGTAAAGAATGAAACATGTCGAACGAAAATCGACTAAATTACGTGAGTGACCCGTTTAAAATATTATTTAGTACCTACCTAATTTATTATTTAGGATTATGTAATTCTTGTAGTGTACAATCAAGCATTTTATTATTATAAAAATGACTTATAATCTTAAAGTAGGTACCTACAGTCCTACACCCTTTCACATACGTCGCTTAGGAATCCTACATTTTAATTATTCCTAAAACTAGTTCCTCTGTGAGCTGTAGACCTCGAGAGATGGTAGTGGTAATGGCATAAAGGTCCTAAGTGCCTTTTGGGGCTATGGCGCTTAGGACCTTTGCACCAATTCCCGCCATTATGAAAATTTGAAAAAACCGATTCGACAAAAAATGTTTATGTGATTAACGAACTTTCCTTCAAAATTTCACAAGAATTGGTTGAAAAAATGCGACCTGCAGAGGAGAAGAAATGGACACTCGAAACCATTTTTGCCCAAACTAAAACGGAGACGGTTCGCTCGCTTGGCTGACTCGGTCAATTAGATTTAGACGTTTTTGCAAGTGTTAAAAGTGCAGTAACCGTAAGTGACTTGGTAGAATTACCCATTATCACAATTACATTTAAGGCCGTGCCCTATCCCAATGACCTCGGCGATTTGAGCTTTCTTCCCCTCCCGCTTCCTTTCCTCACCGGTTATACAATACGTCAATAAGCATAAGTCGCCACCTAGGAAGAGCTGCTTGTACTAGGACGCAACCCTATAAAGTACTAGTGCCATCTTACACGACTGGCCCCCGTCGCCCGCGCAGGCATCTCGAGCCGGCGTTTTCGGAAAAATGCGTGTAATAGCTTTTTCTCGAAAAGTACAAAACCTATCCAAAAATCAGTAGATGCGTTTAAAGTAAACATAAATATATACTGCTTGTCTTAGTTTCTTGTACTTACGACGCATAATAAGGGAGAAAATACAGATTTAAGGTAGAAAAAAGGGTTTACGGTTTTTTTTTTCTCTTGATGTATTATGTTTTTCGACAATTTAGTAGAACCAAATGTAGACCAAATACCTAGCTACATTATATATTTTTTTCAAGCGTTGTGCTTGGAGCTGAACACAGCCTATTCAATAGAAAACTCCCGTGAGTATTAGACATATTAATATACTTAAACCGGGTTACTCACGTCTATAAAGTCGAAAATAGCTCGACATGTTTCGGGACGGTCCGCGCCCCATAATCATGAGTGAGAAGCGCTTGCCGCGATTGCTCTGCGCACACTGCGCGCGATTATGATGATTTATTATGATGATTATGGGGCGCGGACCGTCCCGAAACATGTCGAGCTATTTTCGACTTTATAGACGTGAGTAACCCGGTTTAAGTATATTAATAAAGCCTATTCACTTTAAAAAACAGTGAAATATGCCGGGTAGCCCCTTAATCTAATTGCCTATCTATATCCTATGCACCTCTAGTTACATGAAATATTACATAGTGTTTAGCCTGTTTTTCCGGACGTTTTTAACTTGCTGCTATACGTGTGAAATACTAAACTTCCCTTAACATAAAGTAGTGTAGTTCCCTTAATAATATGTAAGTAGGTATGAGCCGGAAAATGGTTCAACAAATAGGTTGAAATTTTACGTAGGACTGCATAAAACTTTCGTACATTCGAGAGTTAGGCGCGACTCGGCTGTCCCCGTTTTTCGACATTTTGCTGCCGTTTGAGTATATTTGTAAGTTCTGCTGATATTTCAACGGAGTCAAAGTTTTGAATATAGAAATGAGGTTGTCATCGATGTGATTTATAATTTAACTTTGAGATGGTATGTTCGTACTTAGTTCCATTTAGCAATTTCTCTCGTAAATTATTGTGGGCATGCATAAGATATCGTTTCAGAATTTGCCATCTAACAGATGGTTTATCTCGATTCTAGAGATTTTTTACAAATGGCGGATTTAATGCTTAGTGGAATTCTTTACCAGTCAATCATAGAAATCATAGAGTACTTTATTGTCATCAACGCCTAGAATATAAAAATTGTACTATACGTATCCAACTACATTGCTTTTAAAAACGTAGCAGGCGCTTTAAAACTGTTAGCTACGGTCAGCTTCATAAATATATATGCATCTGTATTCAATTTTGACCTTTCTTCCCCTGTAATAAGTTCCGAAGTGAATAGATATTTATAGACGTGACTGTAAAAAGGCGGTGGTCAGTGAGTTGACGCGGACACTATCATCGTGTGAATGAATTTGGTAATTGTAGGTATGTATACACGAGCTTAATGTTCAAGCAATAAAGTCCTGTAAGTATACTTACATATTTTTGGCACTTTGGCTGTATGCATATCTTTGTAGTTGACTGTACACACTGTACATGGGTAGGAGGTTATTTTGGAATATATATATTTTCTAGTTCAGTGGGTATTTGTCACCCAGTATACCATAAATAAATTTATCAATTTGTGTACGGCATAGCCTATTAACTCAATAGGCTATGCCGATAGCATCGTTTGGACAAAATTATCTGTAGGTAAACAATCACAGCTATAATTCCTCGTGTGTTTTTTTTGCTATGCATTTCAATATTTGCGATGCAAGGTGGGATAAACCCGGAGAATATAATTATATCTGCAGGGCAAAGGCCTCCCCCCTCATCTTCCACTCGTTTCGGTCTTGTGCAACGTCTGGCCAATCTTCTAAAAAGGAGTCTAAGTTCATATCCGCAGTATGTATGGGAAATTCGTCTGGCGGATGCCCAGCGGACAAACCCACTATGGCGATCCGACGGATTGTCGGAACGTATATGGCCGGCAATTCTTAGTGCGGAACTGTACACATATTCAATAGATAATTAGAAGATTTATTCTCCTGAAACTATCATTGCGTTCGAAAATGTTCTGAATCTCGTCAACAAAATGAAAGGTATCTGTAATAATAGAACCACGTTCTAAGTAGAAGTGTCACGCCATAATTATTTATTCCCTTTGAAAAGTATTTAGGCTTCGGTAAAAGGCGCCTGCGTTATTAAAATAAGAAGTCATATCGAAAGTAGAAAACTAACGGAATAATAAATCAAAGGAAAATGAAACCAGGATTCAAGTATGGCGATGGTTTTAAGTTGAAATTAAGATGGTTTACTTAGTGTAAGTACTTGGATATTTTTCTTTGTGTCAACGAAAAAGGCAGACATTTTATAAGTGGTTTACATTCGTGCGGAATTTCGACGGATTTACCACTTACATTATAGTGACCAAGCACCATAATCCATATCCTTGGGTACTTCAAACCACGAAGAGGGCACCAGGATGAATTAAATTAATAATTACCGGACACAATATATAATGTCTATCAGTGGCTCAGTGGCGGGGTGTTCATAGAACTCGATTCCTGCAGGCTTCCTTTGCGTAAGCTAATCTAGCGTTTCCCTAATCAGTAAAAGAAACATGAGGCCAAATTAGCTCCGACTTGCCCAAAAAATATTTTGACGCTCCACCACTGATGTCGGTTGTACAGTCGCCATCAGATATATCGGGGCGTTTCGCATCTCAGATGTTCACAAATATCTGAACACGCCTCTATTATCAAGGCGTTAGAGTGCTTGTTCAGATATTTTGCACGCCTCGGACGCTCCTATATATCTGATGGCGACTGTACAAGTCTACTTAGTATCCTAGACTACAGAATGTATGTAGCAAATTTTGAGTTCGTAAACCATCACTACTTTTCTTGTTAGTCACAGTCGGGTAAATTGTTGAAAGCGGAGGGAAGAATCGTATTCAGGCAAGTTTCGTATCCAGAGAATATCCCCTGGAAAGTGTTTGACGATACTTTTCGCTTCTTCAAGTGTTTCCTCTAAGAAGGAGCATTTACTACTACTTACTTACTACTTTTTTTATGTAGAATTTAATAAGCTTTAATGTTGCTCTACATCACATTTTCATAGCATGCGTAAGTTTGGCGAGAACTGAATAGTAAGGCAAAACGAGAATTTTTACAAAATGATACTCGTACACATTTTCCAAGATGGCGGCGGTTCCTCGAGGTCCTCAAACGTCATATGGCATGAAAACAGAACCTCAAATTGCCTTACAAACCAAATTTCAGGACTGATGGAGAGATTTCGACCCTTAGCTTAATTAGACTGTATTAGCATTGATGTCTCGAGTATTCTTCCTTTTCTCTCTTTGACGTCCTTGTGCGGTATTGTGCCGGTGAAGTTTTACAAATAAGACGTACCTTTAACGAACAGAACTTAAACTAAAATTGTTCACCGTTATACCCTATTGAGACGCTCGCAGGAAGCCCGTCAACGTTCCTAATTAATTTTCTCCGCTTTTCGTTAAAGGCGATAATAAAAAACTCCTTCAAAAACGATGAATAACTTAGTGAAGTATAAAAGGCTAATTAAGGTGTGCTTGGCTAATTAGCTGTTAGATAATCGAGTTGCGAGGAAAACTCGGAGCAGAGGGTTTACGGGCACGTTAAAGACGTATTATTGTTGAACTTGGCTCGTAACTTGGGAAGCGGCAATTACTGGCCGAAAGTGGCCATTCTGGATGGCTCGTATTTAGCATTTTCGGCATAGGTAGTCTTGTTCATTCATAAAGGTGCGCCTCTAGTGGAGTTATGTCTACCAGTGGCGAGCCTTTATGAATATCATGGCTAATGCCAAGATGAAATGTAATATAAGGTAAGATAGGTAGAACGGCCTCCTAGCCTAGTTGGTAGTGACCCTGCCTACGAAGCAGGAGGTCCCGGGTTCGAATCCTGGTCAGGGCATTTATTTGTAACATCACGAATATTTGTTCCTGAGTTATGGACGTTTTCTATGTATTTAAGTATTTATATGTATCTGTCTATTATATATATCGTCGCCTAGTACCCACAACACAAGCCTTATTGAGCTTACCGTGGGACTAGGTCGATTTGTGTAAGATCGTCCCATAATATTTATTTATTATTTATTTATAGGTAGTAATTATTACTAAATTGGTGAAAGATAACATTACATTTACAATTACCTATAATAAATACTATTCATTCAACGTGAGTTGCAGCGACGCTCATCACGTGTCATGATTGTGTCAGACGCCGGTTTTCAGGACAGCCGGATATTATTTCATAAGAGGAGTCTTTTGTCAAGTAGCAGGGTACCATCAGCAAAATAAATAATTATGTATTAACTTGTATTCAATTTTGAACCTTCTTCCAAAGTAATAAGTTCCGAAATGTATTATTATTTATAGACGTGACTGTACAACTTGGTAAAAAAGAAAGATTTATTATCAGCCAACTGGAGTCCATAATATTTTTTATTTATTTATTTATTTAAAACTTTATTGCACATAAAACAAAGTACAAAAGGCGGACTTAATGCCAGAAGGCATTCTCTACCAGTCAACCATCAGGCCAAACAGATACAAATATTTAGGTGCGGTAACAGCATAAAGCGAAAGGTTAAACAGCAATCGATATATTAACAAATACGTTCACAAATTCGTACATATACAAACATACCTACATACAATATCAATATACATATAATACAAAACATACATAATTACATATACGATATACATACTATAAAGTACCTGCAACTAAATTACTACGAGCCGTAATTATTAGCATTAGCGATTAGATGCTTACGCAATTTGAGCTTAAACGACAATTTGGATTGAGCCTGCCGTATTTCCAGTGGGAGATCATTCCACAAACGAATAGCTTGCACGGTGAAGGAGTTGGACACAGAGCCAGAACGATGGTGAGGCAGGCAAAGTAATAGCTCACGCGAGGAGCGGAGCTCACGGCCCGGCTGAGCAGCAACAAACTTAAATTTAGTCCGTAGGTAGTCAGGTGCCGCCGGATCGAACAGGATACTGTACAGAGTGCACAGTACCCTAAGCGAGCGGCGATCCCTAATTCTGAGCCAATCGAGTTTCCGACGGAAAGCAGACACGTGATCATACTTCCGGAGACCGAAAATAAACCTGATGCAACTGTTGAGGAGCCTATCTAGTCTGTTCAAAAGTTCCTGAGTCATGTTGGTAAGGCACACATCACAGTAATCGATGACCGGCAGCACAAGGGCTTGAATGAGCAGCTTTTTCGTACTCACCGGTAGAAAGTGTTTGAACCTATACAGTGTTCTCAGGGTGTAAGTCACTCTACGGCACACGTCAGAAACTTGAGGCTCCCACGTTAAGCTGCGGTCAACAATTAACCCCAGATTCTTAACCTGCGATGAGATCGGTATAATAGTACCCTCAAATAGTATAGGCCTCAGGCGAGAACAGTCGTTGACTAAGGCAGAGCGAGGGCTTCCGACAATGACAGCCTGGCACTTAGTCGGGTTCACAGCAATGCCAAAGTCCTTAGACCAAGAGGAGATGCGACTGAGGTCCTGGTTTAGTCGAATTATAGCCCCATCAATGTCGTCTGCCCTCACCTGAGTATACAATTGAAGGTCGTCGGCATAAAGATGATAAGAGCTCAAAATAAACGGGGTAACATAGTTGATAAAAATTGAAAAGAGCAAAGGCGAGAGAATGCCGCCCTGCGGTACACCAGAAGATAAACCGCACCAATCAGACCGAGAACGATCAGCACGAACTGCCTGTCGACGACCACATAAATAGGATTTGAACCACCTAGCCACTGATGATGAGATACTAAGATGCTCAAGAGCAGCAAAAAGCAGCTCATGATTGACGGCGTTAAATGCGTTGGAAAAGTCAATCAGGATCAGGACAGTGACGAGAGATGACTCTATACCCCACCTTACATCTTCAAGTATCTTAAGTAGTGCGGTAGTCGTACTATGTCCAGGACGAAAACCAGATTGGAATGGAGACAGAATTTGGTTACTTGAGATGTGGGCAGACAGCTGCTTATGCACTATGGCTTCAAGCACCTTGGACAGGAAAGGAAGAATTGAAATGGGTCGAAACTCTGTAAGCGATGAAGGATTGGGGACTTTAGGGAGAGGGATAACAAAAGCATTGCGCCACAGAGAGGGAAAAACGCCTGAAAGCAGAGAAAAATTAACAACGTGCGTTAATATGGGGACAACACATTCCAAGACACGTAAAACCATAAGTCTGCTTAGCTCGTCATGGCCAACCGCATTTGACTTGACAGATAATACCACCCTCCGTATCTCATCATCAGAGGCCGGCGTAAAAGAAAATAATTAAAAAAAATTAAAAAAATTAAAAAAAAAATTAAGAAAATAACTAAAAGAAAATATTATTAGTATCTAACCTACAAAATTATGTTAATATGTTAATTACGTTTTCATGCTCCTCCTGAGCGGCCGTAGCGTTGCCGCTCATGTGCCGTAGGTATTCGGGTTAATATGTCGGTGGTGCCATCTCTGCGAGAATGTAAAGGTAATAAAATCATACATGAAAATGATAACCCTTTCTGCGCTCGCCAATGACTTATTGAAAAAAATAGACACACAAAACAGAAAAAAGGTGTCTAATTCATACATATACGATAACAAACGAACATTAGATCTCCTATCGGATCTATTGAACTACAGCTACACACGATACTTATATCGACCAACAATGACCGAGTCCATGACTTTCGGCTACCATTTTATCCCGTTGGTGCTCCCGCGTATTAATTGCACTACAGACGCTGTGTTTTTCAGCAAACATGCCAAAAACGTTACTCTATCGCGGGAGTCTCAAGAAGAAAAGACTGTTATACTTATTGGGGATAATATGAAACTCAAAAATGGATACTTTAAACTTATTATTGGTACTGCTAGGTGTAAGTATGTGTATTTAAAAAATTATAAAACAAGAAAAAAATATATAAATTATATTTTATTTTTTATACTACCTTATAACTACTATACGTATTTGAAACCGGATAATTACCATGTATGTTTGTTTTATTGAACACCCGATATTTCAATAAAACAAACATAAGTACATGGTAATTATCCCGTTTCATATAGTAGTTATAATGCAAATGACCATGTTAGCTTAAAATCGTATTCTACCTTACTTTATCTATCTATACTAGGGTGGTTCATTTTCTTAATGTTTGATTTATCTTTGACTTTGCTTTTCTTCTTGGTTCTACGCCTATACAGAGTCTATATACTTACCAAAAATCAGGGAAATCGGGCAATATTTAGAGGTTAAAACATAAAATATAAATTATATTTTATGTTTTATTCTACCTTTTTATTATACCTTTCAGGCAACTACTACTAGCTTTATAAGCCCCTCTGGGCATTGTAGACCAACCTTTGTTTTCATTTTTTATTATTTTTGTATGTAGGTAGTTTCCACAAGTAACTTTTTTGATTGACGGGATAATTCGCATTTTGTCAGTCATCATCTTAACCCTGTGAAAACGAGTGCTGAAAATGGCTCGAAACGTAGGGTCATAGTATTAATAAACACGATTAATCCGTTCTAAAGTGTTTAATTTCAATGAACAACAATCGCGGTAACAACAGACAATATTACTTCTAGGTGTAGTTTTCTTCAGGTGGCGTCACTCATTTCTTCAGCAACGCCGTTGGCTTCGCTCCAACTTAGTCTGATTGGCTAGTACAAGTAACTAAAACAAAGTGAAGTTAATATTATAAACTATCCACCCAATTAAATTATGCTTTTGGAGTCTGCGCGGCAAGAGTTGTAGAAAATATTTGTGTGAGAATCCTAATTGGAATTAATTATGTTTTAAGACTAACTTTATTTATTTATTTAAAACTATATTGCACGTAAAAAAGAGTAGGTACAAAACTAAACAGAAATCATTAATGCAGTGAGAAGAATTAAATTACACAACTAAGGATAAAAAAACAAATTACCTAACATTACTACCATATTGACATTACTACCGATAGTCTTACTACATAAAAATAATATACAACTAAATGTATATTCATATGTACATAGGAATAATAGTGATATATTATATTACTTTAAAGTAATAAATATCTATAATATACCTAAAATTGCATGCGCTAACTAATCCTACTAAACCTGAACAAAAACAGGTGCTTGTAAATATAAAGTAAATGTTTGAAAGCTAATTTGTGTGGAGCTTGTCTAATTGTCAGAGAGAGAGCGCATTCCAGATACGGATTCAATAATAATATAGTACATAATTTTATACATAAATAAGGTTGTTCATTTTTATTTCTAATGCAAGTAAGGTACGTAGTACAAACACCAACATGACGTTTTGACGTGACAACGTCTTATAAATTGGTTTGCCGGGTGACACTTCAAGAAACTGCGTTACGCTCCGCTCACGTTATGCGCTCACAATGAGAGCGAGTGAGAGGCACGCGTCCCTTCCACTCGGGCATGGTTAGCCCGCCTAAGAGCGAGAGAGACAGACATAAAAAGTGAAAGGCACGCGTCCCTTCCACTCGAGCACAGTATTTTACCACTCAAAGTCGTTGTCACGTAAAACTTTCGCCCGTATACCGACTTTACAGGCAACCATTTTTTTTTACCAACGTAATACAACCACCTTGCATAATTGTCATGGCAGCCGTTTGACCGATAGGTCGCAGCCAATTAACATAGGTATATTAAGTTTGTTTACGCAACGAAATTAAGGTAATGTTCAAAATCGCGCGTCCCCAGGTTCTCGTTATAATGAGATCGTTTGATGTGATCTGATGCGTCAAATTGCGGGCCTTTAAATGGAAGTGGAGACCTCTTCAATGCCTCAGACGTTAGTAAAACGTCAAACAGCGAACCGGGAGTTAATACAGTCTCAGTCTCAAAGGAAATTTAACACATGTAACATAATAATTGCCACTTTGGAATAACTATCGACCTGATTTCAGTGGATTTGGGGCTGGCGGGTGTCGGCGTGGTTTGCATAAGATATGAATATGCCATCAGTGTCGGGTATTGATACTGCTAAGTTAACATTAATATTTTTAGAAGGTTAATTGACGTATATGATGAATTTATCCAAATTAGTTGGTGCCATCTACTTTATACATGTGTTATCCCACTGCGTCATGATAAAAAAATATGTTTAAAATGCTTTTAGGTACAGTACGGTCCCCAACGCATACAAACTTTCTATGCAGGAGGCACATACATAAAACAAAAGAAGTAACAAATAAAATACAGACAAAATAAAACAAAACACAGCACAAGTGTCGCGGGATGGTAAAATTGCTTACATCGACCGTATTTTTGTGACTTTTGTGCCGAAGACAGCACTGCGCTGCGATTAGATAAATCCAATTTTACATTAAGTAGGTAAGAAATTGTACAAATACCATTTGCTGGGGCTGGCCCCAGAAAATGGTCGATGATTTTAACGACAACATTAGCTGGAATATATATTATTTACTTATTTTTCTCTATTTACTCAATTCTTTCTGATTATGGCGAAATGATTCAAGCAATCATAAAGTTTCGTGCTTTCCGAGTCGGAGATGAAATAAGTTTGATTATTTTCTTCCTGCGCGTGTTGGTAAAAATAACATAATTTACCTCATGAAAATGTTGATTGATCAGTCTTTTACCAATTTGTTAGTTCATCCATGTTCCTTAGATACCTATAGGTAGGTATACCTATAGATATCCCGGTAAGGGCATTTATTTGTGTGATGATACTTGTTCCTGAGTCATGGATGTTTTCTATGTATTTATGTATTTGTATATTATATATATCGTTGTCTGAGTACCCGCAACACAAGCGTTCTTGAGCTTACTGCGGGACTTGGTCAATTTGTGTACCTAAGAATGTCCTATAATATTTATTTATTTTATTTATTTATTTATAGGTACAGCTACTAATACCTACGCAGAAGGGCTAGTATATTGTTGAAAATCATTGGCTATAACGCTATGTGTCACTTTAGTACCTACTTACAAACTTGTAAGTCACATTTATAATGATAACCCGACCATATTAGACTAGCAGGGTTAAGGGTTATAATCGTATTATATAGCTGGTCGTTTATAATAAAATACCAGTTAAGAATGTTTTTGCAGCATAATTAGTTTCAATACATTCGGCACCATAATAATTGAATGTCATTCGTTATGTAACCTTGCCACTGCCAACGGCGCGGCGCACACGCACGATTGAGCTGCGAGTTTAGTTTAGGATCGACCAAAATACAACACAGTGACATTATTTTAGTTAAGACGTCAGAAATCGTGGAAACAATTAGTTAGTTTCCGGGCTTCGTGATCATCGTTTGCTCAAATTATTTTACGATTTATGTGAACAAATGTGACTAGATCTCCGCAATGATTTGGACAATATTAGCCATAACAACTCTGACAGTTGTTAGCGTGAAAGTGTTTCAAAGACTGACGTGTGGCGTGTGTCAATCCAGTGCTCGTTTGGACGGTAAAGTTGCTATAGTGACTGGAGGGACAAGCGGCACTGGACTAGAGACTGCACGCGGGCTGGCCCAGCGCGGCGCCAGAGTTATCATCACGAGCAAAAGCATAAGCCGAGGAACTGCTGCCGTTGAAGATATCATACAAACGACAGGAAACACTAACGTCTTCAGCCTACCCTTAGACTTATCATCCTTACATTCTGTACGACAGTTCAGCAAGCTGATAACGAGGACGGAGAAACGCCTCGACATACTTATCAACAATGCCAGCGCATTCGGCCTTGGCAATCACGTCACTAAAGACGGACTGCAAGTCGGTATGCAGGTCAACTATTACGGACCTTTTCTCTTGACCTGCCTGATGCTGCCGCTCTTGAAAGCTTCAGCACCCAGTCGCATTATAAGCGTGTCGTCTATCAAACACAAATATGCTGAAGTGGATTTTGACAATCTCAACATGGAAAAATATTGGAGCGACTATCTAGTTTATGCGAATAGTAAATTATATTTAATCATGATGACAGTGGAGTTAAGTCGTAGATTAAAAGACACTGGTGTTACAGTGAATGCTTTGCATCCAGGAATTTCTTCGAATTATGTTTTAAAGACTATACCTAATGATACCGTAAGAAAAGTAATGGCAAACAGTGTAGGTTTTATATATAAGAATGCCAAGGAAGCGTCTCAGACCACTTTGCACTTGGCCATTACTCCTGAGTTGGAGACCGTGAGTGGAGAGTACTTTAGTAATTGTCGCAAAGCGAAGCCTTCGAAGGCGTCTCAAGACCCCTTGTTAAATAAACGGTTATGGGAAGAAACTGAGAAATTAGTGAATTTTTCATTACCTCAATAAATTATAACTTGGGGTTTGAACTGAACGTAATAGTTTATCTAGCTAAATATTGACTAGCTGTGTATGTTAAATTAAACTATCGATAAGAAAAATATATGTTTGAATGTCCATTTTTTTTCCTTCCTGTTATAGACGGAAAGCTAGCTACTATCATTATTAATTAACCCGGGTGCCTGGTAGCTGTTCAGCGGTGGGTGTGAAAGTTGCTTGCTTGTCGTCGCCTGGTGGGGCAAGCTAGTGAATATTTGCGCCTGTATTTTTTATGCACACACGATTTTAAAGGTCTACTCTACTTTAATGAAAATGACCTCTATAAATGAGACGACTTTGGCACTTTTTATCGCACCTTGGATGTCACCTGGCGCTACATTTCCCCCAACTAAAACGCCTGGCAATGTTATATTCGAATTAAATAGGTACTTACATATTAGCTATAATATCACACCAAACTCAAAATTCTATAAATTGCACATCTTGAATTGATCTAAAAACCCCTTTGTTGCTCTACCACTGCCACATTCACCGCTGAACAGCTACCAGGCGCTCGGTTTAATTAATAATGATGGTATCGCACAGTAACTAGAGGGGTTTCATGGCTCTATACATTGTATATACCTATTTCTTAGACCATAACTAGTAAGTTAGTAACCCATAGAGTCAGCTATGCTAAGTTTCCTAGATTTTGATAGCATATACTGTGAAAGTGTTAAGTAAACGTCATCATTTCATAGAAGTTTGACTCTGTTTTCAAACAAATTTTCAAGATTCTCACTCAAAAAACCACACAACCTCCATACAATTTTTCATCCCCTTTTACCCCTTTTGGGGAGGTATATCAATTAACGCTGTTATTGATTTTCTTGTAGTTACAATAAGAAGCAGTCAAAAGACGAACTTTCAAGTTTGTTACTTGAAAAATGATACAGCCTTCATACAATCTTTCAACCCATTTTTAACCCCTTTAGAAGATGAATTTCAGAAAACCCTGAAATCACTTTTCTTATATGTTCAAAAGAAATCTAATTACAAAGTTTCAAGTCTCTCACTTAATATTTTACGCCATCCCTATACAAACTTTCACCCACTTTTTTAACTTTTTCGGTGTTGAATTTTCCAAAACTGTTTCTTTTTAAAGCGTGCTAGTTATTTGAGTAGCATGCTGTGCAAATTTAAACTTTGTAGCATAACTTGTTTTGACTCTATGTTAATACTAACTATCAACCCCTTTTTATCCCCTTTGGAGATGAATATCAGTAAACGCTGAAATAAGTTTTCCTATCACACAATAAGCAGTCAATGGACCAACTTTTAAGGGATGAATTTCTCAAAACCCTGAAGTCAGTTTTCTTGTATCTTATTAGTTAAACTATATATAAAGTTTCAAGTCTCTAACATAAAATTTTACGCCATTCCCATACTAACGTTCAACCCCCTTTTTAACCCCTTAGGGGTTGAATTTTTCAAAATCGCTTCTTATTACTTTTACACATTATAAATGAACTAGATATGCAAATTTCAACTTCATAATTTCAGTATTTTCGGCTCTGCGTTGATTGGTCAGTGAGTGAGTGAGTGAATCATTCAGGACACACGCAGTTATATACATATATAGATGTGAATGACAAATAACGTATAGGCTATATCGTTAAAGGAAGAGTCTTGAAGACAGGATCTAAATTCAACTATATTGGGGCCAAAAAGGGGTTGAATATTTTATTGGCATCTACTCCTACGAAGTCGCGGGCGGAGACTAGTCTCTGTTTATGTTTGCATAATTAATGAAAAGGCGATGAATAACAAACGTTGTAAATTAATAGCTAATTTGCAATTTATGCGAAGAGCAGCAGTTTATAAGGCCGAATTTTTAGGGATGTGGCTACGGAAACATTGCCATAATATTATATTATAATATTGTTTTTTTTACTGTTGTATATTCTAAATTTTGTTCTATTCAGTTTTTAATGTAATATCAATTAGGTTTTTAGTTTCTGTCATGAATTAATGTAGTTCTTATGTTAAAAAAATATTAAGTAACTGATTTCGGATCGCAAAAAAATACAAAAATACAAAATATTTTTAAGTAGCATCTGTAAACAAACGTTATTAAATAAAATAAATATTCAAAATACCATTCAGTTAGGTATTCTTATTGTAGCATTGTTTACAACGAAAAGTGGCAAAGGGCATGCCGGTTCATGCTTTGTGTAAGGTCAATTAATTATAAGTAGGTAGCTACAATTTCGAAAATATCAACAAGTTGTATTAGACTATTGCCTGAATTTTCTGTTCATTGCTCTTTTCATATTTGGTAAACGCATTTATTTGATGTATCCAATTATAGGATTCGTTTGGTGGTCAATTTAAAACTTATCAAACGAGCGACTGAAGTATATTCATTCATATATGTACCTTTATTAATATTCAAGCATTTGTTTGCATAATAAAAACGCAAATATAATTTATATTAAACTTAAAAGGGAAATTATCAGGTACACAGGTCAAAATACAATATCTGTATCAGATATGTCAAGAGAAGGCAATTATAATACCCACTTTCCCCTGTGTCCGTCTCGTTCCTACCACTTCTTTGGCAGGAGCATGGTACGCAAACTATTCCTATTTCGTAATTTATAAAGATTAATGGTCGCACTCTGTTCCGAATTTCCCATATTTTGTTCCTTATTTTTCAGTTTCCATTGAGTTGTTAACATACCTAACCTAGCCATCCAGTACCTATAGGTAAAAAAATTAAGTAAAGCACCTTGCGCATATACGAGTAGCAGCGTCTATTGATAAGGAACTGACCCCATTAAGCAATTAAAGGAAGATAGGAATGGAAAATTAACCACATTTATAACTGAAACTAGATGGTTTAAGTTTCGATTACAAAACTTTTAATTATATATCCCGGAATGCGGATGGCGTTAAATTGAAATACGAGTATAATTATACCTAACCCAATAGGGTGAGTCTGTATCACAATGGCCCATTTATTTTCACTCAACTCTTTATGATGGTCTAAAAATTTTGAAAACCACCATTGTCTGGATGTGCAGGTAGTGGTTTTTATTTTGCTTCTACCTTTTCGATTTTTATGTTTTTCTTATTACTTACCTATCAATTACTATTAGCGTAGGGTTCTGTTCTGTAGCTTTTATCATAGAGCTGGTAGACATACATTTATGACCTACCTAGCTAGGTTCTAGCGAAAGTAACTCTGTTTCTCCGTTACTTCTTCATGTTAAAACCACTGAACGGATTAAGATGAATTTATTTATTTATTTATACCGGGTGGGCTCATAACAAGAGCAAACAAATGAATCGTAGGTTGTACTCCTGAAACCTGACAACTTTAGTTGAACAACTTTTTAAAATATTTGAAATTTTCCCGCAGGGCCCAAGTTCCACTAGCGTCCCTAGCGGAAAATCGACTCGCGGTACTCCTAATTGCCAACCCTCCACACAATTCTTTTTTGTGTCATAATCATAAGTATATTATTTTTCTGTTTTTTCCTACTCAGACCACAATACTGATTACACCCTTAATCGGATCACAAGCATTTTTGTAACACCTTGTAGAAAACAAATACTAGCTTGACTTACTAGCAATTATAGTCCATACGTTTACTCCAATCCACACCATCGTAGCTCAAAACAATCTTTGCATAATCTATCAGTGTAGCGTTACTCGCAGCTTTCATGCCTCAGTTCCGAGATGGCGATGGCGTTACACAAAAAGTGAGGTGCAATACTGGATTAAGTATTATTTGTTTCTACTTACTTTTCAGCCTGTATTTTTAATATAACCACAAACCGTACCCAAACGTATGTGTACTAAGAAACGATATTGCACGGTAATTTTAAATTAGTATTAACCACTACAGCGTAATGAATTTTTGAAAATTTACCGAGCAGCAATGTATTGCGTACACTTATTTGACAGCAGTTAAAAGTTATCCTTGAAGTTATGACAGTTGTGATTGTGTCGTCACGCTAGTAAAACAAAATACAAAGTGCTGAATTATTTTATAAGGAAAAAAAGTTAAAATGTTAAAGTTTAAATTGTATTTCAATATCGGTTCATACTTCATAGCACTAACTAACCTATATTGACATTATGCTTATGTATAAAAGTGACGATGACGTAGCGGACGAAATAAGTCCGTCTTTACTTTCTTCTGTCACACGGCACCGTCATGTTACTCGGAAACTTTAGGAGATTAATTAACAACAATATGGTTCAGTCAGTCAATCAGTTTGTACATGTATGTTCCAATAATCTTTTGTTTTGGTACCCGTCACGAGTTTGGAGTCTATTGTACAACTACCGCCCCTATGAACTAGTAAACAGTGTAAATGGGGTTTTACAGAAAAAAAAGTGTACCATTTCGAAGAAAATGGGTCCTCAATTTTCCATACAAAAATTTAAAATAATAAGTAAGTCAAGTTCGTAAGGGCTCATAAAAATGTATGAAAAACTGCGTTACGAACCTGATCAAAAAAAGGAACACTCTTTTTCTTTTTTAAATCAATAGTACTCGTGATTAAGTTAATAAAAAATCCAATATTATCCACAAAATGGAAATGGTACACTGTCTTCTCAAAATGTCCAAATACCAATCATTTAGACTGCAAAAACATGTAAATAGTCCTTTATTCAAACTCAAAACACGAACGGGAAAGAAAAAAATATTGCAGCATCAAATGTATCGCATTAGGACGTCTACCTAGGATCATTTTTATCCGAATTAAAAACACCTGATATTTTAAAATAGCAATTATGTTCAAACGATATTACACGGCATAAAAAGCCTAGTCCCATATAATAAAGTAGGGGTCGCGTGCTCCCGGAGTGAGCTATCAAATACCATACTAAAAACGCATAACTCCGGGTTAGTTTGTTAACACTGGTTAGTACAAGTGGCCCTTATTGTATTATATCTATGTGACAACTATATTTTGAATGATTATCTACAACAATTACCGCAATCATAACTATTAGCTTGGTTCTGAATATTTAATATAGCAATCAAGGCATTGGACAAAGCATGTATTATTGCTATTATGTGGACTACCTCCGGTTGCACCAGATTAGATAAGTAATCTGTGCAGCTGTGTATCTAATTGATTATACTGATAATGTTATGTATAATAGTACCTACTAAAATCCAATTCATCATGGTTATTATTAGCAGTTAAAATGTATCGATCAGTAGACATAATAGTTTTATTTAAAACCGGAAACTATCCAGTAATTACTTCGTGATTTTCATTAAAAGTGTGAGTTCTAGTATTTATAGATTATAGTATACGTAAGTAAGTAGTGGTATTAGCCTCTGGTAAATACTATTTATCTGCAAGCTGCGGTAAAAAAAACTTGTACACATAAACTGACCATGCAATTTTGAACGCAATGGTAAATTATATAAATGACGATCTTGAGCTTGAGAGACATTGAGCTCAGGAGCACACACATTCATACTTTAAAGCATTAGTAGGTACACGTATTCTTATCACAACGGCTCGGGCGAAGGTGACAACACCACTCCGTCTGTCCGACGATGACTGCCCGATGCAGTCGAAACATATCACGCCTATTGTGATAAAAATACGCGAGTGTTAACCGTTGCAATTTAATATTTTATTATTTATTCGGTACTTAAAAGGCACGCACAAAGACTTAATAAACTAAAAATCTACAAAAAATACTTAAATACCTACTTAGTTCCACCTCCCACTAACTCTTAACAAGGGCCTTCTATTCACGATAAAGCTCCTAAAATATCTGACACGCTTTTGTCTAGGTATAAGAGAGTGACATATATCTTACTTGCTAAATGAATCCCTATATAAGATATCATTTCTCGGAAATTGGCATTTCACGTATATTTATTATTGAATCAAGACAGGTGGATTTGCCTCGTTCGGCTTAACAGGTATTTTAATTAATCAATTCGATGAAAACCGCAGCTATATGAAAAACGGTATGCATCGTTTTTCTATTTAAACAGTGCCGCTTGCTTGACCCAGGGAGTTACCACCTAACCCGGAGTAAAGCGTCTATAAAGTATGGCATATAAAAGCTAACTCCAGGTTAGTTGACTCTGGATGGCACAAGTGGCCCTTACAGTAGCCAATGTTAATTTACTATTTCGGAGTTAACATGACCGTTAGGTAATTGTACAATATAAATGTACCTACCTATAAAAGTTTCCACATACTTAAATCTTTTCACGTTTTTGTTGCTATTATGCAATTGCAGCATTGCATACCCAATTTATGAATGAACTTATTCATAATGTACCTAGATTATGTACTTTTTAGGCTACCGTAGGTACATATCTTTTTCTTGACAAACGACATTTTGGTCTTTTCGACACAGGTCTCCAGTACAACGTTGCTCGTTCTTTATCACTCAAAAAGAAGTTCAAGCCCAAATGGGCATACGGGGGTCTGTGTTGTGACTAGTCCGTACACAAAAATAGATCGAAGTGTGCAAGATGGTTACTGTAGTTCTACCATTTTCTACGTGTTAGTGTCGTCATTTCAAATTCGTTTTTGTATGTACCTGACGTGTCATGTAAATGTTGTGGTTTCGCGCGCGTAGCCACCATTTTTAGTGTTTAGATGTTTCCTGATGTGATTCCTTTATAACCGTATTAAATAATCCTAAGTAGCTAACATAAAAACTATAACGTTCTTATTTATTTTGAGATTTTTGTGCGATTAAATTGGCATTAACAAGCCCTATATATTTTAATTTACTCTGAGCTTACTCATGTAGGGGTTTGGCAATTTCCTTTTGACTGTAAGAATAGTTTCTTAGCAATATCAATTTGCTAACTACGGCCCTTGTACGGATCTTTCTCAGCTAATGGTCGACCTCTATCCATTGTTCTAAGCAAATTGCCAGTAGGAAGTTGTATAACTATAACGACCGTTTGGCCGTTTGGTTGGACGTATGCCTATGCAACATATGTTGGCATATAACTAATCTACTGAAAAAAATACCTAGATTTGCATTAGATCCGTACGTTTTCCCGTAGCTACATATACCTATGTAGGTAATGTAGGTAATATAGTCATGTAGTAGGTACTCACAACAAAAGGCGATTTGGTTAAGACTGAACCTTCATTTTGTCTTTAATTTAGTCTTAAGATAAGTTAAACAAAACAAGCCTAAAAAAATTAAAAAAATCGGACTAGAGCATGTCGGGCCATACCTACTCAGTGTGGGGTGGGGTTCCGTAGTTTATCGTCCGTCTTAATAGGCTAATATAAAAAGGGTTTTAATAGATACCATGCTCATAACAATAAAAATGAGTATCTTCGCAGCTCTTACAACTTATTACGCCCTTTTAACCAAGAAGACACGTTCATCAACAACAACATCACAATTTAGACAGCTTTTACCAACCGGTGAACCATTTTCGCAGACAAGACCTTCGATTTAAAAACAAACTGTGCTTTTCAATCCGTTCGTCTATTTAGGACGACGACGGGCGTACAGACGAATTCTTTTCTAGGGGATAAAAATAATGATAAAACGACGTTAGAAAACAATTGTCAGCTAAGTTGATTCCAAGTGGGCGGCCAGCTAAGGCTGCAAATAGGCGGTTGGAAGTGCGGACTTTATTAATGAACCCCATAACTCTGGCGCAGGCAGCGCATTTTTCTCCACACGAACGGCAGACGCCACTAATTAACAAGATTAGCATATTCCCTTGGAAATGCCTTTTTTGTCCCCCCAACAAAATGACTACTGCCGTATGGAAATGTCAGGATTTCTGCCAAAATGGCGGTTGCGTAAATATTGTTATTTGCATCTAGTTAGCTGGATGATTTCCTACGTTTTTACGTATAACGATCTTTTGGGGTTTTGGCTTTACTTTCAGTCCTTCATCTTCTTCCTAGCGTTTCTCGGCTTACGCTACCGCTCAGTAGAATACCTACTAACAATAGTTTAAATACCTAGTTTGTTACTGTGATCTGATTCTTTATTTTTACTTTAAAATATATAAGCTCAAGTGCAATTTAACTCATCTAAGTATAAAAATGTTATCAAAAGTATTTTAATTAGTTGATACTAATTATCACGTCAAGTTTGTCTGGCAGAGATCCTCTTTTATAACCTTTAACCAACTGATAACATAGGTATTTTAATATGCTCATTACTGGAAAAAATATTTTAACGTCTCATCCTAACTTCGTTCGTGTTCAGTACCTATGCAGGTCTTATTAATCATTTTAAACGACCCTGCAACTGATCTGGTTTGAGTTTATTACAAATGAGTAAACACTTAACAGACGCCACGCCACGCCACCACATCCTCCTCTTACATGAATATGCTAACAAGGAAAATGAATGACTCCAAAATTATGAGAGCGCCGATAAACACCTGCATCAATGCGCAGTAATTGCAGCACGATTCCCCACCCATGCGAATTGTCGGTTAAAGTTTTCCCAATACCGGAAAACATCGTGATACGAGCGCGCCGGACGTCCGCCGTCCTACCATCGATGCCGCGATATGACGCCACCCAATACATCCGTTCCAATGAACCACGTAAAACTATATTTAATTGGGATTCTGTTTTTAATTTCGGCTTATCTCATATAAGACTATCAACGCTACACAATCAGTGTGAGCGAACGATTTATTTGCACTTAGTCAAAGATACCTAGCTCATAGTCTATCAGATTGGTTTCTTTATCGCAGCACACGTTCGCTCAAGCATGAACCGATAAGAGCACTAGTTTATCGCGCTCGTTGCGCACTATAGTGACCTCTTTACTTCATTTTCTTAATAAAGTAGTCTGGTCTTGCGTTAAAGCGAGACGACGCGTGTGCGTGCAGTATTAAAATGTACTTTTTAATAATAGCCGCTATTGCGGTTATAGTGGTTACTATAAAAATATATCAGAAACTTACGTGTGCAATTTGCCGGTCGAGCGCTCACATGGTCGGCAAGGTAGTGATTGTGACGGGTGGGAATAGCGGCATAGGATTAGAGACGGCGAAAAACTTGGCAGAGAGAGGCGCGAGAGTGATCCTCGCCTGTCGGAGCGCAAGCCGCGCAGCGGCTGCGAAAGATGAAATCATCAAGTTCTCTGGAAATAACGACGTGCATTACATACCGTTGAATTTGTCATCCTTTCGCTCCATAAGGGAATTCTGCGAACACATACAGAAGACGGAGAAACGTATAGACGTCCTCATAAACAATGCGGGAGCTGGGGGACTTGGCAACTACAAGACTGAAGACGGTCTCCATGTCGGAATGCAAGTCAATTATTTCGGACCTTTCCTCCTTACTTGCCTGTTACTACCCAAACTGAAAGCCTCGGCACCGAGTCGAATCATAAATCTATCCTCAGTTATCCATAAATACGGAGAAATGGATTTCGATAACCTTAACATGGAAAAATACTGGAGTGATTACTTAGTGTACGCGAATAGCAAATTGTACCTTAATTTGATGACGTTAGAGCTAAGCGAGAGACTGAGAGGCACCGAAGTGACCGTGAACGCCGTGCACCCGGGTATCGCAGCCACAAATTTGTTTCGGAATATACCTATTGCGGTTGTGCGCACTGTGGTCGAGAAGGGAATAGGATTCATGTTCCAGAGTGCGGTGGAGGCGTCGCAAACCGTCATCCACCTGGCGGTGTCGCCCGAGGTGAGCGGGGTCAGTGGCCGATACTTCAGCGACTGCCGACAGAGGCAGCCGTCTCCGATGTCACAGGATCGCGATATTGCGAAGAAACTTTGGACACATTCCGCAAGATTAGTCAAATATTCTGAAACGAACTGATTAAATTTGTCATAGAAATTAAACACTTTAGAACGGGATAATCGCGTTTATTAACACCATGATCCTACGTTTCGAGCCCTTTTACAGCACTCGTTTTCACAGGGTTAAGATGATGCGATTAATCCGTTCTAAAGTGTTTAATTTCAATGAATAACAATCGCGGTAACAGAAGACAATATTTTGTCATAGAAGTTATTTAATCTATGTTATCAAAGAATAGAGCTATCAGTACTAAATTATCATGACATGACAATACATAGATAATAAATAGGTATCGAAGTGCAATTGAAAATAAATTGTCGTTTTAACTATTATGGTTAATTTATTATTTAGTTTCCAATAGTGTACGTAAACAGGTCAACGCCCTAAGAGATTACCGTTATTTATATCTCAGGCACTAGTAGGTATATTAATATACTTAGACCGGGTTACTCACGTCTATAAAGTCGAAAATAGCTCGACATGTTTCGGGACGGTCCGCGCCCCATAATCATGAGTGAGAAGCGCTTGCCGCGATTGCTCTGCGCACACTAGTAGGTACCTATATTAAAAAGGTATACCTAATACCTGTCTATGTTTTATGCATAAACATGAAAATAAAATGTTTTCCACGAATAATAACTGGATTTAATCACACTTTGTTTTGTTTTAAAAGTTTTAGTACTTATAGGTACCATCTATTATTTGTGAAGTTGTTTGACAAATGGGACCGGTTTAGCTGTTCATTATTTCTCGAAATCAAAATGCTTTGCATCGTAAATTTACAACTGTTTGCATTTTCTACAAAAGACGTACGCCACACCGTAGAAGTCTCCAAGCAAAGTGTTTATTTTGTTGATTGTATTACGGCGTCGGTACCATTTCGCAGGCGCCAAGCAGGTTCGAGAATTTAAAATTTTCTATGGCGATCCAGCTAGGGGGTCAACTATCGAACGTAAACTAGATAAGAATCGTATTGGTTTTCGAGCAGTTATTTTCACTATAGTGAAACCAAGTCGTAAACACGAACTTGGCGTACTGATAAGCAGATTGAATTGGAATCTGTGATTAAGTAGGTTAACAAAAAAATGCGTGCGATAATTTCGAAATGTTAATGTGTAATAGTAGTAGTAGTAGTCTAGGTATTATCTAGATTGGTTTGTTACTAATCAAAGAAACATCAAAAACTTTGAAATAATAATCTAGGATATTGTATGTATTTTCCATTCCTTCTCCTCATAGTAGGACTTGAAAGTAGTTTTGAACTCGACGTTCCTATCGCTTTGCCAATGAAGTTACCTAGGCCTACGTATGATTATTTGTCCAATGTTTTTGATATTTGTTTGATTATTAACTAACGATCGTGTTGTGGATGTTGATGTACTTTTTAAAATCATTTTAAGAACATTAGTTGCAAAATGATAGTTGGAGGGTAGTGCGAGATAGCACCTGTGCGAACGCGAAAATAATTGCTCCGTCGCTTTTAATTGAAAACAAATAATAAATAGGATTATACTCGGATTTCAGTGTGAAAAAACAGTTAATTAACTATAATAAGTGATCTGTGTAACAAATTGAGCATAAACCATCAAGTTTTTAGTGTTTTAAGGCAAAAAAATCATAGTGATTATTTGCTTACCCTCGCCAGACTCGACTCAAACATTATCAATATGCCGCCTGTAACTAATAATACGGCCGCCAAGACCTGCGCTGGATGTCAATTAGTGATCAAAACAAGGCTGTTTTTATGTTGTTCGAACTCAAAATGCAAAAAAATCTACGATTCGGACTGTGCCGGTTTAAGCGAAAAGAAAGTCAAGCAAATGGACCTCACCAAGCGAGCTGAGTGGAAGTGCCCGGAATGTCAAAATAAGCAACCTAAAGTCGGCAATACGAATACACCAGTCAGATGTAATCTGTCTTCACCTCCAGCTGTATCCAGTCTGCCGCAGACACCGCAAGATCTGGTCAACCACACTAATAAAATTTTGCATATTCAAAATGAAACCGACGAATGTGAGACGCCTATCAATGACTTCGAAAAACTAAAAAGTGATCTGGCTGACACCTTCCAAGCTATGATTGACAAGTGTGTGGCGAAGCTGTATACAAAAATCGACTCGCTTTCGCTTACTTTCTCTAATTTGAGCACACGTATGGATAATGTGGAGGAGCGGGTTTCTGCTGTAGAATTAACTCTCAACCAGAAGCCTCAGGAGTCCCCAGACGATACGAGTGCATTAGTGGACACCGTCGAACAGCTCAAAGTACAATTAAATCGCCAAGATCAAGAACTCCTGCTAAATGACGTAGAAATAACGGGATTGCCGGAAAGTAGTGGTGAAGACCTTGTTAATCTAGTGACGCTCATTGGCAGTAAACTAGGAGTTACAATCCAACATCAAGATGTTGTCAGTGTAATGAGAGTTGGTGCTCGGAGTGACAACGAAGATTGCGAGCGTCCGCGGCCGCTGGTGCTACGCGTGCTGAGGCGAGAGCTGCGCGAGCGACTGCTAAAAGGGGCGCGCGAGATGCGTGGCGCTAACACCAAAGAGCTACAGCTGCCCGGTGCGGAAAATGGACAAACCTGCCGATTCTATATAAACGAGCGACTCACAAAAGTAAATAGAAAACTACTCTTCTTGACCCGGCAGGAATGTAAACGCCTGGAGTGGCGTCACCCATGGACGCATAACGGCGTCATTTATGTGCAACGCACTAAAAAAGACACCCCGCGCCGCATTTGCACCGAGTCCGAAATACAACAGGTTTTTGGTTCCGAACCCACTGGGAGTGTTTAGTATATTTAATTTTGTATATGCGTATCTCAACTAAAATAGCATACTCATGCGTTAATTGTTATACCTACTCATTTGCATACTTTTCTAGATTCAGTGGTAATAAACACTTAGATTGTATTAGATTTAGAGACTTAGATATTATACATGTATTTTGTAGACTTAGGAATAGCTCTAGGACAGCCTATGTGTTGTTGTTATGGACGGTTTATTGCGCGACCTACTATATATATAAGTTTATTTATAATTTTTACTATAGTGGCATATTTATTGAAAAGTGTATTTATTTATTATTAATTATGGCATGTTATTTATATCTTTGTTTTCTTTATTCACATACAACTCATATAAAATATATTGTGGACTCAGCATATTTTTGCGTCATTTGCTATGATTTAACTGGAGAAACCTTATTTTTATTTTCAAATCAAATAAGCAGTAAAGGTTTGCGCGCATGTGCACCTATAAATGATTTAAGTAACACCACTTCTGACTGGCGACACGCTTCATACCTAAGATTGTACTTGCTTCACTGTAAATATCATGAAATTTTAAACTCTTTTGTTGTGCAGTTTATAAAGAACAAAAAATTGACACTTGGGCTTCTAAACCCCGGTTCACTGGGTACACGTCATGACGAGTTTCTTGTAGCCATGGCACGCGTTGATGTGGACATTATGGCTATATGTGAAACCTGGCTGCGAGAGGGTCAGGAGGCACGAGCTCCTGCGCCGCCGGGCTACCGGCTGCGGCACGTGCCGCGCGACAACGCGGGCGCGCGCGCGCGAGGTGGCGGCGTTGGTATGTACTTAAGGCGCGGCATTACCGCGCGGCGGCTTCAGCACCCTGCTGCACCGTTAGTTGAACAGATGTGGCTCAGCCTTAATATCAAAGGCCTTAGACTTGCTGTAGGAACGGCGTATAGGCCTCCTTGGTTTGATGTTGACGTATTTCTAGATGCTCTTAGTGATTCTTTAACCTGTTTTGCTGTGTTCGATTATATTATTTTATTAGGCGATTTTAATATTAACATTTTAGATCAACAAGAATCAAAATCAAGGAAGCTTATAAGTTTTTTGAATTATATGAACTTATCACAATACGTAGCTCAACCAACGCACTTCACAGAGCATAGTGAAACTCTTATCGATGTTATCTGTTGCAATAAAACGGTGTCTAATGTGTCCGTAAACCACATCCCAGATCTGAGCAGTCATGCTCTCATTACATGCGAACTAAATATTAAAAAGGTCAAGTCACCACCGAAAACCCTTATTTACAGGCCTCTTAAAAATATGAACATGAGCGACTTTAATAATACAATTAATAGTATTAACTGGCTGGAAACAGTAAAAGGCAGTGTCGATGAGATGGTAGGAAAGTTTAGCTATGTTTTAACAAACATTTTCGACAATTACGCGCCGTTAAAAAAAATATACGTTAAAGAAAGTAGTTATCCATGGATCACTTCTAACGTAAAGGAGATGATGCGACTTCGGGACCTGGCACACGCGAAATATCAACACACTAAACTGGATAGCCACAAAAAATACTACAAAGACCTGAAAAGTCTTGTTAGCGTATCACTACATTGTGAAAAGACTGCATATTTCCAACACCATATAAATAAAAACATCCATAATCCCAGCAAACTTTGGAAAAACATTAAGAACAATTTAGTTGACTTCAATTCAAAAGATTTTGAATTACCGACCCATCTTAATGATCCTGACCGTATAAATTCACATTTTCTTAACATACCAGGCAAAAAAACCTTGACTTATCATACATAATTGAGCTCGAGTCTAATCGTCATGGTTCTGCCATTTTTAACTTAAAGCTTGTGAATAACGCAACTGTTGCTAATATTATTAAATCGATCTCGACAAACGCCACTGGTATAGATGGTATATCTCTGGATATGGTGTTTCTTACACTCCCAAATACTTTATCCGTAATCACTAACATCGTTAACACATCCATAGAATCAAATACCTTTCCTGAACTGTGGAAAGTTGCCACTGTTAAACCTATCCCTAAATCTTCTAATACATCAGATTACAAAGACCTAAGGCCAATAAGTATACTACCTCTTTTATCTAAAGTACTAGAGAAGGTTGTGTGCATCCAGTTAACTGAATTTCTCGAGACTAACAAGATACTACCAGAAAGACAGTCTGGATTCAGGAAAGGGCACAGTACCTCCACGGCCCTGTTAGATGTTGTGGACGAAATTTTAACGGCTCAAGATGAAGGGAAGGGATCAATATTAGTACTTTTGGATTTTTCCCGTGCGTTCGACAGGATCAACACATCTATCCTCCTTTCTAAATTAGTTTATTATGGCTTCAGCAATAGTTCAATAAACTGGTTCGCGAGCTACCTGACCAATCGTTCGCAATTTGTCGAAGTACGTAGTGCGGATGGCACAGTCGTAACGTCAGGGTTACTCCCCGTACCCACAGGTGTTCCACAAGGCTCTATCTTAGGCCCCGTGCTGTATAGCCTTTACAGTGCAGATATTGCAAACACTATAAGTCATAGCAAGTTCCATATTTACGCCGATGATATACAAATTTATATATCCTTTAAACCAGAAGATACTCAACTTGCTGTGAATAAACTAAATGAAGATTTAGACGGGGTTGAGGCATGGTCAAAAAAGAATAATTTAGTTCTAAATCCCACAAAGTCGAAGTTTTTGGTGTTAGGTTCAAAGAAGCAAGTAAAGCGAATCAATGATTTAAATCCAAGCGTGAAAATAACAGACGAAAGTGTAGAAAAGGTATCAGAAGCCCGCAATCTAGGAATCTTAATAGATAGCTCCTTGCACTTCGAAAACCACGTGCTGGGAACAATTAGGAATTGCTTTTACCGGCTAACGATTCTTTACAAAGTACGTAACTACCTTAGTGTGGACATGCGCGTGAAACTTTGTGATACACTTATCTTGTCGAAGCTAAATTATGCGGATACGGTTTATGGAAGTTGTTTGCTATCTCGCACTAAAAATGTTATTCAAAGGCTCCAGAATGCTTGCGCGCGATTTTGTTTTCCCATACCCCCTCGATCCCACATAAGCCCACACCTGAACAGTAACAAGCTATTGAATATGAATAGTCGACGCACCCTTCACTTTGCTACGCTACTCTTTGGCATTTGCAAAAGTAAAAAGCCTGTGTACCTGTTTGAAAAGTTGATTTTCTACCGAAATCATATTAGACGTGTCCCCCGACTAGTATGCCCAAGGCACAGAACAGCGGCATTCCGTGGTAGCTTTCGTTATGCTGCCACGAAGTGCTGGAACAACCTTCCACCTCCAATCAGAGAAAGCAGTACCGTTAATGGTTTCAAAACGAAACTAAAGATGTATCTAACGGACCAACAAAGTTCTGTTGCCTGACGCTTGCCCCACCCTATCCCAAAATGAATATTTCCTCTTTTGCCGTTTTCCCTTGTATTTCCAGTTTCGCTGTAAAGTAATTATTTTTGTATTTTATCTTTTATATTTGTACTCGTACTTATATGTATATTTCCCTTGCCTAACATACGTCGCGCAGTATGCTGTCCCGTACACCCCGCTGGCTCCACAGAAAACCAGCGCCGTTGACCGCAATGGCGTGCCAACTGCATTGCTGAGTGGAGACCATTTCGGCTGCACATCTTTCATTTGTGTACTATTATGTTTTTTTTCTTTTTTCTTGTTTAATTTTGTAAGGTACTTCGATGCTGTATTTTTTTTTTTCTATGTAATGATGTGTTGTTGAATAAATTATTTTCTTTCTTTCTTTCTTTCTTTCAAAATATGTGGAAGTAGGTATTTAGTAAATGGGCATATTTTTATTTTGGTGTCGTTTTTTTTTCGCGTCGGATTTGAATGAAATTTGGTGGGTAGGTAGAGTTCCTTATTCTCTTCAAGATAGACCCAATTTCAAAGTATGTCCCACACTTTTTTCCACTGAGTTACGAAATCGTATGGAATTTTCGTAACTCAGTGGAAAATTTCATACAATTTTTTTGTCGCACATTGAGATTTTGTATCTATCTAGCGTAGAATAAGGAACTCTACCTACCCACCAAATTTCATTCAAATCTGACGAGAAAAAAAAAACGACAACAAAATAAAAATATGCCCAAATAGTGTTACTAGTTGACTCAGCTTTAATTTATTGTACAGCAAGGTGGGCCAGCATAAAGTAGTGTATTTGTGTCTGTAAGTATGTATATAGAGGGTGGCCAAATAAAAGCGATACACTGTGTGTTTAAATTAACATGATATTGAGGGATAGCAATTTCACACGAAACAATTTTACAAGAAAAAAACTCCAAAGACAAGGTCAAATGTTAACATTGAAATATTTGACTTTGGGTATCAAAAATACGGCCAATTTTGATAAGATTTTTGCGGCTAACATGGAAAATTTTGCATTTTCAGTTTTTTCTTTTGGAATAATGTAAAGAGGCGTCTTTCCAGCCGATAAATGTAGGACACTTAAAAACAGGTTTCTGAGACAAAGCTAATGAGATAATGCTGAATTTGTGGGAAAATTTACCACATTTCCCTTTGTGCTGTAAGTAGACATTTGCTAAACATTTACTAAATTTATTGTTTTGTGTGAAATTGCCATCCCTCAATGACATATTTTTTAATAATATAACTTTAAAACTTTTTAGAGTACCTGAAATTTAAAAAAATAAATGTATAAGTACCTGGTATTTGCCCAGTCTGTATGTAAACACTTTATTGTTCACAACACAGATAATAAAAAAAAGAATACAGGTACAAATGTATATTTATCGCTAAAAGGGATCTTCTTTCATTTAACTTTTTAGCAATTGAGTGAAAAAAAATTATCAAAATCGACAAATGTGCTTATAATTCATAAGAACAGTTCCTATGCAATTTTATAGCTGCATGTAGGTCGTACAAGTATCTGTGTACTGTTAGTCATTACCTACTTACGGGATATAATCGAGAGCGATTGCTTTGAAAACCAATTTATTACTAATTGAAATAATTGAAGGACTAGCGACAGAAATTACGAGTGAGGCGGAAACTAGGTTGATTCTTATCGATAGCGTGAACCATGGCAATTGCCTTGGTGGTTATCGATATGTAATTACACGATTAATCAAATTGTACGGTACCTAAGTACGACACATTGTTTTCTGTTTTCAGACAGGATTCCTTGCTATACGCGCCTTGATCGCATTTGATCACGGCTGGTGTTCTTTCGGAGCGTGACCGGCCAGTTCTTCTCTTGTCATTAACACTGGAGACTTAATTGTACCTATCAATAGTACGGTACATAAACCTAAGCGTTATTTTAAAAATTTTGAGCAACTTGAAAATTGTAGGTACTTGGCAGGTGCCCACAGCGGTGCTGCGCTAAAACAGCTATTCGGTTTTTCTTCCAATGTCCACTCTATCCTTATGAAACGCGGCAAATGATTGTTTTTTTTCGATTGAATTTTCTTAAAATCATGTTCAAAATTTAATAATGTGCCAGTGACAGAACTTTGCGCCCGACTACGTATTAGTAAAACCATGTAGTGGTACTGGCTGCTTAGTTGCAAAAATACCAGTTAATGCCTAAACTGTAATGTGTCGAATGTTGCGTTCAAACCATGTTGTGTTCAGTTAACAAAGCTCACTTCCAGCTAAAACCACTTTGAAACCAAAACGTACCACACCATATCACGGTTTAGTTGACTTACGTCAGTATGTTTTGCGGAGAAAATAGCAAGTGTACCGGATTTGTAGAAGCTGTCAGCAGCAACCCTCGCAATCAATTTATCGATTAGATGCATTATTGTTAAACAATAAGGTTCATTTTTGATAATCAAGCGTACAAGAGATATGCGGTTAGGATAGTAAACAGTATTCGCTGGAATTTCGCTGCCAGTTTTATCGCAAAGTCGTGTAGTGCTGTCGGATGTACATGCCCGACGCCTATCGCTGTGGCAGATCGAAGGACGCGTCAAATCCAATACAGTTTCCCGAAATTGAGCACTTTTCCTTATTTATCTAGCAAACAAACTACATACGAAAGGCGACAAATATCTAAGAAATATTTATTTTCTTAAAAGAAAAATAGCCGAAGGCAAACTATGTTAAATAAATCAAATTTGTTTGTAACCAATTCTATTACTTTTGCCTGATTAAACAGAAATTTGTATGAAATTTTCTGTATTTGATTCAGTATTTAATCAGGAGTTTATGAGATAACGACGATAATATGCATGTACTGTCATCAGCAAGGCGAAAGACGCCTTCATTTTCCTTTGAGCAGTGTGTTACAAATCAAACGAATTCATGTACCTTTGTGCTTTTTTCTACTCCAGAATTTCTATCTGTCAATTAGATGACTGTCAGCGATATTAAAATAGTATACATTATAAATAATAAATAATAATAAATATTTGCGGGACAATCTTACACAAATCGACCTAGTCCCACGGTAAGCCCAAGAAGGGCTTGTGTTGTGGGTACTAGAGGACGATATATATAATCATCATCATCATCATCATCATTTCAGCCGAAAGACGTCCACTGCTGGACATAGGCCTCCCCCAAAGATTTCCACAATGACCGGTCCTGTGCCACCCGCATCCAGCGGACTCCTGCGACCTTCACCAGGTCATCAGTCCACCTTGCGGGGGGCCTACCCATGCTGCGCCTTCCGGTACGCGGTCGCCACTCGAGAACCTTTCCGCCCCAACGGCCATCGGTTCTACGTGCAATGTGCCCCGCCCACTGCCACTTAAGTTTAGCGATTCGGAGAGCTATATCGGTTACTTTGGTTCTGCTGCGGATGGTCTCATTTCTGATACGATCTCGCAGAGAGACTCCTAGCATAGCTCTCTCCATTGCCCTTTGAGTGACTTTGAGCCTTCTTATGAGGCCCATTGTAAGCGACCACGTTTCAGTACCGTATGTCATCACTGGCAACACACACTGATCGAAGACTTTCGTCTTCAGACACTGCGGAATATTGGACGAAAAGATGTGTCGCAGCTTCCCGAACGCTGCCCAACCGAGTCGGATTCGACGATTAACCTCTTTCTCGAAATTGGACCTACCTAACTGGACAGTTTGTCCTAGGTATATATAATCGTCTACAACTTCGAGTGTAAAGTCTCCGATTGTCACTGGAGTTGGTGCTACATGGATATTCGACAAGATTTTCGTCTTATCCATGTTCATCTTAAGACCAACTCGCCCGGAGGCTCTACTGAGGCTAACAAGCATCGTACTTAAATCCTCCATGGTCTCAGCTAAGACTACTATATCGTCAGCAAATCGAAGGTGAGTGAGGTACTCGCCGTTTACATTGATGCCTAGCCTTCTCCAGTCCAGAGTCTTGAAAACGTCCTCCAGTGCAGCGGTAAACAGCTTAGGAGAGATGACATCTCCCTGCCTGACTCCCCGCTGCAGCGGAATAGGCTTCGAGTTCTGGTCTTGGAGTCGGACTGACATAGTGGCGCTCTCGTACAAACACTTCAACACTTCGATATAGCGGTAGTCTACTTGGCACCGTTGGAGAGATTGTAGTACCGCCCAGGTTTCGATCGAATCAAAGGCTTTCTCGTAGTCCACAAACGCTAAACAGAGGGGCAGATTATACTCCTCGGTCTTCTGTATAACCTGACGAAGCGTATGAATGTGGTCTACGGTACTAAAGCCTCTTCGGAAACCGGCTTGTTCGGGAGGCTGGAAGTCATCAAGCCTGCGTGCGAGACGATTCGTAATGACTCTTGAAAACAGCTTATAGACATGGCTCAAAAGTGAGATGGGTCGGTAGTTCTTCAGTAAGGCGTTGTCGCCTTTTTTGAAGAACAGTACCACCACACCTCCGCTCCATGCCTTTGGCGTTTTCCCTTCTAGTAAGACGGAATTGAACAACTTCTGAAGGGCCGTAAGGACCGGTTTACCACCCGCCTTCAGAAGTTCGGCTGTAATTCCGTCTTCACCAGGCGCCTTGTTGTTTTTGAGCTGTTTAAGAGCCATACTAATCTCGTACAGGCTGATGTCCGGGATGTCTTCGGTATAGTGTCGGGCCAGTCTAGCTCTAGAGTCTTCCGCCAGACCAACTTCGGGTCTGCTAGTAGACGTGTATAGCTGTCCATAAAAGCTCTCAATCTCACTCAGAAGCTCAGGTTTGGATGTGATGATTCTACCATCCTCAGTTTTTAACTTAGCGAGCTGGCTTTGCCCAACAGACAGATCCCTTGCAAAAACTTTGGAGCCCTTATTTCGCTGAATGGCCTCTTCAATACACTTAGTATTGAATTGGCGCATATCGCGGGTGAGGGACTTAGAGATCTGCTTGTTGAGCCGCCGGTATAAAGTCGCGTCAACTGAAGATTGTAGAACCATTTTACTCCTCTTATCGAAGAGTCTCTGAGTGGAGTCTGAGAGCCTTTTGGTCTTATTTGTCCGTTGGGCCTTAAAAAACTTAGACCCAGCGCTATGGACAGCTTCCACAAACCCGTCGTTGAACTCGTCCACATCATCGCCTAGGCAATCGAAACGGTTTTGGAGTTCCAGCTGAAAGCTCTCGGGGTTTTGAGTTTGGAGTGCAGGACGGAGCGTAGACTTCATCAGTCGAGAGCGTTCTATCTTAGGACATATATTCAATGTGCCTCTTACCAGACGGTGATCGCTTCCGGTTTTGACCATATTGATCACAGAAACATCATTGAATATATGTCTCTTCGTCGACATGATGAAGTCAATCTCGTTTTTAGTTGCACCGTCGGGACTCATCCAGGTCCATTTTCTGTCATCATGTAGAGTCCCTCTTTCTCCAAGAAACCAGCCAGTAGATGCCCCCGGTGGTTCCGACGTCCAACCCCAAATTGCCCCACTTTCAGCTCGTCACCATCTCTCTTGCCTAGTTTCGCGTTGAAGTCCCCCATAACAACGGTGAAGTAGGTTCTGGAGCTATGCATGGCTTTTGAAATATCCTCATACATAGCCTCCACCTCGTCATCGGAGTGTGCCGAAGTCGGCGCGTACACCTGTATGACATTCAACGAGTACCTCTCGGATACTCTGAGTATAAGGTACGCCACCCTAGTCGACACACTCTCGATCTTCACCACGTTGTTTACGAGGGACTTGTGGACGATGAACCCGACACCTCCGGGACTGTTGGTCGCCCTCCCGGAAATAGAGCAAGTTGCCGGACTTTAGGATTATCGTGTCCTCGCCCTCTCTTCGGACTTCTGACAATCCCACGACGTCCCAACGCAACTTGCTCAATCCTTCCTCCAGTTCCGCCAACTTTTCGTCGGTCCGCAGTGTACGCGTGTTATACGTTGCCAGGGCCAGGAGTCGTCGGTGGTGGTAGCCGGATCTTTGCCGGAGATTCTTAGCACCCCTGACCCCGCTAGCACCCTGGCCGCTACCATAACCAGGGCACCGGGGGTCGCCGGAACCTCGGGGCCGGGGCCTTTGTGTACTTTTCATTTGGGGGGTTTTTGCCGTAATCGCCACGCTTGGCATGCGGGTTGGCGATCGCAGTGTCTCCACCGTAACTTAGGGATGCTGCTGCCCATCCCCCGGTGGTCTTGGTCGTAGTTTAAGGACATACCCGGGTCCCCGTATATATATAATAGATAGATACATATAAATACTTAAATACATAGAAAACATCCATAACTCAGGAACAAATATTCGTGATAAACACAAAAATAAATGCCCTGACCAGGATTCGAACCCGGGACCTCCTGCTTCGAAGGCAGCGTTACTACCAACTAGGCTAGGAGGCCGTTTATAACGTTGTCTATTCCATAAGAACACTGCTCCTATGGATTTTCATACAACATATATTATTAGCACTGTTGATTTTTTATTTATTTCTATAGTGGGCATACGACGTGTTCCACATTCTGCCACTTTTCGAGATTTTGCTTTTTTCGTTATTTTATTTGTCGTAGAAAAACTAGTGTATGCAACAGCTCGAAATTGATTCTTAAAACTCTCGGGTCTATTATTACAAAACTCGACCTCGTCTCGTTTTGTAACGGCCCTCAGGTTTTAAGAACCCTTATTATATCACTGTTTGCATAAACTACTATTATTTCTCAGACAATTTATGGCGATAATGTAGCAGGCGCTAATGTAGGGTGTAACTAATATTGCTCATTTCGATATTAGTTACACCCATCTTAAGATGATGGAACTACGGATGATTTTCCTGTGATTTTCAAAATTACCCTACTTTGGAAATAATCCCAATACACCCTACCCTAGGTGTTACATAAAAAAAGAACTTAATTTGCAGATGCCTAAAATATCTCGTGTCAATTTTAAATAAGCTTAGTCTACAAGAAGCGTAGTCTGTAGGTACTATGCTTTAGTAGAAAATAACGTGACCCATTTATGTCACGTTTGCGTGCGGTGGCCTCCATATCCGGTCACACAAAAGGTAAGAACGCGGTAAATTATTTAATAGTCCGCGTTCTGAATATGACATCGTTTATTTTAGACATGTTTTATTTATCCTGCAATATCCCTTAGGCCCACTCGCACCACCCACGGTTAGCCGCTGACCCGGAGTTAAGCTGTCAAACTCCATACAACAAAATGCTTAATTCCGGGTTATGTGGCTAACCACGGGTGACGCAAGTGGGCCTTAATAGGGTCGGTTCGGGAAGTGCCTCGGATTTTTTCGGACACTCAAATTGTAACGTAAATGTTGTGCAAGCAGCCTGCAATTCACACCCAACATACTTTAGTTATTAAGCTTTTACCCTGCATTTTCAGTTTTTCGATCAAGATAATAAGTAAGTGCTCAGACAATGTTTTTTGAAAAAAGGGAATTGAGCAACTGTGTACTGGTACTAGGGTACACATGAAACTGTGTCGAAACGAAACAACTGTATATTAAGGTAAATTAAAGCCTATTTTTTAGTTCCAGAGACTAAAATGACGTTTCGTGGGTTGTCTGTTTATTGCATCTCATAAATAGTGATGTACCACAACCGATTCTTATCGAAAACATTTGGAGCTACTTAAGGTGCAGTCAATCAATTCGGACCCTAGCCTCCTGACTACCCGCGTCCTATACGTAGTACATAGGCCCCAGTGAAAATTTGACTCTTTGTCAATTTGACAGAGTTGAATTTAAATTGACAAATTTTGATATTCGGTCGTCAGGAGGATAAGCCACTCTAGAACCATGTCAAAATGACAAGCAGTAAGAAATTACTAACAATCTGATTTATAACGTCACTATGACATAGTCCTACAATGGCCTTTGGGTCCAATTGGTTGACTGTACATGTTTGTAGATATAGAGAGAAAGTATCTGTAACATAATCTCTTACAACGAAAAAAAATTATGTAATAATAGTTAATGTGTTCATGACATTTTGATTGCACACTTTTCAGCAAAAGACTACAGTCAATGTATGTTAAAATAAAATATTAAGTTTAATTCAAATTGTATGCCGGTATGTTAGAAATAAGAACTTATACTAGTAGCGGAGTGAATAAAAAGTAACCTAGGCGACCGGCTAGGCACACGATCTGGAACGCCGATAAAACTACGACATTGACAAATCCTATCCTATTGGTTAATTGGTTGTTCAATAATTCTTTGCGTTACACACGTAAAAAAAAAATTAACAAATTAATTACATTTTGTCGGTTATTTACAAATACACTAAAAACCGTAATCAAAGATCAGCTCTAGTTGTTTTAATCTGGCATCATTATTTTTCAGTTTGACATCCGAGGGTGTCATTTTAGTCTCCGGAATGAAAAAATAGGTTTTAACTACTGTAACTGTATTACAAAGAATATTTATGTGTTTTATTTATATTGTACATTACTTTATTCGCTACTAAAAAGGTACATACAAAAACTTAATAAACTAAAAATGTGTATTAATTTATTTATAATTATGTTATATTTAGGGATTTTCAAAGGCCACTGATGACTTTACCATACAAGAGTTCCTTACAAAATGTTTAGATATCTATACAAAATTACCCGAATACATTTTATACATAAAATAATTTTTGTGTTAAAATACCTAGCAGAGTTTTTTTTTATGCTATAGGGGGCAAACGAGCGAACGAATCGCCTGATGGTAAGCGATTAACGTCGTCCATGGACACCCGCAACACCAGAGGTGTCGCAAGTGCGTTGCCGGCCTTTAAGGTGGGAGTACGCTCTTTTCTTGAAGGTTTGAAGGTCGTATCGGTCCGGAAACACCGCTGGCGACAGTTCATTCCACAGTTTAGCTGTGCGAGGCAGGAAGTTTCGGGAAAAGGGCACAGTTGAGGACTGCCAACCATCTAAATGGTGAGAGTGGAAATATTGTCGCGTAGGGCGATGGCGGAAAGAAGCGGCAGGGATTAATCCGAACAATTCCTCGGAACACTCCCCATAATTTGTATGTAAATAGCAAATCTGCAAAGAAAAATATTTTAAGCTTGCTTCTAACTAAAGCATCGGAATCCCCTTATTTTGTTTGATAACTAAAATCAGCAATAATGGGTTGGCACAGAGTTTTTATTAAATTTGTCTGCAACCGATTTATTTCTTTTCTTGGAATACATTTTCATTTGCCTGTTTTCGACTTGTCCCACGGAGGTTGAACTGTCTGCAAACTTGTTGGATTTGTTTACTTCTTAGGATTCCAAATCTTGGTAAATAATATGAAACTCTAATATATTTTTACAGGTAAATAATTTATTGAAATCGTTAACTACTTATATAAAACTTAGTATCTTACTTATGTCAGTATGCAATGTTTTTGATTTGTTTTTTTTTTGCTTATGCTATAGTTGTAATAGTGGTTTATCGAGTAGGTCAATAACAGCTGAAAAATATAATATAATTTTTGAAATGATAAAAAATCTGATAACTTTTTATAAGATAAGAGTTTGTGAAAATTCGAGAATTCTTATTGGGCATTGCATTTTGTACCTAAATAAACTTAACTTTCAAATAATATTAGCATTGCGCAGTTTTTGCCCCTAACTAATGTAGACTATGGGCACCTGCAATTCTAGAGTAGTATGCATAAACTCGTCCTATATTCTTATCTTATGACCTTAACTTACCAATAAATCTCTCTTAATGGGCGACTATATATAAATTATGGGAAAACTATTAAGAATATGTATGAGCTCGGTGAATCGGTAGAAAGTAAAATTATGTGACAGGTAATTTTGGTCCTTTGAAGCATGACCGGTTTCCGCGACAGAATAAATTACCAATTCCGACGAAGAACGTAGAGACGTAATTAGTTTATAGCTGGCCATTTACGTTCGGGCACATCCGCCGGATCTGCCAATAAATGTATGGGTTTGTCTGGCGGATGCCCGGCGGACATACCCACTATGGAGATCTATGTATATACCAACTTCAATATTTTGCAGGGTTCAATTTAATTTCTGCAACTATGCAAACTTACATAAGTTTGATACGACGTCTGAATTCCTGCGACCCACTTCAATTTGGTATAAGTACTCTTATACTGTACTTGTCAAAACCTTATACTTAGGTGCTTACTTAGTTTTAGTAAATAATTTTTCAATTCATCTACCTACAATAAAATAACAAAATGTAAGAGTAAGATCATTTGGTGTCAAAATATAAAACAGTAAGTAATAAACTTTATTGCATAAAACAGGATATGCATTTACAAAAAGACATAAATAAAAAAATACAAAGGCGAACTTATCCCTATTAGGGATCTCTTCCAGTTGACCTAGGTAACTAACAATATATAAGTATGTCTAATCTCTGAATAATACCGTCCCACCTCCAACGAACTAATGCTCAAAGCTGAAAGCTTCGAAATTTTTAAACGTAATAAATATAAACGCCTGCGCAGAGAGTACCATTTTGTACCATTCGGGGTCGAAACTTTAGATCCATGAGGGCCCAGCGCACGCAAGTTTCTTGTAGAAATCGCGAAACGTCTCGCACAACGTATCAGCATTGCGATACAACGTGGAAAGGCCGCCAGCATCCTAGGTACCTACAAATGCCTCAAGGAACTATTTTAGATTTAAGGTAGGTAGAGGTAAGTTACACTTACTGTAGGTATATATTTTGAAAATAACAGTTAGATTTAATAGAACAAGATACGATTGCTCTGCTAATATTAATTACGCGGTTATACTTACTTTGATATATTATGTAAGTAAAATTAAGTTATTTGAATGCAAATGAAAATACTAACCCAAAATTTCCACATCCACTGTGATTGCCAGTATTTCCTAACAAAATGCATGAAAGGGCTTAACTGGGAGTTCATAATGGCATGGCGATGGCGTGCGAGTAAATTATAACAACACGCCAACGCTAAAAGCCACGTCAGATCCAGCTCGTGTTTAGTTTACAGAAATGTGTCGGCCTGAGTGAAGACCAGGTGTAGGTAACACGTAGTTTTTAACAAAATATATATTCTAGTTCCTAACAAAGACGCACGCACATGTTTTTGTACTCACGCAAATTAACTAACATTTCGCATTTTTTCACTTTTTTTTTGCATGACTGGTTTAACAACACGCTAACGCTAAAAGCCACGTCAGTTCCAGCTCGTGTTTAGTTTACAGAAATGTGTCGGCCTGAGTGAAGACCAGGTAGGTAGGTAACACGTAGTTTTTAACAAAATATATATTCTAGTTCCTAACAAAGACGCACGCACATGTTTTTGTACTCACGCAAATTAACTAACATTTCGCATTTTTTCACTTTTTTTTGCATGACTGGTTTAACAATCTAGTAGGGCGTCAGGCCGTGGCAGTAAAAATCAGCCAGTAGTTCGGGACGAAATGGTTACATTACATGCAAGATTGTATAAAATAATTCAATATAATTGAGTTTTGTGACCATCTTGTTCTAAAAATCGCTCACTACAGAATAGTCGAAATTCACAAAATACATAGACTTGATAAAACAATACTAGACATGAAAGGTTATAAATTAAAAGATTTATAATAATTTTAAAGATAAAAATAAATAATACAGAGAGATTCCAGATATATTAAAAGATAATTATTGTATACAGGCTGATTCATGACTCGTCAAATTAAATTTAACGTTAATTTTGTTAGGTCTAGTATGAATAGCGTATTATTCACTCACTGAAACCGTAAGGTTAATCCTGCTCACGACTCATGAATCATTCTGTATACCAACTGCCTACATATATCATAACGTAGTAATTGTCAGACAAATTATATAAATAATTGACTTGCCGCGTCGTCACTTGTTTTATCCCTAGATCAGCTCAATGGGAGCTACCGTATTGTCGCTCACCAGGCGGCGTCACTCATGCGTGGGTCCTGTGTCAGTATGAAAGAATTGGCAGTGACGTTTGAAATGTTCCCGCAGGACCCACGTTCCACTAGCGCCCCTAGCGGGAAATCGACTCGCTGTAGTCCTCATTGGGCAGGTCGTTAGATGAGGTACAAATATTTTAAAAAATCGACTCGCGGTAATCCTCATTGTTTTTGTTCGAAGATGGACATGGTATATAGTTCGGTGTAAACTGCTAAAACCAGCAATAACTTTAATATGTCAATGTACTTGTACAGTGGTCTCGTCATCAATTGTTTAATTGTCTGGCGTTTAACATTGTTTGTCAATCTTGTTTCCATCGTTAACTGGAAGTACGTTATCAAATGAAAAACTCAACGTTTTTCTAATACAAACGTGACTCTGCCACCCATGGGCGTATATTGAGATTTGGTATAATTTGTAAAGTTGAATTGATTTTGTCTTCGTATCCTTTTGCTATATATATATATATATATTTTAAAGCAGAAACGTCTGCAAACGATACCATATTTCTCAGAAAGAAAGGAATAATGGAAAAAATCATGGTGTCGCGGGTTCGAGTCCCGCCCGAGGTCATGAATTTTTCCACTATACCTTGCTTTCTGAGAAATAAGGTAACTATATCTTATTATCACATAGGTAATATGTATGTGACAATAAATGATGTCTTCAATAGCACATCTTTATACCTAATACCCATGGAAAACTTAACGAGTACCAGGTAGATTTCTATTCCTAGTTCTATAATTTAGACATGATTATACATACGTAATTTATTGCAATCTCTCAATGTCTTTATTTAGTGTATACCTCTATTAGTTAATATATGTTTAGTCTCTTTGTAAGAAATGTAAATCTCTAAGTGACAGATAAGAAAGAAAGACTACTCGTACTATATAAACTTACATTTAAATTTGTTGGACACACATAGCACATTATTTATGAATAACTTGTAAGCACGTTCTATGTAATTTACAACGGCATCTAGATTTTGTGAATAACAGCTTTATTTATAAACAAAGTACTATTAAAATTCCTAAAATAGGCCACGTGCTATGAGACGACTATAAATATTACTAACATAAATCCTTCAAAACGTTCGATTTAAAATTCTGCCACGAAACCGACCAATGAAAGACGCCATAATAAAATCAAAACGCTTCGTCGGTTTTTGTAGTTACACATAAGTTTGAAAGCAGATTTTTCAGAGCACACAAAGGATTTGCAGCAAAGTTTGTTAGGAAGTAAAGAGGCGGGCGAGGACCGGACGCGGAGACATGGCGGCCGGAGCCACCGCTGACAAATCCTTGTGGCTCATTGGACAATATTCGTCTAATATGACAACGGCGTATCTGAATGAAATTCCCATAATGCACGGGACTTGGTTGTACTGTGTTCAACTAGTCTTTGTCCGCATAGCAAAGATTAGATTCCCAGTGGAGTTTTAAATTTAACTCTGAGAAAGCAAGATTTGCAAGTAATTCGGAATGTGTTTAAACCTCAAAGAACAGATTAAAAAAGGTTAATTTTATCAAATTACCTTTAATTACCTATCGGTGGTTAGGGCGTCTGGCGGGAAGCAGGAGGTCGCTAGTTCGATTCCAGCCTTGCTCACTGGGGGCCTTGGTCACTTTTTTCTGTGACGTGTTATCAATTTTAATTCTAATTATTTTATTTTTAATTCTAATTATGTCATTAGGGTTCCGTACCTCAAAAGAAAAACCGGAACGTTCTCCGTCCGTCCGTCTGTCTATCAAGACCCTTTTTTCTCGGGAATGCGTAGAGGTAAAAAGTTAGATTTAAAACTACATACCCAGGTTTGCGGTCCCTTAATGCTGCCAAAAAAACCAAACCTCTAAGTAAACGCAACCAAAAGATACAAGCGTTTATGTGGCATTTCCCATACATTTGCAACGGGAACTGGAACGTTGACCTAGAGTCACGAAATTTGGCGAAAAGCAAATCCGAAAACCGTATAATTGCCGCACACTGAGAGTTCCGTGCCACCTTTGTGCGGAACCCTCGGTAGGCAAGTCCGACTCGCACTTGGCGGGTTTTTGTTAAATTCTAATTTTACCGATAATATTTTAATTTGTTTCTGACATATTTTTAATCTTTGTAAACTAAGTGCAATTTTAATTGTAGGTAATTTATTTTTGACATGTGTTATTTACGACATTAAAGGTTTTGAACTTGAACTTAAACAAAGAAAATCTAATCTATTACATTACATAGCTCGCATAGAGTTGGAGGGAATTAGTTGTGTGTGACCTCTTAGTTAAATATTGTTCTCATAAAACGTAGGCCTAACAGTAACTAGCGCTTCTACTATTATAGGAGTAGGTACTGTCAACTGTATTATTTAAATAATATACTTGTTAAATTTAGACACATGTTTATTGAAAACTCGTTACAATTCTACAAGTCTATTTTTAGAACAGTCACAGATACGAAAACGGATTGCGTTTCGTTCGCTCCTAAATCACCTCCCCTCTTAGCATGGGACCCTATTCAACATTATTCCACAATACTAAAGATCCAAAATTACTCTAGGTTTGATCACTCTACCACTTCGAGTAGTCATTACTGGTGTGTTATCTCCTAGTACTATATTATCCTCATTATTTAAACAAACATTATTTTTTTGAGGAGGAGGGACATCAGGCTTTTCATTTTCCTTATCATTAATTAATTCAACTTGACAATCATCATCTGTATATGACAAAAGAGGATTGAGACTATAAGTTTCATTATTGCTGACTGATTTTTTTAAATGTTTTATATTTCTCCTTAGTGTGGTATCTTCTCCATCCTTTTTTATCAAATACGACCTGGGCTCTATACATTTTCCCACTACAATACCTTTTCTCCAATATTTATCTTTATCTGTTTTGTGTACAATCTTATCACCTATCTCAAAATTTACTTCTTTTTTACCTAATCGTTTGTTCTTCTTTTGAGTGAGTGATTGCTTTACCAATAACAACTGGTGAATATTATCTTCTACTTTAGGCTGTAACAACTCGGAACACGTAGGTATTAAAGTTCTCACCCTTCTGCTGTTTAAAATTTGTGAGGGAGATACATTCAATGTTGACAAAGGTGTGTTGTTATAACATAAAACGTAGTCCCTGTAATCCACTCTATCCTCTTTAGCTTTAAGTAATATATTTTTGCTTATATGTACGGCTTTCTCCGCCATTCCATTGCTTTTTGGATAGTGTGGACTACTTGTGATTAATTTTATATCTTTTTCTTTATAATACTTATGACACTCAAATGAATTAAAAGGATTATTGTCTGCAATTATTTCTTCGGGATAGCCAAATCTAGTAAAAACTTCTTGGAATGCATTTACAACAGAAAATGATGTTTTATCACTTAAAGGTAAAATTTCCAGCCAATGCGAGAAATAATCCACTATGACTAAGTAGTTCTTTCCAAAGAAGTCCAAAATGTCAGTGCCCACCTTTCCATACCTACAGTTAGGTATCTTGTGTGATAACAGAGTATCAGGTTTATTTGCAGGTCTAAATTTCTCACAAGTTCTACACTTCATCACAAAATCTTGGACATCTTTGGAAAGACCAGGCCAGTAGAATAATTGTCTGGCTTTATTTATACATTTTGAAATACCAGCGTGGCCCTTATGAACTAAGTCTAGTACATATGTCCTTAAGCTTTCTGGTGGGATAATTTTATTTTGGTAAAAAGCAAGTCCAGATTCAAAATAAATGTCATCCTTTATCTTAAAATACTTTTTACATTCATTAGGAACTTTGTTTTCTTCTGGCCATCCACTCACATAAAATTTCTGTAATAAGTTTAAATTTGGATCACTCTTGGTTTTATTTATAAATTCAGCCTTTCGTTCTAGGGTCATGGGTAAGTGTATGCTTAGTGAGTGGACCATGTGTGAGATCTCCTTATCATTTTCAGTTACCGGTAAGCTATTCCGTGACAACATATCTGCAAAGTGGAGTAATCTTCCTGGTACATACATCACATTTAAATTATACATTAACAATTTGAATCTAATGCGTTTCAGTCTTGGTGAGCCAATCTTACAGATTGCTTTTGTCATGATTGAAACAAGAGGTTTATGGTCTGTTTGCACATCCACTTCTGAACCATAAATGTATCTGTGAAACTTTTTAGCAGAAAAATAGATTGATAAAAATTCCTTCTCTGTTTGGCTATAGTTGAGCTCAGTTTCATTCATAGTTCTTGATGCGCAAGCAACTAATCTTAATACTTTTTGATCATCATGTTGAAATAAACAGCAACCCAGTCCACTTTTAGATGCATCACATTGTAAGATAATTTTCCTTTTTGGGTCAAATGGTGTTAGTGATGGGGCTGTGCTGACTTTCCTTTTCAGTTCTGCAAACGCCAACCTATGAGCAGGTAACCAAATAAATTCTGTATCCTTTTTTAACAATCTACATAGTGGAGCCATGATATTAGCCATATCTGGTATGTATCTACGGACATAATTAAATGAGCCTAAAATTTGTCTTAGCTCATCTCTATTTGAGGGCTCCTTTAACGTTAATAATGACTCTACTCTATCCTTATCCAATGACATTCCAAACTCATTAAAGATTTGACCAACATATTTAACTTCAGTCTGCTTATATTGAAACTTGTTTTTGTTAAAGACAATACCTAAATTCTTTGCCCTTTTCATCACTTCCTTTAAAGTTTCATCATGATCTTGTTCTGTGCTACCCGTAATGAGGATGTCATCAGCCCATACCATTACATTTGGAATATCCCCAAAATGACTTTCAATTACATCTTGGAATAGTTCAGGTGCATTCATCAGACCATATGGAAGTACTAAATAGCGATACACACCAAATGGGCTAGCAAAGCAACATTTCCATGAAGATTGCTCTGATAGTGACAAATGATGGAAACCTTCAGTTAAGTCTAATACTGAGAAAAATTTTTTTGCTTTTAATTTACTACATAAATCCTCCAATGTTGGCATCATTTTGGGTTTTTTTATAATTATTTTATTCAAATCAGAGGGGTCTAGACATAATCTCACCGTTCCATTAGGTTTCTCCACTATGACCATTCTGTTTACACAAGCATTTTTATCTATGTTTTCCACCTTGACAATTGCTTTTCTTTCAAGTAACCTATTCAATTCTATTTTCAATGGTTCAAGCAAACAGGATGGTAATCGTGAAGATGGATGACAAATTTGTTCATCAGATGATTTGGTTGGAATTTCTACGTTACCTGGCAATTTTCCAATCCCTTCAAACACTTTGATATTGTCCTTTATAAACTCTTCTTTGCTGCCTTGAATTTCCACACTATCTACACGGCGTACTAAATTCAGTGCTGTACATCCAGGTAGCCCTAGCAGCATCCGCTTGTTGTCCACTACTACAAAGTTTTCATAGCATGTTCTATCTTTAAATTTACACTCAAAGTTGATCATTCCATAGTGGCTTACATTTGTACCCTGAAATGCCTCAAGTGTGGTTCCATCTGAATGCAGGTTGAAACTCTGATCTTCATACAGTTCATCAAATATTTTCTTCGGTATGACACTTATTTCAGCTCCAGTATCAAGCTTGCACCTAACTGTTTTACCTCCAACTTCAATGTATTCATACCACTCCTTTACCTTTCCTGCTGATGTAATTACTTCTCCACAGAAAAGACTGCTGTCACTATCTGAATCCTCAGCTTTTTGCATCTTGACTTCTTGTATATTTTTCACCCTGCAACTTATCGCCAAGTGGTTTAAGATACCACATCTTGTACACTTTTTTCCAAATGCTGGGCATTGACGGGATCCATGACGTTTTTGGCACCTCCTACAATTGAATTCTTCAGTTTTCTTTTTATTACTTATTTTTGCCGCATCTACTTCCATTACTGGGTTCATTTCTTTAACTTGATTTTTGCTAATCTCACTGGCACGACACAACTTAGTGACCTTATCTAATGTTACTTCATCTGTTCTAAGCAGTACCTCTTGTAAACCTTTATCCGTGATACCTTGCACTATCCTATCCCTCAGGAGCTGGTCTTCTAGGGCCTCTTTGGTACTACTAAAATCACAGTTTGCCATCAGTTGTCTCAGTGCACTGTAAAAATTTTCAAATGTCTCCCCTTGCTGCTGCTTTCGTTCATTAAATCTGTACCTTTCAAATACTTCGTTTTTCTTTGGGTTGACATATTTTCCGATCTCTTCAATGACTTTCTTGTAGTCTTCAAATTCAGACTTTGTGAGTTTCAAAGTTTGTATAACCTTCGCAGACTCCGGCCCCATCATATTTCTCAACAGTGACAATTTAACCCTGTCCACCGCCTCGTCCTGTCCTATCCCAATCAGGTAGTCTTCGAACATGCATCTCCAAAATTTCCATTCTGATGCAGCAGTTGGACCTCTGATATCAAAATTGGGTGGTAATTTTACCGGATTGGACTCCATTATCGACTGCGCCATGTATTATTTAAATAATATACTTGTTAAATTTAGACACATGTTTATTGAAAACTCGTTACAATTCTACAAGTCTATTTTTAGAACAGTCACAGATATGAAAACGGATTGCGTTTCGTTCGCTCCTAAATCATCAACTACAAAAACATGAATATAATAAGCAACGTGTCAAAAATATGTAATACACGACTTTATGTTCAGGCAATAATACTGCTGTATACATACTCGTTCCTACTTAGGCAGGCACTTACCTACTTATTTTACCGAACAACGACGCTCAGCTTGCACTAAACAACGTATTTAGAATTTTGCTAAAACTCTTCAGTATCCGAAGCTAATTCGTACAATATTGCACCAGTTTCCATAGAATCAGCTTTTGCACATGATGTTCAAAGGTAAATTGGATGGCAACCGCAGCCGGCCGTCAGTAGCTAAAGGATCTTATAACCACAGTGATTACAAGGCACTTACGTCTTTTTCAAATTTAAGAGTAAGTCCCGGCCGTGATAGCGCATCGACGGGCTCACGAAGGGATTTTGTTGTCAGCGAGTCTATACATGTAGGCACGTACTTAGGTATACGAGTACAAGGCTTCGGGTAGATTTGGGGTGGGGTTTAAACGCCAACCGTTGTTTGTGGCTCCACTTCGTTTTTTGCTGTCATGCATTTAAATAAAAATTATGACAATGTGACATGTAGGTATTCAGCGTTCAAAGGCGTTGGAGGCGTTAAGTAAACATCACAACATGTATAAGAAATTAGAACTAAGTACCTAAATATGACAGAGGGTATGCCTTTGTCACGCCTCTTTGTCTAAAGAAATAATAAAGCTTAAAAAAACGCCGGCAAAATAATAAAAAAAAACAGACATTTTTGGGGATAAATAGAAACATTCGATAGTTAGTTAGGATCGAGAAACGGTAACGTAACCTAACTTAGGTTACGTTACCGTTTCTCGATGGTATTCATCTAATATTAAGTAAGTAAGTAACACTTTATTGTACAGAAACACAGTTGAAAAAATACAGTTAACAAACAGAAATGTTAAGTACAAAGGCGAACTTATCCCTTTAAGGGATTTCTTCCAGGTAACCTATGACGATTGACGATTAACGTCAATGTGGCCAACTCCGCCTACGGGATATTTCCGTACAACATTTTTCCGTTTACGCCCTTTTGAAGTACATTAGGCACTTGCTGACTCGATTGATACCTCAGCTACAGTATTTAATACCAACACACAAATACAGATGGTGCTATCTCGGTATTCAATATCAAAATTTCACTTTTATGGGTCAGTTGCGCTCAGACCGCCAAACACGAGTATAGATAGCAAGCTGTTACAACTTTTGAAGCTGCGCTCAAGAAATGCGAGTTACGACTAAGAGAGTGTGTTCATTATATTATATCTATTTGGTATTTTCATCAGTTTTACATTATATTTAGTAGATGAGAAATTATGAGTGGTAAAAGATTGGTGTTATCGTAATAGTCAAGTTCGCAAGCTAATCATACCTTTTGAAAAATGGGCCACTGATCGCGACTATACGCGGTGATGATATTGTGCAGCATACAGTTGATCCTATTAATATTGTTAAATTTTAATTTACTTTAGTTAAAAGTCCTAATAACAGCATCGGGCATAGTCCCAGGACCCCTTTACTTTCGCATACAAAATATTTGTGCCATAATGGAGCCAGAAACTTTGCCAAGTGACAACGACGCAGCAACGCTCATTCAGCCGAATGCTACACGTTTCATGTTTGTCAACTAGCTTAATCAACAAGGGATTTAGTGAGAAACTTTATTAAGGCATTCTTGCTGTTTCGTAGCCATTGGTGATATGGAGAAAGGTATTTTTTAGACATTTGTATGTATGATATTGCATTTAGTTGATAAAGGGATTGAGAGTGTACATCAGTAAGTAAGTACCCATATTAAGACTTCAACGAGGCCGTTTTCGCTAGAATAGAATCCTCAACTAACTGTCAGTGCATCTGGCTCGCACTAGCTTATCATCAATGAGAACGAGGTGTACAGCAAGTAGCCCATATTAGATAATAAACCGGCCATGTGCAACTCGCGCACCGAGGGTTCGTATCTATCTAGCGTAGAATATGGAACTCTACCTACCCACCAAATTTCATACAAATGTGAGGCAAAGAAAACGACAACAAAATAAATATATGCCCATCTGCGTTAACTTTGTTTATAACTATTTTCAATTTTCAAATCGGTAGTTCTCGAGATATTTAACGATGTGACAGACAGACAGACAGACTGAGTCGCACCATAAGGGTTCTGTGCGGGCGCACATAAGGGTGATTAAATAATCAACTAAGATTGTAACATATTAACTTTTAATAGGTAAGTATTACAAAGTACTTCAATATAATTATGAAATAGGGATCGCGGCCGCGTGTGTTCGGTCCGGCGACCTGAGGCAAATAGAATGAGAGTGGGAGGACGGACGGCGGCTGGTGGCGGGGTCCCTCACTCCGCGGGTGGTCTGATGACGTAGTATGCTACGGCGCAGACAGGTTCCTTTTTTACAATTTTGGTACTGAAGCTTAAAAATATATTTTTATCTCATTTCACCTGGCAAAATTCACGACGATCCAATCGACGATAAGTACTCTTGTTATCATCGAATAAACAAATTATATAAACGCCGGATTGCTCAAGTAGGTACAATTAGGAAACGCTCTTTCGAATATTATCTCTATCTTCCAGTCTTCACTGGTTGGACTAGAACGGACAGGGCATTATGAAAGTTGCTGATAGGACAGTGCGAGCACTTTGCAAACTGCACTGTAAACTGAAGGACGGTGTTTTGGTGTCTTGTTTATGACTTGGCTTAGCCAAATGACCTCAACATCGCACGGTGGAACAAGTTACATTCTACTGCAAACATAGGATACATACATGTAGATGCTGTCGCGCTAACGCTGTAATAAACGAAAGAGACATCACTTATTTATATGAATATTTCATGAGTGTGAAAAAGATAGTCAATCCAACTCTTACATCTTCAATGAATTTGCAGCAATGATGACAGCGTCTGCTTATGGCGTAATTTCGGTCAACATCTTCGCAAGTTGGACTACAACGGAGGACATTATGAAAGTTGCTGGTGGGACAACTTGAGTACTTCGCAAACTGCACTGTAAACCGAAGGACTATGTTTGTCCTGTTTATGACTCGGCTTAGCCAAATGAACTCAACATCGCACGTCGGAACATGTTACATGCTACCTCAATCGTAGGATAGATACGGAAACCTACATTAAATCATTAGTGTGACAGAGATAGTCAACAAATTCAAAAGCGTGATTAGATTCCAAATTTCTGCATATTATATAAACCTATCCTTCCTCATTATTACTTAATGTGATGATTGCTGATCTATAATGAAACCATATACCTACTGGGTGTCTCCGACAACAGGGCTTGAACTTGTGGTTGGTCCCATGTCCCATAGTAAAAAATACTCAGTTTTGAGAGTAAAATCAAACCTTGGATTTAAAGCCCCGTGGTCAAAGACTCCATGTAAAATAAAGCCTAACCAGGAATATATGAGTATACTATGACGTTTGTCAAGAGGTTGCCATTATTCTGGTTTATATGGCAACAATGCATACATGTTATGTCATACTACGAACGAACGAACTGAAATCTAGATCTCTCTCTTTATCGCACTTACTTCGAGCGAAAGAGATGCATAACTGAACTGACTATAACATGACAGTGACAACCTGCCATTAAAATTATTGCCAGTGTAAGAAATTAGTTCCAATTAATTTCCACAACATGGCGCATGGTCATATATTGCTGTTTAGGCTTTACAGGGCGAGTGAGTTCTCCCAGTCTAGTTGTACAATCCGTTATTTGTATGTATGTATTTTCGAATATGAAGCAAATCGATCAAGGGGTTGCCGAGATATGGTCACAACGAAAATAATGTTACTTTGCTATTCCGCCAAACGTGCTAGTGACTAGCACGTTTATAATAACGGAATAGCAAAGTAACATTATTTTCGTTGTTAATATGGAATTCCGCAAAGTAACGCCTGATTCAACAAATTATATAGGGCCACCACTGTTAAATATTAAAAAAAAATATTGAAGTGTTTTGTCAAACACTTTAATACAGTAATACACTACAGTGATATCGTGAGTGCCAGAATTGCACCAGAGTATTTTTTCTCAAGGTTCTCACTCACTATGCAAAAAAGGATCTCATTGTCAGCAAACGCTGTTAATGTCTATGGAGGCATAACATACATTGTTGTTGAAGTAAGTAAGGCTGGTAAGGTTACAATTTATTTATTTTTGGCAACATTTTTGAAGTAAATATAATGTGTATACTTTTTACAATCAAGAATAAAAGTGCGTTCTCACAAAGTTATTTATTTATTTCAACTTTATTACACAATGAAATTAATGTACAAATGGTGGTGGTTAACGCCTTTAGGCATTCTCTACCAGTCAACCATCGGGCTAAACTGAAACTGTTAGTTTGGTGCAGGATAGTAGAAAAAAGATATGAACTAAAAACATGTCAAACTTAATTAATAATAACAGGTATATACTTACACATATACAAATACATATATACCTAATATAAGTAGGTATTCCTAGAGCGAAACATCACGTAGACCCTTAATGACGAATATTTTCGAATAAATGCTTACGCAGTTATTGTTGCTTGCTAAGATAAAAATAAGAATAATGACCCTTTTTCAAAAAAAAGTTGATGCATCGAACTCTTATATTACATTGAATTTTTATTTTTTTATATGGCAAGGTAAAAAATAAATATCAGAAAAGAATTACACATCAATTGATACGAAAATGATACTAAACTCAACCACATAGCCCAAGTTTTTTTTTAAATAAGTACCTCTAGAGTACCACCTCTCTCTTGAATGCAAATTGTAAGTAAAAATTTTGAGTGGCTCCCCTTTCCAAATCAAATCAAACTGTAAGTCAAAAGGTGCCGCCATGCAAAAGGGATTTCCTTGTTCATCGTTTGCCGTATGATGCCGTATCATGAAGTCTAGACTACTAGGAACGGAGGTACCTACTATTTTTTTGAACAGATAGTATATACCTAAATAGTACCGATTAGGCAAGGCACTAACTTTTGGTATATTTCTTTCTTAAATTTGTTTAGGTACATCCGCCATTCTGACTCTTACGGAATATCGCTGATAATATTTATCCGTTTCTGTGTGAGGCCCTTCTAAAAAATCTTTAGATACGTCGACCTTGCTACATACGTATGTCTCTGCCTACATTTAAAGATACCATATCAGTGTAACGCACAACTTTGTTCAGTAAACACGGCCCTCACAATGGTATTTTTAATACAGTTATTATTATTACTCTTTTTCCTTATTTTCGTCATATGGGTTTATATTAAATTTACTACCGGTATATGCAAAAGCAGCCGTCATCTGAAGGGAAAAGTGATTATAGTGACCGGCGCAAACGCAGGTATAGGATTTGAGACGGCAAAGAACCTTGCAGAGAGAGGGGCGCGGGTGATCTTGGCATGCAGGAATGAGGGCCGCGGAACCGTTGCCAGGGACCAAATTGTCGCTGCCACTGGTAATCCTGATGTACATTATCGAAACCTTGACTTCGCATCTTTTAAATCAGTCAGACAATTCGCCGACAATATCAACAAAACCGAAGATAGGCTCGACGTTCTAATAAATAATGCGGCCATATACGGCTCAAAACTCGAGAAGACCGAAGATGGACTACTACTAGGCATGCAATCCAATCATTTTGGCCCCTTTTTACTGACTTGCTTACTCTTGCCAAAGCTGAAATCATCAGCGCCTAGTCGCGTTATCAATGTTTCATCTATGGCGCATCTACGAGGAGCGATCGATTTCAATAACCTTAATGGTGAGAAGGAAACCGATGAAACGATAAGCTTGACTAAGGTGTATTCTGCATCAAAATTGTTCAACATACTTACGACAGTGGAATTGAGTCGGCAATTACAAGGTACTGGGGTAACTGCTAACTGTTTGCATCCGGGAGCTGTAGATACTGATATATTAACTTCGATACCTGTGCTCAAGCGGCTATTGCCCTTGGCAAGGATTTTTTTAAAGAATAGCTGGGAAGGAGCTCAGACGACTATTCACCTCGCCGTGTCGCCTGAGGTCGCGTCGGTCAGTGGTCGCTACTTCAAAGACTGCCATGAAGCGACACCTTCGAAAACTGCTCAAGATTTGGAACTAGCTCGTAAATTGTGGGAAGTGACGGAAAAATTGGTTAAGTTGAAATAAACTACGTTTACGTATCGTGCGCTGTAAACATAACTTTAATCTATTGAACGACTCCTGAAGGCTGTAAGACCACACACATTGCTAAAAGTGTACACTATAAGTAATACACATCTAAATAATTACATTATGTTTTTATTTTGTTAGTTTCGACTGTTGTTTTATATTTTGATGATGTTAGCATTCAATGCCTATCATCGTTGCGTTAAGGTGAGATGGCTTCAAGCAACACAAGGCATACGTACTGTATCCCTTGTGCCGAAGTACAAGCCCAAATGGGCATACGCGGGTCTGTGTTGTGACTAGTTCGTAAAAAAGAATAGATCGAAGTGGGCCAAATCTATTAGTGTAGTTTTATCATTTTCTGTGTGTTAGTGTCATCATTACGGATTGGTTTTTAGGGTTTCGTAGTCAACTAGGAACCCTTATAGTTTCGCCAAGTCTGTCTGTCTGCCCGTCCGTCCGTCCGCGGCTAATCTCAGTTACTGGAAGTACTAGAAAGCTGTAATTTTGTACGAATATGTATATCGGTCACGCCAACAAAGTGGTAAAATAAAAAGTGGTTATAATTTTTTTTAGGGTACTCCCGTACACGTAAAATGGGGGGTGATTTTTTTTTCGTTTCAACCCTAGTGTGACATATCCTTCTTCTGTTCAATAGTGCTTGCCTATTACTTACTTTTTCAAAATTATTACCTATTATGTTTAAATTATAAGTTACAATATGTGTACCTACTATGTAGTTTCGCAGTGCCTTAGTTTATTGACTGTTATGCTGTGTAACTAAATTTAACAATAAAATAAAATAAATAAATAAATATCATTGGATAAGTATTGAAAAAATAATTAGGGTTTTCTGGAAACAGTTTTTTATAAAGTTAATATTTTCGGAAATAATCGTTCCAGAAGTTTAAAAAATGTGTCCCCCTCTCTAACTTATGAACTATGAGTTCAAAAAATATGAAAAAGTTACATGAGTAGAACTTACTAAGAGCTTTATTGGAAAATTATTATAAGCATATTGAGCATGGTATCTATTAAAACACTTTGGTTGCCTATTGTGACGGACGGTAAACTACGGAACCCTACACTGAGCATGGCCCGACATGCTCTTGGCCGGTTTTTGTATTTTATGTGTAAGAGATTTTATGTTTTACGTCTGTGTGCAAGTTTCCCCCGCAAAAAGTGACGGAATAGTTTGCATTTATGAAAGAGGTCGCTTTGCCGTCTCCCTTCCAACATGCTGGAAGCCCGTTTTGCTTGAGGCAGAGGCTGACGTGTACATTTTCGACTTGTTTTTCTGTCCAGACTACACCGTTATGCACTTACTTATATATGGATTTGTTATTACTTTATGTTTCCAAGATACATTGCGTTATGCTTATACGCTGGCCCACTCCAGCTCATCCTAGTCTTGGGCAACTTTCTGACTTATTTGACGCCTGTTTGATATCGTGGCTAATTTTCCTTCTTTACTAGCATGATTTAGCAGTGCATGGCTAATCTTGAACGACCTCGTGGCATGAAACTTGTGAGTACGGGTTTAGACAGGTGACTTTCTTATGGTATTGTTCCCATACCTTTTCCATATTCTTTATAAATTAATTTTATGAGAAAATAAAAAATCTGTGCTTAAAAACCATTTGTCCATTACTGACTAGAGGTAACCAAGGAAATAAATATATTGATTAAAGATATATATATATATATATGTATTGGTATTTTTACCAGCGTCATATTCAGTTCTTCAAATGCCTACCCTATATCCGTCGTCGACATAACTCATTACTTATTGTATGTTTCTCCTATATGCTATATAAATAAAAGCAATTATTTTGCTACGCAGAAAACTTATAACGAGATAAAAATACTTAATTATTAAAATTTAAACAATTATGAGCAACGTAGTAAGGCCAAATATAATAATGTGTATACTTTTTACAATCAAGAATAAAAGTGCGTTCTCACAAAGTTATTGTTGCTTGCTTAAATTTAAAAAAAGTGGCCCTTTTTCAAAAAAAGTTGATGCATCGAATGCTTATATTTCATTGAATTTTTATTTTTTTGTATGGCATGGTAAAAAATAAATATCAGAAATGAAGAACACATCAATTTATACGAAATTTATACTAAACGCAACCACATAGCCCAAGTTTTTGTTTTTTTTAATACCTCTAGAGTACCACCTCTCCCTTGAATCCAAATTGTATGTCAAAATTTTGAGTGGCTCCCCTTTTACAAATCAAATCAAACTGTAAGTCAAAAGGTGCCGCCATGCAAAAGGGATTTCCTTGTTCATCGTTTGCCGATGCAGTATCATGAATGAAGTCTAGACTAGTAGGTACGGAGGTACCTACTATTTTTTAAACAGGTACTATATACCTAAATAGTACCGATTAGGCACTAACTTTTGGTATATTTCTTTCTTATATTTGTTTAGGTACATCCGTCATTCTGACTCTCACGTACGTAATATCGCTGATAATATGTATCCGTTTCTTAAACTCTGCGCCGTCAAGGCCTTTCTAAAAAAACGTGAGACACGTCGACCTTGCTACATACGTATGTCTCTACCTACATTTGAAGATACCATATCAGTCTAACGCACAACTTTGTGCAGTAAACAAGGCCCTCACAATGGCTTTTCTAATACAGTTATTATTATTACTTTTTTTCCTTATATTCGTCATATGGGTTTATATTAAATTTACTACCGGTATATGCAAAAGCAGCCGTCATCTGGTGGGAAAAGTGATTATAGTGACCGGCGCAAATGCAGGTATAGGATTTGAGACGGCGAAGAACCTTGCAGAGAGAGGGGCGCGGGTGATCTTGGCATGCAGGAATGAAGGCCGCGGAACCGTTGCCAGGGACCAAATTGTCGCCGCCACTGGTAATCCTGATATACATTATCGAAACCTTGACCTTGCATCTTTTAAATCAGTCAGACAATTCGCCGACAATATCAACAAAACCGAAGATAGGCTCGACGTTCTTATCAATAATGCGGGCATATACGGCTCAAAACTCGAGAAGACCGAAGATGGACTACTACTAGGCATGCAATCCAATCATTTTGGCCCTTTTTTACTGACTTGCTTACTCTTGCCAAAGCTGAAATCATCAGCGCCTAGTCGCATTATTAATGTTTCATCTATAGCGCATCTACGAGGAGCGATCGATTTCAATAACCTTAATGGTGAGAAGGAAACCGATGAAACGATAAGTTTGACGAAGGTGTATTGTGCATCAAAATTGTGCAACATACTTACGACAGTGGAATTGAGTCGGCAATTGCAAGGTACTGGGGTAACTGCTAATTGTTTGCATCCGGGTGCTGTGGATACTGAGATATTAACTTCGATACCTGTGCTTAAGCAGCTATTGCCCTTGGCGAGGATTTTTTTCAAGAATAGCTGGGAAGGAGCTCAGACGACTATTCACCTCGCCGTGTCGCCTGAGGTCGCGTCGGTCAGTGGTCGCTACTTCAAAGACTGCCATGAAGCGACACCTTCGAAAACTGCTCAAGATTTGGAACTAGCTCGTAAATTGTGGGAAGTGACGGAAACAATGGTAAAATTGAAATAAACTACCTTTAAGTATCGTGCGCTGTAAACATAACTTAATCTATTGTACGAATCTGAAGACTGTAAGACCACAAACATTGCTAAAAGTGTACACTATATATAATACACATCTAAATAATACATTATGTTTTTATTTTGTTAGTTTGGACTGTTGTTTTTACCTCAGGAAATATACGGTTTTGACAGACATTAAATTATAATAGCCTGATTTTCTCAAATAACGTTCGAATGGGATATTTATAGATAATATATGCAAAAATCCTACAAACTTTTCTTACGGAAGTAGGTAAATATCAAAACAATAAAACTTGACTAAGTAATTTTTTTAATTTACGGTAATCAATATTTTTCTTGTTTGTGAACATGACGACATATTTGTCTTCTATCTTTCAAAAGCGAAACCGAAGAAAACTTATTCACGTAAAACCGTTAAATCCACAAGAAATTGGTCCTGACCCATCTTAAACGGCTAAAAAAACATATATACACAGAAATCTTACAAGAAAACCGTTTGTAACATGTGTGTACATATTTGTGACGATTAGCATGTACCGATATTTTGTTGGATTTTGTTACCTACATAATACTAGTCTCCCGATATATCCGTCACGCAAAAAAAATCAGCTATTATAAATTATTTCCCAAGTAATCAAAATTTCCATACAAGTTGTCAGTTCAATGACTGGATTATTTATATTTTGATGATGTTAGCATTCACCTATGATCGTTGCGTTAAGGTGAGATGGATTCAAGCAACACAAAGAGGGGAGTCGACATATCTACTGTATCCCCTGTGCCCAAGTACAAGCCCAAATGGGCATTCGCGGGTCTGTGTTGTGACTAGTTCGCAAAAAAGAATAGATCGAAGTGGGCCAAATTTGTTAGTGTAGTTTTATCATTATCTGTGTGTTAGTGTCGTCATTATAGATTGGTTTTTGTATTTTATGTGTGAAAAGTTTTATGTTTTACGTCTGTGTACAAGTTTCCCCCGCAAAAAGTGACAGAATAGATTTTTTTTTTATTTTTTTTATACTACGACGGTGACAAACAAGCATACGGCCCGCCTGATGGTAAGCGGTCACCGTAGCCTATGGACGGATATATATATAGATTGCAAGCAAATACCTACCGCTTGCTGTGGCAACTACCTAATGTGATAATTTGCTTAAGATGTGGTATTATTTACGCTTGCTAAGTGTGGTAATCAAAGCAAAATCTTTTACAAAACCAAGCGACCAAGGTTAGTAGGTTACTTATTGAATTATGCAACATTATGAAGATTAGGGGAGAGTCGGTTATATCGTAGCACGTTTTACTCAAAGTGGATAACTTTTTTCTGAAGATAGATAGAATCTGTGACTGTTTTTTCATATAAGAGTTTAGTTTATTGGCATTTTTTATTTCGATAACTGATAATTATTACATAGGCGCTCTGTTGGGTGCCCCATAAGCAAGTAAAATAGGTTGTTAAGTAGGAAATCTAGAGGTGGTACGATTTAACCGGCGGTGCGATATAGCCGACTCTCCCCTACTAATTATATGTTTGTGAGACATATAAAATGTCTAGTATCTTCTCTATATTCACATATGAGATTTATAGATCTACTCCCAGATTTCGTAAGTATTGCTTTTAGCGATTGGTCGCTTCTATGGTTCTAATCGAGGTTACTTATACCCCTTTTGATGTAACGAAATCGTCGTTAAATCACTAAACTAGAGGCAAGAGATTCCCCTTTTGCAGATTTTTATCACTGCATAGGTACAGTCAACTAAACAGATCTGAATACAGACAAAGTGTCAGAAATATGTATAGTTACACGACCTTAATTTTCAGGCAATAAAGTCATGTATACAATTTTTTAGTGTAGTTGACTGTACCTACAGCAATTTGAGTTTAAAATATTAAAAGATTTAAAATAATATACTATGAAAATGTGCTCGTTTGAGCCCCATCGTGTCTTAGAAAAACGTGCGAATCGGTGATCTATAATGGCTGTAAAATTCTTATTTTTATAATAGACAAATCTAGCTAATAGTGTTCTACTTTTAATCAAATAAGCTTTATAAAAAACATGTGCATACCATGTCCAAATTTCGAGCATTTCATCTCTTTCCAAGCGACCTACGCAGTTCAACGCCTGCTGGGACCGGTTCACGGGTGCACCGTTTAATGGGTTCTAGCAGGTGTAACACGACAAAACTCTCTTCGTGTTGGATCAATAATCCCCAAGGTCTATTTGGTTCAATCGACCAACGACTATTTGGTTTACCTTTGCGGTGTGTTCCTGTAGGGTCAGTCCAGGTAGGAGCGAATAATCGCCATGTAATCTTATCAAAAGTCCGGGATTCATAGACCTGTGAAACCTAAAAACAGAAATAAAATGTTTATTTTATATTAAATAGTCTTATGCAGTTAGTTAGTTTTCGGGCATTTTTTCAAATTGACATCCAATGTGCCTTTCTTGCGTGATTGCGAGTTAGCCTTACTCTAACCACCCTAGTTCCGCCACGAAACCTATCATCGTTTTAATAAGGTTGCAAACTGCTTCCTTTAGTGTGCTTGGAGTCCCTAAGTATATGCATAATCTTATGCAACTTGTCAATTGAAACTGGTGTTGTAACTGGCACTGGGCAGTGGCAGTGGGCGGGGCACATTGCACGTAGAACCGATGGCCGTTGGGGCGGAAAGGTTCTCGAGTGGCGACCGCGTACCGGAAGGCGCAGCGTGGGTAGGCCCCCCGCAAGGTGGACTGATGACCTGGTGAAGGTCGCAGGAGTCCGCTGGATGTAGGTGGCGCAGGACCGGTCATTGTGGAAATCTTTGGGGGAGGCCTATGTCCAGCAGTGGACGTCTTTCGGCTGAAATGATGATGATGATGATGAACTGGCACTAATATATTTTTTCAGACATTAATTTGCTTTTATTTAAAACAACGGGTTATGCAGATGAAGGTATCATGTTTTAAAACTACATCAAGTCATAAGCCAAAAACCGGTTTACAGTATACCAAACTGGCTTTATTTGACTCAAGTTAAAACGAAAAATATTAAGTAATATTTTACAACGTTTAATACACTTCATATTTCGTACTTACCAAAACAGCGAGTAATATACGATCCTTTGATGCTCGTTTAAATAAACATGTTAGGACGTTACTTCATATGAGTCGCCGTAACGTTTCATTACACTTGAAAACATCGTGAAAATGCGCTGAGGGTTTGAATATTTGATTTCACCCAATTTTTTCCTTTACTAGGTGGTTCGTGCGACCCGAAACCGTGAGGCACGCGACGACCGACACGGTAGTGATGTGCTGTTTCGTGTTCCTAGGCATATTCCTGATTAATTTATTTCTAAAAATACTAAGTACTGTGTTCTCAGGAACACAAGCTGTTTCATCCAAGAGGAAGTGGAATAAATTAAAATGTATACGTGAATTTTGTTAGTGTATAAATGAGGAAGCTGGTGGACTAACGATGGAAATGTATTATAGTATTACACTGATTAAAACTTTCACGTTTTTCAGACTCTATAAGTAAAGGCAACGGGGCTTGATCGCAAATAAATTATAAAAATATTCACCTCCGACGTTTCCAGGGTGACATTGTCACCGAGGTCCCGGAGCAAGATTGATTTGAGTTGACGTTAACGTCTTCTATTTAGCCGCGCCGGTTTTTAGAACAACCCGCACTTGATCTTAATTATTAATTTACGTACTTACTAGTTATTTACTTTTTGCCCAGCGGATTAGCATTCCTATCCAACGGGGGCAACGCGAGTCGCGGCCTGCCTTCTAGGGACCCCGCCTAGCTCGGAAGACCTGGACCAATTTTTTTATTTGTAGGTTAGTTTTCTGACGAAATTAGTATTTGATTATTTAATTGTGATATTATAAAGATTTACTTCTCATTTACTTACTTGCTTGTTTATTTATAAGAGTAAATAGTAGGAAGGTAAGTTTTAGGTACTAGAGCTTCAGAAAAAAAGGAATTAAGAAGGTAGGCACCTTTTTGGGCAACAAAACACGAGAACTTTTCAGATTCGTCAATGATCCGTTTTTCATCATAAATAACCAACATTCAATAGATCTCTAAAGCCTAGGATATCTCAGAGCACATCACTATCAACAGGGTATTGGAATTTTTGTTCCTATCTGGCCACGGAACGACTCTTTCAGCTACCACGCGAAATAATTGTGGGCCCTTTTACACCCGGTCATGCTTGATGCCTTTGCGAGTTTTTTATTGTGTATCGCTCACACGGGTTCTAAATTCCAGTCCTGTGTTCTGATTGGCTGAGCGGGCTTGGGCGATATCGGGCTAACTCGTATAACATGGCCTCGAGATCCGTAACAATTGTAAGTTATCAGGTATCGTATTTATACCATTTTGCTCAAAACTTCGAGTTGAGTTTGTTTTGGATATGGTTGGAATAACACTTTTGCTGTGGTCCAACAGAAATTCTCGCATTTATTCAACATTTCGCTTTCCTCGCTCGTTTGGCCGATATCCGATGCTATGGGACTTTTTATGTCCTGTCACATTGGTATTGAAATATCTTTGATAGTCATGAAAATACAAGTATTGATAAATACTGAGTAAGTGCGACATGAAAGCATTTATAGAAAACGACTGTACAGTCGAATTCATATGAATATTTCCAAGGCTTCAAAAATATATGTACACCCTAAGGACATTGACAATAAGGTGTAAGTAGAGAGCCCAAATATTTATGAACTGGACTGTAGTAGTAATGATTCCGATGAACTAAAAAACATGTAAGTATGTATTACTTGTGGGAGCAACAGATAATTATGTTTTATTTAGCACCGTAACACACGAAGTAACGAATTCGTAGACCATTCAACGAGCAATTTCTTGTACACACATTAATATTTAAATATATGCAAAGCCAATTTACCCAAATATTACCAAGCAAATGTGCAAGGGTCGATCTTACACCGCATTCAGACTGAAACTACTCTTGTTACAAACACAAAGTTCGAAGCGTGAATAGAAAATTCAATTTACATATTACAACAGCCCCCTGACTGGTCACCTCATTATCCCATATAATGGTCCACGCTGGGCTCTCCCACATGACAAGACTTAATTACCCCTAATCTGGCATTCCGTGAATCTACATGGCCATTCCAGTCATTTACAAGACAAAACGCTCTGGCGAGACCGTATACATGCGCGTTCGAGTAACACGTAGTTGTGTCGGATCTCAAGGTTTATCTGGTACGCTCGAAATCTAGAACCGTCAGAGCTCGCGTAAGCAAGGAAGATTCTCAGGGAGGAGGCTCGTTGGTAATTACGGACAGTTCTGAAGCTAATGGACTCGTTTATTTATCTGTTAATTATTTTAATGAGCTAGAAAATATTCGATATAAACTGCTTTCAGTTTTCAGATACTTTAAATAGATATTCAGGTAAATTCATTTCAAAAATATAATTTAACACATACCATTTAAAAAAACCGGAAAGGCAAGTAACAGATTTTCGTGTCAATACCGCAACTTAAACAAACCCAACATTTAGTCCTATGTACCTACTGAGGAAAAGGACATAACCAAAACTATATAAGCATACTCGAGACACATTAATCTCTTAGTACGTTGGGTACTCGTAAAACTGGCAACAGCCCACGAAAAGTCCTTCCAGTTTATGGAAATGAAAAACAAACAAGGTACAACCTGACATGAAATGGCGAGTTTTAATTTAAAAGTAACGGTAAACTATCTCGCCGGAAAGTTGGAAAGAAATTAAAGCGGAAAGCTTCATAAAGCTGGTAGAAGTCTCGTTTAAAAGTCGTATGTAAACGTTATGATATCGTCGACCTGCTTATGTGCACTCGTCGTACTTTGCTTGCCTCTTATACCCACCACTAACATGTACACACTTGTCAATCCTATTCTAATGACATTAAGGCTCAAACCTGTGTACATATTAACGATTTTCACAGTACTTTGCTGCCCCTTAATTGGAGGGGTTGGCGCGGCTCTCACGCGATGTCAGAGCACTCAAAAATCAACTCTGTTAGGCTACATTAAAGTGTATTACAGAACTAGGCGTCTAAACGAGGTTAGCGATTTTTCGCTGAAATTGTTTATAAAAAGCTGTGCTTGATAAAACAAGTTGCGTAAGTAATAGTTTTACAACTTGGTTACGAGAGATATGTGACTTTAGTACTTGCGGTGGTAAATGTATGCTCATTGCTCACTAAGTATCCGACTATGATCAGTTTCCTAGTTTTTGATAGCACAGACTGTAAAAGTATTAAGGAAACGCCATAATTTCACACTGTTTAAAATAACACTTTATTGTTTGACAGTTCATTTCATTGGAAAATTTCAGATTGTTCAAATGATCAACCTGTATTAACGGTGCAAGTAACTTAATAGTGAGTGACGCTGAAGATCTCGAGTTTCGTATCACACTAAGGGCATTTATTTTATATTTGGACGGATATTTGATTCTAAACGATTAATATTTTTTATATAATTTAAACTTTCGTGAGACATATTGATATTAAATTGCAACGGTTAACACTCACGTATTTGTCACGCCTATTGTGATAAAAATACGTGAGTGTTAACCGTTGCAATTTAAGATTAATATTTTTATCTGTGAGACCTCGAGTACAATTTGACGTTCCAAAACTGGCACATGGATGCGAATTTCTGCGGATTTGACATCTCCCCATTTGCCAAACGTAGAGGAGGTGATGTGGATATAGCCTTCTGTCAAATTTGCAATCTTGATCGCGTCCCTTGTCCCGGTTGCCGAGGTTTAAGGGGGTACCCGAGGTTTTCATCGATTTTTGACAAGTCTTGAGTCGTTATAACTAAATTAGCACTATATATAGAATTATAAAACAAACGGTCATTGGTTCTTCGATCTTTTATCTCCATTCATGTTTGCAAAATTCGGAAAGAAATGAATAAGTATACCATTTGTTTTTTATGATTCTTTGTCAAAAATTATCCACCCTCTTAATTTCCTTTTATTTTGGGGTCTTTACAGACAAACGGACGGACGGACGGACGGACATCGAAGTGATCATATAGGTAAGAGTTCTGTTTTTTTCCTTTTGAGGTACGGAACCCTAAACAGGAGTGTACAATGTACAAGCTTTAACTTCCTATTTTACACCTGCTAGTCTATTATGGTCGGGTTCTTATCGACTATTACCGTGTGGCTATCACGTTCTAACAATGTAAGTGGGAAAGTGATGCATGGTGTGATGTGATAGTTAATAAAACAGCTACTAGTTGCAGACATCCAAAACTTACTTATATTCACCTCGGACTGTATTCTTGTTTACACTTCGACGTGGTATTAAAAGTATCGATCACAAACAAAGATAGTTAAATGACAAAAGTATAAAGTATAGGGCGAAATGTATAGCCAAGAGCGAATTCGATACTCCAGAGACGATACTTTATACATAAGTATGATTTTATTTTTCCTCAGTTGCGGAGTCGGTAAAAGTTGTTTTGAGGGCTGCAAAGTTTGCCGATAAGGAAAAGTTTACTTTGCTTAATATACCTGTTCAGTCCGTACTTGCTTCTGCAATTTTAACAGGAATCTGTTTGAAGTGGTTTTTAATCAAGTAAAGGAAACATGAGATGGCAACTCAATTCCACATACGAGAGAGGTGTAATTAAGCAGCGCATCCATAATTTACTCGCTATTTTCAAAAGCACCAAGACAAAGAGTGTTAAAATTGAAGGAAACAAATATTTTAAGGATTGTACAAAGGTAACAATTAAACAAAAGAGCGTTAAGATAAGTTTGAGTTTATTTTCTGTTTAGGGCCAGTTATTAAGAAATGGTATCGTAAATCTACAGTAGTTTAGAAAGTAACAAAGACAAATTAACTTGGCTAGCGCACAAAACATTTGTTAACTGAACTTGGACCTTATTCTTCAGGCTTGAAAAGCCACTATAAAACAAAGAGACTGCTTTCTGTTGTTGTAAAATTCCAGAAAGCTGACACAGTTGCAGACCACATGTTGCACCTCAAGCGTCCTTCATTGCGTCTGGCTATGGACGCTACGATGACCCTTCGGGAGAGAGAGAGAGGGCAACACCAGCTAGCAGATCCTGTCGTGCATAGGAGGGAGATAGCCTCACGACATCCACCGCATCGGCTTGGAGCAGGGATGGAAATTGACAACACGAACGCAACGCGCGGCCTGATAAAATGTTCTTTATAATTATTGTAATAAAGTATATATTAGCTTTAAGTAAAAATAAAATGCAGTTATGTGAAGGTTTGAGGAGTAGCGACGGTAAAGCGAAACACTTGGTTCGAGGACGGGAAGGCAGCGACAACGACGGGAAGATTACGATTGTCAGTTTGCATTTTATTGTTTAAACTAAATAAAGAATATATTAAAGTCAGTGCCAGAGTCCAGCAGCTTGATCCAGTTAAGTATTTTGTTATTAAATGTAGAACACGGGTTCGACTCCCGTGCCCTGGATAAACCCTATAATCTGGTATTATTAAGTTTGTGAAGAATATTACGAGTTATATTCATTCGTGTGCCCCTCATTAATGAAATTTAAATATATCCCTCTTTAGTTGAACTCTTATGTTGTAATGCATTGTGTTGACGAGTTCTGTTATTTTTGACGACGCTTGTAAATAGTGTTTCACTGTGTGAAATCTGTCTTGTAATTGTTGGATTAAACTACAATTAAACACATGTTTAATTGTAGAATAACTTAAACGAGTTCGACTCTCGTTGTATTTAACAGAAGTGAAACCTTGCTTGTTGTTATGGGTTCGATTCCCAGATTTATGAAATAAGAATAAAAACAAATCATTTAATTCAATATGGACAATGTATTGCTCATAACATGACATCTGCTAATACATTTATTTTAGATTGTGTGTTCCCCACAACATCTGTATATTGTCTTGGAAATTCTATTTATTAAGTTGTATTGATTAATAATGGTTATCGTATCTTAGAAGCTAGCTTAGTTCAAGAGATTCAAGCTAGGCCCGGTTCGATCTAGGTTTTGAGGTTTGTCCTAGATCCTAAAGCTACCTTTAGACGGAATCGTGAACTCGTAGTTAGGCCTCTTATTGCGATAATAAATCAAATTCTATAAATCGCCGTGCGACTTTTCCTGTATACACCCTAATCAACCCCGACTCAAATAAATTAATATTAAGCATTTTCTCATTCTTTCACCCTTATACATCAAGGTGGTAGCTAGGCTCATACATACGCAGCCCAGATGCCACTACACGTGGCGCCGCGTGACCAGGATCTAGTCTTTGTGTCTGTATTATATGACAAAAAAATAAATAAGACACTGCTAGGTTAAGGACTTAATTTTATAATTTTAAAAAAATAAACACGACGTAGGAATATTATATTTTCAATTTTAATTAAATTTGACGATCACGACTATATGTTATACTTGAGAAAAGGAGAATTATTTTGATGTTTACTTATACATTTTGATAAAGTTTACATTTCTATGCTGAGTCGAAAAGTCTGAGAGGGGTGCTTTATTAATGACAAAAATAGAGATTACATTTTTGTACTTCTAAACCTTGTCAAGGTTTAGATACCAATGCTTAATTTAAGAGTCTGAGAGGGGTGTTTATTTAATCAACTGGACGATTATACACCTTTAAGTATTATTCGATGTGTAGAAATTCCAAGACATTGTACGTATTTTCATTTTGTTGATTTTATTGTGTGCATGTGTGTGCGTTGGCCAAGTATAATTTGTGTTTTGTTATTCAGACTAGTACATATTTTTCGATTTTAAAATCTTATATAATATCGGATTGATGGAAGCATTTTTTTAGCATCTTAATTGTAGAGATTTCTTTAAAAATATTAATATCACGACATAGTGGGTTATAATAATTACTAGTGACGTTTGAATTGTATTAAACGTGGTAAATACTTACTCTTACTTGTTTTACGCTGTCAAGTGTTCAGTAAGATGGATATTTAGTTGTATTAAACATGTCACCACAACCTAACGTGACACGGTCGAATGAATTTATCGAAATAAAAAGGCGAAATTATCATAGAACTAGATGAATGGGGGAGCTTACGGCGTCAGTGGGACTATATGAGTGAACTAGCGGTCAATCGTATAAGCCCTGTCCAAAACCCATCATAATTTCGAATGAAGGCTATCCAAGTACATAATTATATATGTGTTGAATGTAAAGGTAATTAATTAAACAGCGGGTAGATTTGAGTACACGAGTATTATAAATTAAATTAAATACTGAAGTATCAATCACGATATAATTTTTAAATAACGTTGGTATATTGCATTGAATAATATGCCTGTCGGTCAATTCAGAGTATTGTACATGATAGTAAAATACTTATGAAAGTAAAAGTAAAGTAAAGGTCTCTTAATCATTTATAGTGTGTGACTTAGATATCATAAAAAGGGAAGTGAAGTGATGAATGAGTTTTATGTGAGTTGAATGAATTTAAGGGATGTAATGAATGACAGTCTGGCCAGACTATTGAATGGATCATGATGAGGTGATGAATGAATTATGAACTTTAGAATGTGCACGATACCTACGTGTTATAAGAAGGACTAATGATCAAGAGACTTGGTTGCGTTGAAAAAAAAAAAGGACATATTTATTCCATAAAGTAATTGACTATGTCCTGAAATGTGAGAAGGGTTAAGACTATTCGCTAATAAAATTACTAAACATAATTCTTACTGTTATACAAACTCTTGATACTTCGTTAATTAAGCAATTTTATGGTAGGTATTATTGCTTTACGCAAAACATATAATATTCACTTATCAATCAAGACCGGCTGTAGCGCTGTGCGTCAGAATTGATTTAATCTATTATTTTATCAGGTCGAAGCCCGGTTATTTACCTAACTGTGCGGCAATACTTGTTTAAAGCCCGGCCAGAGCTGTGCGGCGTATCAATCAAGACCGGCTGTAGCGCTGTGCGTCAGAATTGATTTAATCTATTATTTTATCAGGTTGAAGCCCGGTTATTTACCTAACTGTGCGGCAGTACTAATTTAAAGCCCGGCCAGAGCTGTGCGGCGTATCAATCAAGACCGGCTGTAGCGCTGTGCGTCAGAATTGATTTAATCTATTATTTTATCAGGTTGAAGCCCGGTTATTTACCTAACTGTGCGGCAGTACTTATTTAAAGCCCGGCCAGAGCTGTGCGGCGTATCAATCAAGACCGGCTGTAGCGCTGTGCGTCAGAATTGATTTAATCTATTATTTTATCAGGTTGAAGCCCGGTTATTTACCTAACTGTGCGGCAGTACTTATTTAAAGCCCGGCCAGAGCTGTGCGGCGTATCAATCAAGACCGGCTGTAGCGCTGTGCGTCAGAATTGATCTAAATTATTATATCAGGTTGAAGCCCGGTTATTTAGCTAACTGTGCGGCAGTACTTATTTAAAACCCGGCGAGAGCTGTGCGGTAATACCCAACCACATAAGACCGGCTGTTATGCTGTGCGTCACTAATATTTATCTCTACCTTTGTTATTAAGCCCGGTGAAAACTGTGCGGCAAAATCACATAAGACCGGCTGTTATGCTGTGCGTCACTAATATTTATCTCTACTTTTGTTATTAAGCCCGGTGGAAACTGTGCGGCGAAATCACATAAGACCGGCTATTATGCTGTGCGTCACAAATTATTCAAATTACTTTTTCATACAACTATGTGCCATTACTTATCTAGACCAATATTATCCCGATGTCAAATCGTAATTATGCTTTGGTTGACGAGAGTTATCTACTGATTTCGTTGCAAGTGTGTTCCGGAGCACTTTCGTTGCGAATGAAAGTTGATATGATGAAGGAGTACCTATTGCTATATCAATATTCAGTTGGGTTTTAAACTAGTTCAAAATAAAATAAAACCACGGTGAATAATTATGTAATTAAATATGTGTATATTCAAATTAACAATCTCGTAATACTGATTACAAATAAATAAATAAATTTACATTTTTGCTCGAGGGACATGTGTTTGTCAGTAACAGTGAGATAATTCCCACGACGGGGAAGTGCCTGCAATAAAATTGCATTAGTTTATGGCCCACTTTGGATTGACAAAAGGCACTTGAGTTCAAGTGAGGTTTAGTCTTGTTTTTATAGAAATGTTGCCAATGGAGCATCGGCATACAAATAAATAGACTGTTAACGCCGAATAAAAGTCGTTTGAAAAGTGTTCCACCTTTTATGCCAATTAAATAATATTTTCTTCTAGTTAATCAGTCACATATACACACATTGCTTATTTAAACCATAGTTACTGAGTTATACAATCTAATATCATAGTAAAGTGGATCGACACCACTAACCAGCAGCAATTTTTTTTGGTACACGTTTTGAGCGGAGATATAATTGCGCCATACTTATTGTTCTTCACAGTAAAAAAAAAAGGGACAATATACAAGTTCCTGAAAGTTTCGATGTCCCTAGAGTGTGTAGAGAGCTAAAATATAGGTTACATTTTAACTATCTACAGAGAGGGGGGTGAGATGGCAACTCAATTCCACATACGAGAGAGGTGTAATTAAGCAGCGCATCCATAATTTACTCGCTATTTTCAAAAGCACCAAGACAAAGAGTGTTAAAATTGAAGGAAACAAATATTTTAAGGATTGTACAAAGGTAACAATTAAACAAAAGAGCGTTAAGATAAGTTTGAGTTTATTTTCTGTTTAGGGCCAGTTATTAAGAAATGGTATCGTAAATCTACAGTAGTTTAGAAAGTAACAAAGACAAATTAACTTGGCTAGCGCACAAAACATTTGTTAACTGAACTTGGACCTTATTCTTCAGGCTTGAAAAGCCACTATAAAACAAAGAGACTGCTTTCTGTTGTTGTAAAATTCCAGAAAGCTGACACAGTTGCAGACCACATGTTGCACCTCAAGCGTCCTTCATTGCGTCTGGCTATGGACGCTACGATGACCCTTCGGGAGAGAGAGAGAGGGCAACACCAGCTAGCAGATCCTGTCGTGCATAGGAGGGAGATAGCCTCACGACATCCACCGCATCGGCTTGGAGCAGGGATGGAAATTGACAACACGAACGCAACGCGCGGCCTGATAAAATGTTCTTTATAATTATTGTAATAAAGTATATATTAGCTTTAAGTAAAAATAAAATGCAGTTATGTGAAGGTTTGAGGAGTAGCGACGGTAAAGCGAAACACTTGGTTCGAGGACGGGAAGGCAGCGACAACGACGGGAAGATTACGATTGTCAGTTTGCATTTTATTGTTTAAACTAAATAAAGAATATATTAAAGTCAGTGCCAGAGTCCAGCAGCTTGATCCAGTTAAGTATTTTGTTATTAAATGTAGAACACGGGTTCGACTCCCGTGCCCTGGATAAACCCTATAATCTGGTATTATTAAGTTTGTGAAGAATATTACGAGTTATATTCATTCGTGTGCCCCTCATTAATGAAATTTAAATATATCCCTCTTTAGTTGAACTCTTATGTTGTAATGCATTGTGTTGACGAGTTCTGTTATTTTTGACGACGCTTGTAAATAGTGTTTCACTGTGTGAAATCTGTCTTGTAATTGTTGGATTAAACTACAATTAAACACATGTTTAATTGTAGAATAACTTAAACGAGTTCGACTCTCGTTGTATTTAACAGAAGTGAAACCTTGCTTGTTGTTATGGGTTCGATTCCCAGATTTATGAAATAAGAATAAAAACAAATCATTTAATTCAATATGGACAATGTATTGCTCATAACATGACATCTGCTAATACATTTATTTTAGATTGTGTGTTCCCCACAACATCTGTATATTGTCTTGGAAATTCTATTTATTAAGTTGTATTGATTAATAATGGTTATCGTATCTTAGAAGCTAGCTTAGTTCAAGAGATTCAAGCTAGGCCCGGTTCGATCTAGGTTTTGAGGTTTGTCCTAGATCCTAAAGCTACCTTTAGACGGAATCGTGAACTCGTAGTTAGGCCTCTTATTGCGATAATAAATCAAATTCTATAAATCGCCGTGCGACTTTTCCTGTATACACCCTAATCAACCCCGACTCAAATAAATTAATATTAAGCATTTTCTCATTCTTTCACCCTTATACATCAAGGTGGTAGCTAGGCTCATACATACGCAGCCCAGATGCCACTTCAAACAATACCGAAAATTTGTATTCTAGTCGATTCTCATCACTCATCACGTACCTAACTACAAGCTTTTAAGATATCATATTTAAACTTTCACGATTTTCACATATTATAAATTCATTGACTCGGTGTCTACGGAGTCACATCCCTAATGCGCAACATGTTCAAGTTGATAATCAAGACCAAGTGCGGGTAGTTCGTTAAACCCGCGCAGCTAGAAGATTTTGATTTCAACCTCAGCCAGTCTTTCTCCGGGATCACGGGGCCAATGTCGCCCTTGAAACGTCGTCGGAGGTTTGTTTTCAAAGTTTTACATGACTAAGCCCCGTTATAGTAAATTTATATTCATAGCACATTTTGTACAAATTGTTGCACGGTATTAGCTGGCTACCACACTATGGGCGGGTTGAGAACTTCACCACCTCCTTTCCTTCCACGAGTGCCATGGCAGTGTACTCTCTGATATGAGATATGGGGTATGGGTTAAAGTGTGTTTAGTGGGTGATGGGCTAGCCACCCTCGTCACTGCAATATCACAATTTCCTTATCTTTTAATCCCTCAATTGTTAAAAGTGGCACTGAAATTTGAGTCCAGTTGGGTAGGGTATGGGCCCTTTTGGGAATACATACAGGAGTTTGTGTATGTGTAAATGTGTATTATAGGATAATGTTGATTGCTTACGGAGTCAGAAAATTGCTTCTGAATCACGATCCCAAAATCACTCTGTATATAGTTTTAGAAGGAGGGTCTCCTGTATACCTTGCGGAGTCTTTGTTTTACAAAATCATAATCATAATAAAATATATAAGATTTTTCTATGAAGTTTATATATATACATTAAATACTTTAATGAAACCTCTCGTGGACTACGCTGGGACGAGCTGGTACTATAATTACACCAGAGTAATTCTGTTTGAGAGCTGACTAAACAATTCAATTTATAAGGCGCAATGTCTTTCCACGCTCAAGTAGATACCTCTCTGTGAATGTAAACAAGAACAGATATTAGGTAACTGAAATCAAATAGGTTTCGGTATAATTAAATTTGACTGATGTTTATATTTACAGGCCTTCGTTATACATTTTATAGACAATGAATATTTTATTTCTGTATTATAATATTTATATTTTTCTACTTTCTCAGTCAGAAAGTGACGACTCACTTTCCTCTCGGCAGTAATTAAGTATGTTACAAAAATGCTACATTCGCAACATACACTTGAAAAAAGTACACGTCGCAAATTTTGTAGTGTTCATCAAATGAAGTTCGAGTAAAACTTTATAAAAACACTCCTATATTTTATGCTTAAATAGGCACGAAAGCAGAGTTTGTGCGTCAGTCAATAAAAACTTTGACTGTCGCTCGGGACCAATTAAAACAAGTTCACAAAATCAATTAGTTGCAATGTTGGCTTTTACACAAGTTGTTATTTAGTTTCGCAACTCATTGTATGGAGCAGCGAATAAAATGGCTGAGTTGATTTAAAGTATGATTGCTGGAGTTTACCGCTCCCGGACTTTTGTAAAATAGCTTTAAATATTGTTTTATATTCTTATCTTTAGAGATGAGATGGCAACTCAATTCCACACGCGAGAGAGGTGTAATTTAGTAGCGCATCGAAAGCTAATATAATACGTTTATATTAGACGATGTATTTCTCATTAACACCTGTATATTGACTTGGAAATTCTATCTATAAAGTTGTATTGGATAATAGTTATCGTGTTACAGAAGTCAGCTTAGTTCAAAGATTCTATTATAAAGAATATTATATAATTATAAGTTTAAGCTAGGCTCGGTTCGATCTACTTTTTACAGGTTTACCCTAGAATTGTAAACTGGCCGGCAGCCTGTGATAATAAATTAAAATCTCTAAATCGCCATGTGATTTTTCCTGTGTAGCTGGAAGCTAGGCTCATACATACGCAGCCCTGATTCCACTAGACAGAGGTTGTTGTTGGCATAACTAAATTAACCTGACTATGTCACAATATTTGTCTAACTATGTCATACTATAATGGAAAATTAATTTACGGTTTGCGCTTGAACTACAAGGAGTTATGAAGGGAGAAGGGGGGGTTTATTGCAACGTTTGATATTTGAATATGCATACCCTGAGCACTTACGCCAAAAACAAATTTAGGTCTATCACACTTGCGTATTCGAGTGAAAAATATGGATCAATGTTAAAGTCTCGCTGAATCTCCTACTACCCTCCTAGCCTAGTTGGTAGTGACTCTGCCTACGAAGCAAGAGGTCCCGGGTTCGAATCCTGGTCAGGGCATTTATTTGTGTGTTTATCACGAATATTTGTTCCTAAGTTATGGGTGTTTTCTATGTATTTAAGTATTTAGATGTATATCGTGGGACTAGGTCGATTTGTGTAAGATTGTCCCATAATATTTATTTATTATTTAATCTTTTTCAGGTCAAAAATCTTTGGACCACAGGTTTATGCGTAAACTTAGTTTTCTCCTTATAGACCGCAAGCTCGGAATTGTTATGATGATAATATAAGGTGTTAGTAAATTAGCCATCGATATTTAAACAGACGATAGAGTCAAACCACGTTATCTTTTCTCAGCAAATGAACTGTCCAACTTGAAAGTGTTATTTTAAACGTCAAACTTCTATTAAATTATGACGTTTACTTAACATTCGGTACACAAAAAAAAAAACCATTTACAGTTAAATGTTTTAAAGTATCATTTGTTTAAAATATCGGTAAATTATTTGCTAATAGTACCGATAAATTGATATATCGCAAAGATGCTAAGAGTATTATGAAGCCTCGCGAACGTCAGTTACCGTTCTAGGTGCGTAGCCTAGATGCCATTATTCGCTAACGCTCAGTAGCGTAGCGTAATTTTATCTCTCTATGACTCTCTTTTATAAGTGCGACAAAGATAGTTGCGTTTTGTTCGCGACTGAGCGTTAGCGATTGGCATCTTGGCTACGCACTCTGTTGTCGGGTTATCGAGAAATTCCGAATCGTAAAGGTTAGAAAATCATTGTGCCTCCATTTTTAACGGCTAGCTGACCCTAGCATGTTTGTTCCCCGTCCTTGCCTCATTCTTATATAAACTTTATAGCATATCCCGAAGGTACACAAGCCGCCTCAATGAAGCAATACAGTGTTTTGTTTGTACACAAAATATTGCCTTCGAAAATTATGACGGAAGTCGAAACGAAGGTCTGCAAATCAAACAACAGGCTCCATACTAACAAAATCTTCAAGTAAGATATTTGACGGACCTTTGGCAAATATTTGAATTTCCTTCGGCAATGTTCAAAGTTATATAACTTTTGTTTATTATTGTTGATCTCGAAAGGAAAAAGGATAAAAGACACATGTATCGGCAAAATATGATATATGTAGGTACCTAGTACGTATGAAGGATTTTTATAAGTGCCAGGTAATAACTTATAGCAGGGGAGGTCATGATGCTAAATTTGTAGTAACTCGAGCGTCATGAGGACCTATTGGAATCGAAAGATTAGTTGATAGGAAAAATAAAAGGTTATATGATGTTTTCTTTTTTAGAAGTGGGGAAAGCGTCTACAGGCTTTTTAAAATGTAAAAATAAAATGCATCCTAAACAATAAAAATAAATCTACTGCGCTCCAGTAATTTAAGGTAGCGTTTTTTTTTGTTGCAACTTTGTGATCGTTGCACACTTTAACGTTTCGCTGAAATCGTTAAATTTTTAAAACGGATACTTTTTGATAAGTATTTACTCCACTATACTTTAAGAGCATGTTCGAGCAACGGAGAGCGGGATTGATCTAATTGCAAGACCACGCGAAAAATAAAAAGGCGATAGAAGGCGGGCGCGTCAAAATAAACCACGTATTCAGATAATTGCTGTTTACAAGTAAACTACAATTTATGTAGATAAAAGCTTTTACCGGATTTAAGAACTAGTTATTACTGAACATTTATTTCATTTCATTTCATTTATTTATTGTGTAAAGATTCAGGTCAAGTACAGGTCACAGTTAAGTACAGATTACATGAAAGCACAGTGTAGCTCCAAATCTTACCTTTTCAGACATTTACACAAATACTAAAACAATAATAACTCATATAGAATGTCAGATCAAATGAAAATTACAGATAAATCGTATAAGTAGGTAATTAAAAACGGTAATAGTCTGATGTCACAAATAATTACAAATTGAAATATATATGAAATACATGCAAGTCAACTTACAACAATTTATATGAAAAAAAAACAAATTTATTATTAAACATTTAACTAAGAATTATGTTTATACATTGAATGCTTGAAATTCTGTCCAAAGACATGTACAAAAGAACCTGTATTTGAAAAGTAAAAGTATCGAGGCTTTTGTTAAAAATCATGTTTCCATGTTTACCAGTTTGAAGGAAATATGTTGAAATTGTATGTGAATATCAGATATAGAAGTCTAGATCTCAATATTGATAACAACTTGGTTTTTTATCAATATTGAGATCTAGTCTTTTTAATGATATCAATTTGACACTCACAGAGGCCACTCTTAATCTGCCGCGTACGAGTATCTCTGATCATACTTTTTTTTTCAAGATATCCTGGATGTGCGTTCCTGTATTAAGGACCCATATGCGATGGAGGTAGTTAACTGGGTACACGCTAGGTATCTCCCTTACCTACGAAATCACCTCTTGGCCTCCCCTACTTTTATAAAGCATGATTCATGAGTCGTGAGCAGGATTGACCTTAAGGTTTCAGTGAATGATAAGCTATTATTTCGTACTAGACTTAACAAAATTAAAGTTAAATTAAATTAATTAAAATCTCCTAATTATGAGGAAATTGATACTTAATTGATAGTTAAGTATCAATAAACTCATGAATCACCCTGTATAATATGACCCCTGAACTCCATACGATTCTTTATTTAATATTTGCCACTTATAGTACAAACCTATTTTCATCTAATTAAGCGTCACTTGCACCACCCGAGGTTAGCCAACTAACCAGGAGTTAGCTGTCAAATTTAAAACTAAAATACGCTTTTATTAACTACGAGTTCGTTGGCTAATCTGTTGTGTTTTGTAGAACACAACAATGTGTTACATTCAGTTTTTGCATTTATTTACTTTAAAATGTATGAGCATTGGAGGTCGTAGTTGTTTTTCCTTACATGTGTCAGTGCTCACCCACGCCGACCTTTATGTCATGTCAAACTATAAAGTAAATAGTTCTACCTCATGACATACGTCGTATTAGGAAAATAGCTCACCCCGCCGACCTCTGGTGATATTTCGGTGTTTATAACGACCGAGCTAGCGACGAATAAAAAGGTTACTATATTCTGACGCTCCAAATATATCCTAAGTACGAGTAAGTCTTGACAGGCGGATGTTTCCAATCAGAACAAAATAACAAACAATATTGGTAATAATTACGCCTAATCACGGCCATATTCAGTGATTCAGCAACATAGAAAAACTTTCACGATGGCTAATCATTTTAGGGATCGGTAACCAGACAAACCTTTTCCCGTAGGCGACGAAATGCAAGATGGTAAGTCGTCGAGAGAATTTTAACACCGAGGGTAAAAAGAAGAATACTATTAGTTAATGTGTACGATGTGTATCTGCGTATGTCATTAGATCACAAACGTTGATTTAAGAACCGATTTGATTGCGGTATTTTTATATAAATAGTATTATTTGCCGAGACGGTTTATTTTGACCCAGCGTAACTAAGCGAAGGTATCCCTTTCAGATTGGTGAAAAAATGCTTTCGTATATCCGGTTGTTCTCCTCAACAAATCGTTTTGACGTGACAACGTCTTATAAATTGGTTTGCCGGGTGACACTTCAAGAAACTGCGTTACGCTCCGCTCACGTTATGCGCTCACAATGAGAGCGAGTGAGAGGCACGCGTCCCTTCCACTCGGGCATGGTTAGCCCGCCTAAGAGCGAGAGAGACAGACATAAAAAGTGAAAGGCACGCGTCCCTTCCACTCGAGCACAGTATTTTACCACTCAAAGTCGTTGTCACGTAAAACTTTCGCCCGTATACCGACTTTACAGGCAACCATTTTTTTCTCAATGAGGACTACCGTATTTTTGCTTACCAGCGGCGCCACTCATGCATAGGTCTTTGTCAAGTGCAATTAGTAATAGTTTGTATGGCGCGAACCAACCGCAGTATGGTGTAGTAGGTACTCTTTGATTATATTTCATTAATTTCCATGTTAAAAGGGGTACATTAGATTCTTACTATATTTTAGTAATGTGTAGATTCTGTGTTTTCAAAAATTAAAAGGGTAGGTAATACGTTTTTGTGTGCTAATATTTGATAAAACAGTTAATTACTAGTCGCGCTATTTTTACAAAAAAATAAAGGTACTTCTTAAATTGTTTAACCTGGTCAATATCAACATTTGCGTAATTACTTACATGTTAATATCAGGACTAAAGATGCCTATGAATACAAATGCTAACGGAATATCATAAGAATTAAACACATTTTTAATTATAAATTGAAATAGATGTCATATACTAAAGAAAAAGTGACCAAGGTCCCCGGTGAGCAGGGCTGGGATCGAACCAGCGACCTCCTGCTTTCTTTAGTATATGACATCTATTTCAATTCATAATTTATATATAGTAGTGTGACTACTTAAAAAAAACACAAAAAAAACATGAATCATCATAATTTCATAGAAGTTTGACGTTTAAAATAATAATAATAAATAATAAAAAAAAAATGGTTGCCTGTAAAGTCGGTATACGGGCGAAAGTTTTACGTGACAACGACTTTGAGTGGTAAAATACTGTGCTCGAGTGGAAGGGACGCGTGCCTTTCACTTCGTCTGTCTCTCTCGCTCTTAGGCGGGCTAACCATGCCCGAGTGGAAGGGACGCGTGCCTCTCACTCGCTCTCATTGTGAGCGCATAACGTGAGCGGAGCGTAACGCAGTTTCTTGAAGTGTCACCCGGAAAACCAATTTATAAGACGTTGTCACGTCAATAATAATAAATATTTGCGGGACATTCTTACACAAATCGACCTAGTCCCACGGTAAGCACAAGGGCTTGTGTTGTGGGTACTAGACGACGATATATATAATAGATAGATACATATAAATACTTAAATACATAGAAAACATCCATAACTCAGGAACAAATATTCGTGATAAACACACAAATAAATGCCCTGACCAGGATTCGAACCCGGGACCTCCTGCTTCGAAGGCAGCGTCACTACCAACTAGGCTAGGAGGCCGTTAAACCGTTAACCAGGTTTACTTTAGCCCTAGGGCTAAAGCTGGTTTACGGTTTATTTTAAAAAAAGGATCTTATCTAGAAAGTAGATATTATAAGCAAACAAATTTTTTCCAGAACCTTTTTTAACTGCAAACATTCTCGGTAAATTTTAAACAAATCTCGTTAAGGCACCTTTTTAAGGTGAACGTTTACTTAGCAGTTGATTTATTTGCTCCGCCAACGATTGACTTGTAATAATATTTGAGTTGTATATAAAAGAATATCGGGCACTTTGCAACAACTGAGCTAACTTCATAAAGAGTTTGTGAACATTGCTCTTACCATGTGTTTCACGTTGCTTTACTCGCTAGCGTGTGCAAGAACTCACTATCAGTGCATCTTGCTCATACATATAAGGTGATTAGAGGGAGACGCACAGACTGTGAGTTAACGCAAACGCTAACGAGTACAGTTACATAAAACTCACGGTAAGACAGGGACCAACAGTGTAACGAATTGATTTTCCAAGAGTTTCATTGCATTATTCCCAAAGGCATTGTAGCAACTTTGTTCATATCACGGCGTAATGATTATTAATACTTATGATGTTGGGGAACTTTTTCCTTGTATTTATATGTTTCTTACTTGAAATAAATAACAATCAACGTATGAAAAGTTTTATGACAGGGACGTAAGTGTTGGATGAGAGGTTTCTTACTTCTTAATCAACATACCTACTGTTTGCCGAGTGTCGTGATTAATTGATAGTATCAGATGCTCCTCGTCGTATGTATAGTGAGTGGCCATTTTACTCTTTTTTTTTTTAATACTGACTGCGTCATTTTGACGCGTTGGTTTTTAACCTATTCCGAGACACTTAAATTATTATGGCGTTATTCATAAACGCACCTCAAATAGTAAAGTTTAACTTAATAATTGTTTGTCCTAATCTGTCAGTTTAGCATTTGCCTGGCAGTACATAATTTAACTAAAACGTCTGTTAACTTTTTTATGAATAAAGTGAATTGAATTTAAGCAAGATTGTATACACCGTGGGTGTTAATAACCCGAAATATATTAACCATGTATTTTTGACGTTAAAAAAAGCAAAAAAATTATAAGACTTGTCATTTCAACAAAAAGCTTTTATTTGAAATACTTTTATGGATGGCCTGTATAAGTATCAACCAAAGGAAATAGTAATAATGTTTTTATTCACAGGATCTTCACGAAGTATTTTTTAATATTATTCAGGCATTGTGCTCCAGAATTGGTGTCTCGGATGTGGGTGTCCGGGCCGCTAAGCTTAAATGGGATTGGGCTGAACATGCACCCGGAGCGATGGGCCAAATTGGCTACCAATTGGACCCTGGAGGGCGGACGGAGCAGTGGCAGACCAAAAAGGAGATGGCAGAATGACCTGGACTAATTTTGTAGCGATTGGCGGGAGCATGCACCGTGTCACGGCTTAGTTAAGTAGCGGAGCAGAGGGAGGGCCTTTGGCAGTGGGACACGTCATAGCAGCTACATATTTAAATAATAATAATGCAATTTCTGTCTTGTGCATTAAAGTTTAAATAAAATAAAAAACATTTAGGCAATAAGTAATGTCAAAACTAAACAAATGCGTTCTTACAAGAGTTTTTAATAAAAACTTTTTTAGAGAAAGACGTAATTATTTCTGAAACTAAGGTAAATCCAGATAATTTCATATGACATTATCTCTAAATGTAGTCTCTAATGCCCACGGTGTATAAGTGACTGCGAGCTCAGAGCGGACGCCGTACATTTCATGAAGAACGCTGCACGGACAGTGTACGGTACTGTATACCGTCAATGTAAAGAAAACCAACCCAGCCCCGGTATATCGAAGCAATCGTATCAAATCATGCATTTTCAGATTTACCCCAGACGTGTTTTACGAGTATGTTTGTCCATTTACGGGGAGTAGGTGTATTCAAAAGATTTTTGTTATTGATAGACGACAATTTTTTATTATTAAGGTTTGTATGTTCGACCGTTACCGAAATCATTTGAGCTATCACGAAGCGCTTCAATATGATGATATTGATGATGGTCATGTGTTTTGTTTTATTAAGATTCTAATAAAAATTTATTTTGATCACGTTACATTTTAAGATACCTTTCTTAACAGTGCACGGTACAGTATACCGTAAATTTAAATAAATCAACCTACCCCGGTTATTAAAGCAATGGTATCAAATGCATGTTTTCCAGATTTGCCTGAGACGTGGTTTATGTAGCCCATTTACGGAGTGTAGGTGTATTGAAGGAATGTGCACGTGGTTCTCTCGCTTATTTGCATATGAAAGAGCATCAAAATGGAAGCGTAGCTTGCAAACTAAACGCAGACAAGAATATGGAGCAATGAATTGCTTTTGTCGCTCGTCCTATAAGTGAACATTAGGAGGCTTACAATGGGAAGTAGTCTTAGTTTTGATGAGCAGAAACGCTTGGTTGAAATTATAATTTTGACCTGATTCAAGGAAAAGTATATATAAAAGGAAATTAAAATATTTCAATATAAGAACATGCTTTAAAAAAAACATAAGTACGAGTTAAGCTTGATCAATATTTGTAACTAGTAGCAGCATATAATTATATTTATTTATTCCTTTTTTTCTCATTTTTTAAATTATCCCGCCGACTTTGAAGTAATAGCTGCAAACACCCTTGACTATGTACATAAAACCTGAATTGAAATTTAACTAATATATTTCACTATACGTTATCGTTTGTTTGTATCGGGGGTTAAAATACTAACTGACTTTTACTCTAAACTCGTAAAAGTACTTTAAAAAACGTTTCATCGTTTAACAGGTCAGTAACCATTATACAAGCAAGTCCTCATAACAATTTGAGCCTAAAAAGCAGCTGTAGAAGTATGCAAAAGTTATCGGATAATTATGCAAACGCGAGAATTTCCGTGACCGCCACTGACATTCAAGTACTCTGTTCTGAAAAATATGACGGGCGTGAGTACCTTCTCAAAATATGTTCAGTGTTAGCGGGTTTTGCTTTAAATCGATAGCTTGGGTATAAGTATAAGGGTATAAGGGGGTTTCTAAAATAGATTTTTTAAGGAAATCCTTTTTTTAAGGTTTATTTTTCAATTGAGCAAGCGGATCGCTTTAATCGCCTTTCCTAAAAAAAACATTCTAAATTTGGACATTAACCCCGGATAACAGTGGAATTGAATATGGTACCTAAATTTGGGGGATTTAGCTTCAATATTCGCTGAGGTCCAGTGATTACTTCCAATTTCAGCAAAGCACCCTTCATTTTCAGTGGCACTGAAATAGTTGCCAGAAGAGCTTTGGCGGTAACAAATGCTGTTTAATATCCAAACGCTTCTCAAATTAATGTAAAAACCAATAGTTAACCAGTCAAATATACACACTTTATTTGTTAAAACCATAGGTAATGAGGGGAAGTTTGGCACCATTCGTACAGTTTTTACTCTAACCTCTGTAAAAAAATAACTGTTATGTAAATAAAAATAAATTGAACACACTTAAATAGTCCACCTATTTTCTTATCAGTCTACTTCTTATCTTAATACTAAGCGACAAAGCAAAGCAATGTAGATTTTCGTAAAAAGTGGAAATTCTATGAATGTACTCCACGTCTGGGGTAGCTGCATACAGTACATTTCTCATCGCAAGATATTTATCTATGTATACTTACTTTCTCTTCAAACTTTTACTTTTATGTAAAATACAATAGCAATAATATTTATCTCATGTTTAACGTATTTAAGCTCACGTGGGGTACATTCGTACACCCTGAGTCTACTTACATTTGTATGACTGTATGAAGGTACCCCACACGACATAATCATGAAATTAAAATAAAATAAAATATGTTAATATGAATTTAAAAATACATCGAAAAATAACTTTGAAATAGAAAAAACACATAAACGCTCTTTTTAAAGAAACCACTCTTTGTATGCATATTAGAAGGAGTCTTCCATGCAAAGCTAATTACTCAGCCTGTTTTCGCAATCAAGATATCCACAATGTATGAATGTTCCCCGTGTACGAATGGTGCCAAACTACCCTATTTAAAACTGTTGTAAAATTTTAAGCATTTACTTGGATGGTGAAAATCTGTTCTGCACCACCCAATTTTTTGGGTACAGGTTTTGAGCGGTAATTCCTTTTCCTTATTTACTGTTTTCATCAGTTTACATTCTTTCAAGAGTCTAAACTGCTGAAAACAGGTGTCTAGATGACACTTGAGGTATCTTCATAGGTTACTTTATTCTCTTCAAATTTGGAATATATTTTGTTAAAATGTTGTGAAGGTCTATCAACAAATGTGTTTTGAAATTAAACCCCTAAAGGGGTAAAAAGGGCATTTTATTTCAAGTTGACCCACCCCCCTCTTTTATAACATGGGTATTTTTTATGTGATTTCTACTCATAATCGTGAACTAATAGGAGAAGTTGTCTCAAAATTTCCGTCCATTTTTCAAACTTGGAATGGAAAGTTACCGCAATACATAATCTATGGAAATATGATAACGGAGTGGGAAATGAATTCTTGGGACACTTTTTCTCCTATTAAGATCGCTGTTAGCTTGCGATTCCCAAATGTCTATATTTAAAAAAACAAGGGGTGACAACTTTGAAATACAAAATGGCTCAATAACGGGGTAAATTTTTTACGACGCAAACGAAGTGGCTACAGCAACGCTCATTTTTAAGCCGCGCCGGTTGTTCAATCTCGAAACAGAATTAATTTTATCTACTTATAATGTTCACACCCAATGCCTCTGTAACGTGAAACAAGTATTAATGCTACGCGGTTTAATTAGTTTTCAATCCGTCCTGCATGTTTCATCATTTTGCGTCGAATCGAAAACAAATAGCGGCGACCGCACACCGCAAAACCGTATCAGACGGATTGATACAGTTACATTGTGAAATTTGCACCTAACCACCAGCGGTTTTACGATCAAGTATTTTGTATACGGTAATAACTGATATTAAAAGTTGGAATGGAGGTGATTTATGTAAAGCGTCTATTTAATTGGTTTTTAATGGGACTGTATTATATTCATTCGCAAATGACGTGTGGCGAATCCCACGTTAGATATAATATTCACTTGAAAAAACATTATGATTAACCAGATCGGCCATAACAGATCAATATTTGAAAATCGGAATAACGCTCCTTATCACTTTTCAGCGGTTAACCTATGGGTGGAACCAAATTAGTGCGCTAAGGCCCACTTGCACCACCCAGGGTTAGCCGCTAACCCGGAGTTCAGCTGTAAATTCCATACTAAAAGAACACCTAACTTCGGGTTATGTGGCTAACCCCGGGTGGTGCAAGTGGCCTTAAGTCGATATGTTTGAGGATAATTTTCGATCTAAATTAAAAGTTAACAATATTTGATAACATGTTACAAGCACTTATGCAGAGTAATAATGAAAACAATTTAAAACGACATACATTCTTCTTCTTCTTCGTTTTAATTACAAGTTAACGTAGTACCACGTTTAAAAAAATGTAAAACTTTAGCTTAGCTCTACATTCCAAAATTTCCATTAGAACATGCTTTTGTCGAGTAGCTTAAAAAGTGGATCTATTGAGTTACAGGGGTCTTAAAATACGAGAGGTAAATAAACTTTGCTTCTTAGAACACACGTGTCACCTTATCACCCCGAACTCGTGAATGGTCGTCTTTTAAACCAATATTAAGTATCAGAAGTTCGATAAAAGAAACCATCCAATAAACTACACGACACGGAAGCTATAAGTTAGCACTTATCTACTAAAATAAATGCCTACAAACTGAGCCACCTCAAAACGTCCTATATAACCCTTATGAAAAGCATTGCTCAATTCGTTCAGAGAGATTGAACTCATTTTTATAAGAAAGTGGATATTGATTTTCCGATTGAATAAGCGGCTCGTTGGTGTAAAAATTCGAGTTTTAATTCTCTATTTTCGGGTGAGGGCCGGTAATGGAATCAGGCTGCGGGTCACGTCGTAGGCCCTCCAACGCTGACGGTGGAAGATAAACTTTACCTTCATTGTCAATTTCCCCGAGTCTGGAGGGCCCTTCTTACGCCGGAAACAATGAAAGAAAAGTACTTTAAATGACTTTCTGTTGACTTTTTAAATGCGACGAGCTAACGCGCGCGTAATGCGTCCGTTACCACGAGGCCTGTTTGATGTGTTAAAATCTCATCTTAATCTGGTGTTTATATGGAAGCAACTTGTTATTTGTATATTCTCATGACTACACGTTTCTGGCTGGTAGAAATAGAAAAAAAAAAAGTCTGCCCTTCGTATTTTGTTTTACGGTGCTATAAATATTTAGGCATCCTTTACGGAGATTGTTTTATAAATAAAATAAAGTAATAAAAAAACATTTATTTTCAAATTATATACAGTAAGTGGAACTTACCTCTACCTATCTGAAATCTAAAATAGGTCCTTGAGGCATTGTCCTAGGAAGCTGGCGGTATTTCCTCGTTGTATCGCAATGCTAATTGTGCGACAAATCTACCAGCTCTTCGGTCACCAGTTACATCAACCAGACGTTTCGCGATTTCTACAAAAAAGAATACTAGGCGACAAAAGAATATAGGTAGTTAAGAAAATATACAAAAACATCGATGTTTAGAAAAGAATATTCGTTAAAAGGTAACACTTTCGTAGGCGGGTTAGCTACCGACTAGATAAGAGAGGCCATTAAAGCTTTGTGCACCAATGTAGGAGATTAAGATGGTATTTTTGAAGATTGGATCAGCCTGTTTTCCACTGAAAGTAACGTGCCTTATTAAGCTGCTCGAGTGGGAGCAAATACACATAAAACGCACATTTTTGTGGAACCGAATTGAATATAAGAGAATTGGATAAGGGTTAAGCGAAGGATAGACTTGTGTGAAAACCTTTTAGATGAGAGGATTTGTAGCGTATGCAAAACCTAATACTGTTTAAAGCTGACTAAGAAATCTGGTTGATTGTGAAAAATATGAAAAACTTCAAATACTAGCTTTTGCCCGTGGCTTCGCTCGCGTAAGAAAGAGACAAAAAGTAGCCTATGTCGCTCTCCATCCCTTCAACTATCTCCACATAAAAAAATACGCCAATTCACCGCTCCGTTTTGCCGTGAAAGACGGACAAACAAACAGACATACACTTTCCCATTTATAAATCATAGTATGGATTACCTCATTCATTAATTTATTTTAAAATTGAAACTTTATGACGCGTTGTTATTGTACATTAATAATACGTAGATTTTAGTTTTAGGTAGAGACTGAAAAAAAAAAGTATTGTTGAGATCCATTATTGAATTAAAAATTATTTTTTAGTTTATTAAGTTTTTGTATGTACCTTTTAGTACCGAATAAATTTATTGAATTTAAGTTAAATGGGTCAAAAAACATTTATTTTCGAAATATACGAGTATACAGTAAGTGTAACTTAACTAACGACCTACCTCTACCTACCTCTCATTAGTTTGTAAATATACAAGCGTTAATTAATTTTTATTTGCAGGTTTCTCTGCTTAGTGCAATGTTTTTTGTTTGTTTTTGGTTATAAAATGAGAAAATTGATATTTTTGTGACAATAAATTGGCACCGGGATTATTTGTTAAATGTGATCTCGGCAATATAATTAATTCCAAATAATTGACAGTTAAGTAGACATGAATCAGGTTAATCGAATATTTACGGTTTCATTAAAATTGCGTTGTGGATTTATATTATATAAGGTAGCTTAGTAAGTTACTCTTACTGTACATATATTGAAAATAAATGTTATACCCCTTTTACTTTCCCGTTACTCTAAAAGATATTTAGTATAAGTAATAGATAGATGTACGATAATTTCAACTTCAGAAATTTCTAATGCACACACTGAACGGAACTATACAAAGTGCGGAATCATTTATAAATTTTAAGCAATTGGGTAAATCACTGCACTCCGGTCCGAAACACTGATAATCAGGAGCATTAATCTGGTTTTATATTTAGGTAGGTAAATACTTTTATATCTGTTACAACTTAAAACAACAAAACTTAAAATCCAATAAAAAAAAGAGTTCAACCAATTTGGACTTCTGTTATATGCACGGGTGCTTGACCGGCTGCTTTTTTGCGGAAATATGCGGCAATTTTGGGATTCCATTTGAGGACTATAGCCAATTTGGCTAATTGGTCCATTCAGTGAAAATCAGGACTGTCTGTGCTTTAGACACAGTATCAATGCTTCACGCTACAAATTATAAAGTCCGCAGAGTCCATAGAACTGAGCGTAGGTTTTGGCTAAGTTAAGGTTTAACTTGTGTTTTATACGCGATTTTGACGTGTGTCTCCATTCTCCTGCGAAGTAACAAGGACAAAAATTGCCTAGCATCAACCAACACTCTTGCCGGACACAGATCGACGTACCATCCTTTACTCTGGGTCTATCCGGCAATTCACGTGTGCCTTGTTTCGATTTTCTAAGCTCCGCTACACCGCTGTTTGTCGCATACATCACTTTCACTCAATCGCGTTTTACATATTAGAGCCATACGTCAGCGGCGTCGTGGCGACAAAAACCTGTAACACTGTTTATTATGCTAAACCAGCAATCGATTTCCTCGAGACTCCCGGACGACTGTTTTTTGACGGTACTCTCGCAAACACGTGCCGCGTTTCATATTGCTTTTTTCTTTCGTTTGATACGGCCCCGTTTTCACGTTAGTAGACGTCGATATTGGTTTTTTGTGTGCAAAATGACGAATATCGAGCGGTGATGTGAATTTAACACGCTTTTATTCTCACGCCTAAGTTGAGCTGTCAATGTGAATCCCTGGCGGCGTAATCTCAAAGCTTTCAACTACTTGAGATAGGCATGCATTGGGCTTGACACCGGCGCACAAATAGCGGAGGTGTACTTAATTTTACAATACCTAACAGCTGCTATCAATTTGCGCGATTGTCGTTAGACTCAAACGTTTGTATGAAATGTATATGTAGATTTTTAAAGATTATTAAAATTTTGCCCTCAAATCTAAAACATGCTCTATTATATTGAGAGCTTAAATTTTACGTAACTCCTCCTACGATTAATTTGCGGGCTAAACTCGAAAGATACCGCTTTTAATGACATAAAGTTTTAAGTTTGGAAGACTCGCGGTTACAGAAAGTGGCTATCAATCATTAAAATACCGCGCCCTGACAGCCACCGTTACTTTTCGTTAAGAAACTCTTGAAATCAATTTCCGTACAGACTTTGGAGCAAAATTCAATATCACGGGCGCTCGCTAGCGCAGAAACCAGACCCTCGAGCTATTCGGCCTTCGGACAACCTGAAAATTAGATTTAAGCTGCTGGTGACATATGCCTGTAGGTAATAGTCCCGTTTATGTCCGGATAGCTAGACGCAACGCAGGCGAAATAACGTGCGGTCAAAGAGCATGTGACCTGAAAGCTATCAGCAACGCCCACGGGCGATTATGCGAGTAACGTTTAGGTATAGACAGCTTGTTAATTGGTTCGTTTCTAATAAACTAAATACATACTTACATAACGTCTCAAGTGTTACATGTTTAGAACTTGTTAGTTGCGAATAACTTAACGAAGTTATGGAAGAACCAAACATTAGGTAAGTTTAAATAAATTTAGTTTAGAGTACTTGAGAGACCTGAATTAATAGGTTAGCATAAAATAATTATTGACTTTCGAAGTAATATTCTGGTAGCAACTGTAGCAACGTCGCAGTTGCGGTTGCAATGAACGATGGAACGTGTGATTGTATTCGCAAATTTTCTTGGTAAATTTGAGTGACCAAATTTCCTTTATTTGACATCGCCATGGCGTTAAGGTCGGTATCGTCACTCAATCACTCAACCAATATTGAATCTTTTCTCGTGATCACGTAGTAAACATGTAACAACATGGTCCTCATATTGCACTCTATATTTTTACCTTAATTTTTCCTTACTTGCGCAGCTGAAATAGAACCCACTAAAGCATGACTTACACTAAAACGGGACGGGACGGGGCGGGACAGGACGATCTCTGAATTTATAAAGAAAGAATCACGTCCGAACTAGGAACCTTTGCAGGTCACGTGACGTTTTCTATACAAACTGACAGATCGTTCTAGGATGAGTCATCCTTAAGAATTTGTAAAAAATGTTCCCTTAAAACGTGTCTATTACTCGTGACGTTTATTACGTGTACTTGTCCTCGAGCAGAATCAGATAACAAATTCACTTAAGCGACATAAAAATGATGTACGACGTGGCGGAGCGTGTTGAGGCCGCGCTTAGCGCCATGTTAACTGCCTTCCATAAACAAGGGCTCTTCACGCCGCGCTACGAATGGACCTCTGCGTCGATTATCAGGCCTATTTGTCTAGGCGCTTCTTTCTTTTTTGTAAAAGCTGCGTGATATCGTAGAATTTGGAATGTAACCGTCAGGTATGAGGAAAATTCTTAAAAATTGAAGAAGACACAGTAAGTATCAATATACAATAGTGTACAGTAACAATGTGTACTGGGTGTGGCCTACAATAGGAGCAATAAATTTAATCGTAGTCTAATTCACGTCTCTTTTAACCTTTAAAGTGTAATAAAAATTTAAATCCACGTTAATTTTAAAAGTCGCTGAACAAATGTTGTTTAGCATGAGGAGTACAACCTACGATTGAATTGTTTGCTCTTGTTGTAGGCCACGCCCGGTATATATACAATTTAAACTTTCCTGAGTCATACTGACATAAAACTTGACAAACGGTCAAGAACTCACGTATTTTTATCACAATAGGCGCGACATGTTCTGACTGCATCGGGCAGTTATCGTTGGACAGACAGTGCTGTGGTGTTGTCACCTCCGCGTTAAAAATACGTGAGTTTTTAATCGTTTGTCAAGTTGAATGTACAAATACTTATTGAATTTTATGTTCTTTTTGTGGCGATCAAGTTCTTAAAAGTTTTTGATTAAAAACATGTTAAGGTGACATTTATTGTGCGGACATACTATTACTGTTACTGACTTTTCATATGCGGTGTCCGTAACGCTTTCAATTTATTCATACTGGTATAGGTAAGTGGTAAACTCAATTTTTAATAATTTTAGCGACACTTACCATCCATAGTACGTCATGTAAGATGTACGTCAATTTTATTAGTTGATCCGTATCGTTGCAGTCGCTTCATGCTACAAATAAAGTGACAACTTAAAGCTTATGTTTTTATAGTTTGCTTTTAGGAGCTACAATGTAATGTGGATTACCGCGAGTCGATTTTCCGCTAGGGGCGCTAGTGGAACGTGGGTCCTGCGGGAACATTTCAAATGTCACTTTGACAATTCTCTCATATTGACACAGGACCCACGCATGAGGGCGCCGCCTAGTGAGCGACAATACAGTAGCTCCCATTAAGTTTTATGTCAGTTCTAAAATGAGATAGATGTCACATACGATAAAGAACTAACCAAGGCCTTCTGTGCCCAGCTACAGATATGAAAAAATATCATTACTGTAAATACCGATGCATGATGACCGATTTTTAAATATTTGGAGATCTGCAAAAAAAATATTTAAATGTTTATGACAGGTCGCTGGTTGTTTGTAACACATGCTCGCAGTGCGTCACTGATTTTTATATTTTTGCTTGCGTAATGGGAAAGCCAATGCCATCTGATCCGTGAAATTGAAGCGAAACGACTATTGGACTGTGTTTTGACGAGCCGAAATTTCGAAAAGCGATGTTCATATATGTAAGTAATCTTTAGTAAGATTTGTACAACGGATTACTTTGTGTAGTATTGTTTTATTATGTGCTACTAAGTTTAGTTCAACAAAAATATATTTAAGGGCTTTTCACTGTAGAAAACAATTTGTTATCAAATTGTACTTTATTTCGATGCGATCATTCTAGTTGACTGTGTGACACATTTCTTTCATTCAGAACTTTTTAGTAGAACCACATACTTTTTTAAGTTGAAACTGTGTTGTTAATTGTTTTATCTTATATAGGTATCAATAGTACATTGTATATTAAGGGCGGTCTTGTACCGTCCGTGATACATACAATGTTTTTCATCACATTTGCGAGGCAATAAATAAACTTTCTAGGCAGATAAAGAAACCAATTAGCGATGGTGTAGTAGCACAGTCCACAGTACTCCGGAGTGAGCAGCGACTACGTGCGGCGAACGCGTGGGGGGCAGGTTCTCCGGGAACTCCGGGCGGGCGGTAAAGTAGTATGAGAATCCTTTAAGACTGCTTAATACAGCTCATTAAGTCTGAGTATGCTTGCATATAATATCACCATTTAGGAGCAGGTGTGATGAAAAATAAATTTAAAATTTGATGTATGTGGTGCATACACCAAATTTAACATCCTTTATTAAGTTCTATTCGTTTAATATAGTTCCATTCATTAAGTATATAAAATCAACCTAAAAATAAACCCACACCAAGTGGGTTTCGGCACACCTTTAGGCTGTGAAGCAGCAATACATGCTACGCGGTCTTTTGCCACCTCTCAAGACGGCACTGAGAAAGTCATACTGAAATTAGACTTGAAAAATGCTTTTAATAGCGTGAAAAGGGATGCATTGTTAGAGGAAGTCAAGGATTTGGTACCGTCAATATATCCTTTCCTCTACTAATGTTATTCCTCTCCAAGCAATCTTTTGTATAACTCTAACGTATTGTCCTCACAAGTAGGCGCCCAAGTCACGGCAAGAGACTAGACGGTGTGACACTGGTCGGCTGCCCTACGCAGAAATCAAGTATCTCGAAATTTCCAAAAAAATGTTTTTTTACATCATTCGATTCACTTTTTCAAAAGACATCTTTCAATCTTTTATTTTTTTTTTAAATAATGTGTATTTTTCAAAATACAGAACTTTAAAAAATTCAAGTATCTTTTTCTAACGGGGTATTCTACGCTAAAGTCAAGTATGTATCCAAATTCTACCTTGAAATCAAGTATCTTGCGATAGATACTTGCAATTCATATAGACTGCCAAGTTACTTGACTTCTGCATAGAAATATTTATATAGATTGCGAAGTTACTTGATTTCAGCGTAGAAATTATCATTTTGTTACGGTGCCCAAAACCTTGTAGTTATATTTATTTGGGTTTCGGGTAGAAATCTACCTTTTTAATTTAAGTAATAAACAGTTTGCCTGTTTTCTCATACGTGTATATTCGTCAGTCATAGATCTTATACAATCGTAAAGTGTTATTTAAGTGCTAATTATCTGATAAGTGAAGTGTTTCCCTGACTGTTTATTACCTGATTGGTTTTAAATTATGAAGCGACGCAAAGAACTGAATTGGAATAATTCAAATGCTCGTCATAGGGCAAAACAGATGGTTTCTATGTGTTTGGAAAATAATAACAAGGGGTAAGTAGCTTCTATTTTTAATTCTGTTGATCGATCCGAAAAAAAAAACTTATGTTATGACAATATTTACTTACGTATTTAGTCGTTTTTTTAGGGCTTAAAAAATAACGACCATTTTTGCTTACGTTTCAATTATTATTCCTTTATTCTTCTAAATTCTAAATGAAGTTACTTATTTTCAGGTCTGAGGTGGAACTTCTCTTACCATCAGAAGAGGTATTCGAGCTGAACGGGTCTTTAATTGGTAATTCTGATAGTTTACGGGATTTTAACGATTTAGAATATTTAGATGTCTTAAATGGAAACCCTAATTCCTTGATTCAAGAAAACCTTGACAGCTTTGTCGAGAACAGCAGCGATGGAAACTTGGAACACAGATTAACAGACCTAATGCCAATGCTTCCAGAAAATGATTATTTAGGTCTCCTTGACAACAGCCAACTCCTGATTCCAAGCATGCATGAATCCGATTATGTATCCAGTACACAAGAAATTGACAGTGCGTCAAATAGCTCTTCAATAATTGTTGACAACAATCAGGGCCGCCTACCTGTCGTTGTACCGGAGACACCGAGTAATTCCGAGACTGATGTAAGCAATATTTCGTCGGAGAGCAACAGTAACAACATAAAGAAACGAAAAAAGTTTTTCAAATATCCCAAGCTGACAACTGACGAAAAAAACGAGAAAAATAAACAAACATATCCAATAAATTTGACTACATGCAAGAAAAGCTGTAGCCGTAATTGTTCTCAGTTTTCAGTTTCAGATCGAAAAAAAATTTGGGGAGATTATTGGCGCTCACCTAAAGATGTTCGCTTACAGTGGTTAGCACGCAACATACATCTACAGCCGGTTTCGAAGCAAACTACTGATGGTGTAAGTCAAAGAAAAAACACCAGATTTTTCTTTTTGGAAAATTCACGTGGCCATTCTATTCGAGTATGCAAAGTATTTTTTTTAAACACTTTGGGGTTCAAAAATGATTCCATTATTACAACGGTGTCCAAAAAGATTGAAAATTGCCCGCTAAATATTTTCGATAAACGTGGAAGTAACAAAAAACCAAAATTCGATACTGAATTGATTAAAGAGCATATTATGCGTTACAAACCTTGTGTAGCTCATTATCGAAGGCATAATTCTCCGTTGACAAGATATCTTAACCAAGACATCACGCTTGTAGAGCTTCATAAGAATTATATTGAACAATATCCCAATTCTAAATGCTGTTTAGAAATATACCGTAGAACTTTAAAGGAAATGCATATATCTCTTCACAGGCCTCAGAATGATAAGTGTTTTGATTGCGAGATGTTTGAAAATGACACAAACGAAGCTAAAAAAACACACACTGTCTTACCTCTGAAAAAGATGTGTCATATAATTGTTCATAAACATAAAGTAAAACAGGCCCATTTAAACTATAAAGAGGACACGGAAAAGGAATCGCAGCAATATACAAAAATTTATTCCATGGACCTTGAAAAGTCTTTACTGATACCAATTATACCAGACGTGAAAGATTGCTTTTTCACTAGTCGTTTGGTGGTTTTTAATCTTACGTTTGCAGGTTTAAAGAAAAAAGATTCATCAACGCCTGCTAAATGTATTCTCTGGCATGAAGCAACATCGGGAAGAGATGCTAAAAATATTATTGACGCCATTTATAAACTTATATTATCAGAGAGAGACGTGAAACATTTTGTATTTTGGGCCGATAACTGTACCTCGCAAAATAAAAACTGGTATATTTTTACAGCTCTTGTAACGATTGTAAATACCTTGGAAATTGACTCAGTAACTATTAAATATCTAACTAAAGGACATACACACATGACAGCTGACGGAGTACACGGAAACATTGAAAAAAATATAAGAAAACAAAAATACATTTACGATTTTGAAGATTTTAAAACGTGCGTTGCTACTAGTCGCAAAAATACAATTGTTATAGAAGTGACGGAAGGGGATATATACGAATGGAATAAAAAGAGAAGGAATGTAATAAAGAATAATCAAAATGACAACTTAAGGAATTTCTTATTAAAAGATGTTGTTGAAGTTAGCTTCAGAAACGGAGAAAGAGAAATATTTTATAAAAAGAATTTTAATGAGGAATATCAAGCAGTGGACTTCTTACAGAAAAAATACACAGTGCACGAATTACCAAAAAAAGTCAATGTTTCAGGTGGCAGAGGTGTCAAAACAACAAAAAAGAAAGAGATTTTGGAAAAGTTAGTGCCCTTAATGCCAAACAATCGGCAACTATTTTGGATGCAATTAAAAGAAAATTCACAATCACTAGACTTAATAGAGGAAGGTGAAGTAGTTAGTACAGATGTTTGAATAAGGTTATGTATACTTTTATTTTTATTAATGGGAAAACTTTTTTTTTGTCTTTAGGTCTTTTCGTATTTTCTATAAAAAAAATAATAGGTAATCTTATGATGTTATTAAAACCAACCGGATGTAAACAGTTAAAGCATGAAGAAAATATTATAACTTCTTATATACAGAATACGAAAAACCTTTCCCCGACCTAATATAATATTAATTTCTAGGTGTTCTGTACCACGTGTAAGTAATATAATTATATTTAACGTTGATTAGTTGATTAATGTAATTAAACAAAATTATAACTTGTACTTTTTTATTTCTATGCCTTCGAGTACTTATTAATATTGTGCATTCCACGGGTGTCGCATTCGAAGTTCTTTTTTTAATTGTTTAAGTAGTTACTTGCAATTTAAATAATTGAATATAAGTTTGATGAGTATATTTAAATTTGTTACAGAAAAAAACCCTTAAACCTATCAATCTTAAGGCAACTTGCATTCAAGCAGAACAGGAGATACTCTTCCGTGGAATTCTCCAATATTACTTGTACGAGTAGAAACATAATTTACACAAGCATGACATATTACTTTATAGGCATCTATTTACAATGTAGTATACATCATGCTTGTGTATCGTGTACCTAGTTATCAAGAACAAGGCTTGTTCGTAGGCTTAGCCTACCAAAGCTAAACGAAAACATCTAAAGATACTTGCTTTTTTGTAGAAAATCTTTAAAATCATCTTATCTCATTCTACGCAGAAACCTGTTTTTGCATTTTAAAATGGTTGTGTACATAATTTTGAAAAAAAAATTATAGTACACTATTGCTGATATCTTGCATAACAAAACATGACTACTTTAAATGCTGTTACTTAGTTAGTAAGCATGTAATCAGGAAAAGTTTAAAAAAATAGTTTTTTCGCTCTACTGTAAAATTTGTCAAAACACAGATACTTGATTTCAGCGTAGGGCAGCCGTGGTTCCATGGGCAAGGGGTAGGCGTTTAATGTGGGATGCGTAAGCACATTCGCACCTTCACACCTTGCCCAGACAGTTGGCAAAGCTGGAGCTGCTGCTGAAAACGCAACAAAACTAAAGCACAACAAATATGCGAACTTGAAACCAGTGTACGACTTTGTTTCAATTGCGGTGGAAACGGGTGGACCCTGGTGCTCCGAGGCCAAACGTTTAATAAATATTTTGGCCCAGGTACGAGCCTGGTCTGGCTCGTACCTAGTCCAGCAAATATCGTTGGTGTTACAGCGAGGCAACGCCGCCAGCATATTTGGCACATTCGCGCCGGGTACTGTCGCTCCGGGGATTAGTAGTTAAAATTAAGTAGAAGTAGTTTAGATTCATTTTAATGTCGTTTTCTTATATTTATTTTAGTTTATTTACTTGTTTTATATTTAATGTATTTTATTCCAATGCTTTAAAAGAAAAAATATATATATAAAATCATATTTAAAACGGACGGGTCTCTAACGTGATTAATTCGATTTTCGCTCGAAATGTTTGGATCTTTACAAATATCGTCTTCAGGAGCGACCACCCGCGACAGAGGCAAGTCATGTCAAATATTAATTTTATGCTACTCCTATTTTCGGGTCCATCTTAAAATAATTAAACACCTTAGAAGAGTTCTACTCTTAATACATAAATTACGTATATAATAATACATTCTAAATATGTAGTATGCATACGGAAGCTAATACGTATACTGTACACATTAGCTTTTCTGAAATTGATTTTGTCGCTAGCAATTGAAAAGTTATGAAAAAAAACTGGCGAGCTCGTTTCATCGAATATTCCGGTCTTGCTAAAAGGTAATATTAAAATGCGTTTCAAAGTGCCTCTAAACAGTTTTATAGAGTTTAATACTGCAGCTCCCATTCGCTTTATTTATTTTCAACGTATACTTTTCTGTTTTTTTTTAAAAGGTAGTAATATTTAATTAATTTTCAATCAAATTATTAAGATAATAATCAACGTTAAGTAAAAAAAAGAAAAAGAAAAGTTAATCGGTATAGTGTTGTTGACAACCCTGCTGCTTTATTGACATTTTTAAATGACACATGTCAATACTTCCCTTAAGAGGAATATTTACACTATTTACAATTTAACATTCAGATTATTACATCACAATTTACATTCGATGTTCGAAAGTACCATTGACCTTGGTCATTAAATTTATCATTGAATTTATGGTGATGATGTCTCACCCGATTAACTTGTTAGGTTTGAAACGGGTGGGTTTTTGCACTAAAGTTTAACAAGCTTTATCTCAAAAACGGTACATAATATTGACAATAGAGATGTTTTGAAAGCAATCCCTTATCATATTTTTTTTTATTTTTTTTATGTAGTAAAACATAATAATTTATGCAATATAATATTAGAAAAAACACAGATATATATGAAAAAAGTAAAAAACTTGCTACTTAATTGAGGTCACCGAGATCCGAACATATTGACATGGTTTAATGGTTAAATATAAACCTCTTGGGGTGAACTATTCACCGTTTTCGTTCCGTTTTTGCTCGTTTTTTGCTGTCGACCATCGCCAGTAGGAAATCGGATGTTTTATTTCCTGCTCGCCCTCTTATCTTGTGATTAAATTAGTTTCAGTCCACGATAAAGCCTTTTAGTAGCCATTTTATGAGAATAAGTAGAGGCATGTTGTTATTGCTATGCATTTTATTGGACTACAGCCATTTTAAAAGATTCATTCTAAACATGAGGAGTAGGTTTATTTACCATTTTGTGCTTAGAATATAGCTTACCGCCATTTAATGGTATTAGAAACTGTTGGCAAAGCTCGAGTAATATTATATTGCACGGGGAGATAAATATTTATATCACGGGGACGTATTTTTAGGGTTCCGTACCTCAAAAGGAAAAAACGGAACCCTTATAGCATCACTTTGTTGTCCGTCCGTCCGTCAGTGTGTCTGTAAAGACCCTTTTTCTTGGGAACGCGTAGAGGTAGCAAGTTGAAATTAATACCACATTCACAGGTTTGCGGTCCCTTAAAGCTGCGAAAAAACCAAACTTCTACGTCAACGCAATCAAAAAGTACGGCCGTTTATGTCGGATTCCCCATACATTTGCAATGGGAATCAAAATGTATAGGGTTTTTCCTGTTGACCTAGAAAGAAATATAGCAAAAAGCAGGAGCTTGTGGCACCAGTACAGGAGAAAATCCGAAAACCGTATAATTGCCGCACACTCAGGGTTCCGGCCACCAGACCAGTATGTTTAAGTACAGCAGGGAAGCATCCTATCTGCGGAACCCTCGGTGGGCATTTACGTAAATGCCTAAAAGTCCAAAAATAGATCGAAAATGCTGTTTATTTTAGTCTTCATTACTACTAAGATAATTTCTACAAGTTCAAAGTTGATACTCTGGATCATCATAACATTACGCTATATTTTGTTTATTGAAATTAAACACTTTAAAACGGGTTAGGTTAGGTTAGTTTATCGTGTTTTTTATCATCATGACCCTACGTTTCGATCTCTTTACAGCACTCGTTATCACAGGGTTAAATGATGCCAGTCATCAGTCATTATAAATCCGTGTTAAAGTGTTTCATTTCAATGAATAACAATCGCGGTAACTTGTTATTTTTACTATGCACTTTATTTGTCTACTGTAATAAAAAAAACATTTGATACATGTCTTGTTGGAACCTTTGTACGAAATCCTTCTTCTTCCCAGCGTCTTATTTCTAAGTCTTATTGGGCTACTGTTATTTAAAAAAATCCATTTTGACACGTACCTATACCTACACTCGTGAAAAAGACGAAATAAACTTTGTTTGCAATTTATTTCTCATTACAAGCGTTTTTTAATCTTCTTTTTACTGCTTGCTCTACTATTTAATCTTCTTTTCTACTAATTATGCTCAACAAGTCCAAAGCTGAGACTTATAATCAGCTTCATCATTGTAACTTAAAACTACTTACAGCCGTGGGGCCTGATACTCAAATGTTTTGCAAAGTTCCGTCAAATTTACAAACAAACACTTCAACTTAATTAGTAACAAATGTTACATTCGAGTAAACCTTATTTAAGCAATGGATACATTATATTGTTATGGAAATAATTGGTATATTACCTTTTAAATTATCATAAAATTTTCAAAGTCCTATTTGTAGACTTTTGTATGGGAAAAAAGATCTTATCCCTAATTATCTAGCCACGACTGTATAAGTCACAGGCAAAATTATAAAATAAGGTAATGGTCAGTAACGATTTAAGCCGGATAATTAATTGTCAACTTGCCAAATACACGACTACTAAACATATCGCTGCGAGTAGAAATCATAATGAATTTTGTAATGTGACCGAAAATTTTCAGAGTGTAATTTAATTTGGACCCGCTCCAGCCTCCACGGACAAATAATTTAAACGGTACGGAAGCTTAAGCTGAAATAAAGTATTAAAACGAGTTTTATGGAGCTCACTTATTTTGAATGATAGCTGAGTTTAACCACTTACACATTAATTTCCTTTATGAATTGCCTCAATCTTGAAGGGCGCGGGGTCCTAAGTATCTTAATGTTCCGAAGGGTCGTGATTGCTTTCTATCATTGTCGTTTTAAAATGTTACCTTTATTATTTTATTTATGATTTATGTGAATACATCGGTATGTAAAATAAAAATAAGAAGAACATTTTTTATGGATTCATTTACAGTCAATGTCAAAGCATTTTCAGAAAACATTTTCTAAACAAAAAAAAATTGTCAGTTTCGTTACGGCCCATACAAAATGTATGAAAAAATGCGTTACGAAACTGACCAAAACAAAAAAACACTTTTTTTCTTTTTTAAATCAATAGTACTCGTGATTCTGGTAATAAAGAAACCAAACCTTCCGTAATAAAAAAAAAGTAAATTGTACCCTTCTTGCTGAAAATGCCCTGATATGTTAATATTTATGCACCTTACTACTACCTGCCTTATTATAAAGTATAAATTAAAGTTGTAAATATATGTTAGTGTTGTTGTATTTAGGGTAGGGATGATATTGCAACAACGGAGTAAGTTTAATCTATGATTACAGACTGGGCCGGCAACGCACATGTGAACATGGGCGGTGATAGGTGCTTAGGTGGTATCAGGTGATACGTCTGCTCGTTTGTCTATCTTTGTAATGTCTTTTCCGTTTTTTTTTTTAATTTTTAGTGACATTTTGCCTATCACATGACTTAGCTATATTGTCAATAACATGTAGTTTGAATTTGAAGTTTGAGAACTATCTAATGTCAAAGTTCATTAGTTTAGTCACTCAATCATTTACGCAATAATCTAAGGTACGTCTAGCAGGTCTCGACTGCTTCAAATTTTGCATATAGAGGGGATGAAATCCCATCAAAAACATTACATGTACAAGTTTTGAGATGTAATTCCCCTTTAGCCTAGTTGGTAGTAACCCTGCCTACGAAGCAGGAGGTCCCGGGTTCAAATCCTGGTCAGGGCATTTATTTGTGTGTTTATCACGAATATTTGTTCCTGAGTTATGGATGTTTCTATGTATTTAAGTATTTATATGTATCGTCGCCTAGTACCCACAACACAAGCCTTATTGAGCTTACAGTGGGACTAGGTCGATTTGTGTAAGATTGTCCCATAATATTTATTTATTTATTTAATGTTAAAACCAGTCGGATATTTTAATCAGTACCGGAGAGTGTCCATAGTACTGAATTTCCACCGATTTGCCTATTTTAATTTGATTTCTGTGTTCTTTTACGATTTGGAAACAGGCAAGTCGGTGGAAGTCGAGTTCTATGGACACTCCTCGGTACCGACTAAAATAACCGAATTGTTTTAACATTACATCTCAAAACTTTTTTTCAGCATAAGAACAGCGGAGCGAGACTTGTGTATTTTCTATACTTACTGAAGTTATCTTATCTCGTTATAATTTTATCAATTCTTAATAATATTTGACACCACGAAACACCGAAATAGTTTAGTGGTATTTTAATAGATTCGTTCCAATTTAAATTTTCCGTTTAAACATAAATCATAAAATAATGCGCCATTCCTCAAATCTCCCTCACCGATAAGCAAACAAGAGAAACGCTTACAATGTGCTAAAATTTTCACTGAGCTCTTACTTTTACCCAAATATCAGATTTGAATTTCTTACAATTTATTGCGTGCTTAAAGAGCAATTGGATCCGATAAGATTTGGTATGCAAATGTCTTTATTACCATTTTATCATGCGGTAAAATATGAAAAATATGCAAACGGACTTTGTAGGCTACTCAGTGAGTTTTTTACAAACAACTTTGTGAAGATCAAAAACCGTTATCTTTCAGGGGTTGTCTCATTATCAGTTATAGGATGTCTGATATCAGCGATTATTACAACGCTGCGGTAACGGTATGCAAACGGTGTACCATATATCAAAATTAAGTTATAAGTAGTGGTTAAGTTTGAAATGTATTTCTTTTTTGTGTTTAATGGTTGCAGTGCTTCGGTTTTTACTGTTGCTGTAAAATGCTGTAAAATGTTATTTGAAATAAATAAATAATTAAATCATTTTCAATTTATAAGTGTTAACTACTTTATATTTAATAAAATAATTTGATTTGTTTTAAGATAAACGTCATTCCTATATCTATAATTGATTGATTCAAAATGGTAGAAGAGCCTACTGTAATGCTGTATAAATAAATTTGAATAATAATAAATAAATCTCTACCTCGCTTGTACACCGTCACAGTAAGTATACGGATTATCTTTGGATATAACTGCGAGGTTATCGTGAGCTTTTCGCTAATTTATCTATTTAATATTGTACCATCTGTGGAAAATAAGGAAAAAGAGTCTTGGGAAATTTGATTTCCCAAAATAAAGAAATTTTAATTATCTCTTAACTGTCACTATTTTATCTCACGCATGAGTTGTGTGACAAGTGATTGATTAATTGTAAGTATGATAATCTTACATCTTTGCGGGTATAATCAATTCCGTATGTATAAAATATTATTCAAAAGCTTGTGTGACGTACGTTTATTCTTTTTTGCTCTGTCCACGCACCTACACAAAGAGAGAAGGAGTAAAAAAAGACGATCACAATTCGAAAATTTTAACCCGACTGAGAAAATTTATTTATTGGTTCACGCTAACGGTAGCTCGGAATTATAAACGAATGAAAACATCTTTAGGTAAGTTGAGCAAGCACCCAAGCAACCCCTTTTTAAGTCGATAAAACCCATAGGACGAAAACTCGTTAACACGAATATTTCGGTCTTTCCCTTGAGATTTCTGTTCTCGGGGCACCACTGTAGTATTACAGGAAAATTCCAATTTGATTTTTGTCGAGCGAACTTTATGAAATCAATAATCAATCGGTAGGTATGTTTGACGATAACTTGAGTATCGTTTGTCGGATCGGATGGTCGTGAAATTTGTATTTAGATGAGATAAATAGAATATGAGTTACATCGGTCAAAGGGCTGCCGAGATATAGGTTTTCAAATTCCAAATTCAAATTCAAAAAAATATTCTGCAAGGAGGCCTCAAGGGCACTTTTACAAGTCAATAATAAGCATTACAATAAAGCATTCGAATGTACAAACATTTACAATATATAGTCATTTTACTCTAGCGGCCTATGGTTTCGATATACGAAACGAGCTTATAGCGCCCTTCGAATTCAATACAATAACGCCTTTAGAATGCTGTTGAGACTACCAAGATTGTGTAGTGCCTCTGGAATGTTCGCGGACGCTCACACGGATGGGTTTCACGCGATCATGAGGAAGAAAATTGCATCTTTGATGGACCGTGTCAGAAAAAGTCAAAACAGCATTTTGAAGGTGTTAGCAGATAGGTACAATTGTCCTATTCTTTGTTACTGGGTGGCACAGATCAGGACACTTGTTAAATATATTAAATAGCCTTGATCTGTGTCACACCGAGCTCTGTTCTTTTTAGTATTTAATTAGGTAATTTATAATATTTAATTAATTTATTATGTAACCTCACTAACATAGATATAAGTATATAATGTAACTAACCATATATGGATGTAAATCTGAAATAAATAATTTGATTTGATAGTGAGAAGTAAAAGTATAATCTAAATACAGATAATACAATAGCCAAAACCTGGGTAAACACATGGGTATTTTGGTTCTCACATAATACTTTTTCCAGTTTTGCACCACCTACTGTATGTATACTTTTCTTAGTGTAGTGTCTCCTCTACCCAAAGGTTGTCTGGAAGAGATCGCTCTTTAGCGATAAGACCGCCTGTTGTTTGCCTCTTTTTCATGTGTAATCTATACCAGTTTGTGTTATTTTTGTTGTTTTGAGGTGCAATAAAGAGTTATTGTATTGTATTGTATTGTATTGTAAACAATATTAAAATAAATGTGTAATATTGCAAGAGATGAGAGCCTCTATAGTTAATAAGCTCACGTTCAGGGCTAACCACTAATATAGGTAAGTACAGATAGCTCAAAGTTGGTTTGCCATACTTTACATTTTTTGTCTCTTCTTCTTCGATTCAAGATTCGAGGTCGATTTGTGTAAGATTGTCCCATAATATTTATTTATTTATTTATTTATTTCTTCCTACCGCTTTCCCGGCTTATGCCACGGCTCAGGGAGCCTGGGGTCCGCTTTGGCAACTAATCCCAAGATTTGGCGTAGGCGCTAGTTTTACCAAAGCGACTGGCATCTTACCTTCCGACCCAGAGGGTAAACTACTCCGCACGATGTTTTCCTTCACCGAAAAGCGAATGGTAAATATCAAATGATATTTCATACATAAGTTCCGAAAAAGTCATTGGTACGAACGGGGTTTGAATCTGCGACCTTCGGATTAAATGTCGCACGCGCTTACCGCTAGGCCACTAACGCTCGTACATACACTTTACATATTTAGTAATATCGCTAATTCGGAATCTAAATTACGTGTCAACGTTAGCCACTAAATGATTTCAAATCTATTAAAAAATAATCACTATCGATTTTCATTGTTGTCTTTATTATAAATTGGTACATATTTTGGGTTTCTGGACACACTCTGTTGTTATATTATATAATAATCGAACGAGCGAGTGAAGCGAGTGAGTTTTCCATATCTACATGGACAATTCGTCGTTTGTATGTATGTATGTTTGTATGTATATTAGTATTTATATGTGTGCGACGATAACTTGACTAACGTTGATCGGATCGTGGTTAGATGAATATAATTTTTACTTTTAAATATGATCCAAATCGGGGTTGCCGAGAGGGTTAGGGACAAACCATTAGTATAATAATCATATTATAAATATGGCTTGCATTTCTTTGCTCATTTTATAATCTTAACTTAGAAATAGCGAGATGCATCGTTAGAGAAATCATAATGACACTTCAGCCAACCATACGTAAACTCGCACAAATATGGTCCATTCACGTTAAGTAAACGAACAAGCCTCTCACTTTAAGTAGAAATTCCTTGACACGATAAATATTTTATGCCTTACGCAATGAAAATAGATTTTCCGGGTTATTTTATTATATAAAACAATACAGGACCCTTATCCCCAGAATATAAAATAACAAATGTTCATCGCTTGCCATTTTTGTAAGCTTAACGCGCTAATCGCGCATAGGATTGTTTCCAAATATTGACTTTATAGGTTTAATGTAGCTGTTATTTAGGCTATTCGAACAAGCGAGCGAAGCAAGTGAATTTTCCCAGTCTAATTGGACAATAGTTTGTATGAATGTTTGTGTGTATGTTTGTTCGATAACTCAAATATCGTTGGTCGGACTGTCGTGAAATTTGTCAGGTCGTTGAATGAGATGAATAGCATTTAATTGAGATGAATAGCATTCGGTCAAGGGATTGCGAAGATATACCTAGAGGTAGTGACTTCACGTTCGACGCGAATCACTAGTAATTTTTTTTTTGGCTTTGTGGAAAGGTATGTGAGGCTATTTGTGCTTGATTTGGAAAGATAACCCTTAGGCCACGTGTGCGGCTCCTGTAATCGGTGCCAGCAGCGCGGGCGGTGGCGCATCGAAACTCGCCGATCCCTGACTCTGCTGAATGGGCATCCTGGTATGAGCACCTGAATGTGACATGCTTGCGTGGCGATGGACGGTTGTGTATCAGGAATGTCTGAGTTTTGCGAGGTGATGGATAGAAGGCAATCCAGTGTATTGTGTTAACATGAAGTTTCATCTGTAATTTCACAGTGTATACGTTGTAACTGTAATGCTGTGTAATATTAGTAAATAAATAAGTAATCAATCAGTTGAAGCAGTCGAATAATTTAACGCCTTTGAGTACATAGTTAATTTCATGAATTGTCAATTTTATTAAACCTGACAAAGTAATGCCAGCGCGTGTACCTACGGTAAATTTGGTATTTTAACGATCGCGTATGTAAATAAACCAGGCATACAATCACACAGACTACACCCTGTTTATTTTTATGTAAACACCGTTTCATATTTGTCTTACGCGATAAAAGTGCGCGACGCACTTACGAGAGTTTCGGCACAATAATAAAATAAAACACGACGCGACATTGTTGGCTAACAAGCGAATTATCATAACGAAAGTGAAACAAGACATTCGAATAAAAGAGGTCGCGTTCCCGGAAAGATCACGTTCCAGTGTTACATAAAAAGTGGTTCCTAACGCGAAACGTAACCGCTTAACTTTTAAACCGTATACGTGATTCAATTTAGAAGTTGTATCTCCCAACGCAGTCAGCTCGAAAACTGTCTCCAAAATTCATTCAACTTCCCTTCCATATTTTAAGAAGAATGCTTCTGTTTGACAACTTGAAAATACATACAGTTACGAATCCCTCATTTGAATCGAGTGTAGTATTAGCATTCAATCTCTTTGAATACACCAGTCTGTGTGTAAATGTAATTTGGTAGCGATTAACTAAGTAAATAATATAGTATTTACCTTTATTACCAGACCAAGGTGCGTAGACAAGATGCCAATCGTAAACACTCAGTAGCGAACGAAACGCAACTGTCTTTGTCGCACTAATATGGAAGAGCGACAGCGAGAGATAATTACTCTACGTTTGACATTTGACGTCAACGTCAACGTCAACGGCATATAGGGTGAAAACTGCATTTTTATTTATTAACTTGAAATTGATGCTGGTGTTCAACACCAGCATCGATTTCGATGAAAAAGTAACATTCCAACATTTGATCTGCGAGTACCTTTAAAATAATTGGAAATGCATTTCACGCTTTATTGTAAAAATACCGGTTTTTGAAGCGTGACGGGCAACGTAGGAAATTATATTATTGGATCGTACATTGAAACTGAAAATACGCTTTCTGTTTGGAAGTAACCATTGAAAATAGCATCATTATTTTCTGTTAAAAATTAAAAGGCTAGAGAACTATTTAAATGCGGATTGTAACTTATTATGAAGTTGTGTTATCTTGAAACTATTTATTTAAAAAAATATTTCAGAATTGGGTAAATGGGCTCAGCGGATCACATGGGAAAATGCGTAGGTATGTAGCGCCAACCACCTACGAACCGCCTAAGAGAGTCCGGCATCGGGTCATTTGCCGGCCATATGCGGCCGAGAATATCCGCCGGATCTGCCAGTCAATGTATGGCAAATTTGTCTGGCGGATGCCCGACATACCCACTATGGAAATCTGCCGACGTATATGGCCGGCAAATGACATTGAATGTTTGAATGTCCGTCAATGCCACACACTACTATACTTCTCGCTATCAAATACGAACCATCATCCATTAGGACTATCTCGAAGGTAGGTATTCGCAATTACTCATCAATACAGGAGTAAATTCGTACGAAACATATTAATTACATTACAAGAAAAAGGTTTCAAGGAAAAGGGAGTTTCTTTGGGTGATCGAATCAGAAATGCTGAGATACGCAGAATAACAAAAGTCACGGACGTCGTTCGAAGAATTGTCAAACTGAAGTGGCAGTGGACAGCAAGTATTGCCCAGAGAACTGATGGCTGACGAGTCTAGCGAGTTCTTAAGTGGCGACCATGCTCAGCGAGGGAGGGCCACCCACAAGATGGACTTATGATCTGGTAAAGGTCGCAGGAATCCATCGGACAGCAGCGCACGACCTATCGAGGTGGCATTCTCTGGAGGAGATCTATGTTCAGAAGTGGGCGTCTTATGGCTGATACGTATAATGGTGATAATGATCTCCTCGAAGCTCCTCCTATTTTGATGTCAATTGAAAATAAAATCAAGATTTGTGTGATAGCATCTAACAAATCTTGTGTGAAAAGTAGACACATCGCGTTACCTAAACGGATACACACATCTACCTACATCATTTAAACTGCGAAAATAGAATACACACATACTATGATGTTTCATAGTAGGTACACTTATATATATGTATGTATATGATATAAAGTATATGTGTAAGTTTATTTTATATGTATTATCTAGTGTTAATTAGATATTAGTAATTGTGACATGATTTTAATATTTTCTACAGCCTGCACCTAGCAAACCTCTCTTTTTGGACCAGTGGTTGACTGGTAGAGAATGCCTTAAGGCATTAAGTCCGCCATTTGTACTTTTATTTTTGTGCAATAAAGTTTTAAATAAAATAGAATATCATATTGAACATAGCCGGTCGATACTTCACACCGTAATATTCTGATAAACACAACCTGCTCATTACAAAATTTATTTCAGGGTGTTAATTAATAAAGAACCATCAGTGGCATTTTCATTAAACGGCCTATTGTGAGTTGAGGCTTTATAAACTAATTTAATAAGCCATTATAGCTATCTGGACCGAGGGTAGTTGATTTATAGGAATATGAGAACATTAAAAACGCATTACGAAAACATGACTGCGGCCGGAAAATTTTAACAGCATTATATTACTGAACGGATTTCTGTAACAAGCGGGTTGTTAAATAGCTTCGTCTCAAATGGAATTTGCTGATGCAATTATAGATCCTTTTTGTGATTACGACACATGGAGGTGCAGATGCGAACAGTATCCAGGGTGTGGTTTTTTTCTCTTTTTAAGATCAAACCTTGCGTTTTACTGTCTAAATATATTTTTTGCAGCAATCTTGTATTTGTTTTGTAGAACGATAACTTGCATATTCAGTACCTACGTATATGATGATCATCATCATCCTGACCGATTTTGGTCACAGCGACTGTTTTTTAGGAGTTTTGTGACTAACTACTTGAGTGTTGTAGTTGCTGCTCTACTCTCTGGTGTGCGTTTGGGTGACTTACATTTCCGACCTTACGTATATTATTCAATGTACGAGCGCATTTTGGACATGTGCCTATAAGTACTCGCGATCAACGTACTCGTAATGAATTTATGAGATATTGCTGTTGGTGGCCGAGCCTGCAGCTTATCTCGCTTTTTGTCGAGTACACTGCGACGCTCAACCTCGTAGGTTTCAACTCGATCATGGATGAGGCGCCGCCATTATCTTACGTATATAATGTTTTAATGATATACCGACATGCATTTTATAACCTAACTTAAATTAATATTGCTGAGAGCAGCATTATGCTGAGATAAATCAATTTCGTGGCATTTCCTTTATTATAAAGTTTATCTTGTCCGTTAGTTTTATTGGGTTTTGTGATTCTACGATCTAAATTAGATATTTTATTTCTATTAATATTAAAAATTGTTAATCGCTCTCATTAAAATATGTGTATGTTTATATATAAGGTATGTTTTGTTATAAAATGAGGCAGGTGATTAGCTGATTATATACGTCTGCTCTGATCTGCTAATAAATGTATGGGAAATTTGTCTGGCAGATGCCAGCCATACATACTCGTAGGTACACACTATGGCGATTCGACGGATTGGCCGAACGTATATGGTGGGCAAATAACTTCATAATTTGTGGTGAAATTAGTCGCCCACTTGTACTTTATTGTCTTAACTTAGAAACGTTTTTTTTACACTTTTTATTTAAGGTAAAGCTGAATTGAGAGTTGGCGTATATCAACTTATATCTGTGTAGTTACAGCACATTGTAACTATTGCGATATTATAAAGTATAGTATTAAAACACTGTTTATTCCATAGCCGAGTACTTGAATCAGATTTAATGTAAATATAGTTTAGTGACATAGGCTGACTATGATCGTATCATTTAATTTTAATTTAATATAATTTTAGTTGTAAGTGTGATATTTTTGCATGCCAGATGCTGGTGAAATATGTGTTACCTATTTAATATATTGTCTGACTGATTGTATTGTTGTATCTTATGTACCATATTTCTAGCGAAATAAAGCTATTTGTATTTGTATTTAGACCATATATATATACAAACCTACAGAATAGCTACGTCTCAGTTCCAAACAAGATAAAAGGTTTTGTATCATTGTCATTACCAAAAAGCATTGCAGATTAACAAAATATTTTCGAGGAAGAATATACCTCGTGAAAAATATAACGTCGCGCTGGCTGATGAGCAAGATTAATGAAGCAGAAAGACTTTGATCGATCATGGTTTTACCTAATAAATGTCTCGAGATCCCCTAGCAACAACAAATCCTCGGGTAAGTCAAACGCGTTGGTAATGGACTCGCCATTCGGCGATACTGTACTGCGATGGTGTTTTCCCCTAATGTGCTTGATTTTTCATGTTTTTGCCTAATAAATGAGCGGTTCGGCAAGCTATTTGCCAACAACGTAAAAAGAAGATTATGATTGCCACTATATGTATATATAATTATGTCACCGTTAAATTGTGAACACCCGACAGGTTATAATTTGACTAGGAATATTATAAACTAACCTAACCAAACCTAACCATTTGTTTACAATCTCGTTAGTTTATAAACTAACGGTACTCACAGTTCGACGGTGACATATATAAGATTGGTACTTGAGTACCAAGAGTAGTAAACAGAAACAATCATAAAGATTAAAATAGGATACAAATACATAGGGTCAGATGCAATTTCACTAAGGACGCATTTAGACAATTCCACTGACGAATGGTCGCTTCAGATACTACTAATATGATCTTTGCTTGCCATATTTTTGTCTTTATAAGAATCTTCTTGTAATATTTGGAAAATAAAACCGCATTTGGCTCAAAACTACTCTTAGATCCCAATCCTGTATTTGGCAGTGGTTTACTCATTGAAAAACACGTCGGCTACCACTTTTTGAAGTAATTATAAACGCAAATGGTACTAGACCCCAGATTTTTTAAGCTTAAATGGGCATATTTTTATTTTGTTGTCGTTTTTTTTTTCGCGTCCGATTTCAATGAAATTTGGTGGGTAGGTAGAGTTCCTTATTCTAAGCTAGATAGACACAAAATCTCAATGTGCGACAAAAATTTTGTACTAAATTTTCCACTGAGTTACGCAAATTCCATACGATTTCGTAACTCAGTGGAAAAAATTGTGGGACATACTTTGAAATTGGGTCTATCTTGAAGAGAATAAGGAACTCTACCTACCCACCAAATTTCATTCAAATCTGACGCGAAAAAAAATACGACAACAAAATAAAAATCCGCCCAAATAGGTCATTATGCATATCTTAATCGGTGTTGAAGAATAGGTAAAAGGAGTCGTATACTGATAGAACACAATACGTAACTTCAAAAATTGTTTTCAAAAATTACTCCAATGTACCTTCCAAAAGGTTTCTATAGTTCTCATAATTATTTACTGTTTATTGCTTAGAATTGTTTGTTATGGAAGCGTATATGGACGTAAATTGGATGATGATGACTCGTAAAATTTATCAGTAACACATCAATTTCTTAATACTAAGCGCCTTTAATTACTAAATAAAGAAAGTAAATTTGCATAAGTACCCGACACAACACATTTCCAATAGGTACCCACAAATTAAAATAATGGTTTAACCGGAATTCATGCAAGTTCTCAACAACATGCTGCTGAATGAAATAGTTTAAGCAAAGTTTGTCAAGCGCTTTGTGTAACAAGCCCCATTCAGTGTTTAATTAATTTGAGAAAATGCACCGCATGGCGTTTAAACAATTTACTTACTTGACATGGGATTTTAATTAACGGGCATGGTCATCAAAATACAAAATGATTTTTCTACAGAGAATAAAAACATATTTTTCTGCTCTCCGGCCGGCAAGTAGCCAATTGCAGGCCGCGACGCTAAACAAATGCGCCACTTGCCGACTACCTCGAGCAGAAAAATAGTGTACTGACCTTGGCCAGTAAATAAGAAAGCCTGAGATCACATGTTTGTCGACCTCAGCGTTGCTTCGGCCGACAATTACACGAGATCTGAGACATTTCTTACTTTACAGGCCTCGGTACGTAATCTACTATTACATCCTAGGTCGCTATTTACAATAAAAAAAAGTTTATGCATAAGAATAAGCGGGAACAGAAATTGCAACCGATTATTACAAGACACGACCATAATAACGTTAGACGTCGCATTGCACTAGTTTTCACCCAATATAAAAGCCTATCAATGTTGTATTCCACTGAACAATATTTCTCATCACAGCCTGCTCGTTAATGGTGATATTATATGCAGGCATACTTAGACTTAATGAGCTGTATTAAGCCCATGGTCTTAAAGGATTTTCATACTACTTTACCGCCCACCCGGAGCTCCCCAAGGACCTGCCCCCCACGCGTTCGCCGCACGTAGTCGCTGCTCACTCCGGAGTACTGTGAACTGTGCTAATACACTACCTTTCTTTATCTGCTTAGAAAGTTTATTTATTTCCTCGCAAATGTGGTGAAATACATTGTATGTATCACGGGCGGTACAAGAATTACGAAGCACTGGCTAGAGTTCTCAATTTGAAATACCTATAAGCCAGTCCTTCCAACAAACCAAGACGGGTGTAAAGGTACTCGTAAAACCTTTACAGTACTACGTTTGTTTGTTAGTTGTATTTACTTATGTTGCAAGGTTTCATTTAATATATACCAATTGCTTTTCGGCGAAGGAAAACATCGTGAGGAAATCGGACTAATCCCGATAAGGCCTAGTTAAAAATAATTATTCTTCAACTCAACTATATCCTAAATTCTAATATTTCAATTTGGCTAAGCTTGTTGACTCCTAGAAGGGTAACAAACAGTTCTGTATATTATCCTTAGTGCTTGCTAAGGATAATATAGCGAACTGTTTCATTTATTGCATCCCAAATCGTAGACCACTTTGCCAGTTTTCCGTCTGATACTCATAATCTCACAATCTTAGTACCAGGGTTACTCTTGGCACTAAAATTAAGGCAAATTTTGATTTTCCTTAAGATGATTATTGCGACTGAACTTGCAGTTAGTGGTCACATAATTGAAAAAAGTATTAGTCATTCGTGCTTTTTTAGATTTTAGATGTAAGTTCCGTGTAACCAGAAAAAGGTAATGAATAATATTATTAAAATTCGTATAACTATTTCCTAGTTTTATTTCCTTTAAATTAAAGTCTGTAAAAAATTACATTTGATGAAAAAAATTGCGACATGAAAAATCCATTAAAACTGTAGAATTGAATAGTCCCATGCAAGCTACAATAGCCAACTTCTGAATCTATACCCGGAGCATTGTGATTTGTGTATTTGCGTACTACGGATGTAACTTAGGGGGCTCCGTGTAAACCAAGAGCTTGGGAAGTGTTTGCCAGATCAAACAAACCGAATCTGCTGCACTCGATAATAAGCGTTCTGCATTCGGACTAACTTGACTTCGGAAATACATATGTCCAGGGTGGGGTTCACCGTTTTATTGTAACAATAGTTGAAACTATCGTGATACATATTAATATTACAATAAATTTCGAATGTATCAATAGTCTAAAATAACATGGGTGTAATGTTATTTTAGACTATTGATATATTACGCTATCTTTAATTTTATCTATTTACTTTCGAATTTTAATTAGTTAATGTATATAAAACAATTACAAGTCTACCAATACATAGCCATTTTGAAGAAATTGCAGTTTAACAGTTTAACGGCCTCCTAGCCTAGTCGGTAGTGACCCTACCTACTAAACAGGAGTCCCGGGTTCCAATCCTGGTCAGAGCATTTTATTTTTATCACGAATATTTATTTGTTCCTGAGTTATGGATGTTTTCTATGTATTCCAGTACTTATATGTATTTATCTATTATATATTAATTATATCGTCATCTAGTACCTACCCACAACACAATCCTTATTGAACTTAGCGTGGGACTAGGTCGATTTGTGTAAGATTGTCCCACAATATATTGTATTATTAATATAATCAATCGTTTACAAGTTTGTCCTATATCTCAGAGATCAAATAATGTCTATAAAAATATATAATCAACTTGTTATTTCCCAAAAACTTTCCCAAAAATTTGAGTAATATGGATAATTTACCAGTGGTGAGCCAAAAACTGTACTTGTATTGTAACATGTGAGATACAATACTAAATAGCTAACTTCTGAATCCGCAATCTATACCCGGAGCATTATGATTTGTGTATTTGCGTACTACGGCTTTAACTTAGGGGGCTCCGTGTAAACGCCTGATCAAACAAACTGAATCTGCTGTAATCGGCAATTAGACTTTTATGTTCGGAGTGATGTCTAGGAGCGGGATTCGACGTACTTTTCTATAAGGTATTATGCCTACTGCCAGGAATTATGTTTTTTTTACTATTTGACGAAAATGCCAAGTGCATACAAAATTGTATGGACTTTAACGTCTAAAATAAAATATTAATTAAATAATTAATGTATATAATGATGCAACTATTAGTATTTGTAACGAATAGCACTTTCAGTATAGTCTTTTATGATTCCTAGAACTCTTTAGGACTCAATAATTGCACCAATGTTCCATAAATTCAATAATCTCTAAATAATGAAACACCTCTCTAAGGCCCACTTGCACCGCCCAGGATTAGCCGATAACCCGGCGATACGCTGTCAAAATCCGTACAAAAAACTCCTACCTTCGGGTTATGTGGTTAACCCTGGGTGGTTCAATTGACCATAAGTTAAATTATTTTAACCTTTCATTTATAAATTCCGAGAAAATAATTCAGTCTACTTTCTAATCCAATGAAATCATTCTATGTTCAATGGTTCAAGTATTCCGCAAATACGGCGCGATTCGAACCGCTAATTTGACAGATTTGGATATCCATTTCATATACGTTAGCACGTGACCCATATCCCTAGACATTTTTGTTGTCTGTTTCAATAATAACAATTCGGTAGCCTACCATGCTAATATTGCAGTTTCTTTTGCACCGTTATGATAGTCTACATCATCTTAAATATTAGACTAAAAGAAAGATGAAGTTTAAATTGTCATCAATAGTGATAACGGCTACAAGCTTTAAAAATGTAAAAAATAGTTCTGGACTCGTGCTAGTTACTGTCGTAGAGAGATAAATAGGGAAAAGGTTTTTTTTTCCTACAAATGCCCACAAGCAGTTTCAAATGAGACCACGGGGCAATGTCACCATTGATATTTCGGAGGTTAGTTTTCAAAGTTTTAGTAAATTTATAATGTGTAAAAATCGTGAAAGTTTAAATAAGTGTTTTATTGGATTTAGGTAGGTGTTTATTTAATAACATGTTTAACCTGTTATTGTGTATTTAAAATTTCAACTAACATTATGACTATGTTCTTATGGTATCACGCACGATTTAATTTGACAAGTTCGTGTTTATTCCCTCTAAGGCTCCCAGCCTAAGGGAAAAGATAGGTACAACGGTGGTTCCCCTAACGGAGTTGACGTCTATACGTCTATATGATGATTTCCAAAAACAAGACGCTCTAGTAACATGATACGTATCATGTCCTCGCCAAGATCGCGAAATTCTCATCTGACACATCATCTCCCTCGGCTGTTTTATCTATCGCTAAAATCTTGAATTTTTTGACATTTATTAGGTGTCATTCTGAAGATAAGTACGCCGCACACATACGTTTGTGACATTTAGACTTAAATAGCTCTCCATGGATAATAGTCTAATATACCTAATTATCATAATTTATTATCACTTTTAGACTTAGGGATGTGACGACCCCATCGCCCACTGGTTTCGATCGGTGTGCAATCAGTTAACGCAGGGCAGCTTGTGGCGAATTATTGGGGAGTAGCGACCCCACGTACTTGAGCGGTCCTGGGGGACTCCGTCGTCTGACCAAATCTTCCGCCTCTGACTTGTCTTAACCGGCCATCCAGGGTCGCGAGGGTCGTGTTATGTGTTCTCGAGGGTAGATGTGGAAAACCTAAGTAGCGAGTTGGCTGTATTTTTAAAGTCCAGTGACACCTCTCTACCCCCAGCCCTCATACCAGTGTTGCCCTTGAGCCATCTTAGATGTCGCTTTTTGTGGGGGCATATTTTATGTGGGCGAGTCACCGTCTACCAGAAATAAAATTGCTTACTATTTTGTTAGGCAGATGTCCGATTTTATTCTCCATAACCCAGTATTTAGTCTACCACACTCACCTAATAGTCCAGTATATTTTTGATTCCATTAAATCTCAATAGTCCATACACCCTGGTGCAGAGGCAATGCGTGCGCCCCATAACTCGGGCAGGTGCAACACCCGCTCGGTATACCCCTTACATTTCATTAAATTGTCGAAAGGGCCTGGGCTTGACTTGGACTCCGCGTACGCCTCCCAAAGGTCCGGGACACCATTGTTTCGTGATGGGAAAGACAAAAAAAACATTATTTTATTTACACAGATTTTTAATCAGCACTAGTACAAAACAAGCTATAATGTATTTAACACTATACTAATAAAGGCTTTGGTGACTACTTAATACAAACTACCTATAACTTAGCAGGAACTTAGTGCAAACTAACAGCTTAGGAAATGAGGCACCTTTTCGCAAAAGGTAATAATTAATACTTACTAACACTTCTAAAATCGACTTTATGTTATCGTGTATGTAGTCTATTTTTGAATAGCAACTAGTAGTGGTATAAGCACTTTGAAAAGTCATATAAGATATAATATCAAACAAACCGAACATATCTCTGCTGCAGCCGGCACTTATCTCCACTTAATTGCAGGATTACATGTGAGAATTCAATGTTATATGAGCACTTACTACTAATGCCTTTAAATGCTTCGATTATTACGGGTATTTTACTATCAATGTCGGTTTCGGCACACACTTGTGGGGTAAACTAAAGAAAATTACGATTAATCAATTTACTCCGTCATTTAGGACTGTTATCTTTTTAATCATAGTGCGCACATGATACTAAATGATTGAAAATCAAAGTTTTCCAGTTATATTAATTTCGTAGAATCTAACGAGCCAAGCGTACTAAAAATAAAATTAGGTTTTAACGTGATCTCATTAAGACATCAATTTGTAAATAATACTCAATACCGCCTTTTATTTTCCTTAAACATATTTTCACGTAATGATGAAGCATCGGGCATCTTCACAGGTCATTTTCGTTCAATATGATAGCCGGGCGATTTCAATATGCGGCATATTTCAAACAACTTCGAGCGGCCACGTTCCTTCGCATTAATTCCAAACGCCTAACAAACTCGGGCGGCTCCTTAGTTCAGATAAAGTAGCATACATGTTTAACGATTACTAGGGACAGCGAGCTCATTTTTGTGCCGGTTTTTTTCAAACAAAAGCTAGTCAGCGGTAGGTAAAAAATGGAAATAGTAGTCCTTGCCGCCGTGGATGGAGGAAACCGTCAATTAAATTACTGGAATAAATATTAAATTAAATTCCACCCCGCGTTGGCGTCACCTTTCCGATTTTTGTATGAATCGGTGTGCATTATGAGATTAGGATTGAACGTACGCTATAATCCAGTCATTAAACTGACAGCTTGTATGGAATTTTTTATTATTTGGAAATAACTTATATTAACTATTTTTTTTTAGCGTAGTAGGTATATTGTGTAGGTAACAAAATCCAACAAAACATAGTTATATGGTTATCGTCTTAAAAATGTACGACACATGTACCTAACGTTTTTGTTGTAAGATTTTTATGTATACACCGTGAGCGGTAATAACCCGAACGATTTTAACCATGTATTGGGGACGTAAAAAAAAGCAAAAACTGTTATAAAAGTTTTGTAATTTTTTGACAAAAGAATTTTTTATTCCGAATATGTACTTTTACACGTAGCCTGTAGCAAGTCATAATCAAAAAAGCGTATTAAAGTTTTTGTTTTAATATTGTTTATAGGTTGAGGTTTTTTTGCGAAGTTTTCAATTTTTTTCTAATATCAGTCAATAATATGTCAAAACTAATACTCATAGTGGTAACACTGCAGTCAAAAATGCGTTTTTGCACGAGTTATGATGAAAAACATTTGTTTCTAGCGAAATTACACATCTATCACCCGCGTCGAGCATTCTGTAGACTTAACGGTTTAAGTGAATAAGTTTTCTTCGGTTTCGCTTTTAAAGGATATTAGACAAATATGTCGTCATGTTCACAAACAATAAACATATTTACTAGCGTTAATTTAAAAATCTTCTTCGTTGAGTTTTTTTCTTCTAGATATCTATTACCGGAAGAAAAGCTTGCAAGATTGTTTGCATATATTATCTTTAATTATCCCATTCAAACGCAATTTGACAAAATAAGTTATAAGTCTGTCATAACTTTTCTGGGTTATGATGTAGAGTGCTCCGAAACATTACCTACAGCTTGAATACATACCGTTTTAAGTGGTACACACATATTACATTATTTCACTAAATACTAGCTAATTTACCACAATTAGTAACATTTTATAGATAAAAAAGAAATTTCATTGTTTGCTTATATTATTGATAACCTCATAATAATTTAATGGCGTTAGCCGCGTAAGCTGAAGACCCAAGTCCGATTCTCGGATTGGCCTCCGTCGGTGATGGTCTATTTCCTTAGTATATGACATCTATTTCAATTTATAACTCATAATAATTATTGATAAATTCATGTTTTAGTAATTGTTTGTATAGTCATAGCTACGAGTAAGTTATATTAGGACCGGTACGCGTTGTCTGACATTTTTTTAATACATAGTAGGTACTAAGAATTGTTTAATTGAAATTGTCGCTGTTCCATTTTACAATCCGGGTGCTACAAGTGCTACGTCGTAGCCCGTAGCGATAATTTATCTCTACGCGTCTCGCGAAAAATATATGCAGCGGTTGCCTATAACAAGAAAGAACAATAACGATGGATATATTATACTTTCCTAATAAAACTGCTTAAAATGTATCGTTTATATGTGAATTTCACAAAATTTTGCGAGTGATCTAAACGTTATGCCATTCGTGATAATGGCAAATGCACAATTGATTATTTTCTGGATTCAGAATTCTCACCAAATTTTACTGTTAATTTTCTTAAACTAGTGAAACATGTGATTGACAGCAATACCAATATACCTTCTTGCGAGCCAATCCCAGCAGACCGGATGCAGAACGCTGTTAATACGGTTACGATATTGACATGGACGGGGAGATTGGTATCGCCTATAATAGTTTAAGTATATAATTATACAGCCTGTATTTTTAATATTACATCAAACTGTAAACAAACGTAGATTTTAGTACTATGAACCCATATTGGAAGGTAATTTCAAGTAAACCTAAAGCGTTATGATTTTTTGAACATGTATCGAGTAGTTGACTTATTTGACAGCAGTTAAAAGTTATCACTTGTGACTGGTGTGACGTCACGCCTGTAAGTAAACAGTAAACCTATAATAGTAATAGTATTATAGCACGAAAATAAATAGTTAAAATATAAAGTTTAATTGCAATATTAGTTCATAGCACTCATGCTTACGTCTGTTTAAAATTTGTAATAATATTAAAAATACACGCTGTATGTAGAAAAAAATATTGTACCACATTCTTCGTTCTCATTGTTGTATTTTCAAAGAATCTAATAGGTTTATAAATATGGATGAATATATTTGTTCTTATTCCTAATTATTATGTAACATATTTCTATGCATATTACCTTAGGTTCTGTCGTTATCAAATTATTAATTATAAGTAAATGAAATTAATATTCCTAATGCTTACTACATAAATGAAAACAACAGATTCTATCTAGAACTGAGCATTTATATTTAGTTCCAATTTTATTTATACTTATAGATTTTATTTTGCATTTCACATTGGACAGCGAAACATTTGGCCTATTACATATATAATACCGTCTTAATAACCAATTCTCCATTGTTAGTCACCTAAAACTATTGAAACGTGTGATTGACAGCAATACCAATATACCTGCTAGCGAGCCAATCCCAGCAGACCGGAGGCAGAACGCTGTTAATACGGTTACGATATTGACATGGACGGGGAGATTGGTATCGCCTATAGGTACTAAGTATACAAGTAAATATATATATATATATACGTATGTATAGGCCGTGGCTGATGGGACAGAAAAGTTCTCGAGTGGCTAACGGTTGTTGGGAAACGGAGTATATAGCTACTGAAGTATATTTTAATAGTTGAACGATAAAAATAGGGCTTAGTTGTTCTTTATCAGAATACAGTAGGCACTAATTCCACTCCTAAAATCTCCAGTATTGCTACATAGTATCTTTTAGGCAAGCATGCTCCATCCTAGACTACATCGGCACTTACCATCAGGTGAGATTGTAGTCAAATGCTTACCTATTCCTCAAAAAAAAAAACAAAGTCGCTTCCCGCTGTCTGTATGTATGTATGCTTAAATCTTCATAGCTACGCAACGGATTTTGATGCGGTTTTTTTAATAAATAGAGTGATTCAAGAGAAAGGATTACATACTCGTATGTATAATGATAATAACCCATGCGAAGCCGGGGCGGGTCGCTAGTTTTTAATAAATCTTGTTTAACAATATGCCTTAACTATACCTATATTTATGATTCTTATTTTAAAATTTCGCTTATAGGGTCAAAATTCAATGTCATTAATTCTTGTTTCGTCACAACAAATTTATCTAAGGGGCGTAAATTATGGAGTTGTTAATAAATAAACAAGTTCTTCGTTATCTCAAACGTTGGATACCTGTAAATGAGCAGAAGGTTGTTTAAAACATAATGTTCCCTCGCGTTATTAGCGGAAACTCGTTGAAACGAAAACTTTTCCTAACCCAAATCCTTTTGGAAACTTTTGGGCGCAGCTCCCTTGATAATCAAAATATTTCTCAAATCCTCTCTCGTTTGAGTTATCATATCTGTAATTCTGTATGTATTTGCATAAAGGCTTCAAGGTGGCATTTATTTCAAAGTCGGCGTTTGTAAATAAACGGGCTTACAAAAGAATTCAAAGGAAACAATTCTTGATTAATTTAAACTGTGACAAATTTTATAGCATATTTCATAATATTTTTTAATAAAAGCGTTACCTACGTTTATTGGGAAACTGGGTGTTTCCAAAAGTGAACGATTGAATATTCGTATTCTGTATTTTCGTGATGCACACAACAATTCTGTCTTCCTGTTTTTGTTCTTTTTTTATGTGTTGTGTGTTGTGTGATCGTCACGAATAAATGTTTCTTATTCTTATTCTTATTCTTAATAATTAATTTAAGAGGATTTATGGATTAATGGATTTTATGGACATTACTTTTTTATGAAAAAGAAGGCAAACGAGTGGACGCATCGCCTGATGGTAAGCAACTATCGTCGTCCATGGACACTTGCAACACCAAGGGGGTCACATGTGCGTTGCTGACCTTTGACATGGGTGTACGCGCTTTTCTTGAAAGTTTAAAGATGATATCGGTCCTGAATTCCGCTGGCGATAGTTCATTCTAGAATTTAGATGAGCGGAGCAGGAAATTTCTTGTGAAACGCATGGTTGAGGACGGCTATCTAAATGGTGAGGGTGAAAATGATGTCGAGTAAAACATTGCGAAAGTGCTATATTATTGTCGTTACAAAAATGATACGAAATAACCACCTAATTCACATAATTTGCCAAACGAAAAACTGAATAAACCTCTAGTCCAATGAAGGAATAAACTCATACGCCACCACACTGCAATCTAATTTGTAGTTGGCGCAACCACGCGGCGAAGCGAACGTTCGTTGTACCTAAGTGTTGTTGTGTTTGTTGGTGTTCCAACAAAATATATCATTATCATTGCAAAGTATTGTTATACCTTACAAATGATAATGATATATTTTTAGTAAAGAGAGAAACATTATTGTTTACTTCTTGTTCTTACATTATGACAAGCAGGGCTTTGAATAGTTTTCAAATTCACATTACAATGCACTTATAAACGTCAAAAAAAAAAGCTACTACCGGTTCTAAATATATAGCGATGCCAAATAGATTGCGAGATATTTGCTGGTAAGATGACAGTTTATCCGTATTTTCTGATCATTTGGCAAAATTGACAGCAACAGCCAGTAAGATGACAACCACTATCGTTTTGTTTGTTACAAACACCGCAATGGTCCAGTATACTAAGAGAACTTCTATCACTTTGCTCCCTGGTATTTCTGCGCATTTTCCAATTTTGACACATATTGGCCTTAAAGTATTTCCAGTTTTTCTCCACTATCCAAATAATTTAAATAAATTGTCACACATTTCTAGTTGCAAGATAACAATTTTTCGCTTTTATATTTACAAATCAACAACCCTACAATAATGTTGGTGTCGTGTCTAATACTTATTTGTACAAAATGGTAACGAATGCAATATATTTGTAATGATCGTGGTACACTTTTTTGTTTACAATTTAACAATTCTGTCAAATAGTACACTTGTAAAGTTTTGTGGGACAGAGCACAGAAGTGATTCGTAACTACCGAATAAACCTTACGTTAAACAGTCGTAACTATCAAAACTTTACACAGACCAAACTGTAAAGACGACGCACCGTGCGATCAAAGTTCAGCGGCGGCCACGCTCTACGTTTAATTCAATTTGGATTCCTGCCAGATTTCGAATTTGCTGGCAGCATGTCCTTTAAATAATAGAATAGCCGAGTCACAGGTCTATTTCACAATTTACTGCTTTTAAAGCTGAAGCGATGTAAGTGTTTGAGTACGTTTGAACGAGACACCTCTTTAATTATCTCGGAGTGAAATGTCAGCTCGAGTTCTCAGAGCTTGTTATGTTGTTAGTCGTAAAAATGTTTGCCGGGATTTTATTGTTGAAGCGAGAATGTTGCTGTAGCGTGGAGTTATTATAACTAGCGATTGGTTAAGTTACATTGAATTTTAGGGAGATACCTAATTTTAATAAAACTGTACCTGTAAAAGTCTATTCTCTTGTTAGCGGTGATTACTTAACCTGAAAAAAGAGTATGATTTTCTGTCTAAGCTACAAGCTGCAGTAACAAAATAACACTTGGCAAACTTTTGGTACATCGGCACACCTTCCAAAAATAAAAATGAAGGCAGATTTTGTACTTATAAACTAACACTATCTATGCGAGCAATTATAAAAATTCTTACTTGAATCGATTGCAGCTTTAACGGACTAACATCAGCATTCAGCTGGCCATAAATGGATCTGCCGGTAAATGGGGAATTTGTCTGACACGTGCCCGGTGGACATACTCACTATGGAAATCTGAGGGATTGTCCGAACGTATAGTATATGGCTGGCAATACGGAAGAAATATAGTCTCGCTACAAGCGTTTTCTTGTTTTTCATATATTTGGCTGTCATGCATTGCTTTACTAGACACGCCATCCCAAAGAACATCAGCAGTGAGTTGGAGTGTATGTACTACAACTCGATCAGTTAGCCTGCGACGATCGATGAAGTACCACGACACGGATGAAAAACAAAAAGCGTCTAAAAATAAAAAATAAATGCCGTCGGCCTGCCTGAAAGCTCTTTAAACGGTAGGTACTATAAATCAAAATATAAGCCGTTAAATAACATTCCATCCATATGTAAACGATAAAATCTTATTTTAGGTTCAATTAAATTATTCTAAACTGTCACTTCAAACATTCGCTTACCGACGCCATTTTGTTCTGCGCACAGAAGAAATTTCGCAATGTGACACGTACGTATTATTAACACTACTTCCTAATGATTTATTTTAATTATTGTTTAATAGTATTTATGCATAAAAAATATAATCCGTCTATTTCTCGTTATTTTTAATGTGTTAACATATAATGCAATACAGCGGGAAAATGCTGTCAGTATCGTCGGCACCATGTTCAGGAGCCCAATATTTTACATATAGTTTAGTTTTATTTAGCTTTAATTATCTTTATGTATCTTTGTTTAGCTTTATTTATTTTATTTATTTTTTGTTAAGCTTTATTTCGCTGTATTTTGTTTTATTTAACTATTTTGCTTTATTTGGCTTTATTTAGCTTTAGTTAGTTTTATTTATTTGTATATTTATGTTTCTACAAAATAAATAATTTATCCTACTACCTAATGATGTTCCTCGTGTAACATAATGCATTCCATGCCCATGCGATGAAAAAACATTTTAAAGTTAAACATGAATATAAGTTTCATTCTAAATTATAAACATTCATTTGGTTTTCAAATCAATCAGACCGAGCCATTAAAAAAATTTAAAAATATATTTATAATTAAATTAATTAATTACAGTATACTTACTTCTATTGTTATTGTTATCATGTTTCCTTAGTATTTATGTAAAAAGAATGGACATTGAGCATGTCATACCCGTGTTACCCCTGGTTAGTTAAGCTATATTCTTTGGCACGATCCCCTCCAACTGTCAGATACGGCGAACATATTTTGTTCTAGATGTCTTCTATAGTTAATTTATTACCTCAATGATGTCATGGCACCTTATTGAAAATATTAAATCTCTGCCTAGTTATTATGAGGTTCGGGTTTGAAGCCGTGCGTCAAAGCTTAAGGGTAGGAAACGGGTTTCGACTTAATATAGCGGAAACTCCTCGCCAGGAGTGTGAGACTGAATTGTTGCGATATCTACTTCCTTGCTAACTGCTTGCACATCCATTTTAAACCCTACACCCAACAACATAAAGTACAAAATGCCAGCAATCAATTCCTGCTAACTGTATAGTTCCGCTGTAGATTTCGAGTTAGTAACAAAGATTGTAACGTTTCAATACAAATGGAGGTGCTAAATCTCGCAACATAAATCAAGTGCAGTAGCATTTGGAGAATAAATCCAAGCTTCGATACTACTGCCCTTACCGAGTAAAATAATTCAAGAGGAACAATTGTAATGTACAACGCGCTCATTTGTTTTAAGCGTTTGTCTATATAAATCTTTCGAATGAAAGAGAAATTGATAGAATGGCCAGGTGATGCTGCAGAGTGAACCGAGCCAATTACATTGGTACCTACAAAAAATAGTAATGAACTTTTAACTACTACAGTTCTTTTAAGGTGTCAAATCGGTTACAAATAAGTACGTTACCTGTAAACTATATAATTTTTAAAACTATTAATTTATTTTTAAGTTCGTTGGACAGATTATATAGCGGAATCAATGTCACAACGCCCCTTACTATACCAGCATGGTTCCCATTCTATCGAATATCACGTCATGCGTCACCTTCGCACTTACATACTTGTTAGAACGTGACAGTAGCTGGTGATAGTCCATAAAAACCCGAACATAATAGAACAGCCTACTTGCCAAAGAGAGCGAGTATGAATGTTTCATATACATCTTCTTCACGCCAAAGAGATTTGGTGGGTTTTTATGTCAGTCGCACCTGTATACAAAATAAATGGACTAAAAAATAATTAAAGAAAATAATTGTGAAACACTGTTCACAAAAGTTTTTTAAAAATATTACTTAGTCCAGTACGTAGTCCATAACGATGCTCTACATTGCAGTAACTAGTGATAAAACCGAGAGAGACAACACGTAACACTATTATATCCGCCACAAAGTAAGAGGCTGGCAGTATCTGTAGGTGCATTAAGGACGGGTTGAACACAAAAGATCGGAATGAATCGAAGGGTTGGATGATGGGGGACTCCGACGAAGATGGTCGGTCCCCAGTCGTTTCGGGTACAATAACGCTGTATCTGCACAGAAATCTTAGACTTTATTCCAAACGCTTGTCAAACATGAGCGTGGTAGATACCTAATCGAGCCAGAGTAAAAGATTAAGGGTGCTCAAGTATACAGTAGGTATAATACTACAACTCTCTAAGTAATTTGCTAGTCACTCGCTCGCGCTTGAGAATCTAATAAGAAAGGTCTTTGCTTCAAGTTGGGTACAGATATTTCGTCTGGAATATAGGTTTCTACCGGCTAGATGCTTATTTTGTAACGTAAAACATAAAATAAAGTTAAAGCTAATATGACGTAAATATCAAATTAATGCTCGGGTTTGCTCACGGTGGTTTCCTTCTTTGAAGAGCAACTGGTAAATATTAATGATATTTCGAACTTATTTTCTCAGAATCTCATTTGTACGAACTGAGTTCAAACCACAACCAAGTTAGAAGCCTTAGGTACTTTTTACCGCTCGGATACCAGCGGGGCTAAGATGCCAAGCTGATATCCTGATAATTGCTGGATAAGACGATAGTTTGTCGGCACGTTCTGAAAATTTCTAATAATTTTAAACAGTTCTGTCAAATGTCTTTGCATTTGGCAGCTGTCACCGCCGCGCTATCCGTGCAACTTGTCAGTTTATCAACTTATAGCATTATCTTATAGCAGCACTGCAGACTGCACCCGATTTCAGAGCGATATTGACAGCGTAGTTTTATGGAGTGAAAGGAACAAGTTGTGTTTCAACTCATCCAAGTGCGTGACTATTACTTTTTCTCGTTCACACACCCCAATCTTTCATGACTACTGTATCCACGCCGAAAAGTTAAAAAGAGTGACAGAGGTACAAGATTTAGGTTTAAAAGTTACATCTGATTTGAGATTTCGAGATCATATTAAAAATATTTGTAAAAAAGCTTACAGGACACTCGGTTTTGTACTGCGTCGATCTCACAGCTTTACAAATATTGGAGCAGTTGCGGCCCTATACAATGCTCTCGTCCGCAGCCGCCTCGAATATAACGCAGTTATCTGGGCTCCGCATGAGGTGAAGTACCAGTTAATGGTCGAACGCATACAAAATAAATTTGTTCGTTTTTTGTATTTACGTATATATGGAGTATATCCTTTTTACCCCCTTATGTACCCCACGTTGTTCGTCTTGGGCATGGTGGGGTACAACGAGTTGCAGGTTCGAAGAGAGTTGTGTCTGGCGACATACTTGTTTCGGTTGCTAAGGGGGCGCGCCTACAACAGTCTCGTGTTGAGCTGTGTGAGCCTGTACGTGCCCGACAAGTACGTGTGGCGGCGGCACCGGCCGCGGCTGCTGGCCGAGCAGCGCGGGCGCACCAACTTACTCGGGAAGGCGCCGATGACGCTCGCTGTGCGGACTCTGAACCTGGTAGCCGACAATATTGATTTGTTTTGGTGTTCTCTGGCTGAATTCACAAAGTCCACATTGTTCACGATATGTTATATGCGCCATAAATTTGAATAAATTGTTATTCATGTTAATAGTTACACTATTGTCTTAGGTTTAGTACCTGTAAAGATAGTTGTAAGTGTGGAAATAAATAAAATAAAAAAAAATAAAAAAATCTTATGACATTCGTGGATAACCATCTTAGGCCCGCTGTGGAGCGGTAGCTCACGGTAGTGAACATTGAAAATCGAAATTACGATTTGTGACAGCACAGAGGCAAAAGACGAACTAGTGTTTCACAACAACAGATTTTAACTGAACTTTATGTCTCTCGAAAACGGCTAAGATCCATTTCGACAAAGAAGACTCTATAACATTATTATGAGCATAAAACGGATCTATCGCCGAGAGAGGAGGTTGAGATCAAAAAACATCCCAAAAATTTCAATCGTGAAGATGGTTTTAATTTATCACCTACTTGGGGACCAGTAATTCAGAAGTTCAAACCGCGAGATATATCTTCGGATCGATGCGCCGATGTCGTACTCGTAAGTGTTGTGTGTCGTGCCGATAACATTTAGTAAAAGTAGACCTAACCTTTTCTACCTACCCACGCGTTTAATGTGACTCTCAGCCGGGTACATGATATTTCTAGCAAGATCGCCGTTGAAACTTCGCTGATTCATCAGTCAAGTGTCGAAACGTCGGTATATTAAGGTAAATTAACCTGAATTAACCACATTCGCGATAGACTCGTTCTATGTTCATAATAAAAAGGACTCTATTAAAAAGCTCAAACCGCACTCAAATCGGGAGCTTCAATTGCACACGCTCAACTTTTAAAACTTCTTTTTTTCCGTAACACAAACTTTAAATATCGCACACAATTATTTGAACAGTTAAACAAAATTGGTAATAATGCTGGTTTGCCAGCATAAATTCACCACGCAAGCTCCATGGGACAAACAAAGGTAACTGCGAGACTGCACGATAGTATAACCAAGCCTGCACAACACCCCCTAAATGCATGCATATTCCGTTCACATTAAATAATTTCGTTTCTCGCTGCATACTATTATAAGTTCTTACCAAAATATTTTGTTATTCATGCTTTTGCATTATATCCAAATGTGTACTTGCACTAAAGTTTCTGCGTTTTCTTTACCCCGTTTGGTTTTGTATATATATTGCATGGCATTAAGTCCGCCTTTTGTACGATAAGTTTTTCTTTTGTGCAATAAAGATTAAATAAATAAATATATATAGATTTTACTTTTCTTGTCACTTTATATATTATATTGTAAATGATTGTACACGCAGTAGTAGTTTATGCGACTGTACATAATGAAAGGCATTACAACACGAGTGTGTGTTCCACAATAACATTACACGAGTGTTTAATGCCTCATTCTCAGATTTCACCAAAATATACTAAGTAATATGGCAAGGGATGTATACTCTTATATATATTAGTGTGACTACTTAAAAAAAGCATGAATCAAAACATTCATTATTCATTATAAGTTTACAGTATAACCAGAAATTGAGTTACTTGCCATAAAATATACTGTGGGAAACTGGATATACAGAAGAAGGTAAAATAAATACAAAACGGCAACCTCAACCCAAGGCGTGATACTAACTTTGAATTTCAAAATCGCTTTGATGTACCGCTTGAGTCTCGAATTGTTTGGTAAACAGGACTTGATGTGCTCTCCGGTTTTTATTCGCATTTATGTCTTTGGGGTAGTAACGTGATGTTTGTTTAAAAATATTTCCAACTCAGGGGAAAATTTAGATAAATTATAAAGCATTTGGTAAAGCTTGTGTTGTGTAAAAGAAAAGTACCTAATTAGAATAAGAATAAGAATAAATTTATTATCAATAATATACACACACAAATTACACCATATCATATCATATCACCATTCCATTGGCGGAATGTACATGGAACACCTTTTTCTATCTACCTGTAACTATTTATAACCTGCATTCATGCAAATAAATGTATTTCATTTCATTTCATTTCATTTCATAGATGTCCGGCGAGCTCCAAACTAGGCTAAGCCTGTATCTTTGAGCTCGGAATGAATTTACAATGAAACATGAGAAAAGAAAGAAATAATTAAAATTAGTATTGAAGGTGCTAAATGGTTTTGAACTATTAAACTAAAAAATCCTGACAGAACTTACAAATATTTTTTTTTACAAATACAAAATTATTTATTTGTCCAACATAGGTGTACATAGGTTGTTACATGTCAATCAGTTTCACTATGTGGCGCCTTACGGCATACAAATTTTGAGAGCATGCATGTCAAAATATTAATTAAGTAACTACATATATTCTATATATTTACAAATCCTTGTCATTTAAAAATTCTTTAATAGAGTAGTAAGTTTTTTGAGCTAACAATAATTTTAAGGCATTTTTAAACTTTTACTAAGTTTGTAACAACTGAATATTTTGTGGTATTTTGTTGAATATTCTTGGGGCCATTCCGACTACTTTCGACGTTGTCTTGGGTACAACTGAATGCAATATGTTCCCCTGTAGTCGTGTGCTTTTACAACTTATAACCTAACTGCTTATTTTACAGGGTATTTTTCACTCTAAACCAACAACCCAACAAAATGATTTCAGGAACATGTCTTTTTATACCCCAGATTATTGAAATCTCTCCCGCATATTCCTAAAACGGAAATATTTCTGAGAATTCGACGGCACAGCACTATTTGAAGAAGCACAGTCGCCCCAATTACGGGAACGACAGAAATGCAAATCACAGTTGTCGCGACGTGGAGAGTGGACGGCTATGAAATAGCGCCTAGTGGAAGGATACTTGGCGCGTAATTAGAATATCTCCCTACTATTAACGAAATTTTTTATAACTCCACAGTGAACACCTTTATGCTGGAATGATGATGAGGTTTAACATGAACTTATACATCTCATAAAATCTGTTACGTTGAATGTTAGTTGTATATAAAGTCTGTAATAATGCTTTAACCATTTCATCCGTTAACAAAGGTTTAACTTTCGCAGGTGTTAAAAATTGAAAAACAAAATGATAAATGCGATGTATTTTTGCGTCAAAATAGAATCGCAGTGTTTAATATTTTACACTTTTTACAGTGAATAAAACAAAGAGCGTTTATCCTATGAATAAAAAAGTGGCATATATTGCGATCAAATATTTTCTGTTTATCGATGATATCGAGCGTAGATATTCTGGAAGAACATTGGTAGCTTATAGGATGACTCACATTAGGACGGGACGGGATGGGCCGGGACCAGATGATCTGTCGATTTCTATAGAAATAATCATGTGATAGCTCGTAGCTCTCGGATGTCACGTGACATTTTCTATAGAAACTCAAATATTGTCTCGTGCTGCCCCATTCCGTCCCGTTCTAGTGTGAGTCATTCCTGGTTGCTTTAAGCTGTGACTTTTTAATCAGGAGTTTTCATAATCTGATTACTTTTCCTCATTTATAAGGTGTTACAAATGTAGTTAATACATTTATTTATGGCAGTCGATTTCGTCTAGTAACGAGTACTTGTGCCAAATTTTAGAATCGGATTGCCAAGCAGCTACTACTTATATACGAACTTCTTGAGCTGGAAAGGCGCTAGCAAAATGAAAATTGTGACGTAGCGTAATCAAAATGACCCTGTCTTACATGTAACATCTCCATGATCGATATGGTATGTGATTGGATAATAAGTGATACAATTACTGGTGTTCCGTTCTTAACGTTAGTTTTTATATAATCAATCAAATTCCGCGAGAGTTAATACTCCAATCGATGCAATGTTAAACGCACTGTACAAAGGTGTAACATTTAAATTTTAGCCAATAGGAACGCCCGAAATTACTCGGAGCTCATGCTTCGAACCTAGCCTATAGCAGGCAGCGCCTCTGTCGGCGCTGCGAGAGAACCGCGAGACGCCGCGCACCGTTCACATCGATCCCGTTCGAATAATCCTTGCGGCGTCCAAAACCCATCGATCTTGGGCTGGTCGTGCTAAATCGCGAGTGGAACAATATCCAGACTATCTGAACAATCATTAACCCGCCGGCCGGCTGTGTGTTGGGAGAAAGGACGTGAAAGAAGAACCAGTCACTCTGATAGAAGACCGCTGTCTTACAGGTGAGTTCGTTGCATGGTATTCTATTGGACTGATTTTTCTTGTTGTACCGTTTGTTACCGGCGAGTGTATATATTTATGCTCGATCCAGACTGTTGCATTTGACATTGTATCGTTTAATTCCAAAACCGCGTCATTTTGTAACATCTTTTTGGTGCCGAAACCAGGGAATCGTCCTTTGTCCTTGAACATATTCCGCCTACGATTTACCAATTTTACTTTGTGATTTCTACCAATTGCCGTTAATACTCGTTTAATATCCATACATTACCGCGTAAACGAATAGAAACGACAATTTATCGCGTAATTACGAAGCTAAAATCAGTCTTTGTTCCATTTTGTCTCGCTACCCGCCACTTACCGAAATAAAAATTGCACAACAATTTCGCCGAATCTCCATTTGAAATACTTATTATACCGTTTTCTAACAGTTAACAACGTTATCAAACTTCTTAACATTCGAAATTACGATATTTTTGAAATAAATCGATCGCATTATTTAGAGAATATCATTCAACATAATCGTGTAACCGTATTAGAATTATCGTCCAGTGTAACGAGAACCTTGTGCCCACAGTGTTTGTATGTAGTGCGAGTTCAAGACATTCTGGTTATAGTACATAGTCCGTTCGACGCCGGGCGGCTTTATTAATTGTACCGACTGACCAGTAACTTGAGTAACTTGACCCTTGGATCGCTGTTTACGATACGGCGGGCGAGGCCAAGTCACAGACTCATTCGCTGGTTTACATATTTCGAATAAATAAAATCGTCGTCTTACATTTTATTGCTGTAACGTGCCGTATTACAATAGTTATTTATTTTAAGATTTAACTTAATAACGCATCGTATTTCTATTTTTTGAAGACGAATATTCTAAAATCAATTATTCGGAAATTGCATAGGTAACGTACAGAGTGTTAAGGTTCTATTTTATACAAGTTGACTGACTCGATAATTATTATTGTCGCGTCAAACAATCTTCGAAGTTGTTATTGTCGTGCTATCGTTGATAGCGTACCTATAGCATTTTCAAATACGGACTCAGTCGTTTTTAGTGTATATTATTTGCGCGTTAGTATACGTTATTCTAACTGGTAATAATGTCTTATCTAACGAAGCGTAAATCGAAATCTGGTGTAGGTAAAAAATGTACCGAGATAGCTTATACTGTCAGCAACTTGCCGGGTTTACGACGTAAACGAACCATAGCGTACAACCGTATAACGAAGGCTTTGGAAATAGGAACTTTGGCTAATACCGATGCTTCACAAGTCGAGTTATTTCTTTCATATTGTGAGGAGATGAAAAATATTTCCGATAGTTTTCAAGAGTCGCATCTTATCATTTCCGACCTTTTAGGGGATAACGCTGACGACAGTGAGAACGACATTCAGGAGCGGTTCGATGAAGCGTACTTTCAAGTCGTAGCGTTACAGCGCAAGTTTCAACCGTCTCCGTCTCAACAACCGGATATTTCGAGACGGGACTCAGTAACGGGTTCGCACGCGAATCACAGTAGTCACATGCGACTCCCAAAGATTACGCTACCGACCTTCTCGGGTGCTATAAAGGAGTGGCCCGAATTTATCGCGACCTACAATGCGCTTATTCATGATTCTACACTGTTGACCGAAATTGAGAAATTTCATTATTTAGTGTCCGTTTTACGTGGTGATGCCTTATCGTTAATTAGAACGTTCCCTGTCGCTAGTGAACATTATTTAAGCGCATACGACGCTCTCAGATCTCGTTACGAAGACAAACGCGAATTAGCCTTCACGTGTTGGCGTGACATATTGGATGTCAGTTTCAAAACTAATAACGCTCAAGATTTTCGACACGCGTTAGATACGATCGATGAAAACTTGACTATTTTAAAACAGTTGAAGTTACCTACTGAGCATTGGGACTTCGTCCTTTGCTATAATATCTTAGCGAAATTAGATACAAAGCTGCGACGCGAGTTTGAGGAAAAACACGCCAACGTCGAGATGCCACAATACAAACAAATTCGGGCGTACTTACATTCAAAGAGTGAAGCTTTGATTCGCGATACTCATTTTACCGCAGTTACTCCTAAAATCGCTAACACATTCAAAGAGGCACCGGGAGCCTCACATAAACCGAAGCGTCATAATGTCACACACACACTCCTCGCTCCTACTGCGAGCCCCCCTACAAAGGGTGAGGTCAAACCTGAGGCAAAGCCTAAAGCTTCTTCAAGCACGAAAGTGATTCGTAAATGTTCCTTTTGTGGTAATGAACACCACATATCGTCATGTGAAGCGTTTCTAGCGAAGTCCGTGGATGAACGTATGGCCGTTACTTCCGAAAGAAAATGGTGTTACAACTGTCTTAACGCGTCTCATTCAGTGCGACAATGCACATCGATATTTTCTTGCCAGAAATGCAAACGTAAGCATCATACTTTGCTTCACCGGGAACAAGCGACTCGCAATCCCGAAACTTCGGGTGAAAAATCCAATTCTGTAGCCTTGATGGCTAACAAAGCGTCACTTTCGTCCAAGTCACCCTCCAATGCGATCGTGTTGCTGGCAACCGCTCTAGTTCAAATTCGTGACGTTTCGGGCGAGTTTCATACATTCCGGGCTTTATTCGACCCCGGAAGTCACAACAACTTTTTAACGTCTTACGCGGCTCAACAGCTAAAGCTGGAGCCAACGCCGGCATCTGACGTGCCATGTGTCTTAGGAGGCGCTCCCGCATCGGTGAGTGGTCAAGTCACATGCGACGTTGGTGCCAACCGTAACGTGCATTTCCGTCTCAACATGTTTGTCACGCCAAACATTTGCGGAGACCAACCAATAGCAAGGCTTAATACGAGCGGATGGGATAAGCTCAAAACATTACCGTTAGCAGATCCTGGTTTTGACATTCCTGGTCCAATCGACGTCTTGTTGGCTGCTGATGTATTTTCAGAGTCACTCGTTGACCAACGTTTGACACGTTGTGTCAACAAACCGCGAGCTCTAAATTCTGTATTTGGATGGCTGATCCTCGGAAAAACTCGACTTACATCATCCTGTTTACTGAGCGCGCTGCCTCCTAATGCCGATGATAGCTTGAACAATATCGTTCAACGCTTCTGGGAAATCGATACCGTTCCACAATCTTCCCGATTGACCCCAGAAGAACAGTTGTGTGAAAATAGTTTCACCAACGAACACTACCGTGACGAGACTGGTAGGTACGTTGTCTCTCTCCCTTTCAAGGACAACTCGGAGCCTGTGTTTGAAGGCTCTCGGGAGATAGCGTTACGACGTTTTCATGCTATTGAAAAACGCCTGTCTCGTGATCTAAACTTAAAGCAACAATATGTTGACTTCATGACTGACTACATCGAGAGTGGTCACATGTCTTTGGTACCTGCTAAGCACATGGGTCAGGGCAAATTCTATGTCCCGCATCATTGCGTTTTGCGCCCCGACAGCGCGACAACAAAGCTGCGTGTCGTTTTCGACGCGTCTGCCCGAGACGCGAATTCTAAATCGCTCAACGACTCGCTGTTAATAGGTCCAAAATTACAGTCAAATATTGTGGAGATTCTTCTCCATTACCGTGAGCACGAAGTGGTCTTCATGGCCGACGTGCGCCAAATGTACCGTCAAATTAACGTAGCTCCCCATCACCGTGATTATCAGCGTATTATCTGGCGAGCTCACCCAGATGAGCCTCTCCAAGAATACGTCCTGAATACCGTTACCTACGGGGTTTCCTCGGCCCCGTTCCTCGCTTGCAGAACCATCCAGCAATTGGCTAACGATGAGGGTCACAAGTACCCAAAAGCCAAAACCGTTCTAACTTCCGACATATATGTCGACGACATCGTGACCGGAAGTTCATCGCTGGATGAGGCTCGTGACATCAAGTCGCAAGTAATCGATCTTTTCAATCTCGGCTGTTTTGAGCTGAGAAAATGGGTGAGCAATCAACCTGAACTTCTGAGTGACTTACCCTCAGAAGTGTGTCTTTCGGAAGCAATCACCTTTACCGACTCCGAAGACACAACCGTTAAGGTTTTAGGCCTTAAGTGGGAGCCTGCTTCAGACTCGTTCGTTTTTAACGTTCAACCGTCAAATCAACCATGTACCAAACGAACTATTCTTAGCGAGGTTGCCAGAATCTTCGACCCTCTGGGTTTTTTGTCTCCTCTGACAATCCAAGCCAAAGCCTTGATCCAAAAACTTTGGATTCTTGGCTCTGCGTGGGATGAAACTCCTCCACCGGAAGTTGTCTCTCAATGGAGCAACTTTTCTCAGCAGCTTCCCCTAGTCAGGGATCTGAAAGTTCCACGCAAATTCGTCATCGAAGGTGCTCGATCGTATCAGTTGCATGGGTTTTGTGACAGTTCTGAGTTGGCGTACGGTGCCGTCATATATTTACGTGTCACGGATTCTAACGGCTCTGTACACGTTTTCCTCGTCTGTGCAAAGGCACGAGTTGCTCCCTTAAAGAAACAATCTTTGCCTCGTTTGGAGTTATGCGCCGCAGTTCTGCTCGCTGACCTCGTAAAGTTTGTTAAGGGCTCGCTACGACTGCCTATCCACGAAACTCACCTTTGGTGTGACTCCACCGTTGCATTGGCTTGGTTGCGCGCTCCATCTTCTCGCTGGGTGACGTTCGTCGCGAATCGTGTTAGTCACGTTCAGGACATCGTGCCTGCCGCGTGCTGGAGACACGTTCCCTCTGTAACGAACCCCGCAGACATATATTCGCGCGGTCAACTACCGCAGGAACTGCTTAACAATAAGCTATGGTGGGCGGGCCCAGAATGGCTGCCCCAATCGCCGTCTGAATGGCCAACAGACCTATCGAAAGCTCGCATCAACGACGACGCGGTGCTGTCGGAGCAGCGTCGCATAACACTCATTCCAAGTCAACTCGAACCAACTAAGCCAACGTCAATCATCGACCAGTTGTTCGAGAGGTATTCGTCTTTAGACAAAATTTGTCACATTATAGCCTATCTTCATAGGTTTTGTAACAACGCGCGAGGCACCGTTTCACGGTCTGACAGCCTTTTCATAACGGACACCGAACGCCATCAGGCGCTCCTAACGATTGTTAAACATTTCCAAAATCAACATTTTTCCGATGTTGTAACGCAACTGAAGTTGCGAAGGCAACTGCCTCGTGGTCTTCGCAAACTGAATCCATTTCTGGATGATCAGGGTATCCTCAGGGTGGGCGGACGCCTCGCTCGAGAGTTTGAGCACAAGCATCCCGCGCTGTTGCCTAGGAAATGTGCTCTCACGAGTGCCGTGATCGAATCTATTCATCGGAAAAACCTTCATCCTGGTCTTAACACAACTCACTTATATCGCATCGTGGGCGACCAGACTCTAACGTTTGAAGAGCTCCCAATTCTTTTTACCCAAAGAGAAGCAATTTTAAACTCACGACCTTTGTGTCCATTAAGCTCAGACCCTAATGATCTAAACGTTTTATCACCCGGTCACTTCCTAACATTGGAACCCCTAACAGCAGTCCCAGACTCCGACTACACGGATGCTAAAGTTAATCGATTAAACCGGTGGCAACTCATCCAAGCGTTCCAACAGCAGTTCTGGAAACGCTGGAAAAACGAGTACCTACAAGCATTAACCTTGCGGGCAAAATGGACCAAAGACTCGAAACCGGTAACCGTGAACTCAATCGTCCTTATCAAAGACGACAACCGACCCCCTCTTCACTGGCCGTTAGGACGAGTCGTTTCTATTCATAGCGGGCCTGATGGAGTAGCTCGGGTGGCTACCGTGAAAACTGCTAGAGACCACTTAGTTAAAAGGCCCCTGGTCAAACTATGTCCTCTTCCAATCGAATAGTTAACAGTAGTAGTAACGTTCCCTAATTTTAAGATTAGTATCGTAATTCAATATAGCTTAAGCAAAGTTATTTAACGTTTATCTCTCTTTTCATTTCGGGAAAATCCCATTGGCATTTTGGTGGGCGGAATGTTCCGTTCTTAACGTTAGTTTTTATATAATCAATCAAATTCCGCGAGAGTTAATACTCCAATCGATGCAATGTTAAACGCACTGTACAAAGGTGTAACATTTAAATTTTAGCCAATAGGAACGCCCGAAATTACTCGGAGCTCATGCTTCGAACCTAGCCTATAGCAGGCAGCGCCTCTGTCGGCGCTGCGAGAGAACCGCGAGACGCCGCGCACCGTTCACATCGATCCCGTTCGAATAATCCTTGCGGCGTCCAAAACCCATCGATCTTGGGCTGGTCGTGCTAAATCGCGAGTGGAACAATATCCAGACTATCTGAACAATCATTTAACCGCCGGCCGGCTGTGTGTTGGGAGAAAGGACGTGAAAGAAGAACCAGTCACTCTGATAGAAGACCGCTGTCTTACAGGTGAGTTCGTTGCATGGTATTCTATTGGACTGATTTTTCTTGTTGTACCGTTTGTTACCGGCGAGTGTATATATTTATGCTCGATCCAGACTGTTGCATTTGACATTGTATCGTTTAATTCCAAAACCGCGTCATTTTGTAACAACTGGGAACCCACCAAACGGCCTCTCTGTCTCTGTTTCTTTACAATGTGGGAAAAGGCTGAGATTGGCATAAGGTGGATACGAAAGTGTTTTGATTTGTTCTGTTCTATTGATTGAGGTTTATGAATTTTCACTATCCAAAGATACGACCCGGCAAATATTTCTTCACATTCACATGTTTTGTTATATAATTGCTAAATAATTCAAATTCAAATTCAAATATAATTTATTTCGGACACTGGGATCCATAATTTGTTAGTAACAAAAACAAAAAATAACAAAATTAAACTTACAACTAGGGTTAGTAACAAAGCTAGACATATGTACCTATTTAAAAACGACGGGCTGGGGCACGCACCGGAGCGTGAGCCTCATCCCAATGCCGCATTATCGGGCAGTCCACCCGCTCAGCAGTACTCAGGATGCTGTTGGTACTGCCCCGCACCTTACGCATGAGCGACGCGATCCTGCTGCGCATTATAGCGTGAAACCCGGGCACGCCCGCCACCGCGAACATGCCGGACGCGCTGCAATAGCGAGGCAGGCCCATCAGCACCCTGAATGCATTATTATACTGCACCCTTAAGACATTGACGGCCCGTTGCGTATACCTAACCCATAGTGCGCACGAGTAGAAGGATTGACAAAACGCCTTAAATAAAGTAATCTTGACACCCTCACTACAACGCGCGAATCTACGAGCCAGCATATTACATCGGACCGCCAATGCTCGGCGCTCCCTCTCCACATCAAGGTCGTCACATAGAGTGTCCACTACCCAGTGTCCCAGGTACTTAAACTGTGGCACTCTTTTCAACGGTGAGCCGTCAAGTAAGACTGGCGGGACATCTTCACAAGTTTTGTTGTCCGCTCTAAACAGCAACAGCTCACTTTTTGTCGCGTTGTACTTGAGACCCTGGGCAGCAGCATAACGCTCACATATGGCCAACAACTTTCTCAGTGCACTGATCGACGGGCTCAGCAACACCATGTCGTTCGCATAGCTGATGTTGTTAATGACTTTTCCACCAACGGAACAGCCAAATGGCATGTTACTGAGCTCCTCGATCAGCCGGTTCATATACAGGTTGAAAAGCTTCGGAGACGTCAACCCGCCCTGTCTCACTCCACATTCCAACCTGTATACATCCGACATACTGCCAGACCACCTCACTACATTTGTCTGATGCCTATACCAATATTTAAATATTGATATAAGCTCCCTAGGAACAATGAATAATGGAATAATGGAACATTAGACAGCTGATGAATGCAGTGCTCATTCATCCAGTTCAAGTATCACAGAAAGTTCAGGTGGTGCCTGTCAATTTATGATAAATTTTGTGATAAACTGTGCTGTGGGGAGTTATCTCTGTCACTCAATTTCTCATAAAAATGAACATGCGCGCCATTATGTATCAGATCAAGTCGTTAGCTGAACAGTAGGGGTCACCATAGTGCTTAGGTCTATCATTAGACCCAAAGGGCGCGTGATATACGCTTATAATCAAGCAAGAATAAGAAATATATCTGACGTTAAAATTCTAAATCAAGGCGTCAGGTGCACCGACTGGGGTGTCGACACATTTGTTTCTAATTCTTACGTGACAGAACAATGAGCGTGTCGCGAAGTGTTCAGTAGCGTAATGAATACCGTGAAATTTCATACGCTATCACAATGTTTCTTACTGAACATTTTGATAAAGATGAAAAATTGTTTCCTCAAGCTTTTCGAGGCTTCTTTGGACGATTAATCTTTCCGCAAACCTATTGTTGATCTCAGCGGGAGCAACTTTTGTGTTCGAACTCCTACTGGGATCAAAAGGTTAGGATGGTGCAGACGCTGTAATTTCGAGAGAAGCTATTAAGAATTGCAAGAGGAGACTAAAGTAATAAACCTATATATGTATGCATAATAAAAACAACAAAATAAGGGAGCTACAACATGAACAAGTTTCAAATATTTCATAAAAAATGCTATAACGGGTAATCAGAAAACGGACAGTTTAATTTTATGAAAGGTGTTAATGAAATATGACATGTACTTAACTGTGAACATATGTGGGATATGTCTAATTAAAGGTATGTCAAGAAAAAATCTGCAGTACAACTCTCGATCTTGCATTTCTCTGTCAAAAATCTATAAGGCATATTTAAATTAAGCTGGAAAACTGTAGAGCAAAAAAACATGAAAGAGAAATGAAATAGCTCAAGAAAAGAGACTGATTCCATCATTGAACCATCATGCGACATACCTTGGAAGAAATATAGACCTATAAACATATACGAGTATGAACCACTTAACGGCTGGGAGATTTTATATACCAGCCAGGCCAATTTTAAAGCCAACGTTAATTTTGAAGTGCAAAAAGACTCGGACATAACGTCCACTCCATTACGAGTGAAATGAAAAAATCCAACGACCACATTTATATATGCGAGTAGGATTAATTTTTCAATTTACTCGACATGATGCACAATATTAGTAACATGAAACGGGTTCATTAGCCGTCCCAGCTGCGCGCGATATTTCACTGCTACCATTTCCGCCGTGACATTTTTGCTGCATATGAAATTTAAAAATATCAAGTGGTTATCGTTAAATTGCTGTATATAAAGCGCTCATTAGAAATGGTTTAAATTCGAATCTTGACTTACAAAGGTTACTTTAGAGAGTATTAGTAGCAATTAATTTTAAAAAGGATGTTGAAAAAGTTTATCTTTCTTTCTGATCGAATAAATGTATCCTTTGTTATGTCCGGCCAACTGCTCGAATGCTCACACAATTTGACTCGACTTGTTATTGAATTAGACTCAGTTGTGAAAATGGCAATGGTTGTAACAATTAATAATTATTTTAAAATTCAAAATACTGTAGTCGGGTATTTAAACTTACTAGTATTTATATGTCGCATTAAGCAATATATGTAAATACTATTTTGAACTTTGACCTCCACAAGTCTTACAGATGAAATCCAGATTCTTGGCTGGGGCCGCTACCTCTTGTTCACCGCCACGCAGTAAATTCAACACATGGAGCGGCCCTAATTCCCTTTTGCCCTTTTGCCAAAATAATATGCAGAAAAATCATATAATTGTATGGACTGACAAGTTTATTACTACGTTACCGTACAAATAGCCATAGTACCTCCATGAAAAAATCGGCAGAATACTTTTGTATAGGAAATGTCAGGTTTGGTGTAACTGCAAATGTAAGTTAGTTAAAAAATAAATAAAATAAACTGGGTGTTATGTTGACTAACTATGCATATCATTAATATACCATTACACACATACATATATTAGGGTGGCCGAAAGGAAACTCCGCGTCAACTTGATGTTTTTATTTACTTTCACATTAAACTTAATTATTTTTCGCAAGATGCTTGGCTCGCTGTTCCTTCGCCATATTGAATCCCAAACGAATGTTGAATGACCGAATTGTGACAAAGGCTGGTCTGTTCACTCATCGTTCGCTCTAGGTCAATCTTAAAGGCGTTTTTACATCCTACATACATAACCATTAAATTAGGTAAAATAAAACATATTAAAAAGTATGAGGAAAAATATCACAGGCATATCGATTGACCCAGGCTAGTTTCATATCAAATTCTCATTTAGGTATGTGTGAGATTTCCATTGGAGATATGATACAGCGTGCTTAGCCAAGATGCCAATCGCTCACGCTTAATAACGTATCGTACTACTAACTACCTCTCTCTATCACTCTTCCTTATTAGTGTGACAATGACAGTTGCGTTTCGTTAGCGACTGAGCGTTAGCGATTGGCATCTTGGCTAAGCACCCTGTGTGCGTAGCCAAGATGCCAATCGCTCACGCTTAATAACGTATCGTAGCTACCTCTCTCTATCACTCTTCCTTATTAGTGTGACAATGACAGTTGCGTTTCGTTAGCGACTGAGCGTGAGAGATTGGCATCTTGGCTACGCACCCGGTTCTGAAATAGATCGTAGTAGGACCTTTAAATACATTTAAAATTATAACGACTTTCTGAGCTTTATAATGGTTAAAATTGACCTAACCCAAAAATTATTTTATTGACCTCTGACCGAGTTATAATGCCGCTAATGGCAAGCCTTTCTTTTGTGTTCAATTAATTTATTATGCCCGCCATTACTGTAACATTGACGTTTTCTACCAAGTTTTTAAGTGCCTCTTGCTTTGCCATAAAAGTTTACGCCTTAAATAACACGAATCGCTATGATTTATGCTCCGCTAGATTTCCTCGCCGAAACATTTCTAGAGGATTTTTAATTAAGAAAAACCGTTAGTGGGAGTCGTTAGGAGCGTTAAAACAGTGCGTGCTTCGTAAAGTAAAAAGTATTTCGTTTACTTACCTCTTATTTAAAATCTTATTTAAAATCTTCGCCAGGTGCCTATCCTTTATGGAATATCATTAGTTTTATAAGTGAAATGATATGGTAGGTAGTATTTGATGATCGGAATGCATGGTAGATATTTTATTTGTCCAAAGTAAATACGTAAATTAGCACAACACACGTTATAGTAAACATTTTTATTTGTGAAATCACTGACGTCGACCGGAACCGGGAAAATTTCTCTCCTATCATCCAAGAACATGCCTTAAGGAAAACGTTTATCATTTTTTTTAGCTAAGGTGTAGAAAACTTGCCATTGAAAAATAGGTTGTCGTAAAAAATACATTTGACAAATTCGAGGAAGCCTGCTACGGATGTGTTTGACGGTGTGAGATAAAAATCAACTTGTTCTGCTATGTACATTTCTGTGACAATTCCGCGTAAAATTCGTTCTACATCCCTCAAATTTCGTACTAAATTAGAGACAAATTACTCTATGATTCTTCAAGAAGAATGTGTTCAGGGATTTAAGGCTCAAAGAGTAGCAACGCATAAGCCGCTTTTTTCATGTTTCTTCTGTCCATGGGCGAACATGGCCGCTTTCCATCAGGCACCTCATCTGCTCGTTTCCATAATGGACACTGTTATTTCAGGCATCAATGTGTATCCCCGTGACGATCTATTGAACGCATAACGCTCAATTATCTTTGCCAATATTCACCTCCGTACCGTGACGATAAATGCATTAGGGCCGGCATTAGACTAAAATCAAATTTCCATTCAATTTCCGTTATTAGTGATAACGAAGTGAATATAAGGTTCAAGAAGCAATGCGTTTTAGTTAAAATAGGTAGGATAACATCCCGACAACACACATCCCGGACATCAGCCTGTACGAGATTAGTATAGCTCATAAACAGCTCAAAAACAACAAGGCGCCTGGTGAAGACGGAATTACAGCCGAACTTCTGAAGGCGGGTGGTAAACCGGTCCTTACGGCCCTTCAGAAGTTGTTCAATTCCGTCTTACTAGAAGGGAGAACGCCAAGGGCATGGAGCGGAGGTGTGGTGGTCCTGTTCTTCAAAAAAGGCGACAAAGCCTTACTGAAGAACTACCGACCCATCACACTTCTGAGCCATTTCTATAAGCTGTTTTCAAGAGTCATTACGAATCGTCTCGCACGCAGGCTTGATGACTTCCAGCCTCCCGAACAAGCCGGTTTCCGAAGAGGCTTTAGTACCGTAGACCACATTCATACGCTTGGTCAGGTTATACAGAAGACCGAGGAGTATAATCTGCCCCTCTGTTTAGCGTTTGTGGACTACGAGAAAGCCTTTGATTCGATCGAAGCCTGGGCGGTACTACAATCTCTCCAACGGTGCCACCGACTACCGCTATATCGAAGTATTGAAGTGTTTGTACGAGAGCGCCACTATGTCAGTCCGACTCCAAGACCAGAACTCGAAGCCTATTCCGCTGCAGCGGGGAGTCAGGCAGGGAGATATCATCTCTCCTAAGCTGTTTACCGCTGCACTGGAGGATATTTTCAAGACTCTGGACTGGAGAAGAGAAGGCTAGGCATCAATGTAAACGGCGAGTACCTCACTCACCTTCGATTTGCTGACAATATAGTAGTCTTGGCTGAGACCATGGAGGATTTAAGTACGATGCTTGTTAGCCTCAGTAGAGCCTCCGGGCGAGTTGGTCTTAAGATGAACATGGATAAGACGAAAATCATGTCGAATATCCATGTAGCACCAACTCCAGTGACAATCGGAGACTTTACACTCGAAGTTGTAGACAATCGTCTACAACTTCGAGTGTAAAGTCTCGAGATATATACCTAGGACAAACTGTCCAGTTAGGTAGGTCCAATTTCGAGAAAGAGGTTAATCGTCGAATCCGACTCGGTTGGGCAGCGTTCGGGAAGCTGCGACACATCTTTTCGTCCAATATTCCGCAGTGCCTGAAGACGAAAGTCTTCGATCAGTGTGTGTTGCCAGTGATGACATACGGTACTGAAACGTGGTCGCTTACATTGGGCCTCATAAGGCTCAAGGTCACCCAAAGGGAGAGGGCTATGCTCGGAGTCTCTCTGCGAGATCGTATCAGAAATGAGACCATCCGCAGCAGAACCAAAGTAACCGATATAGCTCTCCGAATCGCTAAACTTAAGTGGCAGTGGGCGGGGCACATTGCACGTAGAACCGATGGCCGTTGGGGCGGAAAGGTTCTCGAGTGGCGACCGCGTACCGGAAAGCGCAGGGTGGGTAGGCCCCCCACAAGGTGGACTGATGACCTGGTGAAGGTCGCAGGAGTCCGCTGGATGTGGGTGGCGCAGGACCGGTCATTGTGGAAATATTTGGGGGAGGCCTATGTCCAGCAGTGGACGTCTTTCGGCTGAAATGATGATGATGAGGTAGGATAAACAATAAAAAAGTATCTCAGCACATCGTGCTGCTATGCTATAGAATATTGATTCAATTATTTACTACAATAATTTTTTTTACGTGTAGAAACCAAAATATTATTACCGCAAAAATGTATCTTACCCATAATTGACTACGGTGATGTATGTTATCTCGACTTGAACAAGGAGCCTTTGAATAAGTTAGATCGTCTACTCAATAATTGTATTCAGTTAAATTTTTGTTTACGTTTTCGTTCCAAACTTGGATGGTTTCCTATTCAAATTCGCATGCTCTGCACTGTTTTTTCAATCATTAACGATCCACAATCCCCCGAATATTTAAAGCTTCAACTCAAGCTCAGCTACTATGGTATTTCTCGTGTCCGTCAACTTCGCTCTACTGGCAACGTCTCTCTGTCTATACTATCTCACTATGCCGGGTACACTTTCAATTCTTTCCAGCTCGCCTTTGGAATAGTCTCCCAGTTAAAATTAGACAATGCCCGAATAGGTTTATGTGAGTATTTTGCTGGCAGAATGGCAAGTTCTTAGTGTTTCTATTTGCAGGTTTCATCTGATACCTTATGTATGTGTATGTTTGTATATGTATTTTTAAATATATATTTTAAATTAATATTAGGTATATTCCTATTTATGTATTTATTATTAAAAGTTACTTTATATCATATTTTGATTATCTGCAATTGTGTGATTATAGTACCTTCTATGTTTTGTAATTATTTACAACTTGATATTGCACCGCCTACATATTCTCTGCTTTGCTCGAAGGTTGACCGGTAAAGTATTTTCTTTTTGTGCAATAAAGATTAAATAAATAAATAAGTATTTTGTATAATAGCGAAAATTCGTAAGGCTTAGAAAGCCTACTGCAGCTTGTATAGTACACTTAACCTACATACAAGAATAACGCTTGTACTTGAATATAAAAGTATCCATCGTCGGCACATTAGGCAAAATATGTAACAAATTGTATGTCATACGTTGCCTGGCATTTTACACAATGCCTAGGAATACTAGAAACACCCGATTTTACAAGGAAAAAACTTAAGTAAAGCCCTCCTTGTGTATTGTTATGTGTGTTATTCTAATACACAATAGATGTGTAAGATCAAAACAAAAAAGCAAATAGCTCAGAAATTGTTCCACTGAAAAGAGCTCATAAGTTTAAGAGAGACCTAAACATGGTGCTGGTTACAATACTCTCAACCTAAATACTTAGATTAAGTGAAAACAGTAAAATCAAACATAACGCACCCCGTCAGTGAGTAAACGTTGATTCACGCACACATCAAAAGCCGCGCGTTCACAGTGTTGATTGTGCCGTAATTGAGTAACCATAATTACCCTTTAACTGCTTATGTAAACGGGATGCGGACAACGCACTGAATGTGCATTTACAACGATTGTAATATCATGCAGCGCAGCTATTCTTTGCCCAATTTTACTACATATTCCTCGCGAGTTCTGAAAAAGATTGTACGTTTCAAGACGTGACTTTTATATAAAGTTTGTAAAGAAATTAGCGTTGAGTCCTGAACTTTCTATAGTGTTTAAATTAAATAAAAAACCGAATGCACAACACTTAGCAGATTGTGCAAGAAGTTTGTTATAGAGATTCCATGACGTGATCCACTATTCAACGTGGCGAAGTACTTAATGAAATAGATAGTTTATCTGGGAAATAAGGTTTGCGAATCGGTATATTAATAAATATTGAAAACTTTGGGTGCAGTACTTTCATAAGTAACTTCTTAGTGTCCGGTCTTTATACATAATTTTCTGAAAATATCTTTATATTTCAATCTTATACTTATTAGAGCATGTATTTTCTACGTTCCACCATGCTTCTTACGCGTCTGAACATCTCTATGACTGCTGTCCGACGCAATGTCGCATTGATGCGACGGCGATGCAACATTTTTTTTTAGGCTTAAGTGCTTGTTATACTTTGTACTTTCGCTTGCTTTTAAGGTTAATATCTAAACAAATCTTAATGTCATTGGTCACCGGCAACCTTTTACAAAAACAAATATGCTTGTAAAGCTCAGTAGACGACGAAACATTGATTTTTAAGCCCAACGATAACGCAATGGGAGCTACCGTATTGTCACTCACCAGGCGGCGCCACTCATGCGTGGGTCCTGTGTCAGTATGAGAGAATTGTCAAAGTGACGTTTGAAATGTTCCCGCAGGACCCACGTTCCACTAGCGCCCCTAGCGGAAAATCGACTCGCGGTAATCCTCATTGCATCACTCAATTGATTAGGGAAATTGAAAACTAGAATCGCAACTGCAATGATCTTGCAAACCCCAGCGGATTATTACCTGACCCGCTATCCAAGATACAATAATTAATCTACATGGTGAATAGGTAGTAGGTACATTAAGTGTATGATGTAAAGTAGGTCGAATGTGCTGATGAATACTTACTACGCGTACGCCACGTGACATTCGGTCGATAACGGTAGGTACTTTATACGGAGTGCCGTTTAATAATACAATTATAACGCATTTATAATCATAGCTTAATGCAAAACGGGAAAATTTGTGTTTGGATAGCTGTTAATATTTTTTTTTAACTTATAATATCATGATTTAATTGAGGTCAGCTACACTAAAAAATATAGGTCTCCCACTTTATGATTAAGGAAAGAAATAGTTCTCATTTTAAAATTAATGTAAAGCGTTTGACGTCCCAAGTTGCTTTTGAAAATCAATGACGTTTTCGTGATGGCATTGTTGTCTGACAAATTAATGGCAAAACTGTTTACTTTGAGAAATGTAGGTATTGATGACGCGGACCACAATACTGGGACGATTTTTAAACCCCCATGATAACGCGCTTCATTTCCGATATAACATACAAGTATTTTTAGGCGGTATCGGTAACATGTTTCGGAGATCTTATCCATTGTCAAGGATTGAGTAAGTTTGAGAATTGATAAAATCTCCGAAACATGTCGCGTGCAGTGACTAAAAATACGAGCGTGTTATCCGTAATTTTTCATGTCGATTATTTCTGACACTTAATTGGTCGAGGAATTAAACAGGTGCTTCTTTCGGCTGGAATGATGACGGTTTTAATAATAAATATAAATATTATACTATTTAATTTGAATTCAATATACTTATAACAAATATTTAATTAATAACAGTAAGCAACAAGCTTTCTAATTAATCCATTTAGCGCTAAAGAGCATCCGCATTGCTGTGTTCAAATTAAATACATGCATAAATGGCGTCACGTGTGTTTATTCCGAAACACGTTCATAATCAAGAGAAAGGTATACAAAATTGAGTAAGCACGAATATTGTACCACGAGCTTCACCTACTGAAGCATCTCATAATACACTCAACTACGAACGTAATATACACCCTGATATAGTCAAGGCATATATATCGATGCACACGTTTTAACCGTATATATATATATATGTTTATATACCTTACTTTTTACGCGTAAAAATCACTAAAATAATGAGTTTGAGGAATCTTAAAGGGCCTAGCCAAAAAACAATCGTTTATTGATAACGTAAAAAAGTGATAGCTTGACTTTTCAGTATCATCTGCCGCTACCAGTTGTCCTAATGTGGGAGAGCATCCTTTGAGAATCCTGGATGGGGAATTGTGACTCGCACTTGGCCGGTTTTTTTTAATACTTTTTACTTAAGTTGTTCTGTTCCAACTCCACCTATGTAACGCCCCATATGCCATTTCATGTATTTGCCTGTGAAAGCAAATTTTGCTCCTATTAACAGTTAATAACGGTTCATGTTAACTTGACTAAATATTTGTTCCTCGTTAATACACAGAGACAGTCTCTTACAGTCTAGTTAATAAATAAAATCAAATTATCATACGCGGATTTTCCCTTCTAGCTCTTTTAAAACAACGCCAACTTGATATATTAGTGTATATCAAAAGCAGGCTCATCATGAAACATTTTTCTGGCCAATCTCCCTTCACCAAGGGAAGCCCTTATCGTTTGAGTTGAGAAATTCCTCAGTAAAGAAAAGGAAATCAGCCCGGAGAGCCCATCTATCATGTTGGTGGGCTTCACCCAGCGGAAGTTATATGCCTGAGGTACAAAATAATGCCGACCCTCATCCAGCGTAAAGTATCGTTATGACGGCAATATCATTTTTATTGAATTTCTCAGCTTTGCATATGATGTAACGTTTAAATGGGATTTTGTAAAAGCTCTTGATCAAAAACATGACAGTATATGTAAGAGATTTCATTAGTCGAGAATTGGGAAGAAGAAGAGGCCGCTAAAATATAATTGTGATTTCATGATGAACCGAATTCACGCGCTTAAATACTCACTTACTTATTAATTAAATTTGGTCCAATTACGTTCTAGGGTTGTAAATCTCTTCGTATCGCGCGTAAACACAAGGAGATCATAGTTTTGTTTTAGCGCTGTGGTGTTTTGAAAAATAATGTGATATTCCGCTGGCGACTGTAACTGTTGATGTTGCTTCGTTGTGTCGCGCAGCGGGTAGCGTGCTGCACTTAACAATTTTCTTGGTAAATTGGGTGACAGCAGATGCTTTATCGTCGGTTTGGGAATAGTCTACGGCGTCGCGGCCGACTTGGTTACTTGAGTTCTTTAGAAAAAAATCCATCGAGCGCTTTTTATCAACGCCGTTCATTTACTCAATTAGCCACCTATATAGTACTGTGCAGTTTCAGGGGAATTTCCTCTTGCATACGCACGGCACCGGCCGTAGAATGAGCTCCCTCCCTACCGAGGCTTTCCTGAAGGACTTAGGAAAGAGAAAGGTGTAGGGTCGTTCATAAAATGGGTGTTCAAGTTTTTAATGAGTCGGTAACGCGCATGTGACACTCCTGGATTTGTGGACAATCACTTTCCATCATGCTTGTTTGCCACTGACGTGGTGAAAAAAAATCACTTCTCGCAATAGTTACGCAGACAATGATGTTACAGATCGTATCATTATAATAATGTCAACCGTTTTCTAATTTCACATGTTTTGCAGGTTTCAATAAGTAACTTACGTGTAAATAACGTGTAACACAGACGCTAACGTGGTTGCATGGTAGATGGAAACTGTAGTTGCAATTTTCCACTAAGCAGACAAAACTTTACCTATACAGCAGGTTAATTTAAAAATGTTTAATGTCCTTTGTTTGTTTACAAAACGAACACACAACAAAGGTTTCTTTTAGAGCTTTGATCTCATTTAGATAAGTCAACACATTCTAAAAACTTTGTGTGGAAACACAAAGGAAAATCACGTGAATTAACTTTATAATATTGTAGCAGGTCGCTGGCAGTCACTAAAATATTTTTTGTTATTTATGTTCATAAGTTCTATTTGATAGACAAAATGGTACAACTTTAATTAGTATTTTTATAATTAGGTGGGTACGTAAGAGACATACGTATACAATAGTTAGTTACTATGTACAATATACAGCGTGTATATTTAATATTACTTCAAATTTCAACCAGTCGTAGGCGTTAGTGCTAATCGCTGCTAGTAACCGATACTGCAATGAAACTTACTCTTCCTTATTATTATTTTTATTTAATGTATGATTTGCAACTTACAGCTAACACCATAGCGTCACAAACGTTAATTAACCACAGTTATTAACAAATTCATTCTTCTCAAGCATTCTCTTACATTCATTAATCAAACTTGCCATCCCCGATGCGAACAAATCACACTGAAGAGCCGCGCCGAGCATGGAGTTGAGCATAAACAGTCCTTGCCGTAGCGGTGAGTAGCGGTAGAGGCCGGTGCGCGCGCCCGCCGGCGCCAGCAGCCGCGGCGCGCGGAGCCTGCTCCGCGACGAGGGCACGAATAGGCGCACCACCTCTCCCACTAGCTCGACGCTATCCACTTTTTGGTGTATGAGCACAAATTTGACTGTCGCTAGGGATCGTCTTACTTCGAGGGATTCGTACCCCAGATGACCTAATAGAAATTGCGTTGGGTACAAGAACGGATAATAGTAGAATTGCTTTTTTTAGAGTGCCCTTAAAAACTTTTTTTGTACTTTCTCCAGCATTAATATATATTTGTTTTCAGTAGGATTCCATACCACCGTATTTGTTTCTAGAGAACTCCGAAAAAGTGCCGCATACAGAGTTCTAAGGGCAGATGGAGTAAGAGCCTAGGAATTGCGTATTATGAAGCCCAGCTTTTGAATGCCTTTTTTTGTGACTTAGGCACAGTGATTACGGAAGTTCAAGTTAGGATCGAATTCTACACCAAGGTCTCGCACTTGGGAGATACGCGGCACGTCTTCACCACCAAGTCGGTACCTGTATTCTACCGGAGTGGGTGAACGCGAAAAGCTCATAGTTTCACATTTGCTAGAGTTGAAGTTATTATCATTAGCATTCTCAACACTCCAGCGAAACACAGCATCGAGATCGCGCTGTAAGATCTCACAGTCCGCTTCTTCGTTGATAACTTTTATCAACTTAACATCATCGGCAAACAATAAAACCTCACTGTTTCGCACCGCTTTAGGCAGATCATTAACCAGGATATTAAAAAGCAATGGTCCCAAGTTGGAACCTTGACTTATTCCAGATTGCGTTAAATATGTGTCCGAAACATATGGTCCATATTTTACGTACTGCCTTCTATCTGCCAAATAACTTGAAAATAATTTGAGAAGTCGCGGTGTGAATCCCATAACCCCCAGTTTCCACAGTAGAACGTCGTTATCAACTCGGTCAAATGCCTTCTGGAAATCTAGGTAAATTACGTCTACTTGCTTCTTTTTATCTAGTTCGCGCAACATAAAATTGACAAGTGTGACCAAATTAGTTGCTACGGATCGCCTCGGTAGAAAGGCGTGCTGCGCATTCGTCATATAGGGAAGACATTGGGGCAATATATTGGCATGCAGTGACATCTCGAATACCTTTGCCAGAGAACATAAAATTGCTACCGGTCTATAGTTCTCTACTTTTGTCTTTGTAGCCGTTTTAGGTATTGGAGATACACGCGATAGCTTCCAGCACATAGGATACCTTCCCGTTGACAAAATTAAATTAAAAATGTGTTTTATTGGCTCAACGAGTTCATCGACACAGCCCTATCACATTCGGCGGTATGGCGTCTGGACCCGCCGCTGTGTTCGGTCTAAGTTTTTTGACGGCTTTGAGTATGTCCGCCGTGCCAAAAACCTGTAAATCAACGTACCTTTCAGTGTTTTCATGACTACCGCTGCAAGCCACCGACGGGTCAAGAGCTGGTTTGCTCGGCAAAAACACAGACTTGAAATGCGCAGCAAATGCCGCTGCGGTGTCGGCACCTTTAAACTCCGATTCCCCGAGCTGGACTGTGTGCTCGATGCCCCCTCGGCTACGCAAACTATTAAGAAACTCCCAGAACTTAACTGGGTTTTTACATAATTGTGTGGATACGTTTGACACATACCAATCATGAGCAAGCTTTATGTCATTTTTTATTTTTGAACGCAGGACTGCAAATTTATTCCTGATAGACTCGTCCCCATGAGTTTTCCACAGTCGGTGAAGTCGAGCTTTTTCCGTAATGAAATAATTCAGCACGCATTGTATCGCTTTGTCTTACTGGCGTACGTCACAACTGTCACAAGTGATACATTTTAACTGCTGTCAAATAAGTGTACGCAATACATATTGCTGCTTGATAAGTTTTCGAAAATTCATTACACTTTAGTGGTTATGACTAACTTAAAATTACCTTGCAATATCAGTTCATAGTACCAAAACCTACTTTTCCGTACTGTTTAAGATAATATTAAAAATGCAGGCTGTATAAGTATTGAGCATAGTTTTTTCTATTACATCAACCAGACAGTGATCAAACGAAGAGGCGTGCATAATGAACGCGAACGACACAGTTTGCAATCATGAACAATTTTTACAGTCTATTTTTTAGTCAACCAGCGTCCACCTCTACCTTGTGTCATTTTCTGTAGAAAGCGTCCCGTGATCATGTGGCACAGTCTATAGAAATTAACGTCATGGTATTGGGCCCGACCCGGCCTGGTATAGCGCGAGTCAATCTTAATACTTACCTGTGTCATTTTTGAACAAAATTGATATTTCCTTCAACCGGAAAAATAAATATGTAAATAACTATAACAAACGACGATACTCGAGATATACAAGGGCTGGCGTCCAGAAACCAAGATCATTTTATCTCGGATTAGCGACGAAAAACTTTTTTCGTAATTAATATCATAGACCTCCGCAAAGTAAAGCATTATTCTATGAATAACTCGAAAACAATGATGTATAAAACTAATGCATCAAAGTAGCAAAGGGAAGCACGTGTAATGTGATCCTAATCAAATAAACCCGCGAGTGATGGCTCCTCCAGTCTGCGCACTCTTTTACTGCTTTTACAAAAGCTTTCCGTCTCAATAGTGTCGTTATCGTGGTTTGGGTTCTCCTTTTGTTTGAGAACTTTATTACTGTTGGATAGCGCATTCAAACAGTATAGTAACTATAGGTCGATTCACGAGAGCTGGCATGAATAAATTGACCGAACGTAATGTCACTTGTCACTGTTAGCGACAGTGTGAGTGTCGTTCTTATACAGACGCCCCCTAATATTTTATAAACATGTACCTAATTTAATACGTTTTCGTCATTTAAGCAAAAATAAAAAAATATTTGTAAATAAAACGTATTTTTAAATTCCTGACTTATTTTGAATGTCAAGAATCGAAAGGCGATGTCTTGTTTGAATTGTAAAAAATCTAAATAAGCAGCAGACTAAGGAGTTTGTCGTCAACACAGTTTTTAATTTATATAGGTATATCCTGTTTTCACACTAACGCGCAATTTACGAAATAACGGCAAAAGGATTGAAAATTATTACGAAATTTAACGTTTCACGCCATTTTTTTACGTGTCGTCATAGATTCATTATACATTTTAGTCATGATCATAGTACGCCTTAGCTTATAATATATCTTCAGGGATCGTTGGCGTGGTAGGAACTGTAGTATACTTTAGGTGTTCTTGGCATCCAAAGGTTTCATATTTTGGTGGGTACCTATCGAGCATATACATTTCTCTAAAACACAACTATCATAATCACTTTTTGCATCAACCTGTATATCCAATTCGCATGTGGAATTTAACCTTGACCTGACCTATGACCATTAACTGGGAATCATTGAAAAACTTTATTGCAAGGCGAGATTCATTTCCCGAATCACTCGAGCTTCGATTTTTCACCCTTTTTAATGACGCCATAAAGTTACATGATGAATGGTGATTAATTAAAATTGATTTATTACGGACTGAAGCCGTACTGGAGCGATTTCATCAGTCTCCTGAGTTGCTGAAAGTTCTCGTATATTAATTGGACTTCTTAAGTGTGTTTTATGTTATACATGGCAATTTATGTGTTTTAATTAAAGCTTGATACATGGAGGGTTGATTGACTTATTGAATTTTAACTTACGTTTATGTTTGGTTTTAATTAACAACGTGCGTATGGTGACCGCTCTGATGGGTAACGGACATAAATTATAAGGTATGTGATAGTTGATGAGGTGATGACCTTCAGATGGGATAAGAACATTGTCCGACGAAGGTTTACATTATTCCCACGCCGCGCGCCGTGCGCTGTCAGTCAAGGCTACATAAAACAGTCATTGAATACATTGGTAGATTAATTATTATGTTCACTAAAAAGTTGGATGAATACTGTCCACTTACTTATAATTTAATTAGGTACACGAGGTTGTAGCACACGTAGCAGTAAATATTAAATAATTTATTACACCTATACCCACACCCATACAAAACATGCAAGAGGGGCTTTTTACAAATGTTTATGTTTTGTGTCACATATTACAGTTCGTCTTGTCACCGACCAGTCCGACAATGCACTAGACCGCCATACTTGACGTAGCGTATATTCAATTAAAGTCTCTCTGTATCTAAACTTTAGCTATGATATCGCTTAGACATGGATACTGATTGGATTTTGCGTAACTACGCATGCACTACATGTCTAGAAGTTGATACAAGTTTACAAATTGCCGATGCCAATTACCCGATTCGCGACAAATTAGGCAGTTTGATGGAACCAGTCGTACTTAACGCCTGAATGCCCTCGTCGCCGTAAGCTGGTTAAACTTTTATACTCGTCGAACACTTCTCATTTCAGAACCCATTACTCAAACGTGTAGGTTCGCTCTCAAATGAGATTTCATAATTAACGTAAGCCAGGTCGGCCCGACAAGTGCATGTGAAAATTTAACGAGTGAGGGCTGGCCCGAGTTCTATCTCAAGCGTCATTCAACTGCTAATACTTGTATATTATGTGTCTGACGTGAAAAACACTTTTAGACACGATAACGAACGTTCCAAATTTGCGCAGAATTATGTGGCTTTAGCGATTTATGAATTTTTGAAGGGGTTTATTTTTAATTAAACTCACAGATGTGAAATCAAGTTTTAATTAAATATGTTTTGGGAATGTTATGAATGTACCGACTCCTCACGGAATATTTTTTATGTTACTTGCGGATTGCTATCTACCTACTGTGGTTTTCAAATTAACAGCATTAGTAAAAAAGTAAATAAGTAAGTAAGTTTAATCATTGACAAATCAGCAATCTTACACAACTAAATAGAACAAGAAAAAACAATACTTATTAATTTACTTTATTTTAATAATGCACTAATTAGAAGGTTCTAGCAAGTGTACTAGACAGCAAAACTCTCCTTCCTTGATCTTTTTCTTATTTTCCCGTAAGCCTATAAAAAGACCGGGCTGTACAGGGCCATGAACACCTTAAGGAGTACAAATAATAATAATCCAGCCTATATAGAAGGTACATCTGACTGCTGGACACAGACCTTCTCTCCATTCTTTCTCAATACTGAATTTTAATTAACTAATTACATACTTTTACTACAGGTCTATAGGTAGTGTGGCAGACAACAGGATCACACAGCCTGTTGTTTACTACTTAAACTAATAAAAATTGTTAATTATTCTTTCCGGTAAAGCTTTCCAGGTTAATGCTTGCAAATACTTAACATACCTCGATAATGGCTGTTTTAAACCTCACTACGAAAATAAGTTACATACAATTCCGAAACGTAGTACCTTATATCATGGCAGTGAACCCAAACACATTTAATGCCAAAAAAATCAACTATTGAACCAACAATGCCGAAGGGATAAGAATAACGAGTAGGAACTTTTTACTCTAATAACCTAAACTAAGAAATAACTAAAGTTACATTTGATCAAATTATTATTTTCCTCTTTCCCTATATAATAGGCCTGTAGTACAACGAGAACTATGAAAGTTTTTGAAGTAACATCAGTATAGCAACAAGTTGTATGGTGATGAACTCAGAACTTCTCTGTATGCTGATAAAGACTTGTGCTCTAGTTTCACCAAGCTTAGAGCTAGGGGCGTACATGGGCGAATATTAGCCAGCTGATTTTGCTAAAGCTATTGTCTGACTTGCAGTTTCCTCGTGAAATACGTGCACATGACGCTGGCCATAATGTTCCAATATGATCTTACTTTTTATGAGCAAACTTCATAATATGCTCGCCGTAGCACGCTGTTAAATTTTTAATCTTAATCAAGAAATATTGCCGACTAAATATTAGAGAGGGTCACTCATGTATGAAGAAAAATAAAGTTTCAATTTACCGTCGGGCACAGTTATAAAAAGTTTCGTTATAATGTCTTTAAATAGTATCCAAAGTTATTTTGGAATCAGAATTTGTTATTTATTACGTTTTCATACAAAATATATGGTTTTCATACAAATTATAAGTTTTCATACAAAATATATTGGTACATTTCTAAGCATAATTTGCATTTATTATATAGGTTTCGTCCTTTTTTTTCAAATTTTAGCTCAAACTGAATTCTATTTTGGGTAGGTAATAGTATATTGAATATTACAAAGCCGATAAAATAAAATAAAAACCGGCCAAGAGCATGTCGGGCCATGCTCAGTGTAGGGTTCCGCAGTTTACTGTCCGTCACAATAGGCAACCTTAAAAAGTGTTTTAATAGATACCATGCTCAATATGCTTATAATAATTAACAATTCGATGATACTTTCGATCACACCCGTCCCGACCCCATCAACTCCGGAAACACAGTGTCATCTCTCGGGCAATTGGGTTACTAATTTACACAAACTAGACGGGTTATGTATGTTGGGGTTTCGAGTCGTAACTTTTGAAACTAAAACTAACTTAATTTTTTTTATAAAAAATATAGATGTCTATGCCCCATAAAAAAAACCTAGCCTACTAAATATCGACTTAGTGTTTTCAGAAGTATGAAAAGTCCTAGGTCAACGAACGATAATATCATGTCATGTTCACATTTAACTTTGTAGAAAAAACAATTAGAAAAAAAAACTGTTAGATTAGAAACTCAAACTTGTCTACAGAGACTACAAGAATACATAATATATTGAGTAATATTGATTTAAAGTTATTCTTACCTAACCATTTTATAAAATATAAAACTTAAACAGTTAAAAATCACGTTATTTTATCACAATAGGCTGGACATTTTGTGGAAATACGAGAGTTTTAACCGTTTAGTTTAATCTCAGTATGATTCACTAGGTACTGGTAAATCCAATCATAAAGAAACTACTTAATCTCAAGTGTGCGCAATAATAAGGAAACTCACCCGAGCAAGCTCATTATATTCCTAATTTTCTATTAACATTTTTTTCCCAGTCATTGTAACGCCTGAAATAAAATAAAGAAATGAGGGCAGGTTTTTCCTGGCTAAAAATAAACGACGTTCATAACTCGGCCGCAATTGGTACCATTTATCAGCAGCTGTAAGCGAGGTTGCTACCACTAATTAACCAGCACCGTGCAAATTTTCGTAAGGCAAACATAAAACCAACACAAAATATTAAGTTCTACATAGGCCAGTTCGGCTTTTTATAATTATTTTTAATTAAAGCCAGAGCGCGGCTTATCTTGCATTTAATAAGTATTTTGACGACCGAATCGTGTCATATTTTTTTCGTTATAAAAAGTATTTCAACAAATACTGAATGGAATTAGATTGAGCGAGTTCAAGATGTTTTAGGCAAAAAAATTTCAGTGAAAATATTCTGGTGACAAATTAGGGGATCCTTACAATTAGTGCCTTTGCCGCTTCTTTCAAAAAAGGCTCGTATTCAGCTAAACAAATGAACGTCGTAAATTTACATAAAAGACCTCTTCAAATAATTTAAAAACTCGTCTGTCACTTTTGAAAATTCTATTTGTGGCTAAAACCTTTTGACTTTGAGGGCACTTTGTGAGTGATTGTTCCAAGGAAAAACCTTCTGCTATGAGGGTTTTTAAGGTAATTTCAAGAAAATTTATTTATATAGCTTTTGGGATTCCGTCAGAAATACCATAAATTGAGCTTTAATAAATGTACAACAGAATGCGCTAAAATGTCCTTGGCAGGTGTCAGGTCATATGTTTCGAATGTCTTATTTTGATATCGACTCTGAACTAATAATGAAAACAACACCTAATTTATTTCCAAACCAAACAGTCCAGTTGTGCCTAAATCGCTTCATAATTTGCATAATTGAGTATTCACTACTTAGCGAAGTGCATCGCTCGTAGCAAGTTTAGATAAAACGAATTTAATCAAAGTGATATGCTGCTTTGTGAAGTGCATCGCAAGCGGCACCATTTATTAAATACGGATTGAGATAGATTGAGTCAACATGGCAAGTGCTAAATGCCAATACCAAATATTCTAAAATTTCCTATTTAGAAATCACAATGAATAACGAACATAATACGACGACTGTTTGTTATTGGAAACGAATAAGCAATCTTTTCCAAAAACAAACAGTCGTCATGCCTAAACCACGTCATTATTTGCATAACATAGCATTTTCGCCGCATCTCCGTTTAGATAATACGAATTAAGTCAACATGACAGGTGCTAAATGCCCAGGTTATAGGTTATAGGTATACGCGGGCTAGTTTCCGCAACTCGACGTCAAATGATGCGCCTATTTTGCGTGGTGGGTTGCCGGCACTACTCCTGCCAACCCAGCTCTTCCAGGAAGCCTAGCAGACCCTTAATGTTGCCGACGACTTCCGGGAGAGACCTCGGTGTACCGAGGTATTGTGCCCGGTAGTTTGCCACCCCAGTGCATTCGATGATGACGTGGGCGGCTGTTTCTTCTGCCTCCAAGCAGGCCCTGCAGAGTGCGCTGTCTGTAACACGCAAAGTATGCAAGTGTTTGTTGAATAAGGCATGACCTGTTATGGCGCCGGTCAGGAGACGGAGCTGGGGCCTTTTCAGCTGTCTCAGCCTCCGCGACAGCCCGGGGGTGATTGTCGGGAGGGCTAACCTTGTTTGCCTGCAGGTTCCTATGTTAGACCAGTAAAGTTGGTGTTTTACCCTGGTGTCTTGTCGGAGAGTGCTCCGCAGCCAGGCGAGTGGCAGGGGTATGATCGGTTCTGGTCCTACCACGACCGTCTCCGAACCTTCCCTCGCCAATATGTCTGCTGCATCGTTCCCTCGCGAGTTGCTGTGCCCCTTGATCCATTGTAGAGTTACGTGATTGTTCTTACATACCTCCGTCAGGATTGTGTGGCACTCGTGGACTAGTCCCGAGGTTAAAGTGTAGCCTTGTAGGGCCTGTAGTACTGATCGACTGTCGGAGAGTATGCGGATTGGGAAATCCGTTACCTTCCTTGCGACGATTGCGTGTGCTGCCAGTATAATGCCCAAACACTCCGCCTGGAAGACAGTGTTATGTGCACCCAGTGGTGTAGAGATGTGTATATTTAGATCCTCAGAGAATACTCCTGAGCCAGTGCCCGACCTTGTCTTTGATCCGTCCGTGCTAAATGCCCATGCCAGTAATTTAAAAATTATTTAATCAGACTACATTAATAACGATCTCAAGAACTAATTTACCGCAAACGTTCCATTTATGCCTAAACCGAGTCATAAATTGCATATTCACTACTTAACAAAGTGCATCGCTCGTAGCAAGTTTGGATAAAACGAATTGAATCAATGTGATATGCTATAAAGTTTAGTATATAGACACGAGACTGCACTTACTTATAACAAGCTTACCAGCTAATTTGTTCCCAAAGTAAATATGCAGTCCAGTTATGCCTAAAGCACGTCATAATTTTCATAACAGAGCCTCGCGACATAGTGAAGTGCACCGCACGCAGCACGTTTAGATAATTTGGATTGAATCAACATGGCAGGTTATACGGCTAAAGGATGACTCACACTAGAAAATCAGTCAATTTCTATAGAAAGCGTCACGTCACATCCGAGGGCTGCGAGCTATCACGGGATTCTTTCTATAGAAATTGACAGATTTTCCCGTCCCGCCCCGTCCCGTCCCATACTAGTGTGACACATCTTTAAATATCCACGCTGGGTGTTTAAAATTTCCTATCTAGAAATCAGATTGCACTAACCGAACGAACATAACAGCTAATTTGTTTCCAAAATAAACAGTCCAGTTATGCCTAAACCGCGTCATAATTTGCATAACACAGCCTCGCGACTTAGAGAAGTGCATCGCACGCGGCGCGTTTAGATAATACGGATCGAATCAACATGGCAGGTGCGCCCTCACGATACGTATTCGGGGCTGAATATTAATTTGTGTATCTTGCCACCTGCCGCGTCTGTGAAAATTAACACGTTTAGGCATTAGTTATACCAGTAATAACTGAAACAAATGTAGCCAAGTATGTAAGTGATTCGTGAGTAATGAATACAGCCTAATTTTAGACTAAAATTGGAGTGCGTCTATATTTTAATGTCAAAATATAGCTTATGGATGTAATATTGTCATGTGTGTGTTGTATTATTATTGTTGTTGTTTCTGGGTAAATAATAAAAATAACAATTTAATAATGGTCAATGTGGCTAATTCCATCTATTACATCTATTAATAAATCACAAATATTTTCAAATATCATGAAACAATTTTACAATTGCGCGCTCAATGACAGCAATTGTCAGAATAGATAAAGATAGTTTAGGGCACTGTTTCTGTACCTAAAAATATATATTACAAATGCTAGTAACTATTTGCCTTTCCACAACTTACGCAATTTGAAAGAGGCCTTCCATCATATATAAATTAATACACCTTGATAAGGACAGCATGCAGCTGCCGACTCTATCAATAAGCAGCAGGCTATCCTGAGCATAAACGGCGTACTGCTGTGCGCAGCAGGCAAGCAACGCAGGCAAACATTAGACCAAACGTATGATGGAATCAGTCAGATTGATCTTACTTTATGATTCAAGATGTACAAAGTATTGACTTGCGATATATTGATATTTGCAGAGTTTTTCGAACTACAAAACAACGAGTTAATTATTACACTTTTTGGCAGTTAAAAGGAAATAATATGTCTTACTCTGAACTCATGAAATGGGTTGTCATTGTTTTTCCTTGTACTCCATTTTCTGTAATTATCAATTTATTATTTCAATTAGCAACTGAGTTTCAGTAAGTATTTTTTAGATAATAATCAACAGGGCTCGGAATGTTTCGTGCGGTTTTTGAAAAATCATAGGGAGAGAGAATGATTATCGACATATCGGCCATTCACTCATAGAGTTATTGAGATTAATTTATCCTTCATTCAATAACACTTGCATTTAACTTTATAGTTCACAACAAAATAATCTGTATTAGACGGCGACATTGAAACCAGAATGGTACCCACAGAACATAAGTAATAAGGCTAGTTAAATAATCATGTCAGAGCTCTGAAGAAACTCTTTTAGCGTGTATAAAAAGCTATTCCAAAACAGTTTTCAAAGCCGCTAACTTGTGTGTTGCTGCGAAAATGTCGCAGCTGATTTTGGAAAAGTTTGCCTTTGCATAAAAGAGCAGTTTCAAAAAGTTTTGCAGCTCTACAGAATAAGAAACATGCACATTGCAGGAAGGAACATTATACATTGATAGGACTTTGTGGGTAATATTCGAATCAGTTAATTAAAATTTTATTATTAAACAAACACATTTCTTTAAAGAACTATAAGTTTTCTATACTCTGGCCAGTTATAGTGGTATATTGTATAATATTTATTAGTATTTTTTACCAGATTCAGGTCAGATATTTCCAACCCTGTTTTTTTAATGTTTTCAGATGTTTTACGAATTTTGGTTACTATTTAATTAAAAATCAATGTTTATGATTTGACGTTTTGACGTAGTGCCTAGATGTGTGTGCGTGCATATTCAACAAGTAGGTAAATACCCCCCTCAAAACAACAACTCAAATACACGATTAGTATTAGAATTCCTCTTGCATTTTACAAGATTACACAGTTTATCTTTCAAGTAATTTAAACTGTAATTTAGTAAAATTACAATATTTACCAACACACTGTGGCATTAGCACTCCTTTGACATTCATCTGTTGTATAAATCTCGCTGCCTTACAGAGCTTCCTTTGTTAACTGTTCTTTCACAATGAAAACACTCAAGATAAATATATTATTGTCTTGTGGTCGCTTAATTTAAGGTACTATTGTGATAAGGCACGTTACAATAGGTACAAGACGTTTCCCGCTGGGGATTGTTTTATTTAACCGCATTCATTTGGTGTATATAAATAAACATTGGAGTTCAAACCTTGTGTAGGGCAGAGCACTTAATAATTAAGGCATGTGTTTGCAGTGGAAACAGATCAAATGACTGTGGGCATTTATATTGGTTTATTTTCTTCTGCCGCTAGAGTGCTTCAGTTTAAGGTCCTTATTAATGTTTAGGCAGGCATATGGAGTTGGCCAATGTCGTAAGTTGCCAAATTTAAATACTCTCCTGCTCCTGTTCATTACATTCTCCTGTAATGAACAGGTCCTGTAAGGCTAGGAGTTGCTCGTAGTAGCTGCAGAAGAGGTAGCAGGAAAAACATTAGCGCCATGAGCAATTATGTCATAGTAAGATCATAACCATAACAAATCAAGATTATAAAATGGGCAAAAGCTGGCAAAAAAACTGCGCAGGTCCGAATAAAAGAATAAAATAACGTTGGTATTTTAGTGTCGGAGGCCAGGCCTCATTTAGAGTCGTTGCGCCCACCAACTTAGTATATTGTGAATCTGTCACCCACTTATTATAGCTGTAAACTAAGCAGATACCTAAGTAACTAGAAAAAAAGCGCGGTGCCAGTTTAATAGTTGAACGTTTTCTTTAAATGTGTTTTTTTGCAGTAGTTCAGTCAAGTGTAAAAATATGGTGGTACACATCTTACTCAAAAATATGTCCCATAGCACCTTATGCCGTTGTAATAAGAGCGTAGTACCATATTTATGAGTCGATTATGTCGAACCATATTTTTGCACTTGACTGTTCATCAACCTGTCTTTTACTTAGAGGCAAAATTATTATTTTTACTTTCAAGGCTTCTTTCAATACGGATAATGTAAACGGAATCTATTCATTACCGTTTAAAATTCTCAATAAAAGTAGTCTCACTAAAAGCAACTGAGCAATCTATTTTGCGCCAATAGTAAAGTTCAATCTTAATAATCTTTGTACTATAAATTGAAAGAGATGTCATATACTAAAGAAAAAGTTACCAAGGTCCCCGGTGAGCCGCGAAAGCAGGAGGTCGCTGGTTCGATCCCGGCCCTGCTCACCGGGGACCTTGGTCACTTTTTCTTTAGTATATGACATCTCTTTCAATTTATAATTTATATATAGTAGTGTGACTACTTAAAAAACACCAAAACATGAATCAAAACATTTATTACATTTAATAAATGATTTGATTCGTGCTTTAAAATTGTAATCTTTGTACTCTTTAATCGGTTTTTATATCAATATTTAAAATGACTAAACACGGAGACTGTTAAATAGATTTTTATATTTTATAAAAAATAAAAACTACTGACGTGGGACCTAATACCATAAAGGTAATATAGACACAGCTATCAACACAATTCCCTATTTTCCGAGCTATCACGTGACACAGGCATGACGCTTTCTAATTATTTTTTTAGAGATTCCATTGAGCTTCATGTTATCGAGGCTCGACTCTACGAAGTACAGTACAATAGAATATGTCAGCTTAGGCAAATATACTCCGACCTTCGTAGACGCGTGACACTGTCAGCTAAGTATTGGCAGTTGAAACAATTAGTCCTTGGCGTCAGTTGGTAAATATTAACACTGGTAATTGTACCGAGCGTCAGCTCCCTCGATGTTCGTTACGGTCCTGACTTGCAACCGGAATACAAATGAATCCATTATCCGAAAGTGCGGAGATAGCGGATCGGGTCTGGTATCACGTACGGCGTATGCGTGATCTTTTAATCTGTTTTTAAATAAACATGCTATTTCCTTGGGAGAAAACCTGGTTATTTGAGCATTGAAATGGAATCTTTTTTTTCTGCCGTTTGTGAGATCGAATAAGACCTGTCAAAAATTGTTTTTGACACAAAAAATCTCCATAAAACTCATTACTTAACTGCTAACAGATATAAACGGGGGATATGCACGGGGCTTCATTATGTCTGAGCTGTATTACTTTCAAAACTGATTTTGCATAATTTATTTATCAATTTATTTACTCATCTGCAGAATTTGCATGCTAAATCGAATTTTCAATATATAGATTGTCAGAAGAGATACTTAAATCCCCACCAGAACTGTGTCTTAACTTATCCAAAAACATTTTTTTGACGTGACAACGTCTTAAATTAGGTTGCGGCTGGGAGTCACTTATGAAAAAGTGTAACGCTCGGTAACGTTACGATGAGTCACCGAACGAGAGAGAGGCCCGCCGAATGCCTTGCGTCTCTCTCCCACTCAACTATGATCGGTCTGCCGCGCGCGCAGCACTAGAGAATTAGGCGCATTGAATCGGCGCATGCTTGTGTCTCTGTCTTTGTCTTTCTCGAACGTTGATAGTGTTAAGTAAGTTCCTATTGTGCAATTTAATTATATTCATATCAATAAATATTCTACCGAGAAAAAGACGTTGTCACGTAAAATCTTCGCCCGTAAAACCGACTTTACAGGCAACCATTTTTTTTTTTGTTTCCTTAAACAAAATCAATATTTAACGAGTTTGTCCAAACAATTATCATAAGAAACAGATGAATTAGTCTTGAAGATTAAGGAAGGTTCTGTCGTATTCAAAATAAATTGATGTGTAAATAGTGTAGAGAGTGTTTCAAATATTGTACCTAAAAAATGAGTGTAAACCAAATTGAAATAAAAAAAACGGGAAAATTTTGGTGTTGTCAATCGTACATTTTTGTCAATCGCTTTCAACTATGTAACTACGATTGATAATATATTTAGTTTGGGTTCTAAACGATCAATCACGTGATTGTTGTCAGTGAGAGTCAAAAAACACAATTTACCACATGGTCCACATGGGGATGTAACACTTTTACATATATAAATTTTAAATTTAATGAGATGTCATATACTACAGTCATATATGCTCAGGGCTGGAATCAAACCCGACCACGGCGGCCAGAGTCCGAAATTTCCTACACAATACAATACAATTGTACAATAAATGATTTGATTCGTTCTTTAAAAAAGCAAGGTACTTTTACGTAAATAATTAATTTATACTGGCAGTTACATATTCAGAAATGCTTCTATACTGGTAACTTGAACGGTAAACTCACCCGAGCTTGATAAGCGTCTAGAATCATCCACGCTCTAGTCCATCTTGCTTTACTAATTGCTCCAAATTCGTTTCAGTCAAGGTTGTCTGTGATTAAACGCCGTTATTTAACGTTTTCGATAACAAAGATCCACTCTTTATAATCGTCCCATGCCACGTTCGACGGGTAAGCAGTTATTTATTTTGAAAGCGGGTTTTATTTGCGGAAAAGGGTCTGACCCGCATTACTCAAGGGAGATTTTGCTGAATGGGATTCCAAAGTATGCTGTTTGGATTCGGATAACTTATTGTATTTCGGTTAGTTTCAACCGTTTATCTAGTTTTGCAAATCATCCGTATCTATGCTGTGTTTAGTCACTGCCCTTGAGTTTTCGATCGAGCGCTTCTTTGTTGCCTTTTAGGGCAAAGTTCCTTAAGTGCTTGGTGCTGTATTATGAGTTTAATGGTATAGTAATGTTTGCGTCGACAAAGTAAAATTAGCAGCTTTTCTTTTGGTATCATAGACTATAATTTCATATGACATTATCGGGATTTGGTTTAGTTTCAGATATAATTACGTACATATTTCTGTTGAACTGCATTTCACCATAACTCGTCCAAACCTGCATTTTTTATCACAGTATTATACCACTATGAGTTTTAATTTTGATAAACTTATTGACTGATCATCATCGGCTTGTTCTTGTCCCATTTTTACTTGGCCGCTTGGCGTGGGTGCAGTATATTTTTCTCTTCCATACCTCTCTATCACGCGTCATCTCATTATTCACTCCCTTTCTTTCCATGTCATCTCTCACACAGTCCATCCACCTTTTCCTTGGTTTGCCTCTCCCTTTATAGCTCTCCACATTCATGATAATGCGCTTCTAGAAATAGAAATAGAAATAGAAATATTTATTTGCAAATATTTATTTTGTAAATATTTATTTATTTATTTAGTCATTATTTATTATGGGTGCAACTTTCAGGCTTCCTTTAATATATTCATTCATTATTCAATCCTTTCTCGTCACGCCACACATCCATCTTAACATTCTCATCATAATCATCTCCATCACATGCAATCTCTTTTCATCCATCACCTTTAGGGCCCATCATTCTGATCCACACATGACGACAGGTCTTCTTACGCTTTTGTAGATTTAGCCTTTCAGACGAAGAGGCATCCGAGCGTCGCAAATCACCCCGGTGACCAGTTACCATTTCATCCATCCTGTGCTAATTCGGGTTTTTACATCACGGTCAATATTGTCGTCACACTGTACGATCGAACCAAGGTACTTGAAGTCGGAGCAGACTAGCAGCACAACACTATCGAAATCGCAGAACAAGTGTTCAGTTTTCGACCAGATGGTCAAGCAAAATGGAGATAAATGTGACGGAACTTAAAAGTAATGCTCTGATTTTCTTTGGTAACAGGTATCCTGCACCAAAGTCATATACTTAATAGAATATCAACGCACTTCTTGAATTCCCAAAAACACTCAAACTTCAAGTAAAAAAATTGCCTAAGTAGGTAGTCAGTGTTGATATTTACATGAACTCGTTATTTGTAAAGGCTCCCATACCAGAGCTAAATTCATTTCCTAACGCCATATATTGCAATGCAACAAGAACTGCATTTTGATTTGATTAAAAATATATTGAATTTATTTGAAATAAATTATATCGTTATTGCATTTTCACGCTCAATGGCACGGGAAAAAATTTATATTCGATATCATAGTATTAAGACAAATATGAATATGCTGCCTAGTATTACTGCTGTTTTTTGGGCTAATGAATTTGCCGCGTCGATGATTATAAATCATTACTGATTCCCGTTGAGTCAAAAAAGTTCCAGAATCTTTGGTCGGTAATTTTGTCTATTTTATAAGGTTGCAGTTCTTGCCTACCTAGGTGGATACTTCTTTTGTGCATTAGTGGTTCGCAGGAGCAGAGTAACTGAAATGTAATGCCCGCAATGCTGTTCATGTTGTATAAGACGGTATTAGTTTCGCATAGTATGGCTGCGTCTCGTTTAGCTGCCATTTTATTACCGACGTACGACATGTTACGGTATCTTGTCAGGTTTTCTGTTTTCAACAGATAAGTATTTTATTCTAAATGTTTTCGAGACTCTTTTTCTTCTTCCTAGCATTTTTCCGCCTTATGCCACGGCTTGCGGCAGCGAGTAGTGAATATCAAATGATAAGTTGCGAAAAATTCATTGGTACGAACCGGGGTTTGAACCCGCGACCTTCTGATGGAAAGTCACATGCTCTTATCACTGTACCACCAACGCTTCATGTGTAATTGAGATTCTACGTTAATATATAAAATATCAAGTTCACGTTCATTTCGCACTCATTAGGAGAAAGCGCGTGTAACCTAAATATTTTCTATCAAAGTTTATTACTTACACGCTCCGGCTGTAAAAGAAGGAACGTAAAAAATATAGAGCTATATTTTCTGGAATAACTCCAATTTAAACAAACCTAAAACATTTAAGTAGCAAAATGCGAAATGAAGCAACCCCATTAACCTTGGATAATAATGGATGGTCAGGTAAATTACCTACGCGCGGATACATTAAACTCAAAATTATAATTAGAAGACCTTTAAAACTAGAGCGGACCCAGAACGTCTCCGGAGACCGGAACTAGGTCAAGTGCGATTCATAACACACTAGTGACCTCACGATGCATCAACGAGGGGATTAAGAGAACATAAAAACGTCCACAGCGAATAAAATGAGAGGAATAAAGAATATTCAGCCAGTTTTAACTTGAGGTTTACGACTTAGTGCAAGTGCCGGTAAAGTGGACCTCGTGGCACTTTGCTTTAGCTAGAACAAGCAATTTTAAAAGCTTGAATTTTGAGAAATCTTACGTAAAATGGGATGTCGAAAATAAATGCAGGTTTTGAGATGCTGTCTCGTAACTTCCTATGTTAAGGAAATATAGTACGGCTATTGCTAGAAGTTTATACGGGAATCACAGTCACTATTATACCTATAAAATCAAATAAAGTTTTTGATTCGGAAAAAATGATCGATATATTTGCCATGATAATACTAAATGTTTTATAAACAACAAATTTTTGCAGTGCTCATATATTATTGGAGATTATTTCACATACATTCTTCACATATAATTTTTAAAACGTAAACTCTAAGGGAGGTTAACCATACCATCATTTTAACGAGTAATATTCCGCTCACAATTGCAGCAGCGTTGCTTGATAACGACGATTATGTTAAAACTTTCGAAAATTGACGCCCAATTCAATCTCATTTACGCGTAGTGCTCTGAGTAGGTAGACTCGGCGCTAATCACGACGCGTTGTCGTTATGCCTGTATGCACAATTTTCGCCACAAAGCGGGCAATGTAATTATGTCACTCGTATAAGCTACGTCGTAGCGTAGCGCTATGAGATATCCTTAGCGTTGAATGAGTAGCTCGCTACAGACTAATAGCAGCGTTTTTTGTTACCGCTGAGGTTACAGCGGGAAACGTGCGACGACGCCAAACTGAGTGACGGAACTGCAGTATCGTTGGGCTTGGAAATTGCCATGGCGTTTCAGTCGCCATCATTACAATTTCTCATGTTTACAATAATAGACGTTACAGTTATGGTGGACGAGGTCCATTCCCATAAGCCACTACTTACCTCTGCAACATCGAATATTTTGACAAAACGTACGAGCATTACTTAAATAAATTATTTTTTCTGAAAAGGGTGAATCGGAGTCTGAATTATTCATAAATGTACATCAAACCTCAATCAGCTAATTTTCTTGTTTGTTATGGCTCCGTTATTTTAGAAAGTTTCGAAGCGAAGCGTTTGTGTGCTTGTTTCTCCCCGCAAAAGTGACAGTAAAAATTGTACGGTAAGATGTCGCTTTGCCGTCTCTCTTCCTACGTGTTGGAAGCCCATTTAGCTCGAAGGCTGTCACATCAAACATGAATTTTGTACCTATGTACTTGTTTAAATGTGACGGATTACGCGAAAGACGAAATTTATACCCGACGGCACATGAGAAAACAATGGTATATTGTTTAACCAAGGGGCAAAAGGTACTTACTTATTTTAGTCGAGATATTTTGGCGCTCGAACGTAGCATAGTGAGAGCGCTGATAGTCCGATACTGACAAAGTGTCTTTCACTCGAGTTAAACACTCTACTTTTCATATCGAATACGAGTAAAGAAAAATACAGATGGTACTATGTGGTAAGATAGTTTTCAAGAAACTTAAAAATCGATTTATAGTCATTAGTTATGGATTACGGAAATAAATATTAGATTTGAAATCGTATATTTTAAACCGGTTATTTTATGCAATCAATAAAACTTACGAAAATACATTTGGAAAGTAAAACGCCCTAGGGCGGATCCTATCATTTTCTACCCGTTTCATAGATTAACATCTTTCAGAGCATGAGATATGATAAAAATAAATGATAAATATCTTTATTTTTCAATTTAGGCACATTACAATGCACTTATGAAGGTCAAAAAAAAGCTACTACCGGTTCTATGAAAAATTATATTGCCGTATAAGCTAAAACTTTTCGTTCGTAATTTTATCATGCTGGATTAACGAGCCGCACACATTGTTTTTAATATTCAATTAGTATTAAATTTTAGCTTCAATTTGGCGTCCAGAACCAGGTTTACTTACGTCAAACAGGATATTTTGCCGGGACATACACTATAATAATCTTGATGTTATGGATGGTATAAATTTACTAAAACGGGGCTTAATCGTGTATAAACTTTGGAAACAAACCTCCGACGTTTCAAGGGCGACATTGCCCCCGTGGTCCCGGAGAAAGACTGGCTGAGGTTGACATCAACATCTTCTAGCTGCGCGGGTTTTACGAACTACCCGCACTTGGTCTTGATTATCAACTTGAACATTTTGCGCACTAGGGATGTGACTCTGTCGACACACTACACTCACGATGTCCGATTTTTGAGCAGGTGATATTCGATTACGCTTACATTTATCAATGACTGGATTCCATGTAGACGAGATTCTAAAACCGTCATCCCGATTGAAATTGGGGTATTTCTTCATTTCAATGGCTTCCCGTACTTTCCTACTATGGAAACGACGATCCGTTGAAAGGATTTTAGGGTTATGCAATTCAATCCAATGGTTTGGTCCAGAATCTAACAAATGTTCGGCAACCGCAGACTTGTGTACCTGGCGATTTCTGACAGCTGCGATATGTTCCTTCACTCTTTCCGCCATGGTACGCTTCGTTTGGCCGATGTAGGAACTACCACAACTGCAATCAATCTTATAAACACCAGCTTATTTAAACGCTTTGTCTCACCACCATCCCCGCCATCTACAGTCAGTGGTCAGCTCTTTAGTGAATAGAGCACACGCTCTTTGTGACCCTGAATTTTTAAAGAGTGAGATGACACATATTCAGGAGGTACTCAGATGGAATGGGTATAAGGTGAAGAAGTGGCAGCCCAGACGAAAAGCAAGAGAGAAGCATCCTGATGTTTCGAGACAACCGGCATTTTTGCCTTATGTGAAAGGGGTGACAGACAAGATTGGCACAGTGCTAGCGAAGTACTCCATAAAAACTGTGTTTACCCCTTTATCCAAGATTTCGGGCAATCTAAGATCGCCGAAGGATGTTATCCCGTACCAGTCACCTGGTGTTTATAAGATTGATTGCAGTTGTGGTAGTTCCTACATCGGCCAAACGAAACGTACCATGGCGGAAAGAGTGAAGGAACATATCGCAGCTGTCAGAAATCGCCAGGTACACAAGTCTGCGGTTGCCGAACATTTGTTAGATTCTGGACCAAACCATTGGATTGAATTGCATAACCCTAAAATCCTTTCAACGGATCGTCGTTTCCATAGTAGGAAAGTACGGGAAGCCATTGAAATGAAGAAATACCCCAATTTCAATCGGGATGACGGTTTTAGAATCTCGTCTACATGGAATCCAGTCATTGATAAATGTAAGCGTAATCGAATATCACCTGCTCAAAAATCGGACATCGTGAGTGTAGTGTGTCGACAGAGTCACATCCCTAGTGCGCAAAATGTTCAAGTTGATAATCAAGACCAAGTGCGGGTAGTTCGTAAAACCCGCGCAGCTAGAAGATGTTGATGTCAACCTCAGCCAGTCTTTCTCCGGGACCACGGGGGCAATGTCGCCCTTGAAACGTCGGAGGTTTGTTTCCAAAGTTTATACACGATTAAGCCCCGTTTTAGTAAATTTATAATGTGTGAAAATCGTGAAAGTTTAAATAAGTGTTATGGATGGTGATGATACACTATAATAATATAGATATGGGGGTGCTTGCATAGCCCGAAGGTTCATCCCGTTATCTTGTTTAGTTTGATGAGATATCGTAATAGCTCCTGTTTGTATTAACTTTAGCTCCTAACTTTAAGACTGCAATTCTGCACCGTGAAGAACAGGCTATATTAAGTTGATCAAAGCACTCAACTTGATACCTTATTCTTGTGCAATAAAGCACACTTCTAACTGGTTTCGATGTAACATAGGCTTGTTAATAATGCCGAGTTGAATTTCAATACTGTAACAGTTGTTGTGGGACTAGCTAGTAACTAATGCTGATCGGAGTTCAATGTTAAGAAAAGGTTAGGTACTTTTATTTATAAAAAAAAATGACACTACAATTCTTATTAGATAAGAAGTACCTACCTTAATCTTAACGAGTTGGTACTGACAGTATCTGTTATCTTGAACTAGTAAAAATGCATCTAAAATAGGTACAGTTCAAGTTTTACTAAAAATAGCTTCCCGCATTACTATTAAAATCACAGATACTCGTACATTATCCAAATAGACGTCGCATCAGCGGCTATTTGCATAATTGTATCTTGTGTTTGGAAATACTAATCATAATGAATGGAAATGTCATTTTTCCTTCGTCCTATTTAAAATGTTCTGTAATTGACAAAGTTGTCATCTTATATGTACCTAACACACAATATTACTTACCTCTTATGCTTTTTTAAGCCCATTAATGAATGATTTTTTACTGGACTAATTAAGAACTTTCTCACTACTCACTCAGCCAAGAATATAAGAGAAAAACGACAACTACATACAAAAAAACCGGCCATCTGCGAGTCGGACTCGCGCACCGAGGGTTCCGTATAAACTTTATGTTGCAACTACACCTATAAGTAGAAATTTGACGTCAGTCACATGTATCGACATAGTGGGTCAGTCGTTTGTAGGGCATGGAGTTAGTATGCTAGTTTATTTTTCCTTGATATTTTTTTATGACGTAAACCATTTTTTTTTATTTAAGTTATAGCACAGTACTTTTAGCATGATATCACATAAATTTAAAGAAAAAAAAAACAAGCGATGTTGGCTAAGTTTCAACTTTTGTTCTAGAAACTTTAATTTATTTAAAAAATGTGAAGTTACGGTCAATATTATATTTTTCCTGTAATGTTTATGATAATATTAAGGTTATGTAAAAAAAACATATTTTTTTCTTCACAAACTTCGGAGATAAAGGGGCCATTAAGACAACAGAACGCCAAATACTACGATTATTATATTATACTTAACAGAACCGTAGCAATAATAAGAATTTTCTATGCATTTCTATATAACAAGAAAAGTACTCACTGACTGACTGACTCATTCACTCATGAACGCTGAGCCGCATTTATTGAACTTAAGACCCTAAATATTTACAGTAGGGCAAGTGTAGAACAAAAGTAAAGAATAAGAAGGAATTATGAAAAGGGGTTAAAAATTTGTATGGGGATACATGTACAATTTAGATAAGGTTAGGTACTTGAAACTTTGTATACTCATTTTGTATCAAAATTCATCTCCTAAAGAGGTTGAAGTTCTGTAAGAAGATGGTGTAATTTAAGAAAAAAATTTGACTGAGCATAGGCTAAAAAGGGGTTGAAAGTTTGTAAGGAGACTGTGTAAGTTGATTGACTGAGTAAAATCTTTGAAAATGTTCTAAAACAGCATTATAGTAATCATGAATAAAAATAGAATTAGATTTTTAAATCATACCTACTCAGATACAAGTCTGTGGCTAAGATGCATTACGGTATCCCTAGAGGCACGCTGTCGCGACCGCATTAGTATCAATACTGTAGTGCTGCATTAGCTCATTTCTCGAGGGAATGACACTTGATACCACTGTGACCACTCCCTGAGAGATATTGCCGAAACCTACGACATTGACGTGTTGGACGATTCAAACTGATATGTGTTATATGCTATTATGTGATGTAAACACTACATTTTCTGAATTGATTCTTGAGAATCTAATCTTCTATTAATGAGAGAGGGCTCTCTCATTAGTAGTCTGAAAGAAGTGGCAATCCACTAGTTTGTCTTTTTTGTGTCAATCTGTGATTCAGAGATATTCAGCGACCATGCTTGAATCCACGTTGTGGCCATTTTGTTCTTACGTCACAATCTTTATTTTTTTTTTATCTAAGGTATCTATGAAACAATTTGTACATAAGTCGATTTTTGTTTGTATTATGTGTGCGCGGTTGTTATTCTCCACTGTTGTCACAGATCGAACAATTATGTACAATGCAGCCCAGCATTATGGTTCCGCAAAGGTTAGATCTCAGTGACCTTAAACTAAGTAAGTAAGTACCTAGTTACTTTTTTACCATTTTCATATATTTCTGTGTATGTATTATATGCCTTTTCTTATAATAAAAAGGTTTGTACACAATGTTGTTTATTAAGTAATAAAAATCCTGTATATTTGCAGTCATTTAATCGTGACTAGAATAACAGTCTATTAAACATTATATTTCAACAAATAATTTATACAAATTAACTTTAACTCCCAACGACAAAATCACCTACTCTAGTAACTAAAATATTTTTATAATCAACTACCTAACTATCTATTGCGGCCTATTACTATGAGATAATATGGTAATCTACATTAGAATGTAGCACTTACAAAGCAACTACTGATAAAATATAATTAAATTTAGAATTTATTGATCCTCTTTATAGTTTCATAATTGTATAATATTTGATCTATAAATCTAAATAACTAGTATCATGCTATTCGAGAATAGAATTTAAAAGTGGTCTAGTAGTTATTTTTTATTTTTGCCCATTCCTAATAAAATGTTGTCAGTAGAAGCAGTAGTTGAATCTTGAATGACATCTTCTTTACTGTGGATTGAATGAAAGTCATTCATTTCCGACCAATTAGGGTCTGATTTCGCGATACGTTTCCTTTCTTTAACTTTTGTATACAAAAGTATGGAGACCATTATGAAGAACACAATGCATCCGAGGGAACAGCCAACAATTAAACCCATACGGCGATTCAGAATTAGAGTAATGTCAAAGACTTTGCGCGGTCTCGTTTTTATTGACACCTGTTTTCGCTGTGTGTTGAAGGTCAGGCACTCGCTGGAAGGTGAACGCATGAGGATGGCCTCGGCGGTGTCCTGCGTCAGTCTGGCGGTAAGATTTGAATCCCTCTCAGCTGTTCCATTGATTTCAGATTTTATTTCGAAATCCAGTAATGGAGGCTCATCGTGTAGCGTTATAATGCACACTACGTAATTTAAATTTGGCGTAAGATCTGATATGTGAAAAGACACTTCAGTTTTCTCTAAGTATTTTGATTTTACCTGAAAACCAAACTGATATTTACTGGCTAGGCAAAACTCAGAGGTATAGTTTTGCTATTACAGGACATAAATATGTCTTCAATAGTCGAAAATCAGTCGAAGTCATCATCAAGAGTTAAGTAGCCAACGATACATTAGAAGATATCCGGACACATTTGCTTACTCCAATTCACAATGAAACTGAGTACATTTCATTTTAAGCGTTTCATCTTCATACTTATTATGATGTTAGGATGCAGCTTGGTATGATAGCACTTCAATATACATTCACAAAATAAGCACCGATATATACTTACATCAGATTGAATATCTTCGCTATAATAAATTATTTGCAATGCTTTTATGGCCGTTCGATTTCTGATAAACCACGAGACAGATACGGAGTTATCTTTATGTTTGTCGACAGATAGCTGCGAAATTATTGGAACGTCACATTTTTCTTTCGGATATTCGTTATCGAGACAGGTTACTGCTTTTGATTTTATTATTTTTGGATGGTCCTGTATCCAAATCCATGTATTGTCTCGATCACAGTTACATATTAAAGGGTTATCTGAAAAAAAAAAGTTAGTCGAATAAAAATCGTTAAACCTACAAAATAAATTAATCTGAAATCAAGTTAGTAGGTACCTTGGATTTCTATATCCTGAACATGATTTTCTACTGATACCAGTAGTTCCAAAGAAAGCATTTGAAGCTTGTTGTGAGAAAAATCTACCTGTACAATTTTATTCAGATTCCTGAAAGCTGTCGCCGAAACATATTTAATATTATTGTACCCTAAGAACAATACTGTAAGTTCTTTTAAGTGAACTAAATCCTCATTAAGTATATTTTGTAGTTTATTGTGAGACAGATCTAAAAGTTTCAAATTACCTAAGTCTTCGGTGAAAGATTCTATTGACTCGATGTTATTATTAGATAAACATATTGAACGCAATTTTACTAAACCACGGAAATGACTAGATTTTATTTGTGAAATTTTGTTGAAACTCATATCCAAAGTTTCTAAGTAAGATAACTTTGAAAATGGGCTTATTGTCAAACGTCTAATTTTATTATTATTCAGGTAAAGGTGTTGTAAGCTGCTAAATCTATCGAATTTGATATCGTCTATATTTGAAATATTAGTCGCACTTATGTGTAATTCATATACATTAGTTATTAAGGCATTATTATCTGATTTATTGGAAGCGGTCCAAGAAACGGCGGGGTTGTTACTGAGATCAATGTTTATCAATGCTATCCCAGACTTCTTAAACGATGACAGAAAATCGAACTTTACTATGTTGTTACCGGAAATGTTAACATTCTGCAAATTTGGAAACAGTTCAAACATAATAAGAGGCAAGTGCTCCAGTTTATTACTACTGAAATCTAAGGAAACCAAGTCGTTAAATATAACCCTCTTTTTCGCTGTAACAGATTTTATTTCGTTCTTTCTAAGAATCAAGTATTTAAGATTAGTTAACTTTTCAAATCCGCTTAACTCAATCTTTGGCAAGAGATTGTCTGAAATATCTAAATTTTCAAGATTCGTTAAGTTATGAATTGTGTTGTACGGAACTGAGTCTAAGAAGTTGTTGCTAATATTTAAGTCTGAGACTGTGTTATGCATTTGAAACAGTGTTGACGGTATTGTACTGATAATGTTTTGAGCCAAATTTAACCTGGAAAGTTTTTTATTGTATTTAAAAGTACCCTCAAAAATATGTTCTACGTTGCAATGCTCCAACAATAAGATCTCTAAAAGCGGCAAGTGGGAAAATGATTCTAATGGCAAGTAGTCTAGAACATTGAAAGAGAGCGACAGATATTTCAACCCTGGAACTTCAATAGACAGCAAATCTCCCGATTGCAATGAATTATTTTTAAGAGATAGAGTCTTGAGATTATTCAAACCCTGGAAAGTTTCATTTTCTATCAACTGTATTTCACAGCTATCTAAGTAAAGCGAGCTTATAGGTAGACCCTGCTGAAACATATTTTTATGCAAGATTTTTATAGGATTGAACGCCAAGTTGAGACTTCTCAACTTTTTTAGAGCATGAAACGCCATATCAAAGACCGATGAAATTTTATTGTTGGAAAGATCTAAATCCTCTAGCTCAGTCAAACCAAAAAACGTAAAATTTGTTATGTTCCGCAAATGGTTATGTTTCAAATCTAGTTTTCGCGTTGAATTCAAATATTGGAAAGAATAGTCTTCTATGTAGGAAAATTCATTGTACCCTAAATCAATGTGTGTGAGATAAGTCAAATTTTGTAGGGTATTTCTTCTCAAAAACTTAATGTGGTTGTGTTTTAAATGTAATTTATTAAGTTTTTTCTGGGAATGAAACATGAAATTGTTGATTCCAGGAAGAGAGTTATAGTCTAAGTGTAATTTTAGTAAATTTGAATTAATTTTAGGCAGAACGTCGTTTAAGTCTATCAAGTAATTATTATTGAGGCTGAGGTACTTTAATCTACTCATATGAATAAATGTTCCCGGTTCAATAAAATTTATTTCATTATGATCTAAATGAATTTCTTCTACCATTAATGATTCTACAAATTGGTATTTGGAAATCGTTGTAAGCTTATTATTGTTCAGTCTGATCTCATTCAGACTTGCTAAGGACCCTAATGTGCTGTTATCTATATTGAGAAATTTATTATTGTCTAATCTTAATTTCACAATTTTCTTATTATTTCTAAAAATATCATGTGGCACTTTATTTAAATAGTTAAATTCTAATTGTAGCTTAGCAAGATTAAGTAAATTACTAAAACTCTCACTATTAATATTGCTAATGCAATTGTCATCTAAATGAATTACACTTATATTAGTCGAATTAAGAAAAGAATCTATTGGCACATCTAGAATATTATTATGACTCAGGACGACCTCAGTAAGAGAGAGTAAGTTGCAAAATAGACCATGAATGTGGTGCAAATGATTATAGCTCAGTTCTATAAATTGTAATTTTTTATTATTTTCAAAAAGGTCGGGAGATAAAAATTTCAATCTGTTATGGCTCAAATCAATCGACTCTAAATTAACCAAGGATTGAAAGGCTCGGTAATGTATACTATGAATAAAATTGAAATGAAAAGACAATATTTTGAGGGACGGACTAAATTTGAGGCAGTCTTCCGAAATAAATTCAAAATTATTAGAATTCAAGTCTAGAAACTCGAGCGAGATTAAATCCGAATCCTCAACGACAGGAAAAAAAGACATTTCATTCCAAGCTAGCCTTAAAGAGCGCAGATGTCTCAACTTTGCCACCGCCGCTATTGGGAATGTTGTGAGGTTATTTTCGCTCAAATCAATTTCCGAGAGAGAAAGCTCTAAACTAGAAAAAGCTGATTCTGATACATCACGTATCATATTTCCTTTCATATTCAATTTCATTAGCGGAAGACCGTAAAAGCTATAGCTGGGTATATCTTCGATATAGTTAAAAGTTAGGTCCACGGATATGAGCTTAAGTAGGCCAGAGAAAACTTTTTGTGGCATAAACTTTAGTTTGCTCGACACGATGCTTAACGTTTCAAGGCACTTCCTCAGCGGCATGAACGTGTCGTCGCCGATATCTCTAATGCTGCTCCTCGATATGTGTATGTGCTTGATGCACACTCCTTGAGGCATAAAATTTGAGCCCAAACTCTCTTCGTTGTCATCGAGATCGTATATTGACAGGGAATTGATGTGCGACATAAGTTTCAATGCATTTTTAACATCTTTCAACACGGTGTCTTGGCAGTCGAGAAATATACCTGCAAAATAAAACAATTTTAATATTATTGAACGCTCGCTTATAAAAATACTTACCTAACATAAACGGCACAGCAGGTGCATATAAAGTATTCCAAATGCCATTAAGTATTTACAGCGCATGAAACGAACTTTTATTAGAACAAAGCATGGGTCGGGATCTGCAGAATTATTTATTAATTACGACATATTTATTATTATATACATTAGGTAATAACTTGGGGACGATTAATCAAATAAGTTAGCACCTACTACTATTTATACATGAATATAATGATATACCTAACTACTACTTGAATATAAAAATAATAATAATATAAGTAATTATGAAGAAAAAACAACGAGGGTAATTATAATGGAAAGGAAAAATAGTATGAATGAATGAGTAATGAGGTGTCCGCGTTAAATACCGAAATGATAAAACCTATGTAGATACAGTGTTTTCAATACAGTTGCTCAAAAAGTGCCCTGTTTCTGGCTGTTTTGCGTGCGCAAAGTTAGTTTTTGCGAACTAGTGCTTTTTACTTCTCCAATTTTTTTAAATTTAGTTTTGTTCCAATTCATGACTGCTTACCGAAGAGTATTATTGTTCGTTAACTTACCGAGACGTAATAAAACTAAATACCTACTATCAACGTAAAAATATTAAATATATAGATATTTCATATTTCACTATTTACCTCTTCATCATAATAATGTTCATTCATTCCTTTCTTTCTGAGAAATAAAGGAAATAATTAAAAAATAAATAATGTACACAGAATTACGGTATCAATAAAAAATTCTCACCGTCCTCAAAGGTATAGCATGAACATTTGTTACTCCTCATTAAGTCTGGGCACGCCAAGGCATTCTGTGCTCGCGAAACGGAGGGTAGAACCAACAGTAATGAAATAATTTGCAAAATATCACGATCATTTTTCTTCGTCTTGTAGCATGAAATCTTTTTCATAGTTTCATTATTGAATGGTTTTTACATTCCATTGAACATTTTGTTTATCTGAAAAATAAAATGTGGTTTAAATAATATCAAGTCTCCTTTGTAAACTCTAAAGCCAATGCCAAGCAAATGTACGGTAAATTTGTCTTGTATATGGCCGGCTTAAGTTAGTCACTTTTTTATTGAGGTTAAACGTGAATCCCAAATTAACATCTTTTCTATAAAAAGCTTCTTGTTACTTAAAATCACGAAATGCGAAAATAAGAAAATGTTTGTCTATTTTGGGTGGAATCATATCTATCAGCATTCTAAATTTAAATATTTTAATTTAATAAATTCCTCGTTAACGAGAAATATGCATGCGCATGCTTTCAGCTTTCCGATGCATACGCATATTCAACTAACGAGCAACTTATCATAATAATTATGCAGCTCTAAACAGATATGTGATTCCACCCTTACACACAACCGCTACCCTTACACAAAATTTTGCTAGTAACACAATCGAAACTGGACACACTTTAAGATTTAACTGGTATTACTTTTTAAAAGTCTTATCCCTCAATGTGTCCCTTTTTCACTCGAATATTGCGAGAGAGAGGCATTCTGCCCAATCACGCATAACCGCCATAACTAATGGAAAACTCATTCAATTATGAACCGTATTCCCAACCGACAAGGTATAAATTCAAACAGATGTTTCAACAGTAGTTACGACTTTTAAACACAGTGCATCAGCGTTTTAAATTTGAAGTCAAATTAGAAACATACTATAAACCTTAATGTGCCTTTAGAACTTTGTTGTCCTTGTTTCAATTTCAATGATAGCATGACACGATAATCACGTGGTCAAGTTGGTCGCCCAGTTTTAATATTTGTAATAAAAGTATGTATTTTTAGTAGCAAATAAATTTAAATTTCTGTTACAAAAGTTTGTATCTAAGGAGATACACCACGCGCATTCAAGTTTATATAGAAGTAATTTTAAGGTGCGATATAAAATATACCTTTGACTCAATCTATCTCGCTTGCACTACTTTCTGTGCGAATGCAAACGATACACTGCAGATCTTTCTGCAGGTGATTGTACTAAAAGCCGTTAAAAAGTAGGTAGATAATTAAAATGCTTCCTTATAAAAACTCTTTATAAAAAAAATATTGGCACAAATATTTCGTACATTATTTGCAGGTAAAATTTTACTGCAGTAATTTATTAAATATATATTCAATGTCAATACCTCACTCTCAAAACTCATTATAATAGTTACGAGTATCTTACTTGAAAAACTAGTGTGTCAATCCTTCATTGGATCCAAGACAATAAATAAATCGTTTTTCAGTTTTGGAGCACAATGTTTCAATTTGGCAGGATGACAACGTTTTTCTCTTAAATAAATAACAATGTTAGGCTAAACTCAACAATTTGCTAAACTCTTAAACACATATTAGCAAAATCCTAACCAAATATCACGTTATTTCACTAAGTAAATAGAAAAACGTTTGTTTTTTATTTATTAAAAACTTTACTATAACACTTCACATTAAATTTTTACTCCCATAAGCCGCAAGATCAATAACGATCGTCAAATTATTCACCACAAAATTATTTTAAGGACTCACCTATCAAGGCTTTTGCGCCGATACGCATCCGCCTGCAGCTAATTGCGAATAGATGTTATATCTATCATAATAAGGTCCATTCTCGCGACACGACCGCTGGGCGCTCAAAGTGCGCCTGTCCCGAGCGTACACGCGTTTTTACAAGGTTAATTTAATAATTTGAGGGGTTAGTTGTTACTAGGGATTTGGTTATTGTGTTTAGCGCAACAGTGTACGCTTGAGGTCATTAGAAGGCTCGGGTGAAGACTGCCGCTGCCGCGGCGGCGCGCGCCCGCTAGGTCACCGTTCGTTGCGGCACCCCCGACCCACTATTATTATACTTTTATGACGAATCGGATTTTGTAACACCCGGCTTAGCTAGCGATACCGACCCGAGAGTTTATCTTGCGCTAACGAATTATTAATGTTACGCTGTGTTGGCTTTACATTTGTAATGGAGTTTTGTTTTTGTTAAGGCTATAGGTACGTGTGAAACGGTGCAAAGTTCAAAGGTTCTTTCGCTGTTGGGTTATGACTCAGTTTTATTATATTTTTAAAGTTTGGTCTCCGCCCGCGACTTTGTCTGCATATGAGTTGTTACATTTTTAATACCATTTTCACAGCTTTCAGTATTTAAAAAAATATATGTCGAGCTTTACTACATTGAATTTATGTTCCAACTTTCGCGGTTCTTCAACTTTTAAGGATCACAGTACGATAGTTTCATACATTTCGATTCAAATGTTAAATGTTTGTAATTCCTATTTTTATTTATTACACTAGCATGTAGGTACATATGTATTAACCTTAATTCTCAAATATTTTTTAACCTAGTTTAAATAATATGTTTCTGTTTGAAATAAGGTTAATTATACCTATAACATTGGATAAAACCTAATTAGTGACGATTTTATAGCTGATTCGGTTTTCACAGTAAATTATCCTAGTTTACCGTCGTTCTATTTTCACGATCGCAAATAGCCTGCTTTATTTTATGCAAACTGGCCTTTATACGAATATTTTATTCAAACTGCATTTTTAACTTTAAGTAAAAGGTTTAGTGGCTAATTTTATAGATCCAGTAACAAATATGTACACATACCTCTTATTCACTGGGATACAGTAAAAAATTGTATACTGTACACCATAAATATACGCTGCACATGAATATAAATGTTAAAGGGAAAAGAAACATGTGCTACGTGTACGTACAACCCATTTTTTACCTAACATAAGTAGGTATTTGTTCGTTTTGATTGATGTTGCAAGGTGAATGTTCCGGCATCTTTAACGTAGCGTAGACCCGTAAGCGACAGGTAGACATCTGCTACGCTGTATCGCGTAGCATGTACGTAGCTGCTACGTAAAGAAAAATAATATATTGAGTACCGACGTAACGCCCGTAGCTGATTCCAGCGTTTTTCTACTGTGTAAAAAGTGACTACGCACAGGGAATCCACGTAGCAGGCTCCCTGCACTCAATGTGTTAAGCGTCTATACGTGTGTGTATGTGTGCTACTTGCGTGACTGGCGTTGCTCTGCCGGGTATGGAACACTTTGTTTTAAAATAGTTAACGTTTGTCAAATAGTAAAAAAAGTACTGTGACTATATGTAGGTAGAGACTATAAATCATGTGCGATAATTTTTTTTAATAATCAGTATTTGAAGCAAAATAACAGTATTTCTCTATTTGATATAAATATCAATACTGTCATATGTCAGAACTTAAGCCATGAAACCCATGCTTTATGGTACCGCTAGTATTACAAGCCAAGTTAGCAAACACAGAGGTACATATTTAGCCTCCCAGGTAAAATCAAACGCGGTATGACAAGCAAAAAGCTACTGTAAGCCTTTTGCAGAGAGCTCAAAAATGAACACCAAAAATCATGAACTTGAGCCAAAACAACCGCGGTCACTACAGACACTTAAAACTCCCGGCAGATCTAGGTTATCGAGTGCTTCTACTTGCTTAGGCAAGCAAAGGGAGTAAATTCGTCTTGCAGATATCCGCATCAAGGATGTATATGCAATTTTGAACCCTGATTCGCTTTAAAAGGCGAAATAAATTAAAAACTTAATATTTAATGTTATTTCAATGACCGCATTCAGAACTTCAATGATCATTATTATGTTAATGTCAGCAAGCGTTAGGGAGGTACTACTTTTTTCACTTAGATCGTGATCGAAAGAGCAATGAAACTAGCAAATTGACTAATTTTTCATATCGAAATGTACCTTAACATATTGTATTGTACCATGCCATTAATTAAGAATCTTTTCAAAATATTAATAATGTATTGGTGGGAAAGCATTAGTACTCACCATGTTGCTTTGCAAAAAACAAGAAATGTCAGTGTCAATAAAGTTACCACACAGTTGCCGTGGTGTTGCCAATTTCAAAACTGTCACTTAATTTCTCATATTAAAGGACTGTAATGTCGCCGGTTTCTTACAGCGTGGAGCATCCTGAAACACAGGACAGCATAATTTTAGCAGCAAAATGTCAGACCTTTATTAGTATAAACATTTAAATAGAATCTCCTAGCACCTGAAAGTTACAAACTAGATGATAATCTAACTCAAACTAACGCAAAGCAAGACCTAAATAGATTAATCCCTAGCTTAATCCCTTGTTAGTGTTAGTTTAATGAATATTTAATTATACTAGCAAACACGATGAAATTTAACAATTAATTATGAATCTTGAGTATGCTTGCATGAGTCGGTTACATGAAAAAGTGACCTAAATAAAAGGTTTGACACGCGATCAGCGTAACCAAACCACAAAGAGAACGCAAAGGATCTCAGAGATTGACAACTACGTATATGTATACGTCTACAAAGATCATTAGTATTCGCTTTCGACGTATACTCCGCAAAATAATTGTTGTTCTTAAATAAATGTAATATAGCGCTTTGCGGTGAGTGTTTTTATCTTTCGTTGACAAAAAATTATTTATTGCTAAATTATTTTTATCTTTTTTGCGAATATTTTTATACAGATTTTGTATAGCGGTAGAAATTTGAAAAATGTGTGGAAATTTAAGGACACTTTTTTTCTCGTCACTTTCAAGTTCACTGGAATGAACCCGCGTTTCTGAGTAGAAAACAGATAATAAAAAAAAAGATCGGGATAATCGGGATGACGGTTTAATAATCTCGTTTAAATGGAATCCTGTACTTAATAAATGTAAGCGTAATCGAATATCACCAGCTCAAAAATCGGACATCGTGAGTGTAGTGTGTCGACAGAGTCACATCCCTATAGTGCGCAAAATGTTCAAGTTGATTATCAAGACCACGTGCGGGTAGTTCGTAATACCCACGCGGCTAGAAGATGTTGATGTCAACCTCAGCCAGTCTTTTTCCGGGACCACGGGGATAATGTCGCCCTTAAAACGTCGGAGGTTCGTTTTCAAAGTTTTACATGATTATGTTTTAGTAAATTGTATAATGTGTGAAAATCTTGAAAGTTTAAATAAAAGGAGCAGACATATTCAGGTAAGTAGGTAGGCAGAGAGTAGCTACTCTAACATTGATTAGTAGCGGGCCAAATACGCTCAGGCATATCTTGCTGGATCGGCCGATAAATGTATGGGAAATTGGTCTGGCGGATGCCCGGTGGACACACCCAGTATACCCACTATGGAAATCTGATGGATTGCCCGAGCGAGCGTAAATGGCACATATGGGTATGGCACTCAGACTACACGCATATGATCGATCCTTATGGGCATCCTTGGAAGAGGCATTTGACCAGCATGGGACATCATTCAGTGAATATGATGACATGGATGAAATGGCGCGACGATAGAATAAAGGTTCTCGATTATTCCATAATTCAGCCAAAATCAATGATCGGCTTGGGCGACTAATTGGCCGACTAATCGGCCTTTAGTGTGCTGTATAAATAGTCAGCTAATCAGCCAAATGCACAGTCGGTACATCACTTATTTTCATCAAATAATAAAGCCTTTTTGGCTAAAGGCTTGTTGGGGTTAACGTTTAGTCAGAATACAACTTTACACAGGAAATAATAATAATCAAATTTACGTAAGCAAATTAACCAAGTTTGCGATGGTAAGAGAAAGTGCATTAGTTGTGCTTTGATAGAAAAGTGCCTCTGTAGAGATTTTAAGTGACTTATGAGGTTTGCCTTTCAGTGAAGTAGTTTAGCCTTTTTGAAATGTAATTTCTTTGGATTCTTATGCCATTTGTCAGTGGGTAGTGCCCGCAACACAGCCTTATTAAGCTTACTTGGGAGTTCAGACAACACAGGGAGCGGGTTTGCCTTCTGCCAAAGTACAAACCTGTGGGTTGTGACTAGTCTGTATACAAAAAAAAATGTGCAAGATTTGTTAGGTACTTTAGTTGTTTTATAATTTTCTATGTACTAGTATTATTGTCGTTATTACGGAATGATTTTTGTATGTGATGTGTGAGAAGTGCGTCTGTATGCACGTTTCCCCCTGCAAAAAGTGAAGGAACAATTTGTACGGTAAGATGTCACTTTGCCGTCTCCCTTCCAACGTGCCCGTATTACTTGAAACTGTGGGGCTATGTTGGCTTGTGTAAGATTGTCCTATAATCTTTTTTATATTCCCATATGTCTTATGGCTGATATGATGATGATGATTGTATTGCTGCTCAGTCTTTTACTTTAAACAAGCAAGGTATAATTTATGTCACAGTTACTTTATCTACAATCTCAAACAGGTCAGAGAAATCACGCAGTAAATTAATCTAAAAATCCACCTGCAAATATAAAAATAAAGTCAAGTTTTTAATTCATTCAAGCTGTTTCACGGACTCTCGAACCACAATAAAAACCAGAGCACATTTAAGTATTTCTATTATACCCAGAGTTTACTCTCAAAGGAAGCGACAGACCAAAAGAAAGCGTAATTCTTGTATTTTATCCTACATAAAACTATTTAATGACAATCATTTCCATGTGTTTGATAAGTGTTTGAAAATTAAAAATAATGAAGTATTTCTTAGAAAGACAGGAAAAGCGGAAAAACTAAGCCTCGAGCGATACTCGAAGTCGTGATACACTGATACTGATAGTCTGATACACTGATACACGTGATAGTCGAGCTACGGAGACACACTGTGGCTACGTTAGCAACAATATCTATCGTAAGAAGATAAAAATAAATTTGATATCGTTCGCAGATATATTACTTGAATAAAAATAAAATTAATGAAGTATTATTTTATAACTCCAATAAGTAGTTTGCGTTAAAATGCGCGATTTAATCAGTTTTAAAGTATTTTGATTTGTTTACTGAGAACTTATCGCGGTAATCGAATAAAATATTAAAACCAAGAGTGTAATTTCAAGTACATTATTAATATAGTTACCTCATATATGTTTAATGTATAGGAGAGATTTGAAAATGCTTGACTTAGTGGCAAACTAAACGGAGCATTAAATCGCTCGGGGCTATTTGTCTTATGGTTAGCCTAATACCTAAATAGCCCGAAATAACATTTCGCAGTTTCAGTATTTTGCTTTCAAAATTTATGTCAAAAGGGTAGATTGGCTTCTCATTGTGAATGAAACGTACTGTGAAATAAAATAAAAATAAAATATAGGTACTATGGTAACATGGGTCCACCTAAATAAGGCCTGGGTCTTACCTTGACGTCTTAACGCATGGAACGTATGCATGAACGTATTTTCGTGACTCATGTGCTGTTTGTTATATCTGTATTTTTCTTTGTGTCATGAATAAATAAATTGAGTATTGAGTATTGAATATATGAATATGAGTATGAGTATGGATGCAACATAGTTTAGGTCGTCAACTAAATCGCGTGAATACGTCATGGTAAGGCCCCTGATTCCCACTTTAGCTTGGAAGACCGTGCATAGCCAAGATGCCTATCACTCACGCTTAGAGGCATATCGTAGTTATCTCTCTCTATGACTCAACCTTATTAGTGTGACAATAACAGTTGTGTTTCGTTCGCGACTGAGCGTTAGCGATTGACATCTTGACTACGCAAACAGTTGACGTTAGTTTGCGAAAAAAATTGTGACTGGATCACGCAAAAGGTAAACGTTAGGAAAATTATAAGTAATTAAAACAGTGCATTGCTTAAGAAGCCGTAAATGCCAAGTTGTTATCATTTAGACGTCTAGATCTTAATATTGATGACTATTATTTCTCGCTTGTTTTCCATACAAACAAAACTTCAGCATATTTCTTTCGAATTGTAAACGTGAAAACACGATTAGTAACAATAGCTTCGATACATTTATTGTAAGAAAATAGCCCATTTTTACATGTTTTGGTTAGAAGTCAAAACCGTTGAGTTTGTTACAATGGTTCTTATAGTTGATTATTAACTAATTCTTTGTGATAAAAGCTTTTATCTACAACAATTGTAGTTTAGTTGTAAGCAGAAATTATTTGATTATTCGGTTATTTTGAGGAGCCCGCCTACTATCGCCTTTTAATTTTTTGCGTGCTCCTGCAATTAGATAAATCCCGCTCCTTTTCGCTCGCATAATATGTGCACTCTTAAAAAAATAGCTAATATTTTAATTTCCTTATGAATGTTACGTGTTCAATAGGAGCTGATCCGCTCAGTTCCAAAACGCCGGGGGCGAGCCATAAATTTCACATATTGCTCGGCCTATTCGGGGCGGTCGCGATAAACACGGACGGCTTGATTACTAGACGCCGAGCTAAATGGACCGGCGTTGGCTAACTAAATTTAAAGATAAGGAATCATTGATTTAAAGCGTACGTTTTTAGGGTTCTGTAGTCAACAGGGAATCTTTATAATTTCACCATGTCTGTCTGTCCTTCCAGAAATCCAGATTGAAACCCCTATTGTTTTCTTAACCATAAATTTTTTGTAATGTGGCGATATACTCGTATTATGTTTTTGATACGATAGAACTTAAATACATTTGATATAATATAGTGCACATAGTTTGATTGATATAAGGCCGATGAGGATTACCGCGAGTAGAGTCGAAAAATCCGCCCATTTGTTACACATAGGTAAGGCAATTAACTAAATATTCGATTTTATTGACAAATAATAAGGTATACACATATAACACATAATAAATACCTACCTGAACCAAGTAAATGGCGTGAAATGGGCTGATAAGATGTCAGACGCGTACAGGCTGCAGTGTGGAGTGAGGCAGGGGGGGGTGACCTCACCAAAACTCTTCAACCTGTACGTGAATGATCTGATCGTCGAGCTCAGCGGCAAGCGTATCGGTTGCAGCGTTGATGACGTTATCGTCAATAATCTCAGTTACGCGGACGATATGGTGCTGCTGAGCCCTTCGGTCAGGGCTCTCAGAGATCTGCTGGCGACGTGCGAGGGGTACGCTTTGTCACATGGTCTAATTTACAATGTGAAAAAGTCTGAATTTATGGTGTTTAAGGCCATCGGAGGTAAGTGCCCAGACTCTGTGCCTGTTATAAAATTAAATGGCAGTCATCTCGATCGAGTTTATCAATTTAAATATCTTGGACACATTTTAACCGATGACCTTAGAGACCAACTGGACATTGAAAGGGAGCGGAGGGCGATGGCGGTCAGGTGCAATATGTTGGTTCGGCGGTTTGCACGTTGTAGTCAGGAAGTCAAAATATCGCTCTTTAAAGCCTACTGCCAAGTGTACTACACGTGCAGCCTATGGACCAATTATACGCAGAAGGCCATCAACGCCTTTCGCGTTCAGTATAACAATGGGTTCAGGATGCTTTTAGGACTGCCTCGCTTTTGCAGTGCATCAGGAATGTTCGCGCAGGCAAGAACAGATGACTTTTACGCCATCATGAGAAAGAGGACGGTCTCCTTGCTCCGTGGTTTGCGTGGCGGTCCTAACAGCATCCTAACTACCATTGCAAATAGGTACGACTCACAAACGCTGCGCCACGCCATGCATGTACTTGTAAGTGTAAGGTCAGATACCAGCAGTAGGTATAGATAGTCGTTACTCGCTATTTTTGTTTATAACATCTGACATTAAGGTATTTGTGTGTTGACATTATTAATTGAATGATTTATTATTTATTTTTACTAACATAGCTTATAAGAAAAATTGTTACTAACACCTATGGACCTCTGCTTGTAATGAGATATGTTGTCTGAAATAAATAATTTTAATTTTAATTTTTATTTATTTATTTTAAATAAGGTAAATTATAAAAACATCTTTGAGTCAACTGCCGAGAAATAACAAATTTTATTTAAAAGTGTGTAAACAACGTGAGGAACACCAACATATTATTATGCTGTTAAAATTAGAACTAAAAAGAGATTAACCAAGTTATATTTAAAAAAATGCTGTTTGGGTTTATTTAACCTAAGTAGATATAACCAAGTAAGGTATGGTAATTTTAGCAATCCAAAATCTAAATGGCAGTTTCTGTCAACGTCAAGCAATGGGTGTTTTTCCGAATTTTTTACAAATTAAGTACCACTGAATTCAGCAATCGGATATTCCAAGCACTGCAAGTGGCCCCCGATGAAACATCGATGGTCGTAGTCAACCAACCGTGTTATACGCCATTTCACAAGCCAATCGTACCTGGGTCAGCTGCAGAAAAAATGTACCTTTAGGTATATTTTGTGTTCCGTGAAAACAAGGTCGATTGAAAAATATACTACGAGAAGAGAACATAGCTTAATTCCGTTAACGAAAAAAGCTCTTATATTAAAACAACGGTATAAACTCACGTATTTTATCACTGTTGGCGTGACATGTTTCGATTGCGTCTGGCTACCATCATCGGACAGAGAGCTACCACGTTAGCGACGCGGTTAAAAATGAGCGCGTTTGGCGTGAATATTAATAGTGATAAAAATACGAGAGTTTTAACCGTTGTTTTAATATTTATGTTAGTATGGCTCACGAGAGTATAAATTGTATGAACAATCTTTTTATATAATAATAATATTATATACATATCCTTTATTAATTTTAATTCTTAAAATAGGATTTCCAAAGTACAAAAGAACACATACAAAATCCACATGTTATAAAAAAACCTAACAAAGAGTGCCACCGGCAAAAGGGCAGGGCCCAGGCCCTGGTGCTGGTGGTAGTTAGGGCCTAACCACAGAGAGGAATCACCGAAAAATCCGCGCCGTGACTAGGACTACCGTCTTCTGCATCTGATCCAGCCAACTAGCGAGGGCTTCTTAAGGCCGAGTCGTAGGTTCGCTGAAAAGACTATCGAGACATGGCGGTTAGTTATCTCGTGAGCCAAGTCTAGGTACTTACTGCACTCATTCTTCTCGGCCTTCACGAGATTTTTGATCACATACATACCTCACGATAGTGACGTGGAAGATATAATTATTATTAATTATCGACCTTCGAACCAAACTTCTGAAATAGATAACTGTTTTCAACGACATTTCAACGAAACAGTTTTCAGTTAATATGCGTAAATTACATCCAACAAATTAACAATTGATTCATTCCAGAACTCTGTTTCACATCGTTTAACTCGTCACTTTAAACAACTTGTTAAGATCAGATTAGACTCGACGATACTCGTTTAAGAAATTACCTGTAATTAGCGCGGACTCTCAAAAGTGGGTACATATTCCGGGCGACGACGAACTTAATAGGAATAATGTGAGTATAAATGGGAAAAGTTAACTCGTTTAGGAGTTCCTTCGCGTCTACGGGCCGGTACTCAACAGGCCACCAGACGGAATCCTACTTTACAATCACCCCTTTTTGTGAAATTACACCTTCGACGTGACTTGACTGGGGACGGAAGCAATCAGTGGCGGTGCTTGTTCTAGTTTCTAATAGAGACGCGGCCGTAGGCGTTTTTGGCTCACACTAACAATTAGGTTCCAGATGTCAGTCTAGATATGTCGAGGTTATAACATTATATAATACTTTTTGTAAGGCTAATCAACATTGTTGTCACATATTTGTATCTCAATTAATAATTTGGCGTCGCAAATTATGGTTATTTTGTTAACAAAAATAATGTTACTTTGCTATTCCGCCAAAGGTGCTAGTCAATTAGTGTTAACCCGTTATACCTACTTGCGTATTTTTTGCATGCAAATAATGTTCCCACCCTCCCGCCGCAAAAAATAAATACGCAAATAGATACAACACACCGCCACCAATAACACAAAACTCGACATGTGTTTCGCCTCTCTACGAGGCATCCTCAGGAGATGCAGGAGATCTTGTCGTACTGGCGTCCGACATTACGACATTATTTCATGTTATTATATAAATAAATAATAAATAAATAAATGTGTGTGTGTGGGCTATTATTTTGTGTTATTTAACACAAAATAAACACAAAATATTTTGTGTATTTAAGTAATATTTAATATTTGTCATGCCGAGGGGGGAATATTTACTTTAACATTTATTTATTTTATGTGTTTTTGTTGTTATTGAAATAAATTGCCTAGTAATTTTTATTTTCTGCTAGCGTCAAAAGGTGATTTATTGTGATGACGCTTATCTGATGATACTGTTACGTTTGAGGGGTGGGTACTTTATAAAAAATGCACTAATTAACCACTTATTAAAACTGAGGCTTTATTGCTACTTAAAAGACACTAAACACAGTACTTGAACACAACTATCACACACTAGTTTATCGCACTTGTCACTTTTACTTCACTCCGATTCGCTCTTGATTCGCACTGTATCGCATTCAGAATTGAACTACCACGTGGCTGCAGGCTGCCGCTATATATACCCGTCGGCGGTACTCCTGATGGTTCCAGAATGTTCCAGCCAAATCTCGCCTCGACAGGTCGGCTTCAATTCTAGTAAGTTCGCGAGTAGGTACCTAAGTACTTCTCGCGATGCTTCTAGACGCGGCTGGGTACTAGGCAGGTGTGTCCGCGAGTATTCGAGAACATTCTCGACTCTTGCCGCCTCTTTCTATACTTCTCTTTCACACCCTTCTCGAATGTTCCGTATAGCTATCCTCTTCTAAGAGTGGTCTCTTTCACACACTTCTCGAATGTTCCGTATAGCTACTAGGCAGGTGTGTTCGCGAGTACTCCAGAACATTCTCGATTGTTGCCATCTCTTTCTATCCTTCTCTTTCACACACTTCTGGAATGTTCCGTATAGCTAGCTCTTTCTAAGAGTGCTATCTCTTTCACTCTTTCGAGAAATTTCGCCATATACTGAATTGTACTTCAGGGGCCCATAAGGGGTCCTGAAAACGCCTGAAAACGGGTTTTCAAGTTATTGCGCCATCTGGTAGAGGGTGGCCTGAAACGAACTGAAAACATGTTTCAGGCGCCTGAAAACAACGGTAACTGGGGTAAATTTTGAATCTTCTAGTATGTGAAAGAGGCACCTCTAAAACGGCCTGAAATCACTTTTCAGCCTGCTGAAAACGCTTCTAAGGCATGAAAAATCACATTTGAAGTTTTGTTCACATGACCGGCGTAACAATACTGTAGGCGGTCGTAGGAACTAAATGATAAAACTGCAAATATGCTTTGTTTGTGAGAATAATATTTCGTCTCATCGCACATGTTAGTGAAAATAACTAATGCTGAATATGTTTCAAATAATCTCCACCATTGATTATTCTGACTGACGCAAGTAGCTAATAAAGTATTCCGGTTTAGCGGTTGATTTTCCCAGTAACAATGTAGTAGTTTGTTACCGTATTCGATTTCAGAACTCGTAAGCAAAGTATTAAAATCGGATTTAACGAACCAACTCACGAGTGATTCGGTCAGCGCTCACCGCATTCGTCCTATAGTTTGCGTTTGCATAAAGAAAAATTTAATGACCCATCATGGCTGAATCACGGTTCGTTATGGAACACGAAATGTTATTTTAAATAATAATGGCAATAATTATCATTTTTATGCTTAGTAGTTGCAGTTTTTGGCCTTGGCCTTTTATCAATTTTTGTCTAAATTTATTTTGATTTTATATTAAATACTAATTTTATATTTATACTATTTATTTCATATTCATACTATTTTAACCTTAAACATAATTTGAAAACTGAACATTTATTTAAAATAAATAGAACTACGAATATTTATTTTACAAATGGTGAAATGACGGTGTGCTAGGTACCAACGAGAGTTTTAGAATTTCCCCCGTGGGTTGCGAGACTGATGTGTTTATGGATTGCTTTTCTAGGTCTTAGCAAGACAGCGGGTTGTAATTTGTAAGTCTTATAGCTTAGTTCCTACTAAGTGTGAAGTGTGAAGTTGTTTGTGCCTATTATTTATCCCAATATTCATAATTATATGTATGTCTATGTATACTATGTAGTCATGTTTGTTGTTCTGTTTTGGTGTACACTAAATAAGAATAAGAATATTATTATGTATGTGACAAGATTTATTTGACGATAGTTTAACTTGAGTTATGATTGTATTTTCAAAACACTTATTTAAACTTTCACGATTTTCACAAACAAAGAGTCGGGGGAGGAGTCTTTCTCCGGGACCACGGGGACAATGTCGCCCTTGAAACGTCGGAGGTTTGTTTTCGAAGCTTCTACACGATTAAGCCCCGTTTTAGTAAATTTATAATGATTGTATTTTCGTTTTATTTTAATAAAAAACGAAACCTTAGCTACACGAGATGGCCGAATCCAAGGTGAACATTATTTTTAATACTCCTAGTCATGATATCCCTAATCAATTGCCTCTTCTGCCCCATCACGTCTAGTATAATCTTGTTGAAAATATTGAGTAGTTGCATTATTTAAGCATATTAACTGCTATGTGACGTCATCGGCCGCAAGCATCGGTATCATTAAGCGGACGCCGCCGGCTCCATGTCGAGGCAACAAGCTTGTCCGGATTCTCGGAATTGCGCGTGGTGTTGGCATGTTATGTGACCGGTGCATTTGCTTCTAATGATCTGCATATAAGTGTATTTACTTCGCGATATAGCTCACACTATTACCTAAACTTGGCACAGGCTATTTAAAAATTGTAACGATAATGCTTACCACTTTTGCAGCTATTGAACTATGAGTTCACTTTATCAATATTAATATTTTTTTTCTCTATTATAAGATATTGTTTTCAAGTAGAATTTGATTTATCTGAAGTAAGGTTTATTAATTTCTGTTAAGAAGAAAAAATGCATTCATTAAACCAGTAGACTACAAATAAAGTGCACATTATTTTGAATAGTTGGTTCGTTTACTTTTATAGTGTGTTGTATTTCCTGTGTTTTCCAACTAATACATGTTTTCTACAGGTGCCTATTAATGCAAGATGACAGCAGCGGCAAGCCTCGGCACCATTAAGTGGATGCCGGCTCGTGTCGAGGCAACAAGCTTGTCAAGATTCCCGGAATTGCGCGTGGTGCTGGCATGTTATGTGGCCGGTGCATTGGCTTTTAATGACCTGCATATAAGCGTATTTACATTGCGATATACAGCTCATACTCACATCTAAATTTGGCAATAGCTATTAGGTGCCAGCTTAAGTCATTATTATTTTTAATAGCTAATGCCAAATTTAGGTGTGAGTATGAGCTGTATATCGCACTATATTCAATATAAGAGGTACAGTCAAGGAATTTAATTGGTGATCCACTTAAGGTTGACAGTCCGGTCAAACTGTATTGAAGTTCCGAAGAAAAGTTTCCGAAATAGGTCTCAAATTAAAGACATTACTCAAAAAGAAAGGAAAAGTGACCTCTCTTAAGAAGTGCTTTCTTACGGTAGGTTTTGGTAAGTGCCCTACTGCATAAGATATATGGTGGAGAAGTTCGGGGCCACGAGCGCGGTCTCGGTAGCTCAGTCGGAGAGCGATGAGCTGGTATCTCAAGGACATTGTTAAACCAGCAAGCCAACTTGATCATAAAATTACTATTTTAAAAACAAAACAAAAATTGTAAATCGGTAAAAACGGATAAACTTAGGTAGATTACATGTATTTTTTTCCTTGATTTTAGAACGGAGCCATTTTAAAATCTTTTGTTCTTTGTGCAGTAGGTATTTATATTTGCCTATTATGAAATAATAGACGTACATGATTATATATAATAAGAATGATTTTAAGGTTTCATAAACATATATGCGTCTGTATTCGAATTTGAACTTTCATCCCTTGTAATAAGTTTCGAAGTGTATAGATATTTATAGACGTCACTGTACAAGGGTCACATTTCACTCTATTTTTGTCCATCACTAAGGATGTTTAAGCTCTTACGGTTAACCTCGCAGTGAAATGCGGTAAGATTGATCAGGGGATACCTCTGTGTAACAGGGCCTTGCCTACCCAGCTACTCTAGTTAATATCGCGGGAATTGTCACCTTTTACAAAGCTTACAATTACTCGCCATGTACGACCAACATTATAATTAAGTCGAATAGCGTCACGCTGTTTCGGTCTCCTTTTAGTAGCCCCTAACAGATTGTTGATATAAACGACTTGTCTGGTTTATTTCAGAGTATAGACAGGTTGATATGTACGCGTTGTCACGGCCCCCGCATTAAAGGGATCCTACGCGGCATAAATTTCCGAGTCGTAGCTGTGAATAAGTGGGGTTTTATTTGTTACGTCACGTCCCGAAAGGCCTTTTGTATCCAACTCTTTGAACGGCTGTAAAAGTTTCATGTTTACATGCTTAAAGTAAAAATAAGCGGCGGTGGATCACTTACTTTCTTCATTCCCTGGACGGAGTAGCCTGAGACGGCAGTTATGTAAATGTCGTGGATATCCTAATATTTTCCGCATGAGCGGGTTTACTACAAAAGCGTGTTTGTTTCAATATTTTTTACCTTACCGTGACATATAATAATACATTTTAGAACATGTTGCATTCATTTAACATATCGGATATCGTACCGTTTATGGTTGTATAATATTTGTTTAAAGAAATATTTACCTTCTTGCTACATAGTTAAAATGAGAAATTGTATCTACGGAGCTCACACATCGCTTAAAAATATAATTCAGGCAGATATAAAGGCAGTTTCATTACGCATTCTGTTAAATTTACTGTAGCAATTGTAGCAAAAATGAATAAATAAATTTTAAACTGTATTAATTGTTTTAAAATTACTTTTAGGGCGAGGGCTTTTATAATTATATAGCGTGTGTGGTTTATAAAGGTCATTTTAGGATTAAATTTCGCTTAATAATTTTATTTCGAATGTTTGAACTCGTTTTAATTAAATAAAAAAAACATACCCTTTAGGTTATAAGCTCTAAAATATATCCAAAGCCGTAACTTTAAAATAACCACTACCCACTAGGTAACATTACCCGAGAAACTAGGCACATCTTCATCAATATTTCAAATTCAGCCATTCTTTTTTTCCAGTTAGCAGGAGGTGGTTTCGCCCGGCATAAAGGGTTTGCACGTTCTATGTATTGCCGTTGCAATTTCCTTTTGTGGCCGGCATTCGTTAAATTTTCACCGGCCACAGCCGAAAGGATTCCAGTACACAACTGTGCCCTTACTATGAGTTGGACGCAGCCGTATTCGCTAGAGCCCCTAAGTAAAAACTATATGAGTATGAGCGAGATGCATTGGGAGTTAGTTCACAATGTCGCAGAAGGTTAACGTTACGTTTATCTCATAGTAGGCGTCCTGTAGGTAAATTTCCGTTGGCAACATAATTTAATTTTGACCGTTTGAGATTAATGAATAAAGTTAATGTATTCCAGTTATTTTGACCGGTTTATTATTATAGTTTACGTTTTCGCGGATGAGTGACTCAAGCTTTTCGCATATTTATAAGTGTGGGGAGAATTGCTAGTGGTATCGCGGCGATATATTATATTGCCCCTAGGGGCGCTATTGTAGCGCAGGCTTAAGCATAGAATGAATTGTCAAATCTATTTCAAGTTTAGTTTTTACAAAATGTACCTACAACCAAAACGAAGCTAACTAAGTTTAAAGTGAGAATTTTGAAATAATTTGGGAAAATATGTTTTTATTTTATAATAAAATAGGTATTCTTAACTTCAAAGTTCAAAGTGGTTTCAGTTTAGACGGGTTATGCCAGAAGTCATCTGAGTCTCCGCATAACTTGACTGTTTCATGCATCAAGAAGATAGACTTGGATTATATCAGATAACAGCACGCCTACCTCGAACATCGAAAATTGGCATTAACGGGAAAACCTCATTGTCACTCCAATATGCAAGTGTGACAGAGATGGAGATACAAATTCGCAATTATTTGATTTTCGTGGTATAGGTTCAGCATGCCTACCACGAACATCGAAAATTGGCATTGACGGGAAAACCTCTTTGTCACTCCAATATGCAAGTGCGACAGAGATGGAGATACAAATCCGCAATCGTTCGATTTTCGTGGTATAGGCCCAGGTGCGTAGCCAAGTTGCCAATCGCTAATGTAATGTAATGTTTGAATATCCCACTATTAGCTGCAGCTACTTACTTCCGTCTTAGCTGCCTATTTATAAAGGTTATATGCATTTGATCAAATTTGATGCATATCGCTTCAGGTAGGATAAAGATCTCGTAAATCATGGTTCCCAATACTGGTATTTCCGTGAAGCCATGCATTTCGCGGCAACTCCACGCTATGCGAGTGTCAAAGGCAGTAGGCACCGATGCTTGTCCTATTGTGATGTGCTTTTTACCGCCCAATTTGAACCACGAATCCAGCTATGCGCGGCTCCACTTCCAGTTATTGACTTTTCCGGTGAACTTAAACCTAAAACAAACAAATAAACACGGGTTTAAGTCCTGTGAATGGGGATCTATACGTTGAATGTATAAGTTAGTATTGAGAAGTTTCTCATGTAGCTTTAATTACTAAACAAAAACTTCTTGTACTATTTTGCCTTTACGTGTTAAAACTGAAGATTGTATCCGAAACATGTCGCTCAAAGTGTACATTAAATTGGCGAGTTTAATGTCATTGTGGTTCACGATAGTTTAAATTCAATTAGGTATATTGGATTTAGGCAAAGAACTTTTCTGTCAAAGGGATAAATCGTTACAGCCGAGATTTTTTTAGAATGAGTATGTTGTGACATAATTTTTTTACAATATAACAACGGACTAATTAGCCGGTCATATAAACGTTCGGGCAAGGCTTGATGGTTAGATCTGCGCCGGACAAATCTACCATTCATTGATTGGCAGACCCAGCGGATAGGCCCGAAGTATTTGGGCGGCTAATAATCAACTAATGGTTACAGTTACACGCATCCTTGCATTTTATTTTGCTTTAATTATCTCATCTGAAAAAATATAACTACATGAAAGGAAGAGAAAATATTTATCTGGCATGTTGCAGCAAAAAATGCAACCGGAATGAAATTCAATGCGGAATGAAAACGAAATTTTAATCACAAATATCGTTGCGCGCATTTTGTCGTATTGTAACATACATAGTCTGACAGGTCGGCGGACCGAGCGGGGTGTTGTTTCGTTTGCTTAGCGAGTTGGATGAATGGAAAGCCGACAACAGCGACAGCGAGGCAACATCAAAAAGGAAAAGGCAATGTCGGCGTAGATTGCTGTTTATTAAAATGAATGGATTTTGTTCGCACGGCGAAATTGTCTATTGCTCGCGTCAACACAGTGGGTCCGACGAAGCAGAAAGCCTCTGGTTTATTGCAGCTAATACGTTATATCCTGGAAACAGCGACAATATCTACCCGCATAATTCCTACATATATATATATATAATATTTTAGCCATAAATTAGCGTAGATTTGTTTGTGTGAATGTATGTTTATGTCGCAAACGTGTCACATAAAATGCCGGAACAATTTGATTCGTAGCCTAACCAGCTATGACGTTATGCCATATTATAGAGCTAATGTATAAAGGGTATCCTTACTAAAGGAGCAAGCACGTCAGTTTAAAAAATACGGTGATGTTATGGTAGCAAAGACGTGTAAAGAGCATGCGGTAAAATGGTGACTTACGACACTTCATTACGATTACGTACTGTCACCATATTTTGAGCACCAGTGTGGTTGATCCTTCACTAAGTACCTACACAGTGTTTAAATCTTGTACCCTATTATAACTAATATCAAAACTCTAAATAATACTTATTAGATACTGGTTAGAGATTAATGATCGTTGAGCAACTGCAATACCATGTTGAGTATTGCCGGCGAGCTGAAATACCACGCCAGGATTTCATAGTGCGACCCGTTTATTTCATTTCATTTTTATTTAACCTCTTGCACTGACCACATGCACTGCTTGAGTAGCGAAATCTTAGATGTATTTTTTGGAGTACGTAAGAGTGTTAGAAAGATGAATGAATGTGTCGCAATGGCGCAATACAGCACAACTTATGTTTGAAAAATGTATTTTACCTCTCTTGCTCAAAAAGTCCAACTGTCAGTCGAGGCTAGGCGACATAAAATCACTTTATATTATCTACAGCATTAAGAAAAATCGCAGGCGACCGGCGCTCGCCGAGGCCCTCGGCCGCCTGCGAGGGCGCGCGGCGGGTGGGAACGACCGCGCCCAAGCATAACAAGCATAGATGTTTCATTTTCAACGATTTAAATTGATATAAAACCTAATATTTTCCTTACAATCGAAGTGAAAAGCAGAGTTTATACCTGTGGCATATATGCCCATTTTATCCTCGACTACTATATTAGTCCTCGTTGCACTCGGACCAAAAATAGCCTCGGCTAAAATGGGTTATTTTATACCCTTTATATACAATCTACTATTTATAACGTTTTATATTAATTTTGATCCCAGCAAAGGCCTGTTAAAGAACAAAGCTTTATTTCGAAGTAATTTCATAGTATGGCTCTACTGATTTATTTTAAGTAAGTATATATAGCATAAAAAATATATATATATATTGTCAGACAATTACAGTCCATAGTTTGTTAGAATCAAAACAAAAATTATATTGAAGCTTATCGCGTATGTGACTCATGGTAATATGTACTAAACGGGAACACTGTGCTGAGGTCAAACCAATTTACCCTTAAATATTAACTAGTAGTGTAGCATCTTAACATTTCTACATTGCGCCGACGTAACACAGATGCGCAAGGCAGGTAGCTGAAGTCCGCCGGCCCATCCCGTGACGCCGGAACCAGCTATTGTTTCTACTATGCAAGCCGTTCGTTTGCGCGCAATTTCTCACGCCTTAAAACAATGCCGAGGACCCAAGCCACGCCAAGGAGCGCGTCGCTTCCCCACGCCATCGGCAAGTATAAAAGGTCATCGGGACCACAGGACAAATCAGTTGACAACCGAGTCACCTCCAAGCTAACACCTAGCTCTAGGGACGACAGTCCTGACGATCACACATAGTGTAAACCCTCTACGGTATCTATTCCGATCGAAAGACTGATCTACCTAGGCGACGGTCTAAAGCTAACTCCTTACTTAAAGTACGGACTGACCCGTTCCGACCACACATGGCAGTAAACCCTACATGGTAGCCATCCGAGTCACACACGGCGCAGTGCCAGAATAAGTGAGGTGTAAGCCCAGTGCGGAAGTACTCTCGTCCCAACGCTCGACACGTACATACGGTTCAGTTTCGCGTGGCAAGTGTAACGTACTAAAAGACGATCAGTGCGCAGTGAACAGTGTAACCAATAATAGACAATATAGTGTGTGACAATTAGTAAACAATATTACGTAAAGGAACTACAATTGTAATTACCTACTGTGTGTGTACAACTTTGTGTCTACAAATAAAGAATATTGCTAAGAGCTCTGTGTTTTGTTGTTCTGACTAGCCAGGCCCGAACCCATTCCAATAAGAGTGCTGACCTTTTGGGAACTCTCAAACCCAATTGGACTGCTCTCTCACAACACCACCACAAAAAGGGGTCACCATCACATCGCCCCCTTTACATTATTTCACATCTGGCGCCCAACTAAGTGGCCCTGGCTTCAGAACCCAAAACTAGAGCACAGCACAGAGCAGCGAAGATGGCCCTCAGCATGACCGAAGAACAGCTCCAGCGGATCATCGCGGCGTTAGCTCCGGCAAGCAAAAGGAGATCGTTCGCGCAGTGCAATGCGACATACGATGGAAGCGGCGAAAATGAAGCTGTGGAGACATTCCTCTCAGCCATAAACGTGTACAAGAAGATCGAGCATATAGAGGACGAGGACGCACTGGAAGGGCTCACCCTGCTACTAAAAGGGGACGCCGCAACCTGGTGGGAAGGTGTTAAGACCGGAATACATAACTGGGCCGAATTCCAGGACCGGCTTAGACACGCGTTCGCACCAAAGATACCTGCCGATATCCTCTACCAAAGGATTATTGAGCAGAAGCAGGATGCGAAGACATCCACCGAGAAGTTCGTCGCAAGGAAGAGGGCACTCATAGCCCAGCTGCCAAAACCAATCCCGCCGGAGAGCCATCAACTGCACATGGTTTACGGTCAGCTCCATCTACGGATCCGGGAAATGGTGCCAAGGAGCACATTCTCCACGTTCGACGAACTTCTGAAACTCGCACGCAGCGCCGAAGAAATCCTTCTAGAGAAGAAGCCCAATTGGGAAGGAAGAGATCCACCAGCGACTTCAAGCAAGAGGAATACTTCAGGACAACAGCACTGCGAGTACTGTAAGAAGAACGGTCATGCCGAAGAAGAATGCCGAGAAAAGAAACGCCAACATCAGATGAACTCAACTGCAGGGGGAGACGTGAGCAAGGGTGCTCCGTCACCACAAGTTGGCATCAGTTGCTATGGATGCGGCAGACCCGGCGTCGTCCGCAGCAAGTGTCCAAATTGCTGCAGACATCCAGGAGACCAGAGACTCGAATTTAGCTTTTGGGGCCCTAGCGTCCCTGATGAAATGAGGCCGCGCCCTACAACAAAGATTAAAGTAGGCAGTGGTCAAGCTTCCGCCGAGGAAGAGCGGGAAGAAAGAAGAAAAGAAACAGCAGACCAAAAGCATCGTGAAGCCCCGAGGTATCAACCTGGTGATATGGTGACGGTTGTAAATCATGCAGTCAGTAATTCAGCCCGTGGTATAAGTGCCAAGTTGGCACCACGACGAGATGGTCCCTACGTTATACTACAGCGCCATGGAACCGCTTCATTTGAGGTCACACGCAACGGGGACCCTCTGGAAAAGGTTAGGGTCTACCACGCCTCAGCACTGACGCCATATCACGGAGATATGGATGCGCCACCAAAGCCGCTACAGCTAATCAAGAAGCGAGGTCGACCAAGGAAGCAGCAGACAGAAGGAACATCGTCTGCGACACATGAAGAATAAGCACTACCACTTACTGTCTCCTCGCCGGGACGTCATCGGATCCAGAGGGGGAGACTGTAGCATCTTAACATTTCTACATTGCGCCGACGTAACACAGATGCGCAAGGCAGGTAGCTGAAGTCCGCCGGCCCATCCCGTGACGCCGGAACCAGCTATTGTTTCTACTATGCAAGCCGTTCGTTTGCGCGCAATTTCTCACGCCTTAAAACAATGCCGAGGACCCAAGCCACGCCAAGGAGCGCGTCGCTTCCCCACGCCATCGGCAAGTATAAAAGGTCATCGGGACCACAGGACAAATCAGTTGACAACCGAGTCACCTCCAAGCTAACACCTAGCTCTAGGGACGACAGTCCTGACGATCACACATAGTGTAAACCCTCTACGGTATCTATTCCGATCGAAAGACTGATCTACCTAGGCGACGGTCTAAAGCTAACTCCTTACTTAAAGTACGGACTGACCCGTTCCGACCACACATGGCAGTAAACCCTACATGGTAGCCATCCGAGTCACACACGGCGCAGTGCCAGAATAAGTGAGGTGTAAGCCCAGTGCGGAAGTACTCTCGTCCCAACGCTCGACACGTACATACGGTTCAGTTTCGCGTGGCAAGTGTAACGTACTAAAAGACGATCAGTGCGCAGTGAACAGTGTAACCAATAATAGACAATATAGTGTGTGACAATTAGTAAACATTATTACGTAAAGGAACTATAATTGTAATTACCTACTGTGTGTGTACAACTTTGTGTCTACAAATAAAGAATATTGCTAAGAGCTCTGTGTTTTGTTGTTCTGACTAGCCAGGCCTGAACCCATTCCAATAAGAGTGCCGAACTTTTGGGAACCCTCAAACCCAATTGGACTGCTCTCTCACAACACAACCACAAAAGGGGTCATTATCATCATCGGCTCCTTTACATTATTTCACAGTAGGTATATTCTTGTGTACTCTTGTCATAAGTTCTCTACAAAGGTAATCAAATCACTTGTAATTAACTTAGAAACATCTTGTAAACTTTGAGCTATTCATCAAATCAGACACGAGTTGCCTTGACAAAACCAATAGATTAGCAATCTCTTTGATCACTCACACTCACGTAATCTATACTGTATCTCCACTCGTCGTCGGGAGCGCTTCTATCATCACATCATGGCACATAAATGGTCACATACCATTCAGGTCCAGAGGAATTTCCTTCCGCAAGTGCACCGACTTTGGGTTAGTAGGTAAGGATTCTTCCAAATGGTACGGTATTTTTTTCTAATCAGAATGCAATACCTACTGATTGCGTCGTTAAACGGATCACCAGCACTTTTGTTACAGCCTGTATATTTGTTTATCTCTAATGTATACTTTAGAAAGTCGTTTGCTTAAGCTTTCGACTAACAATGCTATGAAATGATTTTATTAAACGTAACTCGTATTAGTGTCAGAAGCTATTAGTGCCAAATGCAGCGATGGAAAGGTGATTTGGTCAAGAAGGTGTGATTGAAGGGTCAGATCACCGAACGAAATTGAAACTATACCCGAACTAAACTTGTCTAAAAAAAGTTTTATCGCGCTAGTTCTCAGATATCTTGTTACTGCGTATACAAGATGACTGGTAATTGAAAATAGAGATAATTTACAATTTTTTTTAGCCCAATCAAGTTTTTAGTTATTTTTTGGGGAAAACGCTACCTGGCGACCTTAAAATGCCAATTGTAAAAAAGTACATGCATTAGGATGGTCATTTTTTGTTTATTTTATAGCTAGTGAACACATTGATACCTTAAACATAAAACATAAGGCAAAAATATACAGTTTATACAAATAAAAGGTTTTAAATCAATTCTTAGTCTGCAAAGTGGCGTTTTTTCTCAAAAAAACTAAAACTTGAATAACTCGAAAACAACTGATTTTTGACCCCTGGTTGATTGGGCTCAAAACATCGAAAATGATCTCTTAAATAACCCCTTTTCGGGAACAGGTCGAATTACCAGTCACCGTGTATATTACGTACATGACATGTTTCTTTCTGTGCTCTTAAAAATTGTACGAGTAGACATTTCCGGACCTAGTTCTCCGTCTACCACGATTTCATTGTGCTACCCATTAATTTCATTTTATTTTATTTAACGTCCAGCACTACCCACCACAGATTTCCTGCTTTAAAAGCAAAATCTAGATTTTACTTCCTCACACTGAAAGAGTGACAAATGTAGGATCTGAATTGAGCCCCTTAAACACAAATTTGTGTTCGGAATACACGAAAACTGTTCACCAAAAAATGAAAAAGGGAGAGAAATATTTACAAAACAATAATTTATTCGTGTATTTTGTTATAAATTATATATTATCTGTCTGTTTCGTATGGTGTCCGGTATTTATTTCTATTCCTACTGGTTATAGTATAGTTTGTTATGCTCGTAATAGTTTATTGTTTATTAAAATCCTAGAAATATGTGGTCACCATTACTAGCCACAAACTTCATATATGTCGTTCGTGCATTAACTGCTTACTGAGCGTTTTCCTTTCTATTCAAAGCTATCAGACTAGTTCCCCAACCTTTCATTGAATAGTTGACTTCAAAGAAATACCTAACTTGTCACCTTATTACAAAGAATTAAGGAGCAAAAGGGTAAGATTCTTGATGTGAAGCGTACGTTATCATAAGTCACAGAGGCAGGTTAGCCACTGAACAAATTTTCACAGTACGATTCACCTAAATAGCATCATACAAAATAATTCTTCATTGAAAAGTAAAGTCCCTGAAGAGTTTGCCCTTTCACAAGAAGGCCCTCTTACATTCAATTTTAAAGGTCAAACATTTTCAGAGTCTTGGGAGAAATACTCCGCTTTTATTCGTGTAACTTAAGTAGCTAATTTTATATACATGTACCGTTTCAGATACATTTAAGTGAAATACTTACACGAGGAACCGTCCAGAGAAGGCATAGTATAAATTTTTACTTATTGTATTTGATGAGTACTCCTCAATCGCGTTAGCATATCGAGAGTTCAAATTATTTTTGCCGTTTTTATAAAATCATCCGGCTACTTTCAGAACTTTCATAAGCTGTCCATATACGTTGGGGCATATTTGCCGGATCTTCCAATAAACGTATGGGAAATTTGTCTGGTGGATGCCCGGTGGACATACCCACTATGGAGATCTGACGGATTGCCCGAACGTATATGGCCGGCTATATTTTGACCTCTCGGTACCATAACGTCGAGAAGTAAATGTCAAATACGAAAAGTAAAAATTTATACTAAGCTTTTACTTTGACTTGGAAAGTAAATATTCTCACGTATTAGAAACCTACCAAAATGGGACTGTTTGAACGAGTAGTTAAATAAATAGAAATAAATTGGTGTTTTTAATTATGGTTAAGGTATGTTTGCCCGATTTGTATCAGATGAAAAGTAAAAACGTTGAGTTTTAACTGGGCATTACTTGTATTGTAGCTTTTCTTGTATTTAACTATCTTTTCTTGTATCTAACTTAAACTTGAGGTGTGCAATAAAGAGTATTATATCTATCTTCTATCTATCTATCTACTTCTATTTTCAGTCGATTGTCGCTCGACATATTTCTACCAGTTAAAAAAAGTCATATTATGTAACCAGCGCACTGGGCTTTGGACTATATGTATCATATACCAAAAGTTGGGGAATTAGTATGACTACAACGATAATTCCAAGGATACCAGAGAAATGGTAAGCTTTATAAGAAAACACAATCTGCCATTGAGGAGGCTACTGCCGCTTATAATACTTATATCGCTTTATAAATATTCAAGTCACAAAACGGAAAGACAATATGTTCTTGAGAACTTCAACACATGTTACCGAATGTAATGCTCAACTTGAAATCTTTTCAGGTACACGGCTGCATAAACTTTCCGAAGGTAAGCCGTAATGTTATACTACACTTTATAACAGAATTTTCAATTTTAAAACTCCATATAGATATTTTAAAATTCCCGTCTGAAATCCAGTCTGCTTTAGGTCCATATGTCTCATGAATAATTCAGTCGGAGCCGCGGCTTGTCCGGACCGGTGACACATATGTATACCAACCCATCGGGAACAAGAGATACATGCGGCATCCAGCTGCTGCCTCCTACACTTTCCCGGCCGATTATGCGTGTAATAATGTCGGCATTAAATCATTAGCGGACAATTATGCGGCAGCCCTGACGGCCGGAATTCCAAACGCGAAAAATGGTTGCGTACTTCTGAATGCTACACATTTCATGCATAGCGTTGAGGTCACGCACGCAGCAACATGTCATGTCAATGACAACGAGTTTGGATATAGGGTTCAGTTCGGTTATAAAACATGGCTTTTGTCTAGTGGGACAATATCGCCAGTCTTGTATTGTCGTAGTTGATTTAGCAAGTGTACGGTTTTGTAACTAAAATCGCTCTTTGAGCGTGTTTTTGTACGGTGAGACGCCTTGCTTTTTGTAAAGTTGTAGCTGGATATTTACAAGCAGCAACCAAGCGAACACGACCCCAGTCTACCGGGTGGTAACTAAAGAGTGGTTAAACACGTTTTAAGATTCATTATTCGTTAGCTGCTGCACACTTTTTCGTTAGTTCACTCAATATTACACACTAAACAGCATTTAACAAACAAAAAATATAAAAATATTTGAGAACATACTATTTGAGTACCAACGCCTAGACCGAAATAAGGGTTGTTTTTAGGGATCCGTAGTCAACCAGGAACCCTGATAGTTTCGCAATGTCTGTCTGTCTGTCCGTCCGCCAGTCTAAAATGTATATCATTTCACTAACGTTTTTCTGTATTGAGACATGCCAGTGGCACGGCATCAAAAGTATCTTTTCTGCCCTCCGGCCGGCAAGCAGCCAATTTGCCGCCTGCCGACAGTGCCGACTGCGTCGAGCAGAAAAATAGCGACCTTGGCCGGCAAATAAGAAAGCCTCCGATCACATGTTTGTCGACTGAGCTTCGTTTCGAACGACAATTACCTACACGAGATCTGAGACATTTCTTACTTTCCAGGTCTCGGTACGTTATCTATTATTAAATTAGCAGCAATTAATGTGACTAGTTAACTGATTTCCTAATAAAGAACAACCCATTAACGAATTCTGTATTTAGATACCATTAGGTACATTACATTAAGAAAATAGTTTTTTAGCGGTTTATTTATAAGGATTTCAAACAAATTCTAAGTGAAGAGATCGCTCTTTAGCGATAAGACCGCCTGTTGTTTGCCTCTTTTTCATGTGTAATCTATACCAGTTTGTGTTATTTTTGTTGTTTTGAGGTGCAATAAAGAGTTATTGTATTGTATTGTATTGTGAATGTAATAGGGATAAACGGTTGTCAATGTTATTTTAGATGGCATTTGGTGTTAATGAAATGCTTATATCATTCCGTTGCAAATACTGGTTGGTAAGCACGCTATTGGAACGTTACGGGGTGGGCTTTTTGAATAAGTGGGAAAGTGTTGTGTGTGTTTAGATTTAGGTTTTATTTAGATTTAGTTTTATCTTATATTGTTTGTGTCTGTACCTTTTAACATGAATTTTATTTTAGGTTTATATATTTTGATGTTAAAATTTAATTTATTCACTGTTAATTTTTAACGTGACGAAACTATGTTATCGTCGAACCTGACAATCAACACCGTTGTTGCGGTTGGCGTTTCCTTATTCACATTTCTCGCGATAAACTTAGACTGACTTAGTGAACTGTAGATAATGTACAAAATGTTTAAAGCACGAATCAAATCACTCTATTATCCTACTAATATTATAAACGCGAAAGTTTCTATGGATGTTTGTTACTCTTTCACGTAAAAACTACTGAATGGATTTTAATGAAACTGTACAATAATATAGCTTATACATCAGAATAACACATAGGCTACAATTTATAAAGATATTGCGCAGACGAAGACGCGGGCACCACCTAGTTTATAATAAATGTTTTGATTCCTGTTTTTAAGTAGTCACACTACTATTTATATAGATTAGAAATTGAAAGAAATGTCATATACTACAGAAAAAGTGACCAATGTCTCCAGTGGCCAGGGCTGGAATTAAACCAGTGACCTAACGTTTTCCGTAATATATGACATATCTTTCAATTTATAATGTTGACAATAATATAGTACATAGGTGCGTTCCTAATAACACATATACGATAGGATTCTGCATAAAATAAGTAGGATCACGCTGTTTATTGCTTACATTTAACTAGCTTTTGCCCGCTGCTTCGCTCGCGTTAGAAAGAGACAAAAAGTAGCCGGTCACTCTCGCTCCCTCCCACTATCCTCCATCCCTTCAATCAAGTCAATTCGTTGCTCCGTTTTGCCGTGAAAGATGGACGAACAAACAGACACACACACTTTCCCATTCATAATATTAGTATGGATTTCACTGACCCAAAGCTAGCGTACCCTGTTTAGTGTTTCCCTATCCACCTAAGTATAACAAAATGGTGCTTGTAATGGTAAGTAAACGCGCCGTGGAGACTAGATGATAAAGTACCTACTTAATTTACTTGCTTACGCTAAAAGGAAATTAAGCGCGCATTAGAGGACTAAAACAAATTTTTAATCCTTACTGAAATTCATTCATCCTTAACATGATTTTAACCGTTTTTAAATGCTGAAATGAATGTCATATTATCCGCATTAAAACAAACCACTATTCCTGTATTTAAACACTTATCAGTAGTAGTATTGGTAGGTACAATAGTTACAAAACCTTGTAAATATAAATCAATAAAAATAACCCAGTAGCTTCAATTTCATGGACAACAACATTAGGTACTTTATTCGGTAATAAATGTAATAATTTACCTCTCACTTTGAACGCCAGTAATTCCACCGTGTGATGACGATTTGTGCGTAGTTTATGACAAAACAATTAAGCCGCTACTACATCATCCGATTCCAATCTACAAACGATTAGCTCCAAATTATTAATATACTGGAGCTAGTATCGTGGAACTTTCGATAACTCCTGATTAATGTTGCCTGTGCACGCAACAATTTGCTGAGGTGTAAGACTAACAGAAAAGTGATTTATCCTGTTAACTCGTGTCTAGGTGGGCCTAATGGACCAATGGGCGAGATATATCGCTGGATAAACAGCGTGCCGTGTACGGGTTTACAAAGCGGATATATGGGGCATTTCGAATGCTTAATATAGACTGCATTAGGATGATCGCAATGCGGGACGCCGGCGAAGCAAAGCGTCTGCAAGCGCACACTGACTGTGATTATTGTAAATATTTGTTTCTAAAGAATACAGAGATAATACTAGAGCTCAATGTTTTTTTGTCCGGTCCTTTTTTCTTCGGTGAACTAATTATCTGAAACGCAGATAGAAGAATAGATCATTCGAATTCGCTTTAACGCTTCCAAGGGGCAGAACTAGTAAACCGATTGAGTGAAGTCTGGTTAGGGTTTCTTAACAATTTCTCCCAAGCAGTTTTGAAAAATGGTGAATAATAATGTTGTGCAAATACAATTTTTACAGGATAGTTAAATATGAAAGATCAGATTTTATAGAATTTTTACAGCAGCAGGTATCTATAATACCAAATAGAAAACTCCCGTGAGTATCAGACATATTCAAATACTTATATCGCGTTATTTACTTGTATAAAATCAAAAATAGGTCGACATGTTCCGGAATGATTCGTGATCCTTATTCATGGGATACGCTTGCGACGGTTGTTTTTCGCGGACTGTGGGCCGCTGCCCTGCTTGTACAGCTACTCGGCGTGAGGGGTGCAGGCGATGGCAGTAACGGTGGAGAAACTACCCTCTTTTTCACCAAACGACATACATCACTACGTCATCCGCACTGAACACCGGCACAGTAGGAACCATAACCGTGTTTCAACTAGGAGGCACGGACCAACTGCCATCGCAATTAAAAGTCGGGACGACTGATTGCAATATTTTCGACTTTATAGACGTTAGTGACCCTATAATATACGAGTAAGTAGTTGAACAGGTATAATGTAATTTTCTTAAGTATTTGCCCGCGGCATCCAACCGATCAGTTTAAGTATTGCTCCGTTTTAAACGTTTGTAATAATTGTAATTTGCTACTTGCAACGCTACACGAACGCATGCATCGCGTGAAAAATATGCCGCCGATGGACTGTTGTATTTTTTTCATCAATCATTTTGCAACACATGCTAGCGACTTTTTGATAAACTCTATTTGACTATTCATAAATTTCGGAACAGCAAACGCGATATTCAAACGGAAGTATCAAATATAGCAATATTTTTTTAAGCTGTTATTTTTATTTGAAACTATCACGAAACTCAATATGGTTAATATTTCGTTTTAAATGTAGACGAACACGTAAAATCCAGGAATAAAGCCAAATAAATATTAACTGTAACAATTTTGAGGGAACATTTTAGTAAAATTTAATGGTAGGTATCAAAAAAACTAAGTGAATAAACGTTTTTAATTTGACTTACAATTCTTACTTAGTCCTCCTCCGACCTCCCTTAGATTGGCGACTGGTTTACGACTGCGGGGTTCGGTGTGTGCGCCAGTGGCACAGACGTTGACCGCCTGGGACGTTTATCAAGACATGCGTCGCTTAATGACATAATACGTCGGTGTCTTGCCACCATCAACGTGCCTGCTCTACTTGAGCCGACTGGCATTTTCAGGGATTATGGGAAGAGACCCGATAGGGTGTCCTTGGTTCCTTGGAGTTTGGGTCGGATGCTAGTGTGGGATGCTACCTGCATAGACAGGCTGGCACCGTCCCACCTCCAACGAACTAATGTAAAAGCGGGCGGAGTGGCTGAAAGCCCCGAAATTAATATATATAAAACTAAATAATAAAAAATAAATAAAATTAATATATATAATAAATACAGTATGTAAATATGTCTGATTTCATTTAACGCCCGTATTAGATTTACTCACTGTATAAGAGCCTGGGCAGAGAAGTACCCCTTTCAATTTCATAATTGAAAGAAAAATGGGAAAATTCTCCGCGTCGAGCGGGATTTGAACCTACGACCTCTCTGAACACCGGTCAGATCGCTCTGCCAATTGAGCTATCGACGCCCGATCGACTCCGGCGAATGTTTGCACTATTTCTTTCAGTTGGTTATACGTCTTAGAGAGACGCGTAGCAACAACTTAATTATAAAATTGTGAATTTCGTTCGCAGACGTCTCTGCTTATTACAAGATTAAATTAGTATGGGGCAGCGCATTGTTATGGATGATTTCTAAAATGTCTTAGAACATCGATACCGCACAAGTGTTAAACACTTTCGGTAAATGTCTCAAGGACCTATTTTAGATTTAAGGTACAGTAAGTTACAATTACTGTACCTTAAATCTAAAATATGGTACAAGTAAAAAGTAAGGCAAGGTATAAGTGTTAAGGTACAGCTATTTGTACGCTGCGTACAAATAGCTGTACATTTGACGTGCTCCTTCCCCGCAAAATTGGCCAGACTTTTTTGTATAGAAAATGACAGACGGTGTCAGTCCGGCTGATTAAAAAGTTTAAATTAAAAGTCGGCAAAAACGTGTCAAGATAAACTTTTATGATGAGACTTCTGCCGCATAACGCACAGCCATATCCAATTCAAGATAGTCCTATACATGGTAGTAAGTATTAAATGCTAAGTAAATAAACTTAAAGGTGGGGTAAAATATACCTGTTTAGAAATTATCATTTCAATTTCTGTCCCGTCATTTTTAACACAAAGAAGCTATTGGAGAGTGGCAACACTGATGTTGGTTGTCATGTCCCTTTCTAGCGTAAAAACCTGTTCATATTTCAACATTAGAGTGGTCATTATAAACTTTTTAATTTAAAAAGACGAAAGTAATTGTTTCCGCAACGAACAAAGGCAAATAATTGTAGGTACTTAATTTACAAACAATCGACTTTAACAATATTAAATAACGTTCACATCATAAAAGTGCTCAAATTTAATTGTTTCTTAGTTAATTTCGTTGTTTTTTCGAAGTAAATCAAATATAAATCTTATTGCTAACAAAACTTGATAAAAGTTGTAAGGCTGGGTAAAATAATGGGCTATGTACGAAGGACATGGTGGCCGGAATAAAAAGTAAGACAGCGCATGTTACAATTGTTACAACATTTTATACAATTGTATAGTTGTTAAATGTCAGATAACTAATGTGCCCGCAAGGGCACCTTAGTCACGCACAGAGCAAATAAGGAATATGCACTTGAAATGGATAAGGGTAATATTTTTAGTTTTGGAAACAATTTTCGATCGGCATTATAGCAACATTTGTTCTCTGTATAAATATATCTTAATTTTCATAGGTAGTTAGTGTCCATAAGTACAAATAATAGATGTGCCTATGAACAAAATGAGTGTTTTTAAAAACATGGCTACATCTGTAACCTACAGGTAGCTAGTAAAATGACCGCGAGTGAAATTTGAAGATTGATTAATTGATTTAAGGTCAAATTCTGGAAAGTGTCTGTCAGGTTAAGCACTTGCCGCTATTTTAAATCAAAACGGCGAAAAGTGTAGGAAACAGTTGAAAAAGCACTCACATCGAGTGCGATGTCAAAGTCCACGTCTATCGCCAAAAACTTGTACCGGCTGTGCGGGTTGCGGCGCCGTCACTTGTGGTTGTCATAGACTCTGACGTCATGCCAAGCAAGCGTTTTAAACACCTGAATCGGTTTGAATACTACATTTTTGATTTTATGCGCTGAAAATGATTTTATAGTTTTATACCTCTGATGATAAAAGCTGTCATAGGTACTATTGCGTTTAAAATTGCATGGGCAGTTTATGAATGAATTCATACATTAATAACCCATGCACTTTTGAATGCGTGTGTACAATACAGTATAAAAACAATGATGCATATTCCTTATTGTCGATAAATACACACAATTGACTTTAACTAACAGTGTAGCTACCAAACTAAACAATAAGTTCACAACATTCAATTGTTTGCTCCAAAAACAAGACTAAATCCGCGCATGCTTAAACGAAAAGTTTTGCCACGAGTTCGTCAGCTATTCTAATGTGAACCGTAAAGGACAAACTGTGTACAAAGCGACCCTTTTAAACGAAAGTAAAGCATGCGAAAATGTAATTAAGAACACTGGGTTAATTTCCCTTTTACGTGCCTATACGAATTAGCGGCATTATTGCGCAGGTATTAGCCGAATATTCACAGGATTCTGCTTGTAATGGACCTTCTGTCCCATATAAATATTACGTTTGAACGTCGAATTGGACACAACTTTAAATTACTTTTCAAAACTCATATTGGAACTTGAACCGACATATAAATAACTAGGTGTTTGTAATGTTGTGCTGCAGTTGAGTTTAATTTTATCTGTAGCCTAGTATAAAATATTATTTAGGTACTCTTAGGCTTGGCTCTGTTTTTAAGAATGTTTTTTCTTAGTTAAAATTTTAAATAGCGATAACACCACGAGCTGTGTCGACATGTTTATTAGAAAAGTGTTCCTGTTAAATTTAGTTGGTGTAAAACGTGTTAAAATATATCTAAGATGATTTTAATTTATTGTTCGGAATATTTGACAGAACATATTGATGACGTAAATACGAAATGAAAATCATTTATTTCAAAATATATACAGTCACCTGCAATAGTATATGACGCTATGAAGGCCGCAAAAATATGTGATACGCTCTTATGGCGGTACAAATAAGAATGTGTCAGATTATTTTGCAGCCTTCATATAGTCCTATACTTTTGCAGGTGACTGTACAGTAAGTGTAACTTACCTACCTACCTTAAATCTAAAATAGGTCCGTGAGTCGTTGTATCTAGGATGCTGGCGGCATTTCCTCGTTGTATCGCAATGCTGATACGTTGTGCGAGGCACCAGTTACATCAACCAGACGTTCCGCGATTAAGTACTACAATATTTTTTAACACATATAATAGATTTTCATCGTAGGTATATTTCTTGTTTACTTCTGCTTTTAAATTTAATTTGTAAGACACTCAGAGTTATTGAAAGATACTTGGTTATATTATTTTTAATATCATAGTACATGTTACTGTCAAATCAGATCTGTGTTGCGTGTACCTATATAAAAAGTAGCGCACGTGTAAGCGAAAATATACACACGTCTGAGTTGATCATAATGCCTTCCTCTTGGTATTTATTTAACGCCGCACTTAATCCATACAATAAATGTTCATGCGAATTATTTCGAGTGAAAATCGCTACGCATTGCAATGCGTTACTAATATGACAGACACGTTACCTGTCACGATGAGTTTTGGAAACACAATAGGTAGAAATGTACGTGTCTGGGTCATGACGCGTATATTTAAAGGATGGAGTGTGTATGCTCAAATAATATAAGCACCAGACATGACAAAGCTATATTTTTCCCTCGTGTGAGCAACACGCTTGCTTTACTAATTGATACATAGCGTTGTTTGGTCCTAATTAGTTTGTGATCACATGAACTATTAGCTCGCAAATAATTGCTAATTAATACATACATATTATCTCGTATCACTGTAGTAAATCACATGTCAATGTTATATAAATATAAATATTTAATATATGGTTTAAATTATTCTCTAATGTATCATACTTGGCTATGTCGATACTTGGCTCTATACGGTGCAATTGTAATTTTAATGCTTCGAGAGTATTCCACGTCATTATCATTAGATTCCAAAAAATCGGCCACACGCGACTCGGACTCGCCCATTGAGGGTTCCGCACCTCTCTCCCGTTTACAGGTACCTACTTAGAAATACTGGCGGCAATTATACGGTTTTTGGATTTTCTGCTATATTTGTGCAACAAACTCTTGCTTTTTACCAAATTTTGATTCTAGGTCAACGGGAAGTACATAAAAAATGTATGGAAAAGGCGATATATACGGCCGAATTTTGATTGCGTTGACGTAAAGGTGTGGGTTTTCACAGCTTAAAGGGACCGCAGACCTGAGCGGTATTAATTTCAACTTGTTACCTTTACGCGTTTCCGAGATAAAGGGTCTTGACAGACAGACGGACGGACGGCCAACAAAGAAAACCCATAAGGGTTTCGTTTTTTACTTTTGAGGTACGGAACCCATAAAACTAACCTAACTCACTCCCTTATTCTTTTTCAATCATGTAACTAAGTAAAATATTTTTACTTCTTTACATCATATTATTATTATTAAAATTAGCAATAATTACATTTTTTTGGCTTATAAGCCAAAAATCATTACATTTAAAACTTTCGCGATTTGAACACATATTTAAATATAATTATTAAACGGGTCTAACGCGAATTAACTTGTTTACCTTATTTACCGACGACGTTTCGACACAGGTTTCACTGGTCATGGTCGCGACTCGCGGCTGACTCAGTCTGGTCAGTCAGCCGCGACCATGACCAGTGAAACCTGTGTCGAAACGTCGGTAAATAAGGTAAACAAGTTAATTCGCGTTAGACCCATTTTTTTGGCTTGTTTTAATTTTTAAAACATATACAAAAATACAAACACAAGACAAAGAGAGCGAGTGAGGTTAGTTTTTTGGAATCTAATTACGGCGCGGAGATAAAATCCGAATAATCTAAGTTTGTTTGATAGCAGAGACTGTCATGAAAGTGATAAATAATAACGTCATAATTTCATAGAATTTTGAAGCTTAAAATAACAATGGGGCAGTCTCGAATACTAAAATCGATGCAACCTTAGCTTTTAAAGACTCTAGTTAATCGTGATTTGTTAATAAGTGTATTGATTGTCATGAACATAATGTCTTGTCATATACCTAGTTGGTTATACCGTTAATTTGAGAAATATAAAATAAATGATAACATAGTATCATATCATTAATTCTCACCTCTTTTACAGTTCCTTTAAATAAATTAGGCGCCACTGCTTTCACAATAGTTAAATATTGTGAAATATTTTTCAAGACTGCCGTTTAATTCCAACCCTGAATCCGTAAAGAGGGTGTCTAAGCATCTGTAACCTAGACATCAATTTAAATATCCCTCGTAGTCGCTAATCTGAGTTAACTAAGCATTTTATTACTCCTTTAATGCCAAATTTGGTATAAAACGGCCGCTCGACACGCGACCTCGATGTTTTTAAACGGTTTTCCTTCTAATTAGCGATTTTGGGTTATTGGAACCTCGTTATTGGACATTCCTTTTGCCGGTTTCGACGGATTCTTGATTCGATTTATTAGCTCAGTTTCATTAAAATAGTTGTATTTAATTTCATCGGGCGGCGTTTTCACTAAGAGTGTAGATTCAGGTACCTTCATTAAAGTCACATTATTAATCTGTTTGAAAATTAGCAAACGTCATTCCTCTTCCTAAAGTACTTCCTAAGAAATATGATCATGTGACCTATCACCGCAATCTATTGAAATTGCTACTTTTTGCCGTCGCACAGACCCACACACTCTTTCCTTTTCTTTAACATACTTCATACCCCTTCTTCTCCTCAGTACCTTTCAGAAAATTTTAAATGTATGGCTGAAGGTAGTGGCTACCGACAGCGGTCTAGCGGAAACTTGTCCCTTTAATTCCACCCCACAAATCTCGTGGCTATGACAAGTCGTTCGCGGCACGGTCGGTCAGGCTGTGGAATACGATGCTTGGTTCGCTTAGAAAGTCACCCTCAGTTGCGTCGCTCAAGGGGAAGTTAAAGAAATTATGGCTACCCAACTCTGACTGATTTGTTGGTGTTGTAAGTATTTTATATCTGTCTTATATTTTCACTTCTGTTTCTTATTAGTGTTCCCTTACCAATTCTCTTTTGTGTAATATAATACAGCTTTCCAACCAGTTGTGTAAATTTATATTTATTTATTATCTATCTGGTTCCTTGTTGTACATGTTGCTATATTTGTCTACTTTTTATCTCATCTAATCAAAGGTTACCTGGAAGAGATCCCTCAAATAAGTTCGCTTTTGTACTTCATTTGTCCTATTGTAAATATTTACTTTCCTGTGTTTTGTACAATAGAAAGTTTATACATGCATACATACAATCATTCTTTACCTAAAAATGATGTAGGCATGGAATACGACATTCTAACATTTACCTTCAGTTTTTGTAAGTTTATAAATAATAAATAAATAAATAATAAATATTTTATGGGACAATCTTACACAAATCGACCTAGTCCCACGGTAAGCTCAATAAGGCTTGTATTGTGGGTACTAGGCGACGATATATATATTAGACACATACATATAACTACTTAAATACATAGAAAACATCCATAACTCAGGAACAAATATTCGTGATAAACACACAAATAAATGCCCTGACCAGGATTCGAACCCGGGACCTCCTGCTTCGTAGGCAGTGTCACTACCAACTAGGCTAGGAGGCCGTTATGTTTTTTATCTTTTGGTATTTCTGCATAGAATAACCAAAAAGTAATAAATGTACAAATCTTTTATACTTTTAGATGTCCATATTATATGATTTAGTTTTATAATAAATTTCGTAAGTATTAATTTTTCAAATAAAAATATTTACAATGAAATAAGACTACAAAAAATTGTTTTCTACAACAAGAATAACTAATGTGTGCTAGTATAATATATGTTGCACACACCTATTCATATAAGTGTTTTTTCTGTTCAAGCTAAGAGGGATCGAAGTGGCACTTTTCTGTTTCATTTTTACGTTTTCGGGCATTAACTAGTGGCACTGGCACCGTAGTATTGGTATGATGCTGTTTTCGGTTTTGTTTATTTCCTCTTAGTTGGTGTAATTTTGATACCGTGTGACACATACTGCTTTATGTGTCACACGGTATCAACATTATTTTCGTCTTGGGCGATCCTTCATTACTCTCAGGATTCTACTTAAGAATCATTCGGAATCCAATGTACGGCTTCACCAGAAAGATATTATTTTGATCACTTGTAACACAATCTATTATGAATCCTCTATAACTTGGTTTAGAAATCTTTATTTCTGAAATTAAATTTACAATTCGGTTAATGAGAAAATTACATAACATAAATATGGAATATAAGTACTTATCTAAAGTAACTAAACCTGCAATTTTGAAGCAACAACAGACAAGGGAGACAAAATGTTCCGACTAAGAAGTAGGGCTAAGTAGGCGTGTTTAGTATTTTTAGGGTTTCATACCCAAATGGTAAAACGGTCCGTCTGTCCATCTGTCCGTCCGTCTGTCACCAGGCTGTATTTTAAGAACCGTGATAGTTAGACAGTAGAAATTTTCAGAGATTATGTCTATTGCCGCTATAACAACAAACTATGTGTCAATTTCGATAGAAATCGTTACGTTATAGCTCGGAGATCTTGTGATGCTTTCTATAGAAACTGACTTATCATCCAGTCTGCTTACCATGAGTTGCATGCAATTGTATTCAAAAGTGACTGCGGCGCTCGAAAGTATGTTCGTCTCGTTCCCACCAATACTCTGGCAGGAGCGAGACGGACATACCCCGAACTCCGCAGTCGCTATCAAATACGGCCAAGTTAAACTCGTGGTAAGCACACAGGCCCTCTAGCGGGAATCATCCTTACCTACCTTAAGTTGAAGGACTGAAATAAAACACAAAATTTCCTGCACCCCGTTAACTTGTCTCGTATCTGACAAACCAATACAGGCTAATAGTTTTTTTCAATACCTTTTAAATTTCGTTTTATACTAAGATGGCTGCCTGTAGAAAAGAAAGGTTTTTCATTACAGCGTTTCCTTTGTTGGAGCACTAAGTAGCAATCAAATCGATCAAAAGCTTTTCATTAAAAGGATTGAAATCCGATTCTTCTACCAAGCCGATAGAAAGTAGGCCAGGTGGCCAGGTAAACGGGTAGTGTAGGTGTGTTTTTATAATATAAAAGTATATTTACTTAAATTATTTTAAATAAAAGTAGTTTATCTACACACATATCATTGTTCTCGAAAATGCGTTCAGAAACTCCATAAACAGCATTACCAACCAGCAGGAATTAAAGGACCTGTAATTTTAACATTACCTTTTAAAAACAGAACAGCTGTAAAATTCAAGTGTGGGTGTCTATTCTAGTATCTAGATATTAAAATAGTTATCGAAACGAAACGCCAATGGTAGCTACCGTATTGTTGCTCACAAGGCGGCGCCACTCATGCGTGGGTTCTGTGTCAATATGAGAGAATTGTCAAAGTGACGTTTGAAATGTTCCCGCAGGACCCACGTTCCACTAGCGCCCCTAGCGGAAAATCGACTCGCGGTAATCCTCATTTAGTATGTTCAATCAATAACTGGCTTAATGAAGAAGTAGAAAAATCCTTGTTGTCGTTTTGTGTACTTTAGCAATCCTTACCCATAATGAGTACCTCTATACTTAGGAGACTAGTAATAAACTTCGATTTATAAAAAATTACAGATGAATCTACCAGAACTGCATCTTAGTTGAATAGTGTAACCTGAAAATATGTTACCTGGCCCCAATTTCACCACGCTGACCAGTGTGACAATTCCTAAAATGATTGAAATACTGGCGTTTCAGGCGTCGATAGGTTACGTAAACCGCTCACCATCCCGCGGGCTGTGTTTGTTTGAACCATTTCGATAATTAAAATATAATGTAATGTATCGTCATTAAATAGATAATTTCTTGGTGAAGATTTTTTACAATTGTAACGAGATCTAATAATTGTGTTTAAATAATTTTTGGAGGTTTTTGACAGGAGAATGATCCCGTGTAGGAATTTTGTGACATACATCGTGTTTCTTGTGACAAGTGTCTAGAGCTTATCAAAAAGTATTCGTTTTTATTGTCACGCCTGTCGCCATGGTGAAATTGGGGCCAGTTCTTACTCCTCAAGTTTCTCCTTTTGTTACAAGTTTAGACCGGGTGAGCAATATAATATACATTTTGCTTCAAAAACTCTCCCAAAATATATTATTATTGCATACAATTTTTAGTTGGAGACTGTAAAATGTGTCGTAATTAATGTGTTTTTTTTTTCATCTAGGCAAGCCAGGATTACGATATTGTACGATTTCATAGTGAAATGAAAATCATATATTTTCAAAATATATACAGTAAGTGTAACTTATCTGCCTACCTTTTTTTTAACTTGGAGGAATGCATTTGGCATCCCGCCTAGCCGGGGCACTAGGACGGGAATGCATTTGGCATCCCGCTTAGCCGGGGCACTAGGACGGGTATGTGGGATTCGCAGGCCCGGGCCCGCACTACCCACTAAACCATCCACAGTATGCCCATCTTGCAGGATTGGTTACGGTGAACACGGGATCAACCTAGGCATGCAACCGTGAACACTGCCTGCTGCGACAGCCGAGGCTGTCCCCTTCTTGGAGCCGAAGCCTCCGGAGCCGAAGCTCCCCCGCCCGAAGGTAGCATGCAGGGCGACACCACACGCTAGTCCCTCATGACAACCTCCACGCCGGGAGCGAGATGGATAAACCCCGGGTTCCCTCAGGTTGCCTTCGCGATTTTTTATAGAGGTGGTCATCCTGGCAGCCACCAGACCTATCATAGGCCCTCTGCCTAGAGAGGGTATGGGACCGCAGTTTTATACAGGGCAGCGGCATTCCTGTACCACAGCGGCAAGCGCTGGGCCCGAAGGCCCTCTCTAGCCAACACTCAGAAGTTCTCTTCCTCAATGAGAGTACTCGCTGCGCGGATTTTATTATAAGAGCAATAATATGTTGTAACACAAACATGAACCTTAACTGCCGTAACAATTGCTTCGTGATGGAAAAGACATACAAATAATAATAAGGCGTTTATTTAAGAAGTTTGCATTACATAATAAAACGATAGATGGATACACTTAATTGTCATATAGAACACTAACTAAATGATATAGAGACGGCTCAGCTTGTGTATGTGTCATGACCCCTTCAGACACTTATTTGTACTTGTCCTGTGTGGTCAGGATTCATATAAACTGACAATTTTGCGCACTTGATTCAAACATCAAAAAATATGAACTTCGTTAAAAATATTGCGAAAAAGTGCTTTTGTCAATAACCAACCGGCAAATTATTAAGTAAAGTTAAAAGTGGATCGCCTGTTTTATTCCGTGCCGCACCTTTAAATAGAATTTGTGATTCTGCATGTGCCGAGCAGGATACACCTTGCTTATAAAAATGTTTCCGGCAAAGAGGGTTTTTACTTTCGTCATACACGTTGCGTACCTGGCGTCTTGAGTTGCAATGAACATATTTTGTCGTTTCTTTGCCAAAGTTATTCGTTGCAAAGCTGTGCTGTTCTTGCTCCGTTCTTGTGTTTTAATGATGTAGGTATTTCTGTACAGTTTTCATAAAGTTGACGAAACAGAAATAAAACTGCAAAATTTCTGTCCAATGGCAAAGCAGTCTTTGTGAAATTGTTCCTTATAAATTTGGTGACTATCCTTTATTTACTCGTAGTTCAAAATGACAAGGATAAAAATGTTATTTGACGGGTTGCTTGAAATTCACAATATTGGACTAAGGTCTAGGTCTAATAATAGTTTTGTGGTTCTATGTCGTAACACTGTGGCTCACTTCTTAACAATGGCAATTTAAGCTAAACTGGTTATGTATAAGCAAAGAATACAGTATTCCATATCTTTATTGGAATAAAAACTTTATCACAGTCTGTATCACTTCGTAATTTAACTGCTGCAGAGTTTACTAATGAAACTTTCTCACATAGTTCAATTTATCTGCTCCTCATCTGGCAACACGACCGTATTAACTACCTTGGTATTATTACTGCGTGTGCTGCAGAACTCAAACTCTCCCGCTACTGCGTTCTGAGCCATAACTGAATCATCTTCTGGGCTCACATACACATACATTTCTTTAGTGCACTGAGGATAGCTGTTTCCTTGCCTACCAAGTGTGGCAGGAGCCAGTAGTCTCCAATTGCTTCATCGATCCAAGCGCGTCAGACGTCCCAATCACCACTCCCTCCTTGGACGCTCCAAGATATTTCCCATAACCAGATGTAAAGGCAAATTTCGTCTTTCCAGCTGGATAAGCCGTGAATGTTTCCTCCGGCGCCGGTCCTTCGCCGTCTCCATGACACGCTCCAACGGTAAACAACGCGTTTTCGTGAGCCGGAATGTAAGAATTATTCCCAAACGCAATTGAAATAGAACCAACTACATCTTAGATTTTCTTTGCTTTCAACCATCCCCCGTACTTGATACAGTCCTTAATCATTAGATTAACCAAAATTCACCTGTTTTCTGCAAATATTCCTTAACACCCAAAATCAAGGAACGTGTAAAAAATATTTGGCGTTATTACGTCTAGTACCGGGCAAAGGTAAAGGCTGCTGCGTTATTCATGAAGCCACACCTTTGCTTCCAACTGGCTATATATTCGCATTACTTACCGAGTGCCAAAACCTCTAGAATATCGTGACTATGAACTCGAGATACTTGACTATTATTGTATAATCGGAGGTCAAGCTTACACTGGCTTGCGTATTCACTCGACTCTGAAAGCAATTAGAATAATAACACTGGACTCGGCGGCGAATTTGTCTATTTTCCTTTCAAATTTCTTGAATACTCCACTCAACTGAAGTTTTCAAGAAGTTTAATAAGAAAGTCGTTTTGAATATAAGTACTTTTCTCATCCGCAACAAGTTTATAGATTAAGTATTATGTAGCCGTGTTTTGTAAATTAGCGAAGGAATTTTAACAACTATTTGCCTTAATAACAGTTTGAAACATAAATAGTTCCTTTTTGACTGCTTTTAATGAAACTTAACGAGGAGATGATATTTTCTCTTAATGAAAATAGGTACCAACATAATATGATCATAGATTCTATACATTTTCTATATCCGTTTGTTGGTCCGTGGCTTAATTCGACGATACAAGTGCGAAAAGGAGGAAATTCACTCATTGCGAATTTCCTGCGATAGAATAAAACACGACCGAAGGGAGTGTTTTAAATCGACACGAGTTGCGAATTACCTATTAGCACGTGTATCGTACGACGTTTTACAGTACATATTAGTCCTTTGAATTTTTGACGCAGGCACATAAAGTGCTCATTATTGCACTAGTGCGGTAATGAAGCACCATATGTACTGTAATAGTAGATTACATACATAAGTGGGAGATGTCTCGGATTTCATGTCGACTAACATGTGATCCGAGGCTTTCCCACTTAAACGGCTGAGGTTTGTATACTATTTTTCAGCCCGACGGAGCCGGCAGGCGGCAATTTAGTTTCGCGTAAAGTGGCGCTTACCGGCCGGAGGACTGAAAAAGGCATTTAAAACCTTTTGAACATAATAATATGTTATTGGTTGATTTCTTTTCAGTATAAGGAAGTGCTGCAATCAGTCCGCCTTTTGTGACGGACGAACCCCTGCATGGTTATGCTTTCCTGGTAATTTATTGTCGAAGTAATTAATAAAGAAAAAAACAGCATAGTGATGCATGTGATCCGAGGCTTTCCCACTTAAACGGCTGAGGTTTGTATACTATTTTTCAGCCCGACGGAGCCGGCAGGCGGCAATTTAGTTTCGCGTAAAGTGGCGCTTACCGGCCGGAGGACTAAAAAAGGCATTTAAAACCTTTTGAACATAATAATATGTTATTGGTTTATTTCTTCTCAGTATAAGGAAGTGCTGCAATCAGTCCGCCTTTTGTGACGGACGAACCCCTGCATGGTTATGCTTTCCTGGTAATTTATTGTCGAAGTAATTAATAAAGAAAAAAAACAGCATAGTGATGCTAGAATGTAATTAACGGTTTTTAGACAAGCAATAGCGGAAAAACAGTACCTAACATTAATCAATTTATTAATTACATTGTAAGTATGTAAAATAACAGAGCTGAATTTGCAGTAGTCTCTATTTTACAAAATCGAATAAAGCTTTCAATTTGCCGTGAGTTGTTATTAATAACATAACATAAGTATTTAATTCGCTTATGATTATATATTGTGCACTTAAACTAACGTAATAACTCTATACTTGCTTGCGCTTTGCGCCGGGGACGATGTGGCGGGGGGGTCTGTTTGATTAGTTGGTTTGTGGGAAGGTTTTTTTTTTTTGTAAGTATAGTTTAAGTGTGTTTTTTATGTATCAAGGTAGTCAACAGTTTGTAGTTAGTTATTTATGGACTTATTGTAATGTAATTATTATTATCAAATAAATATTCTGGGACTCTATACTATAATTAATAACGTATTTATTATTTACAAAACCGCCGAACGATTTAATTGTTCATTCATTATTGTTTTACCGAATTGCATTTAATGTAGTTTAGCTGTGCTGCCTCGCACAGCTAAACTGTGGAACGAACTGTCGCCAGCGGTGTTTCCGGACCGATACGACCTTCAAACCTTCAAGGAAAGAGCGTACTCCCACCTTAAAGGCCGGCAACGCACTTGCGACACCTCTGGTGTTGCGGGTGTCCATGGACGACGTTAATCGCTTACCATCAGGTGATTCGTTTGCTCGTTTGCCCCCTATAGCATAAAAAAAAAAAAAAAAAAAAAAAATGCTGCAATTATTTTCGAAAATGTTTCAAACTTTGAAACAATGGTTAAAATTTCTCGAACAAAATTGTAACTGTCCATATTAACAGCTATAATTGCTTAGTATTGATAAAATTTCCACATAATTAGGCCCATTTCTGTCTTCTTTTAAGTATCTTAAAGGATGACTCTCTAGACTGGGCCAGGAAGTGTGTTTGTTTCTGTAGAAAGCCTTTCTGTTTGTTTCTGTAGCTCGGAGATCCTTGACGATTTCTATAAAATTGGCACATGGCCCCGTCCCATAGCGTGAGCCATGCTTACAACCAGTGATCAGAATTAGGTGAGCTAAAAAGGCCGAGATCGCAGATGTTTGCGACCCGAGCTGCAAGCGAGGGACGTAAATCTGCGATCAAGGGCTTTATTTATTACCTCACGTGTTAGGTACATAATTTTATGCCTACACTTGGGCAGAAATCGGCTTTTCCCGTACGCATAGCGTGCGGAAAAGGACACTTTATGGCCAGGTGTGGCATACATTTTTTTTATTTTAATATTATTAAATATCGTGTATCCCTTTTACTAAAAACTAACATTAAATATTACGTACTGTAAACAAAAACATGTTTTGTTTAATATTACGACAAGTACCTAACCGAATAAATGTCAAATACCCAGTGTTCAAGAACAAAGTGTTCAAGAAGAATTGTGTACCAAGGGCGGTAAGTAAAGGATTACAAACAAGAGTCTGTTGCAAGCCCGACGCCGCAGGCTTTAATGACTCGAGTTTGTAATCCTTTTGCCACCCTTCATACATACAATGTTTTTCATCACATTTGCATTAGGACATAAGTAAACTTACTAGACAGACAGTAATTATTAGCGGTATGTTTCGCTCTAGGTACACTTATATTAGATATATATATATATATATATATAGGTAGTGCCGGACACAAAATCAGCAAGACTGAAAAATACTGGAGGAGGCCGGCGTCCACAGGATACATAGACTGAGTCTCAACTACATATAAAACATAACTTTGTCAGTACCAAGGCTATAAATAAATAAATATGTAGGTATATTTATATATGTAAATGTGTAAGTAATGTAAGTACCTATATAAATTTTACTATTAATTAAGTTTGACATGTTTTTACCTATCATATCTTTTTCTACTATCCTGCACCAAAGTAACAGTTTCAGTTTAGCCTGATGGTTGACTGGTCGTGAATGCTTTAAGGCGTTAAGTCCGCCATTTGTACATTAATTTCATTGTGCAATAAAGTTTAAATAAATAAATATCACATAAAATACCTGTTCTTCGTGAGAGGATATCCTCTGCTTTAAACACATTTTCTAAACGTGCGGGCCTAAGATGGTTATCCGCGAATGTCATAAGATAATGCTATAAGTTGATAAACTGACAAGTTGCACGGATAGCGCGACAGTGACAGCCGCCAAATGCAAAGACATTTGACAGAACTGTTTAAAATTATCAGAAATTGTCAGAACGTGCCGACAAACTATCGTCTTATCTAGCTATTATCTGGATATCAGGCCTAGTACCACGAACATCGAACGATCAAAAACTTGTGTCTCCCTCTCTGTCACTCTTGCTTATTGGAGTGGTAAAGAGGTTTTCCCGTCAATGCAAATTTTCGATGTTCGTGGTAGCCCATCAGCTTGGCACCTTAGCCCCGCTGATTGAGGGCATCTAAAAAGATACCCAAACAAAGGCTGTCATAACTGGCATTGGAACGAAGTTGACTTAACGGACGAAGCCTAGATTACGCCAAGGTTCACTAATCAACGAAACTTTTGTCCTGCTCTCACACATTAAAAACGAGTGAAAGGGTCAACAGGAGCATAGCTTTGACTGTGGAAATTGGAAATTGAACCCAGAGCCTCGATCACGTACAGTGACGGTATCAAAGTTCGCACCACGGGCGTTCTGATTGGTCACAGAGTGCGGGCGACTGTCTGATTCATGCTATGGCCATATTCTAAGGAATTGTAGTATTATCTTCTTTTTCTTCCTAGTGTTTTCCCAGCTGCCACAGCTCAGGGAGTCTGAGGTTCACTTTGGCAACTAAAACCAAGATTTGGAGTAGACGATAGTTTTATGAAAGCGACTGGTAAAGTGTAAACTAGGCCTTATTGGGTTTGATTTCCTCACAATGTTTTCCTTCACCGAAAATCGATTGGTAATTATCATATGAAATTTCGCACATAAGTCGTAGTATTATATTAACAGATAGAAGGAAGTACTTGGCGTAAAGACTAAATAATGATTGAGCCCCAAGTTTGACACCTTAACTTTTTGAGTTTTAAACCAGACGTCGTCTGCCATTTTTTGTGGGGGAGGGGCACGTCAAATGTATAGCTATTTGTACGTGACGTACAACTACAAATAGCTATGTCAAATAAACGATAGTCCATATAATGAGTATGACACTATGTCACATGCATTTGGAAGAGGGGAAGGCCTGTCAATTGCTACTCAATCTGGTTTAAAACCAGTTTAAGGCTCATGGTAGCCATGTTTTGTGGTAACTTGACAACCAAAGCATTAAGTCCAATACATGGAGCGGCCATGCCGCATTTCAGTTCATTCCGCTCTGCCAAAAGAATATGCAGAAAAATCATAGCATTGTATGGACTGACAAGTCTATAATTACGTAACCGTGCATATAGCCATACACCAGCAAAAATTTTCAGAATATTTTTATATAGGAAATGTCAGAAGCTAAGCGTACTCCTGTCAATATACTCGTAGCTCGATGAACCAAAGTGGCCGCATAATGAACGAGCCGAAACCGTCGTCCAGTAAATCCGTCTTACTTAAGACAGGCTTATTTATTAGACTGATTCACGCCAAAATCGAGTAATAGAGTACTAGAGTACTCGATTTTGTTTGGTTATTTTTTAGATTTTTAGTGACTTCACTTGTTTCACGACACTCTCTCACACAAAGAACATCGAACTGTGCTATGCTGCTTTTAAAATCGGATAACACGTCAAGGCAAGTCAAGCTCAGTGAGATTTACATAACGCATTTCTGAGGCCTTTCCAAGCAATTAGGACCCTTTGATATACGGGATCAAAATCTCACATATTCCGCATGCGGGCCCTAACGACCGATAAAGCGGGGCTGACAACACCTGATTCATGTTTTGTAATCATTTGTTTAAGATAAACTATTTGAATACTGCAAAAAATATATGTTAATATTTATCATATTTTAAAGAGACTGAGTCGATTTGTAATTTATCGAAATTCGTCATAAACGGATGTATTTTTTTTTGTCTTTTTTTACTTAGGCGTCTGCAAATAAAAATCACAATTTCGTTATACGACTATCATATCATTCATATCTACGAGTAAACTGCCAACGAGTCACATTGCATAAATAGTCCACAGTTTTGTTTATTTTAATAGTTTTCGTGTTTTTTTCTTCTAAAGCCAGCCCGACCGGTAATAGTACGATCTCGTTTATTCCGATACAGTCAGTCCCTTGAATGTAACATGCAGCTCACGACTGCAGTGAGTACTGCAGCGGAAGCAAGTCAATGTTATAAATAAGTAAGAGAAAACGTTGATATGGATCATAAGTGTGCTTACCATAAGTTTTACGTAGCAACGAGTCGATAGCGACTGCGCAATTCGAAAGTATTTGCAACTCGCTTTCACCAGTTAAGACCGAGCAAGATGCAAATACTTGCGACTGTCATTCTCATTCTGCACCAACTCATGGTACCGGAACAGGTCACGTATTAACCGGTCCGATTAACGCAGATGATCGCTTGTGGCATGAGCGATAGCAGCAGCAGTCCAGATCTGCATCTTATAGAGAATACACTAATTGGAATCTGTGTTTAATCGCCGCTCGTGGAAGCGCCACTTTTTGTAACCTGACTCCGCATTAAACTTTTAAACGTTATCTTAAAAAACTGGCAAAGAGCGTGTCGGGCTGTACTCAGTAAACAGGGTGATTCATAAGACGGTGAGTAGGACTTACCCTACACAGACAGTTAATGTTAATGAATCGTTCACCATAGGATTTAATTAAACAACTCCCTCGTTCGTCTTTTTGTTAAGTACATACATAGGTACAATTTTTATTTTTAGCAATAATGTTACCGTACAACAGTAATGTGAAAAAATGAATGAAGTTACGGTCAATGTTATATTCTTCCTGTTATGTTTATGATAATATTAAGGTTGTGTAAATAAAAATTTTCCCCCATAAACTTCGGAGATAAAGGGGGGGGGGTATTTTTTTACATTTTCGTTTATAAATTATTTTTATATCGCATATCAATGTACTTATTTTTAGAAAATAATAAGATCAAATTTATTAGATAAGCCAGAGGCGGCTTAAAAATCAGACACGGAGCAAAGTTAATTATTTCGTAGTAGGTAAGCTTGCAAAACGCCGTCGGCTCCTTACCGGATATAATATCTATAGGTAGAGGGTAAGGACCTCAGGGACTGCCAAGTCTTTGTTCGAGCTAATTTTCTTTATAAATATTTTACCTCGACTCTTCTTATTATTATTCTTTTAAGGTGATTTTTTTTTTAATTCTAGGCTGTGTTTTTTTTATGTATCTGAGACTGGAATGAATAGTAGATTTCACCAATGTGAATATGTAAAACCTATTAACGTTTAAATTAAATGTCATTTTGAAAATTCATTTAGATTTACGTAATATGTATTCGTTTATACGTACCTTTTTTTAATAATTTATTTATTTTAAGGTTTTATCTAGTTCCTTCCATATCATTCTTGCTATTTATATTAGAGAAAGTGGTGACTACAATACTAAAACATAAGATACCGGAATGAAGCAGGAAAAAAGAAAGATTCAGTCCCACGTCTGTGACATTCAAGTATTTAAATACTATCTATGTATACCAATCCGCTCTGAGCTAGCTATGGAGCCATTTTTTTCTGTATTATTAACCGTAACTTTAAATGTAAGTGCTTGTTTACTAACAATTTTGGGCCGTTGTCGTCTTAATAAAATATAATTGAAATAGAATTGCTCTTTTGGAATGATTCCATCGTTGCTTCGATTTTTTTCTCGTCCTCCAACAGAAACGTATCCTATTCAACACACACGTTCAAAAGTGCATTGGGCAATTTATGAATTCATGCATTAAACTGCCCATGCAATTTAGAACGCGTGTGTACGTCCCGCTTGCACGCTCAATATCACATATTGGGCCAAACCTCGCCGTCAAGATTTAGTATCGTCTACAAAGCGGAATGTCAACGGCGGCATCAATCACTAACGACGCCCGGGATTACCGAGACCGGCCCGTCATCCTCCGCTCCACGAATTTACATAAATAACCTCATCTGTATTCAGCATGCAGCCGAGACCATGCAACAACATGTGCCATTCCACCTGCAGACCTCTATTATTAATTGTGGACAACTGACGCGAGGGAGCCGTGCAAACTCGCCCGGCCAAACCACGCTGTTGTTTCGACTTTAATAGAGGTTCTAAAGCGCTTTCCTCTACTTTGTTTATCGATTCATACCCCGGTTCACCTACGCTTCGCACCGGCTCTGTATTGGATCGTACGTTTTAAATACAAAATGTTTTTTATTAACATTTTCCAAGCGGAGTAACTTTGCTACTGTTACTTGTTTCAGTGTTTCACCGCCACGGTAATCGCGTAAGGGCACTTCATAATAATATGGCTTAACAACACAGTTAACCCTGAAGCTGCTATTAAACAAGTTGCTCGTTGATTTAAATTTTGAGCTCGTAAATTAACCCTTCATCCTTTTGAAATAGCAAAGGGGCTCGGGACCTAATGGTCTATTTGTGAAACGTAATGGGCCGGCCAGGGCGAGCTTATTAGACAATTTGTACATATTCTGACTTCGCTCTATTCATTAAAAGGCTTTACGCTAGATCCATATCGCAACGCTGTGATGCTTTAGCTAAACCCGAGAATAAATTAGAGACTTAAGTAGTTTCGCTAAGTAAAACGTCAATCTATTGCCAAAGAAACAGTAAATGGACCACAAACATGAAATACAAAGTGAATACCGATATCCCCGACTTCTTCATCGTTGAACCATGACAGACAATTCTAACTCGCAACTTAGAATGACCATAAATTGGGGTAAAGTGGAACGAAAATTGCATGTCCCATTTTAAAGTTTCGAAAAGTGCTCGGAAATATTCGCAGACGCAAGTTTAGCGTCTGTAGAACTTGCTATTCCAATATTCTTTGACAAACTGCGACAAACATCAAATATCTTTTTCTTGACGTTATGAGATCATAATACAGACTTGAAGAAAAAAAAAAGGAAAAGTAAAAAACTCACGGCTTCAGGCGAGGTTCGAACTTACGCCACACTCGGTTTCTCCAGTAGCCCCCTACTATCCCTAGTTTACTTGCTTTTTCGCGGCTACTGGGTATGTCTCGGTAGCTCATTTGGTAGAATGGTGGGCGTGTTTCCCAGGGCCGCGAGTTCGAGTCTCGCCCAAGGTCATGAGTTTTCCCACTTTTCCTTACTTTCTAAGAAATATAGTAACGTACGCAAACGTTTATGCTTGATTAATAAAAAAGAAGTAAATAAAACTGTTTTATGTAATTAGTACATACAAGTTTCAACTTTTAAAACGCTTTTTACTCTATGCAGAATATTAAGAATGTTGTCATAGCCGTTGGTCCCTTTCAAACAAGTGATGTATAAAATATTATTAATTTAACCCCATCTCAATTTAAATTATCTAAATGGCTGATGATATACGTGATTAAAAGGATAGCCAATTTTGAAGGCCTAATTAAGGTTGGGTAACTCGCCCTGAAAAGGTTTGCGAATCTCTAAATTATGCCAGTTTTTCATAAACGTAAAGGGACAGATTGGACAAGTTGTATGTTTAGGGTTAGCATTTTCCTTTTTTAAATTCAAATATTGTTAATAGTAAATTAGACGAATTGGTTATCCGTTAATAAAAGAAGCCATTTTTATTATAACTAATGGTTAGCCTTTACTAGGTATGTTTTTGGTTAGCAAAATTGACACATCAATTACAAGATACACATACACTATGATGTCGCTGAACGAGTAGTAAAATTCAAATATGTGTGAAAAAAAGCAAAGGTATTAAAAAAAATATTGACGTTGAAGGGGCAAACATATCTGCTCAGTGTGCGTAGACAAGAAGTCAATCGCTAACACCCTGTCGCGAACGAAACGCAACTGTCTTTGTTGCACTAATTAGGAAGAGTGATAGAGAGGGAAGAATTCACTACGTTAGCGAACGGCATCGCTAACTCGGAGTTAAGTGATTTTATAGTATTGGATTAGATTTTTTTTACTTGACTCGAATTTTTTGAAACCTAATCGTTAAAACCGTGAAAAAGAAGTTGTAGGTACCAAAGAAGTTAGTAATAATAGTTATATACAGGAATACTAGCCGTAAGTAGAGACAATAAATTTAAAAGTGCTCGAACTCATATTTAATCAAAATTGTTCAGTATGAGCTATACATTCACTATTTTTTAAAAATCAGCCTGTAAATTTGACAGCTTTATATTCACTTTAAAAATGTCCCACGAAGGCAAAGGATGAATTGATCGGATTTTCTTCTCATCTAACCCGTCGAATTAAATTAGGGTCGGCACTCTAGCGCCGAAAGGTCGCTTATGTTACTGTGACGTTGGCAACAAGTACGTTTGTCACGTACAAAAATGTAAATATATATATATCTCATGCTCTGAAAGTGAGCTTTCGTTTACAAGTAGGTACCCTAATGGTTAAATTAATAAATATTTTAATGTTAAAATAAAAGTGGTACATATTTTACGTTTTGAGTTTTTATTAAAAAAAATTATCGAATGGGCATGGAATGGGCCCAATCATTTGCAATGAGTATAAAATAAATTACTATTGCGTTTTGTACACAGTATTATAAACATACAACGGTTTGTCCTAACTTTTCTATCTATAATAGTACATTACATACCAAGGCCGTTTAAGTTTCCCATTTACCGGCCGAGGTTTGTATACTATTTTTCAGCCCGACGGAGCCGGCAGGCGGCAATTTAGTTTTGCGTAAAGTGGCGCTTACCGGCCGGATGACTGAAAAATGACTTTCCGCTGGGTAGGCGAACATTTCCACCAAGATCGCCGTTGACACTTGACATGACACATGAAACTGGGTCGAAACGCCGGTAGGTAAAATAATAAGGTACCTATGATGATTAAAAACCCATCAATAATGCGATATGTTAATCTAATTTATTTAAAGAAATTATCTTTCAATAATAGATATTTATTTTAAAAATATTACAAATGAATGTCAGGATAAAACTTAACTAACATCGTCACATTAAAAACAGGCTTTGTCATTCTTACTTACTAATACTTAACTAATTACAACCCCCCGAATCGTACCCGGCCCAAATGTACCCATCACACTGGCCGCGTTACCGCGCTGAATGGCCAATGAGATCTGTTGGACCAAGTACGACCCGGAACGAGGATCGCCCCCCCTTTCCCTCAGTCGCCGACCTAAATCCCTCAAAAATTCCTTGGCCTCCGAAGCCCAAGGTCCCGCAGTCTCCACTGCAACGGGCACAAAGTCGTACATTGGCTCCAAGGCAGAGTACTTGGCGTGTTTCAATTTGGCCGCATACTCCGCGGCTGATCCAGCAGACTTAACGGTGAGACCCAAATGTGAAGGTGCAAACGTACTGACGCACGTTGCATCCCACAAAAGGCACCGACCTTTCTGCCATGGAACCAATGTCAGACCATCAGGCCTTTTGCCATCCGTTCGGCACAACCCAGGAGGTTCCAGAACGCAAGGAACATTGGCCGACACCAAAGAAATTATCTTGATTTATTTAAAACTTATATACGATTTTAAGCTAACATGATCATTTGCATTATAACTTATATTTGAAACGGGATAATTACCATGTATGTTTGTTTTATTGAGCACCCGATATTTCGACACTGTTACAAGCGCCATGGTCACGGAGTAAACTGACGAGCTGCGAGTTTTTAGTTGCAATCTACCCACACGCCACACGAGTTCGCTTATTTTGTGTGTTGTCTGTCACTGACACTACTACCGTCCGCTTTCAAACTCGATCACGTTTATGACACACCACACTTACAGTATCAACCCGTGCATTTCTTACCGGAACAGTCTCTCTTCGATTTGTGAACTTTCGGATCACTGGATACCAGACCTTCGGCAGCTGAAAACCATCTTCTCGGTTAAAGTTTTTATATTTAAGGATTTCAATGGCTTCCTTGACCATCCTAGGAATGTAGTGTATTTCTGTCGAAAGAATCCGAGGGTTATGTACCTAACTCAATTCAGTGATTTATTCCTTGCAACAGTGTCGAAATATCAGGTGCTCAATATAACAAACATACATGGTAATTATATCGTTTTAAATATTAGTTATAATATTTAAAACATTATAAATTGAAAGAGATGTCATATATAAAAAGTAACCAAGGCCCCCGGCGAGCAGGGCTGGGATCGAACCAGCGACCTCCTGCTTTCGCGGTAGACGCCCTAACCACTGGGCTACCCGATAACGGCAGGCAGTCCGAAATTTCTTAAATACTTATATGCAATCCTTTCTTATATCTTATATATTAAATTTAATAAATGATTTGATTCGTGCTTTACAATATATTATATTATTTATTTAAAAAACACACAATGAAAAATAGTTTTACAAAAACATTCTTAATACAATTGCTTTACAATTGTATTCAAAACATTGTTTAATTTTGAGCATAAGTATGAATTATGTATTCCTATGTAAAAAAAAACTAATTAAGATGAACACGAAGCCCCTCTTGTAAGACATCTACTCATAAAAAATCCCTAATGGCGGAGTTCTTCGGCGTAATTTTCCTATCTGCGAACATAAACTTGACCATTTCTAAGAGGAAAAATTAAGAGTTTCACTGACGGAAATTGTTTCAAAATGAATTTCCCAAGTAACAAGGGCCGTTCAAAAACTGGAATTGCCCAAGAGAAGAAATACGAGCGAAGTTCGATCATAGAACCGCTTATAGCCATTTATGCGGCAAATGGCTAAGGCGTATGGACGGCCGTCCCATAATTCGAACTAGAGATGTGTGATAAATAGTCACGATGAAAAATCACCGTGACTGGCTGGCTAATAGTATCATTGTGACTGAATGTCGGGGAACGACGTTACAAAATCACGTTGGTTGGTCCTTCATGCGCGTAGAATTTTTCACTCGCATAGCGATCACGCATATTAAAATAAAAGCAGGACAACGCTCAGGCTAAGTCAGCACTGCTCGGCCGCCGACGCCATACCAACTGCAAGATGCAAATGGAAGAAAACGAACGAAGTGTTCACTTACCTACTCACTTTAATGTCTGTAATGCAAACGACTGACGTGACAAAATCACATTGATATTTCACAGTGACTTTATAGGAACCGGAGCATCAGTCACTGCGATAAAAATGTAACGCATTCCCCAACTCTAATTCGAACGAACTGGAGTGTTTAAGCTTATTCAAGGACATAAAGTTCAGTAACAGTAGGGCAGGTTGTTCAACATTGAAACAAATGGACACAGTGAAACTTTGCGATATCTCGAAAACGCGGCTTTGTCGGCTAGTGCCTACTATCAAAGGCAAGGTCAGGTACCCCCACTGCCTTCCCATAACGTAGGCAAGCCTCGGAGAAGAATCACGAGGCTGCGAGAGTTATTGTGATTTCGTACACCAAAAGTCACTTTTCAAATTTACGGTTTTAACCACGATATAGAAAAGAGACTGCTGTTATTGAATTTTTCCTTGTATTCTATATGTATTTAAGATTATCTGGCGCTAATTATGTATGAAATTCGATCATTTCTTGATGCAGTTCATTAATACATGCTTAGTTAAAAAAACGTTGTTGTCTCGCAATGAAACAGTTTACAATCAAACAGGTATTTGATATGGAAAAAAATAATGTTGCAAGAACGTTTATGATATCAAGCATGGGGGTGGTCAATCTTGCCCAAGGGCACAAAGGGAGTCAATTTCTCGCACCACGCAGTACGCTCTTACCCGATTCTCGACTCTCAATGAAACTCAAGTTGCATACAATGAAACAGTCTTAAGCTTTTGATTATTTTAGCAATATCCTAAATAATTCAGCATGTCGGAAACCTTTCCAAATTAGCCAAGTCAATCCTGCCATTGTTATCTCCTTTCTTTTCTCATTAATTGATTGAAGAATTTATATAAAGACACTATTATATAAAACTATTTCAACGTTGACTAACCCTGTTTCATGGTAGATTGTAATTATTTCATCTGTTTAACTGTAAGAAATCAAGTCTTTCATTGAAAACATGCACAAGGACACAATGGAGCAAAACTATTTTTTTGGAAAATTCATATAAAACACTAATTGTTAAATATAAATTGAAAACAAAAAAGCTATACAATTGCCAACTAAATTAAAAATCCCACTCATAACTTTAAAAACATCAGAGATAGAAATATTTGATTTGTTTCATTGATGAACAACTTACCTTATACAGTTTTGACTTGAATTCGATTGCGATGCTCTGGCACCGGAACCAAACTAGTTAAGTTTATCTCCATACTGTTTATATTAAGTGTTTGGTGCTCATCAATGATTTTGTTGTGATGATGAGATTGAGTAGTTTACGAGTAGATGTTAGCATAGAAGTTAAAGAGGTAAGGGTCCGCGAGACGATCAAGTGCACTTGACAAGTCTACGTGCTTGACGTGAATATTGATCGTTTACAGCGTTGACTTGACAAGTCCCGTCAAGTATCTACGGGCTGGACCATACTTGACAAAAATTTTGATTGACGGCACTTGAACCACCTTGCGCTTGATGCGACTTGACACGACTTGACAAGTTTTATTCATTTGCGGCCGGAACATCGAAGATGGCGGACGACGAACCGGACCGAGACGTGGTTTTGGCGGCAAGCGCCGACCTAATTACCGAGCGTGATTTTGTGTTATTATTAATATCTCTCTACAGAGATTATCCTGCATTGTGGAAAATTAAAAGTAAGGAGTATGCGGATAAAAACAAAAGGTCGCTTGCTTTATCAAGCATAGTCAAAGCACTTCGAGTATATAAACCTGCCTACACCGAAGATTTATTGAAGAAAAAAATTAATGCTTTAAGAACCAACTTCAACAAAGAAAGAAAAAAGATTGAACAAACACAACGGTCTGGCGCGTCTCCCGATGATGTACCAAAACCGTCACTCTACTATTACAATGAACTGTTATTTCTGTCAGACCAAATGTGTATAAGTGATACTGAAAGCAGTTTAAGCAGTGAGGTAAATCATTTTTTATTTACAATTCAAAGATACATTTTACTTTTAAGTATGTTTTTAAATAACTAAATTAGGCAATTATTTTGCCAAGGGACTGAACCGTTACCATTAAAGTACTCGCAAAAGTCATCTCTCACTCTTTTTGCCTCATTTGCCGAGTTTCCTCGTACTCGCTCTATATTTAACAATTGGCGTCCTTGTCTCCACGCACCTCTTGTGACTGTGGTATTTGGTTCTTCTATGTCAATATCTCCTGGTTGAATATATTTCTTTTTATTTTTTTCACACAAATAGTTGTGTAAGTGACAGGCAGCCAAAACAACTTTTCGCGTTTTATCGGGATGCAGTCCAATGTCTTTTTTAAATATTTTGAATCGCCAAGACAGGATGCCAAAAGCATTTTCAACCACCCTCCTGGCCCTTGACAATCTATAGTTGAAAATCCGTCTTTCGTCTGTCAAGACGGCTTTGTTGTATGGCTTCATGAAGTTTGGAGTCAGTTGGAAAGCTTCGTCACCTACCAGTACAAACGGAAACTTTTTATCGCTTTCTAGTAACTCACATGGCTCCGGAATATTAAGTTTGTTTTCACTTTCAGAAAACAATTGCCAAAACTTTGTATTTTTCAAAGTTCCACCATCTGACGTCCGCCCATTTGCACCAACATCAACCATCATAAATTGATAATTGGCGTTTACAATAGCCATAAGAACAATACTAAATGTCTTTTTATAGTTAAAATAGTAAGATCCAGAATTTGAAGGTTTTTCTATTTCGATGTGCTTGCCATCAGCAGTACCTATACAGTTGGGAAAGTTCCATCGTCTCTCGAACTCTTTGGCTACTTTTTTCCAGTCCTCGGTCGTTCTCGGTACCTGTGAATAGTACAAACATTGGTAAATTTTTTTACAGGCTTCCGGGTCATCCAATTATCAAAAAGAAATGCCACAACCAAAGAAAAGCAAAAACACATCACAGCAGGAACTGATAGATATAGCATCGCATTATTTCAAAAAACCTGATGACTCTGAATCGGATATCATTGCGAAGGGCTGGGCTCTTAAACTCAAACGTTTATCACCAGATCAAAGACGCTATGCGGAGAAAATAATAAATGACATTTTATTCGAAGCCGAAATGGGATCACTGTCAAGAAACGGAGTTCAGATCTTGCCTGCTAGCTCACCCACATACACATACTCATACCAGTCACCCGCATCACATCAGTCACCCTCACCTGTGCCATCACCAAATGCACTCCACTCAACTACGACATACCAGTCACCCGCACCATATCAGTCACCCTCACCTGTGCCATCACCAAATGCACTCCACTCAACTACGACATACCAGTCACCCGCACCATATCAGTCACCCTCACCTGTGCCATCACCAAATGCACTCCACTCAACTACGACATACCAGTCACTTGCACCATATCAGTCACCATCACCAAGTGGGCACCACTCAACTTTGACATACCAATCACCCGCACCACATCAGTCACACTCACAAGTCATAGGCAAGACACCGGTGCATGGTACTGCCAAATCACTCATAATTGTGCCATCTCAACCTATGCAGGCGCCAAGTCTATCTCATGAACAGCCCGTAATTCATATACCAGAACCAACTACTGAAGAAGAAGAATCACAGACTGCGGCTAAGTTCTTACAAAACTTCTATTCTTTTTAGTAACTTCTATAGACCAAACAGAACTTTTTGGGTATGAATCGGTTGCACAACCGAGCCATACAAGATAAAATAAAAGAAACCAATAAAAAGTTTTCTGTTTTGTCTGTCTCATATTTCACCATCACATTAAGTATTTAATTTTTGTTATGATTATTTTGGTTAAGATAAATGAAAATAAATGAAAATCATACATACCCGAATATTTTCTTTTAACTTTTCAATTATAGCCTCACACGTCTCCTGTATTATTAAATCCAAAGTACGAGGAGCGACAGCACACATAAACTTTAAATCTTCCAAGTCCATACCAGTGACCAAGTACCTTAGAGTTATAGAGAGCCTTTGGCTGGCAGGAATAGCTTGTCGCATATTGGTATCTTGCTTTTCAATATTGGGTCGAATCAACTCCAACAATGTTTCAAAAGAATCGTTGTCCATTCGTAGAAAATTTTTATAATCGTCGGGCTCAGTTGCTTGAAGAGTTCTTTGCAAATGTTCATGCGTGAATCGATATCTCATTTTATACCATTCCTTACACCATCGCCTCTTTCTTTTCTCTTTTTCTGTGATAGATACCGCTAGAGTTATAGCAAGGAATGCCTTGTCTGCGTTGGAAACCATTATTAATTTTTGCGACGACCACTTTCCTGAGCACAGGGCGGTGAACGACTGCGGTATGTGGACTTGACGGCACCTTCAAATCGCGTCAAGTCCCTCGTCAAGTGAAATCGTCAAGCACGTAGACTTGTCAAGTGCACTTGATCGTCTCGCGGACCCTGTACGCATTTAAAATTTAATTTATAACGTCGTATTTTTAAAAATAGGTCAAACAATAGTTTGTGTGAAAAAAATATTTACTGTTCCTGATATGAAAACCCATGCATTGAGCCCAAAACTCCGTAATACGTTTCTTCCATATCGTTTAAAAACAATAATTACAAAATGTAACAAACTGCGAGCAAAACATAAATAACCGTTCCTACGGGTTAGACGAAATTAAGACTTATGCGAATGTCATAACGACTCTTATAAACGCAAAACATTTTCACTCAATATTTGAACGTAAATGCATGGAAACTTATGAAGAATCGGTGACTGGATTCCGCTGTCTAGCGGCAATGTCGCAGCCGTTGCTGTCAAGCAGCGAGATCGTAGTAGGCAAGTATGGTTTGTATACTTTCACGTAGGTATAACAGATGTCGCTGCCTACCTCATTCTTAGCGTAATTCATAAATACATATATTGGTTGTACCTAACCGACGATTTTAACGCGATTATGCGATAAAAATCACGTCGCTAATGGATCGCGTACCTAAAGGAAAATCGGATCAGTATTCTGGAGGTGATTGCGGACAGATTTGCCCCATAATGTGGCATTGGATTGAGCAGGTCAGGTCTACTTTGACTTGTGTCAAGTAGGTACTAGGCCTATAGTTAAGGTATTTACTAACATAGCTTTTATGTTTTTAAGTGAATGTAACTAATAATATATGGACTCTCGTTTCTGAAATTGAGATATTTGATTTCGATTTCATTTAATCGGGAACTGTATGCATTGTAGGGTTAATTATTATAGTCGTATTGACGTGATCAACTGATCACTCACAGTCACCCGTGCAGGACATGAAATATTTAGCACAAGGTACGTATTAATGCATTATTCAGTGACTGGCTAGACGGACACTCGTAATTACATAGGATCATCAATATGTATCGAGACAGCGTCTTCGTTGCAATTGCCGAACTTCTTGTTCAAAATTAAGTGCCTTCCATATGGTCAATTAACTCTGGTCACAGGCCACCCTGTTCCATGTGCTTAGTTCCGTAAACAAGTTGGTGACCACCTCCTCCTAGACGGTCTTCGACACCTTGTCGGGAGCTTTGTCGCCAACCGTGTAGAATTATTTTAAAACAATACTATTCATACACAGTTCTCTTTACAAACCCATTATTAAACTCCATTTTGCTCTTACTAACCGAGTGAGCAGAGCGTCTCCGTTTTAAAGGGTAAAAATTATTTCGTGTGTCTGTCCATTTGATCTCCTCTGCAGGTCGCATTTATCATCCAATTTTTGTGGAATTTCGAAATCAAGTTCGTTAACAACATTTATTTTTTTGTCAATTCAGTTTTTAATTTTTTTTTAAAGGCGGTAATTGGTACAAAAGTCCTAAGCGCCTAAGGCACTTAAGACCTTTATGCAAATTCTACTACCGTCTCGCGACGTCTACAGCTTACAGAGCCACTAGTTATAATGTAAAGATTACTTGTAAGTGCCGTAAAACAATACTTTTCATTTAATAATTAAAACTTCGGGACCATAAAAAATAATTGATTATAAATGGTCGCTAGGAAGAAAAAGACAAAGAAATGGTCTAATCTTAGTAAATAATAGTACATTACGATACAAAGGCGAAAAAACTCGTGTCGATTTAAAACACTCCCTACGGTCGTGTTTTAATTTATCACCACTCGTTGCGAATTACCTTCTTCGCATGTGTATTGTACGACGTTTTACAGTACATATAACCCTAAATTGAATATTCGACGCAGGCACGTAATGTGTTCATTATACGAGTAGCTCTAGGAAGAAAAATTTGTTTCTGCATGTGTTCAATTATTTCTTTGTTGTATTATTTTAATATCTATAATCTACAGGTAACGCTACTTACAATGCAGGTCATTCCCTACGGATCCTGAACCCATCTTAGATCACTTATGATTAATATATGTGTAGATAGAGTAGTGTATGCAACTATACGTAAGTAGGCATTCAAGCACTCGGGTGATGGTATTATAGGTACTATCGTGTTGTAATGGCCTTAATTATGTATAGTCGCATGAATATAATTTTACGGCAATATGGTTCACCATCACACCATACATTATGACTAGCAGCTTGCTGAACTACGAGATGATCGACGTGCACACATGTTGCGATTCAGAGTGGGCGATGCTTGTCTCGTCATACCTCTATTGGAAAAGGCAAAAACAGGGTAAATAAACTTTACAATACACTCTAAAAATAACAACATACTAAAATAGTAAGTCATTTTTATTTTCACTACTTAAAATAATCCAAAGTGGTCCATAGCACCACGAAAATTATGACCACGAAAGTGAAGACTTACTTTCGCGGCTTTGCGGTAAATAACCTATAGGTTGGAAGAAAAGGAAATTAATACTGTATAATTCGACTAAAAGTGACAAATCACCAGCGTAACATTAATTTCCCTAATAGGTCTCACTAAAATCGTAACGAAATTGACGCTCGATCTTTGAAGCAAATCTCACGTGAACCTTTATTTATATGAATTATTGAAAAATAACTGACATTATCTATAAGTAGGACGATCTCATTTCGAAGTAGCTTATTGTTCAAATAAGTTTGACTACGAAATTGATGGTGTATTTTGGAACAACGGAAAGTGTCAAAAAAAAAGAGTTATTGATGACCAATTTTTGTTTGTTTATAGTATGCATAGTTTAACATGTTATGAACAATATACAGTAAACAACAAGGTTTTGTATTCATTGTATTTTTAGCAATGCTATTATGAAGCCAGGGTATCATTGAACCGGATCATGCAACATGACAACCGTACAGAAAATTTAAAATACATATTATCGAAAGAAAGATAAATTAGAATAAAATGTTTAATTTGAAAGAGATGTGATTATACTGCATAAATAGTGACCAAGGCCCCCGGTGAGCAGGACTGGGATAGAATAAAGTGTATTTACCAAAAAATTGTGCTATATATTTAAAGAATTAAAAAAAAACTAATTTTTAATTGAAAATTTGAATCTGAACACATTTTAACACCTTTAAATAATGACCCACGGTCTATAAAACTATGAGAATTGGTCGATTTGACGAAAAGTTTACAATACATAGAGTCAAACCACGTTATCTTTTCTCGGCAAATGAACTGCCAAACTTGAAAGTGTTATTTTAAATGTCAAACTTCTATGAAATTATGACGTTTACTTAACACTTTCATAGTCTGTGCCATCAAAATCTAGGAAACTTAGCGTAGACACTCTTTATGCATTTACTCTAATTCATCGACATTTCGACACCGTTGCGTGTCATGGTATTTCTAGCAAGATCGCCGTTGACACTTCGCTGATCAGTCAAGACAAGACCGTGACACATGAAACGGTGTTGAGAAGTCGGTATACTAACTAAATTCGCGATATACCCGTTCTATGTTTATAATAAATACTTTTAAGTTGCAAAAGTACGAGCAAGGTAAACACATGTGAAAGCATTGGCAGCGACCACCGACAATACATCACAGACATTGACAAACACGACTGCTGCAGTCGCGGATGTCCCTGTCGGCGCTTCCGTGTCGCGATGAGTAATAACCCTCACAGACAGCAGTGCTTACCACGAGCTTGAAATCTACTGTAGAACTCTATAGTCACTAGCATTTACATCAACGGACTGTCAGTGCATCTAGCTCGCACTTGCGGGTGAAAGAGGAATGCAACTGTAGAGAACGAGTCGAAATCTATCCTTTGAAATATATAGCAACTCATGGTAAAGACTAGCTAACAATAGCTTGCATTCTATTTAGTTTTGAAATCATTGATTTTAAGAACGCACTGCTTACAGGGTGGAGGAAACAGTACAGGAAAGAAATCGTATCAGATGTTTGTGTTGGTATCGTGTAAAACTGTAAATTTGATATTTTTTGTTATTTCTTAATTTTTTTTAACTGTGGTATTTCCATTTCACTGTTTTCTTTTGATGATGTGCATTGATGACTTTTTGTCAATTTGTTTCGAAAAATACCTAAGTCATGCCGAGTTTCTTGCCGGTTATAATCTTCTCGGGCTGTGGTGTAGAGTTAGAACCGGTGGTTGTTTTTTTTCGACGTTCATAAGTGAGTGTTTCTTTTTTATTTGTTCCTTTTTTTTATTGTGATATATTTTATATATTTTGTGATATTTCTATTTAGAATCACGAGCTCTCTCTATCTCAAAGGGACTGAAAAAAAGTTTCCCTAAGCATTTTGTCCTATTGTGTTACCATGTTCCATATAGTTTGTATGGGGTAACATAAAAAAGTTAAGTACATAACAGAAATGTATGGGAATTTCTAGACACTTTTTTTCTCTTATTGGGATATAAAGAGCTCGTGATTCTGAGTATACATAACACAAAATTTCGAAGAAATATAGCAATTAAGAAAGTAGAAAAAAAATGCTCAGTGCATCGTAATGTGGCTAAATTGAAAAATAAAGATATTTATCATATGTATATTTACTTATTTATCGTGTAAAAATTGAACGAGTAATGAATTTCAATTTGACGCTATCTGAAAGTAACAAATTTTGATTTTAGTTTAAAATTATAAAGCAGTGCGTTGTGTGCCTATGTCCGTGCGCGCCTCCGCAAACATTCCTGACGCACTGCAATATCGTGGCAGTCCCATCAGCATCCTAAATGCATTGTTATAGAGGACGCGCAGCGCGCTATAAGCTTTCTTGTAAGCTCTAAACAAGGTTAACTTGACACTTGTTGTGCATTGTAAAAACCTGCGGATCAACATGTTGCTTCTCACTGATAACGCCCTGCGCTCCCTCTCCACGTCCATATCATCATTCTGAGATGCAGTGACCCAGTGATTTGGTGTCGTGCGATAATTTTGTCGCAAAAATGTAACGTGTGTTTTAAATATCAGTGCGCGGCGCATCTATTATGCCCGCTACAGTGCTATGAAATGGAACCTGAAAAATGTTACAGTCGTACTACCTATTTATTTCATAAACCTATTAAACTCAATGTTTATTATGTACAGCGGCGCGATATATTACCATCGGCAAATCTATTGTCAATTGTTTGAATTTTAATCTGTACAACGAATTGTATAAATAAAACCAGCTTAATCCTTGATAACTTTTACGAAATAAGTAGATACCGTACTGAATAGTGAATTTAGATGCTTATTCCGACTCGTATTCAAAGGGGTAAAACCCGGAGCATTAACTACGAATGTTAACCCCATTCACCGATCCCGATTTCACGGAGTTCTGATTGGATTTCTCGTGTTGTTATTGAGTTCATTGCTCCCAATATGGACAACTAGTTACCGACGGTCTGCGCTTATTTGCTAATCGAGAACTCTTATTTCGGAATCATATGCTGTATTATACATAATAGATTGCAGTGATGTCCGTACAATAAATTTTAGCCACTATAAAAGATTATACTCACGTTGGACCGAACGGCGGTCGGGCCGGGACCATACTTTATGACATTTTCTATAGTAAGCGTCACGTGATATCCGAGCTGTCACGTGACGCGTTCTGTAAAAATTGACACGACGTCCTCGCTTAATTTCTCAAGGAACTTGACAAGTGATGCACACCTTCTGCTGCAGCCGCAACTACGCAATTAATATAATGTTACTTTTTTGTGCAACAAGTATCAGTATTACTTTTTTTGAAACAAATTAAATTATTTAATTTAATATTTTTGATTTGCTATTAAAGTAGTAACACTACTTTATATAAATTATAAATTGAAAAAGATTTCATATACTAAAGAAAAAGACCAACATCGACGGAGGCCAATCCAAGGATCGCTTAAGCTTATGCGGGTAACGCCATAACCACTAGGCCAAATGGTCTCACCGAATGCGGGTGAATTTCTCAAGTATAATTATGCAATCTTAGTAACAGGCAAGACGCCCGTGGCCATTTTCTAAGTACAAGCCACATTGCAGTTTGGTTTGGATGGAAGTATAAAGTATCAGTATTCGTAGATAAAGAGAGACACCAGTTTTCTAGTTAAAAACATTCTGTATAATTATGAACATATACAAACTTCAAACACAAATTTCAAAATGAAACTAATTAAATCTCCCTATTAAAATTAGCACAATTTATTACTTGAACTACGCAAACAAAATAAACAGAGCGCGTCAAATTAAAGTCAAGTTTATTTTAGCTTAAACTTTCGTTTGTCGTAGTAACACACTAACCGCGCTTGAGTCAGGATGACATGCATAGGAACACAAAGAGAGAACGGCGTAGACCCTCATTAAATTTATTCAGTCCTTGGTCATGACAAAAGTAAAGTACTCATGCGTGTTTCTTAAAAGCGACAAAAATATGAACGACAATGGCGGTGTATTGGGGCAAAGAGCATTTCGTGTTTTAGAAACAGTCTTCAAAGTCATAAAATAATTTTCGGATTGGTATTTATAGAAAACGATGCATTGTCATGCTCCTCCTTAGATCTAGGGCAACGAATGGTTTAAATCAAGGCTAGAAAGAAAATCTGGTCAATAATCTTTCTAATTTTTAAACATTTTCTTTGGTCTTCTGGTAAGTATATTTCAACCAATAACAATAAATTAAATATAAAATATAATCATGGTTTCGCATATTTCTTTAAATAACGTAGCTTTGAGAGCACTTAGCAATTCGATTCACGTTATAGGCGTTATATAAAATAAAATAAAAAACATTTATTTCAAGCTTCAATATTCAATTCAATTAATAATTTAAATACTCAATTTTTCACAAATATTCAATTCAATTGAATGCTCTCTCAGTGGTAGTACATGTCTCACGTGGGCGTATGATGAACCATGAAGTGACGGTGAATTGCCCCAAAAGTGCATTTTTTTCCTTTCTACATTCTGTTACCGCGATTGTTATTCATTGAAATTAAACACTTTAGAACGGATTAAGTAATCGCGATTATTAACACCATGACCCTACGTTTCGAGCCCATTACAGTACTCGTTTTCACAGGGTTAAGATGATCGAAACGTAGGGTCACGGTGTTAATAAACGCGATTAATCCGTTCTAAAGTATTTAATTTCCATGTAGGTACTTTATTTTAAAACTTGCTTTTTACGTATTTTATACATCATCATCATCATCATTTCAGCCGAAAGACGTCCACTGCTGGACATAGGCCTCCCCAAAGGTTTCCACAATGACCGGTCCTGACTGCGCCACCCGCATCCAGCGGACTCCTGCGACCTTCACCAGGTCATCAGTCCACCTTGCGGGGGGCCTACCCACGCTGCGCTGCGCCTTCCGGTACGCGGTCGCAACTCGAGAACCTTTCCGCCCCAACGGCCATCGGTTCTACGTGCAATGTTCCCCGTCCACTGCCACTTAAGTTTAGCGATTCGGAGAGCTAGCTATATCGGTTACTTTGGTTCTGCTGCGGATGGTCTCATTTCTGATACGATCTCGCAGAGAGACTCCTAGCATAGCTCTCTCCATTGCCCTTTGGGTGACTTTGAGCCTTCTTATGAGGCCCATTGTAAGCGACCACGTTTCAGTACGGTATGTCATCACTGGCAACACACACTGATCGAAGACTTTCGTCTTCAGACACTGCGGAATATTGGACGAAAAGATGTGTCGCAGCTTCCCGAACGCTGCCCAACCGAATCGGATTCGACGATTAACCTCTTTCTCGAAATTGGACCTACCTAACTGGACAGTTTGTCCTAGGTATATATAATCGTCTACAACTTCGAGTGTAAAGTCTCCGATTGTCACTGGAGTTGGTGCTACATGGATATTCGACATGATTTTCGTCTTATCCATGTTCATCTTAAGACCAACTCACCCGGAGGCTCTACTGAGTAACTTAAATCCTCCATGGTCTCAGCCAAGACTACTATATCGTCAGCAAATCGAAGATGAGTGAGTTACTCGCTGTTTACATTGATGCCTAGCCTTCTCCAGTCCAGAGTCTTGAAAATATCCTCCAGTGCAGCGGTAAACAGCTTAGGAGAGATGACATCTCCCTGCCTGACTCCCCGCTATGCTTCGAGTTCTGGTCTTGGAGTCGCACTGACATAGTGGCGCTCTTGTACAAACACTTCAACACTACTACCACTACTATACTACTGTACTATTACTTACTTTAAACTATTGTATGTACTATTTTATAAATACAATAGTTTAAAGTTATACTAGTTCAAAAAAAGTTTGTGTTTTGTTATCCGTATCCACGCTAAATAGGTATATATCGGCACTGCAGGTTCAACGCCAAAGATAGGTTAATCGGTCACAGACCACAGAGCAATATAGACCTCAATGAACACTCATACCTACTCGTAAAGTTCAACTTCAGTTTTGACACTTTGGTGACGTACCGTTTGAGTGAAAGCTTTTCGACGGCATGTTAAATACGTTTGTATTTAACATGCCGCCATTTAATTCCATAAAATTGGACAAATCGTTTATTTATTGACAAACATTGAGATTTGTTTTTTGAATTAGGTAAACGAATAAATTGTTATTTAAGAACTTTGATCAATTAAACCCTTTCAAAGGTCCAGTGTTTTTAATTAAAATAACTAACAGGAAAAATAAAATAAACGACAGCTATTCATCGAGCATTCGCTGATTAAATACTCCGTAAGTTTTCGGAGTTCCTTAATTAATTCAAACGGCGATGGTATAAATCTTTTAGTAAAAGTATTTTCCGTTCAATGCTGAAACAAAATATATTTTGAGGCGCTTTTTTATAAACGTACCACAAAGTGAAACCACTGTGTTAAACTAAGTCATATAAATACTAACATTTTATTATATTTAACATTTTTACGACGATGAGTTTAAATATTAACCGCCTTATTCATAAAAACATAACATACCCTTATTAGTTAAAATATGTTTTGTCCCTTTTTAGGATACGCAAATATCAAACTGATAGATAAGAACAAACGACAAACTATTTAACGGAGGTTTGATGAGCGTTTATGAATAACAGCATTAAAGTATAACCGCCTTATTCATGAAAAAGTTAACAGAAGCTTTAGTTCAATTATGTTTTCTCCCATTCTTACAAACGCGATTGTCAAAGTGACAGTTAAAGACAAACAATCATTTAGCTAAACTGTTGTTGAAGTACGTTAATTAATAACGCCATAAGTATTTTATTTTCAACGTAATTAATAAAGTAAAAGTTTGTATTTATAAAATAGGCTGTGACATTTTTCAGTCAATCTCAATAATTTTAAATACTCAGCTAGGTTATATATTTTATTTGTATTCATTGAGGAACAAGTAAAATAAGACACCTTTTGGAACCAAAATAAATTTTAGCTTTTCATTTTGGTTCATTGCACTTAGTGTGCGACAATATATTTCTTGATTAACGTTCTTATCTGTGTATACTTGGAGAGACATTCGTGTAGAGTAGTTCGTGTTGTAGCCAGTTAATGGAATCGTGTCGCGCAATGCCGATCCAGATTAACTTTAATTAAGTGGGTGTCGTTGGAGCCTTTCGCTTCGAACACATTTTAACTTATGAAACGTAATACCGAAGGCAATTAAAGACCTAGCTGCGTCTTTGTTGGTTACTTGTTCACGATAATATTCTGTTTATCAAAGTATTGCAGGAAACGGTAATGTGAATTTCCTCGATAAAATGAGTGCAACAAACATTCAAGTTCAACAAAAGATCATTCAAATTGCAACAGTAAGGCATCTCAACGAAAGCATCTCAATCTACATTGCGATAAGGAATAATATCAATTAACTATTATTTTTAAGCAGCGTACGGTATCAAATTTCTCAGAAAGAATGGAAAAGTGGAAAAATGCATAGCCTCGGGAGGGACTTGAACCGGCGACTCTGAGATACCAGCTCATCGCTCTTCCAACTGAGCTACCGAGACCACACCCGAGGCCTGCGCCTTAGGGGGCGCTAACGAGGGATATGATGGAGATATTATCTCCTTCCTTATTTACTTAACAAATATTACTATTTCGGTGAATCACAAACGCCACCCTTATTTGCAGTACAAAATGAGCATCAATGTAAACACTAATATTTAAGGGCACGCAGTCTTCATCACAGATTATAAGTACTTGCCACATTAGATGTAAATGACTAACACGTCCATGTTATCTCGGCGTGCAAATTCACTTTGGCTAAGGCTATAAAAATGATACATGGTAGCACTTCGAGCCCGGAACGCCTCGAGGCTTAAGGCTTTAGGGGCTTCGTCCGTACGGAATGCGCGCCCCATAAACATAATCACCCTCATCAGCTGTTGGTTAATATCGATAGGAGATGACGCATACATTTTTATGGTGTCCCGTTTACGAGTTCTGATAGAATTCGCCCGCTCATAAATTTTTATTGCTCGGTTCTCTAGGGGTAAAAAGTTGTAATGGCTTTGATTGGATTGTCGAGAGGGGAGTAATTAATGTTTGTATGGCTGGGATATTGTTATAATTGTGTTGTCTGCTCGTGTGACCCATTTAATGTGTAGCCTAATGGGCGCGAGAAAACGTGGAGAACAGTGTAAGAGGCATGAAATACGAGTTTAAACATATTAAACTGATTTGCTATTTGTGTTGATAATTTGACATCTTTAGAGAAAACCTTGTTGAGGGTTGAATCAGAAAGTAGGTAAGATAGGTAGGTAAGTAAATACGTAATTTAACTGTCAGAAAATATACAAATCGCACATATCCGACGTAGGATATTAAATCAGCAAATTGGGCTGAAAACATGGGCTGGGGAATCCTCGTAAAAGTAACGTGAGTGACGACTTCATTGCGTGTTTATTTGAGTTACAGATGCAAATGTAATTCAATATATATCTAGGGAAAGTAAAACTTATTTAGAGATAAATTATCGTCTGAATTTGCATCATGAACAAAGGGAACATGCAATAATTTTATTGCATGTTCCCTTTGTTCATGATGCAAATGACCATTTGGTGACTCACGTTACTCTTGCTGTGGATTGACCCGACTCATCAAATATTCTCTCGGTGCTTTTAGAACCTTCATTCTAAAGCCAGTAATAACAACCATTACCTTCCTCAACTCATAACAGGGGCCTTACCATGACGTCTTAACGCGATTCAGTTTAGGTTCTTAACTGAATCGTGTTAAGACGTCATGGTAAGGCCCCTGAACTGTGGTTAAACTCAAAGATAAATAAAAAAGCGTAACGTTGAGGAGTTCCGGATTTGTTATTTCATTTTCTAAGATAAAAAAATCACAGTTTACCCCACACGGAAATTGAGCTTCCCCTACAATATATTATCCCTATAAATTTACCTGACGTGCCCAATATTTCAGACGTTTTCACCGACCTGACCTCTTTTAATAAATCCTAGTAAGTACCTACGTGGATTGAATGTTCCGGCCTGCCTTAGATTATGCTGGGTAAACAAGTAATTCCATTATTACCGGTCAGTCCCTTCATCTACGCGGCACTATAACAGACTTCCGGCTCGGAAAACTCACGCTCCCTCAATAATAGGTGAATAATTCCCTTTATCTTACAAATAAATTCGCGCCTCAGAATAAATACCGTCCAGCCCCAATATTTAGTAGCGCTACATATGAAATACGTTGTTATTCTCATAAAACATGAAACCAGTTCGAGCTGAAAGCGGTAGTAAAGTTTGATCTGGATTGACCCGCAATGCAATAAAAAAAATAACGTATATGTTTTTTTCAGTTGCTGAAGTTATGACGGCCGCCTATCGAGCCAGCCGACTATCCTTTGTGTTGTGCAAAACACACATATATTGCTTAGCGACGCAATACGCAGCACTATGTTACAATTAGATACTGCTCGCATCACGCGTGCGCTAGCTGTTCCGTTATTAGAAGCAACTGTTTTATTTTCAGACCCAGGTGGAACGAATGCTAGCAATAAACTCTACTAATGTGTCCTTGTTTTAAGCGCTCTAGTACGCACTCATAAATATCTTTGTTTCACAAAATTTACACCAAGGCACCTAAAATTTACCGCAAGAACTCTTCCCGTGTTTGGGCGGGACAGTCTCGACCGAAAAAGTCGAGATCAACTCTTGCAAACAAAAAATCTTTTGTGCTGTGCGTAGAAACAAACGCGTAAGTCTGAAGTGACGCGAGCTGGACATAGGTCAATCCGTGCTCCCGCTGAGTGTGGATGATTAATCGTCGCGGGTGGTCTCGGAGCAGAAAATAACTATTTCTCATCTTTTGAAAAGGCTGTCCGAGCAAAACTGCCACAAGCAGTCGTGTTACAGCTAAGTGCCTTACATATCCATTCGCCTTGAATGCTGATTGTATTATACGGGTTATCTCCCCTGGACCTGTAATGTTAGCACGCAGCGACAGTGAACACGTGTTACGCAACTTATGGATGTTTGGAGAGAAGCCGTGCTGCATTGTAAATAGTAACCCATAGTTACTTACTTTGTGGACAATTATCATATCATTTATACATAGGTATATCATTATACATATGAGACTGCTGCAAATATTTAGTTTATTTTGTTATACGGTGAAAAAATTAATTCGATATTCAATTGTTGCACTAAAAAAATAAATGTCAGCAGGAATGACTTCAGGGTGACTAACTTGAAAAGCGTCATGTGATAGCTCGGGTATCCGATGATATTTTCTATAGAAATTGGCACATCGTCTAGCCCGGCGTGGCCTGTTCCGAGTCGGAGCCGACCTTCCGACCCGTTATAGCGTGATTTATCATTTAGCGTTACATTCACGCTAATTATACCCTAATGCCAGGGACTGGCCTCCTATTATACCTACACTAAAAGCTTAGGCTATGCACAATAACATACATAATCTCACATTTTAAGGCTCTCACATTTTAAATCTTACATTCAAATAATAATACTATTTATATAAGGCTCTAGATAGTATTTTTCAGGAAGAGTTTTGTTTTAAAAACAATTCCACACAAGATACGAGTTCAGATTCTAATTCGCGAACTCTTAGGTTCACGACACAAATGTCACTGTTTCTAGTAAAAGGTATCACTTTGTCGATAGCCTATAATGCACTAACGCCATACATATTTATTTAGAAATAAACCTTATCAACAAGAACTAAGTGATACCTTTTACTAAAAACGAGCACAAATATAGTGTAGGTAAAGTGGGTACAGGTCTCAACATTATTGTGTGGGCAATGGCCTACCGTCATAAAAAAATGTTTATTTGGGCAAAGATATGGTGGCAAAGTTGGCACATATAACGGAACATAACAATAAACAGTATTGTGATATAATATTTAAGCTGCTCTCGTAAAATCCTATACAAAAATGTATTTTAAATCAATGTTGGTATCTTTATTTCTAATTTTATTTCCATTTCGCTGTTCACATCAATATTTTTATCTCTCTAAGCTTACAATGTCTGAGTTACCTTCCCTTCCCGGATATTAAGTATACAATGTCGTTTACTGAATGCCTTCCAATTTCCAATATCTGTTGTGACTTATAACGGCCTTTTTATAATATGTACGCGTGAAGCGTATATTGATATTGTCGCACCCTACGCTAGCTTCGAAAAATTAAACACTTTCTTGAAACTGGTATTACGGTTTTATTTATACTGAATGAATTTTTCACGTTTTTACACATTATAAACGTGAAACTTTGAAAACTAGCCTCCGATGTTTCGAGGGCAACATTGGCCCCATGGTCCCGGAAAAATACTGGCTTAGGTTGAAATCAACATCTAGCCTTGCGGGTTTTACGAATCATCTGCACTTGGTTTCGATTATCATCTCAGGGACCACGGGGACAATGTCGTCGTCGAAACATAGGAGGTTAGGTTTTATTTATATATCGGCAGAGAAATTGCGAAGCTATTAGACTAAAGTCAATTTTGATATTAGACTAAAGTTCTGTCTTTAAACTAGACTGCGAAAGCGAGGAATGCGAAAAATTAAACTGAAGATTGCAACAAACAAGTTCATGGAACGGGATTAATGTCATTACTTAAGGATATCCTGAGACTTTGTTTTTAGGTTCAGATAATCTAGTAGTATAAAGTAGCTGTTTTTAAATTATTTAAAAATTGCTTGGTAATTAAAGTGTGGAAAAAAGAGCATTTTGTTGCAGCGAGGCAAAAAGGAGTCGGTATAATATATCGGCGTAAAGATATTTTTTTACCGACTCAGTACGGTAGGGTTCATAGGTTAGGTGCCCATGTGATGTTTAACACGTTTATACAGGTTTCTGCAGCCTTCTGGAACTCCCCGCATGAACTCGATCCGATTGTCCTTTGTTTTGAGTCCCCGAAGGCATTGAAATTATTAAAATGGCACCTGCCGGCGCCAGTAGGTACCTACCTATAATATAATATTTGTAATCGTAGGCAACCCTAGCTTTTGTCCAAGCATCAATTGTTTTTGCGTAGCGTTCAAAACGGTCTATATTCGCGTTTTCTATGAAAGATAAATATTTGTTCTTAATTTGTGGCTTAAGTATTTTACTAAATTTTATATCATGTATAAAGTCAGACATAAAACAGAACACAAAACGATCCGACGTCTCCAAAGACTTGTCACTAAATAAGTTATCAAGTTGTGTACGTGAGGGATTCTTGAGTAAATATATCATAACGATGGTAATCCTAAGTAACAAGTGAGATGTAAAATCACCATTCCAACAGCCAGCAATTTGTACTAATTGCAATTAGTTTAAAGTGGTATCCGAGGGGAACTGATGAAGTAATATTCATTAAGTAAACTTAACGACGATGAATTCTATGAAATACTGCCAAAATAACTTCCGATCCCCATTTGGAGGATTAAAGAGTTTAACTAATCTTCGATGTTAGAAACCTTGTTTGATTTTCGTAGGACGTTACGCCGGGCGTCACTCTTGATTGTAACAAAATAAAATAAGCGCTTTACTGGAGTGCTTTCTTTATCGAGGCTCATGTTATGTAAATGGGATTAAGATAGGTGTATCTACTTACGATTTCATGATGAAGATAAAATGAGTGATTGCATTATTCAACCTGAGACAATATAATAAACATCACTATAACAACAACTGGCAAAAAAATCTGTCAACGTTGAGTTGCTCTTAAAACTGTCCTTTGTCTATAATAAAAAGTGCTTCAGATCAGGATTAGGTAAGTAATATACTAAAACAGAATAATATAAGGCCAGCCCTGCTTACCAGGGGCCTTGGTCACTTTTTCTATGGTATATGACATTTCTTTCAACTCATAATTTATACATAGTAGTGTGACTACTTAAAAAAAAAACGAAAAAAGCATGAATCAAAACATTTATTAGAAATAATAAATGATTTAAATATTATTGTAAATATTGACATCAATCTGTTCGTGCATAAATAATCAGAGAACGTAATATGGACTGTCATTTTCTTAGGCTTGTTTTGCCTCTCCGAAAAAAAGGGTCATACTGTTATATGTAAAACTCACTTCGTAATTTGTTAATGTAGAATTGCGTCGCTACGGAACATCAGACGATATTTTGAAAAAAAAAGAGATATCCATACGTAAATGAACGAAGTGTACATAAATACAATTTTCATTTGCAACCAATTCGCGTTTTGTACTCGTTAAACTTTCTCATATATAAGTTAAGACCGCAACGTTTTAATTAACAAGCAATCATCATTTTTGCTTAACCAATGATCCAGAGGCTCGTGTGCGCCAGAATTATTTAATGCACTTGCTTAATTCGAAACTTTCAAGTGCAAATCGAATCTCGCTGATTTACGATTTTTCTAAGCAGTTCTTTATCGTCGTGTATATTGTGTACAATCAGTTCTTCACACCAAGTCTTTACAACAAGTCAATAAACAACCGTCCTGACTGAACGTTTTTGATGTAACAAAATTGTAATTACTTCTTCGTACTGTGACACGGCTATCTGAAATAAATCTCGATACGAGTCTCTTCGATAGGTCTTTGTTAAGGTTGGTGATGGTGCAACCAAAGTACCGAAACTTGTCAACTCCGCGGTAAACGGTACCCCCAACATGAAGACTATCACGCTTTATTTGTGTATTTCTATACCGCTTCATGTGGAGGTATTTCCGTAGGTATTTTAATTATCAAAGCGATATTTTCCATTTTCGTATTGCATAACTGATTAGCTTGTACTATTATGTTTAGAAATGAAAACGAGCAAAAGCAAAATGTAAAATGAAAGCTAATGCCGTTATAAATTTTAGGTTAATTTACATTAGATCAAAATTATATGTACAAAATATTGCAAAATGATGTATAAGTAAAACATACTAATCAATGTTGTTTATGCCAGTAAGGCAAGATAAGTGGATTATTTATGGCACCCCGCATGTGCGCACAACCTTAATCTTGATTTAAATGTGGAACGATACCCTCGCGACCCTCCAAATACCCAATACGAGGGTAATCGAAACATATTTTTATGAGATAACGATATCTATAACTGCATGTACCTAGAGATACACAACATACATTAATAATAATTTGCTCTCTGTTTCGGTAATGCATAACGTTTAATATCAATATTATTTTATTAACATATTTATGTTTCATATTGACTTTCATTTTGCGTTCCTAATTCTATTTTGCTATTCCCATTAAAGCCTTAAACACATTTAAACAGATTCTCATTTTGACTAAGCATAAATCACAAGCAAATATATCATCATTTTAGCCGAAAATATACACTGCTGAAAAAAGGCTTTTGCCAGTAATTTTCATGATATTCGATTGTGACTTTTACCTTGGTAGACAAGGTGGCTCGACAATCTGAAGACCTACCATGAACATCGAAAATTTACAGAAAAATCTCTTTGTCACTCCAATAAACAAGTGAGGGCGAAACAAATTTTAGATAGTTCCATTTTCATGGTACTACGCCTGGTCTATATACCTACGCTGCGTCACCCGGTAAGGTGACCAGTACTCAAGACCCTTTCTGTCCCAGTTCTACAAGCAACTGAGCCCGCTGCCACTTGAGTCTGGCGATTCTCATCTATGTCAACGACTTACGTATGACTCCATTTAGATAATTTTATCGCGCAGGAAAAGTCGGAAGAACACCTGTGCTATTTTGAGCCTTTTTGTGCCCATTGCGAGTGACCACGTTCCAGTGCCAGTTATCATAATACACACAAGCTGTTTTTTATTCTAGGAACTTAATTTCGTTAACCACATGTGTAAAAATTTAAAGATTTACGAAATCGTTCCTCCTGACCTGACCTGTCATGTGGTAGGTTTGAGCCATGCTAACATATGTAACAGAGCATATGCTTGTTCCCCGATATATCTGAATGGGGGACGTTTATGGGCAGTAACGTGTGACGTACCGTGAAAGCGGTCATGCTACTCGTGCTCATGGTGTGTGTTCTTGTAGCTCACAGAGAGGCGAGCAGGGTTGAAACTTGGAAAGCAGGGTTGTCATTTCATTGTTCGTCATTGGTCGTTTCATGCCCAATCGGCTGTATTAAAACTTGATCATATTATGGAGGGCAGGGTTCCCAATCTTTTTCAGTCTACACTTGCAACTTTAATATCTTGTCACGGCATTCAAACCCAACTACGCTATTAGAAATAAATAGTGATCCTGATCAAGGTTGACTGGTAGAAAATGCCGCATAGCATTAAATCCGCCTTTGGTACATTAAGCTTATTTTTTGTGCAATCAAGTTTAAGTCAATAAATCACGGCGCCCCTCTGTACCTACTAGGGTAAAATAATATTCACTGTGAACTAGAGACCGACTATGTTAAACTTTCTAGAATTTCATAGCACAGACTCTTAAAGTGTTAATTAAACGTCATAATTTCATATAAACTTTACAATTAAAATGACACTTTAAATTTTGACAGTTAATTGGCTTGGAAGAGATAGCGTGGTTTGACTCTAGTGTATTGCATGTTCACATCAGGCTAACAACAGTGAGCCATAATTTCCATTCCAGTTCTAAGAATTTAATAGTACTCAGGCTGAGTTTAGTTATATACTTAGTTTTCCCGCTGAATATTATCGTATTCTGTAACGCTTTAAGATTCATTTAATTCGCGCCTTAGTGCTTGACTGGTTTATTTGATACTGATTTCACCCTAAAGGATTCCGTTGAGCGTTGAGAAGTAAGCTGAGAATTTACTGCCTTTTTAACCATTCAATTTTTTATGATTTTTTCACGATGTTTTGCAACAAGGGAAATGCTGATTGAACATAAATAAAAATTCAGACGAATTGAGAACCTCCTCCTTTAGAAATATTGAATTCGGTTGAAAATACTGATAATGGTAATTATCAGAAAAATTAAGAAACAGTACCAAAAAGTTTGTAAAATATTTTAATCATCGGATAAAGGATCAAAATGGTCTGGAGTTAAAAACGATTATTACACATACATTAATAGGTTGTATTTTATGTCAATATGCGCAACATGCGAATTTTAATCGAAATGTTGGCTGAGCGGTGCCACCAGCATGGAAACCTATAATCCATAGTAAAAAAGTTCGGTGCAAGTACTGAGTGTAAGTAGTGCACACAGTGAGCTCGGTGTGCTTACCGCCATTTACATTGGATGAACCAGATCTACAGGCGAACAATACCGGGGTTCCAGGATTAAGACCGGATCATCCTCAAGCTGTTCTGTCATCAAGGGCACTGCACGCGGCAAGAAGAAGCTCAGTCCGCCCGCACGCTTCGTCGCGCACGGTTGGTGATGCTTGTGATAATGGCATCCTAAGATGTCCGTAATTTTATTACATTGGCGAAACTGAAAGTTCCTAGAATGACCAATTTAGAGATCATCCAGTAGTTAGATTGTTTTGCTTTCTAAAAATATAATTTTGTAGCTATTTTCAGAGGTATAATACACAAAATAATTGTTTCCGTTTTTTTCATATGGACGAGTATTGAGATGTACGTCTTTCAACATGTAATCCTTAATTTCAAATCGCGTTTATGCGGTGAATAATGGAGATTTACAAAAAACTTGCCAATCAGCAAATTTGGAGAACCTTAACACGTTCCCTGTGCATGCATCATATGTATGGCATATTAGAGTATAGATGAGACGTACATGCATCACTGATGATACACGACCCCCTGGACACTTACGGCTTTGCCAAAATATACACGTGTGAGCTAGGTCTGTTTTATTTGCATACACATACTGGCTACGAACATCTTGACAAAAAACATGTGCGTCCGGGTGACATTGATATAATGTTGCCAGGTTATGACTATTACCAATAAAGCACATTTTTTTTTTTAAAATAACCAACCAAAACGAATTTTATCGAAAATTACTTTTATTGCAATTGATAATTTAATCAAAATTATAATCAAATATACTGGCGAAAAAACTAAATAAAAAACTGAAGGATTTTTTAATAACAAGCATTGAAGCACCTAACACAATGCTTTTATACACCTCAAGCATTCGGTGTCTATTTGCTTCGGCTATTCGACCTTTCGGTAGGTGTGCTACCCTATTCGGTCATTAATTTATAGCACCCAATGCAGTGTTTTTGAAAAATCTTATTGTAACGGCGTGGAATTTTGGTCAGTTCATGGCGGCGGGGTAAGCTGGACGAAGGCCCGGCCGACGTTTCTGCATCTTTTATGCCAAGAAGGTGGCTGATAACTATTTCGTGGCCTGTCAAGCGAGGCATTTTTTTCTCCGTTTATATGTCATAGACTGACGTATACCACAGATACACGATCAACGGATACGTCAAATTGCCTTAAAACGTGTATGTATCGCATGTGATGCACTGGGCTGTGAGCTAGTACGTGCATGCATCACATGTGAGACACTCGGAAAAATAGGAAAATAGGAAAAATGGTCTTCGTGAATGACGTTTATATGCATAAATATAGTAATAGATACTGTATAAAAGGTATTTACAAAAAAATATAATTGCACGTGAGGAGTCAATTTCTGGTTCCTAGTTACACAGGGACCGTGTTAAATATCCAAATGAGTCACGAGAAAAAAATCCTCTATAAACACTTTTTCTGAAAAAGTTATAATCTTAATGAACTCCCCACAAACCCCATAGAAACATCTGAGAACCCAAAATTTACATACAAAAAGTGACCTAGGAAAAATGGGACGTCAGCTTCTCAGGTTGGTTCGTTTGTACTGAAAATTTGTTCATGTTGTCAGAAAGAATTAAGAAAGGTGGGGATTAAAAAAATAGTCGCATAATTAATAGAGTTTCTGAGAATCCAGAAACTTTCAGTGTGACCTACGTATAATATTGATATGTCTCACGATAGATTAAATTCTTAATAGACAGGTTAACTTGAATGTTCGACTCGCTAGCGCCAAGAAGGCAATAGCAATAGCCCGTGTGCGGTTGTCGGTCGACTTCCGACACACGCTGGAAACCTTAGCCGGCAGAGCATCGCAATGGTTTTACAGGCGTTTAGGCGACTAATTGTATAAGTAACATGTAACCTGTTCATTCTCTAGACACAATATACCTACAGGATGAAATAATTAGCGTGTATTTCAGACGATTTATGGTACAATGTCCGAGGAACATCACTTTTGATGGCTTAGTAGGCCGATGGGAGAAGGATATATTTTGCCACAGAACTGACAAGGGAAGTTTGCCACAGGCCTCGTCGCAGAATTTGCGACCATCGACAACTATTTCGCGCCACTGCGTTCGCCTCTCCGCAAGCTTCTCAGTTTCGATGGTCGATTTTAAAGGCCATACCTCTCTTAGCGCAGTCTTTAAAGCATTTATTAACACCAATCTTTTTTCACAAGATTCTCTTTTTAGGTGAATCCAAAAAAAAAACACCTTTCTCAGTTCGCACACGGCCTTTTAACCAAGTTAATGACCGAGAGGTCCCGGGTTAGGATCCTGGTGAGGACATTTATTTGCATATTTATAACGAATATTTGTTCGTGAATTATGGATGTTTTCTGTATTTAACTGAACTTAGTTATCTGTATATATATATTATATGTTTGTGTAGTACCCACAACATAAGCCTTATTGAGCTTAATGTGGGACTAAGTTTATATGTGTAAGATTATCCCGTAATATTTATTCATTTAGTTCTTCACGAGATCTGAAGAAAAATATTATGAACTATACGATGTGCGTTGTATGTCTGAATTTAACGTGATTATACAGGGTGAAATAAAAATGACCTTTCAAACTCTACTCAGTAAACGTACCTATAAGTCAAACTGACCACCTTTGACGACTAGGCCAATGCCGAAATCGCAAAAAAATTTACTGTCCCATACAAATCGGCGGCATCCCACCGGCCGGAATGTATGGAACAACCAATTTCTTATTCGCGGTTTGGGCACTGGCCCTATGATAAAAGTTATTTAGTATGATTTATACATTCTTTCTATGTAGAGTTTGAAAGGTCCTTTTTATTTCACATACAGGATGTGGTATGTAGAGGTTCTATACCTCTACATACCATATACAGAATGAAAACAAATTCTTAGTTAATTAAACCATGAATACGGTCCAGACTGTCTTCAATGTTAGTTACTACAAACTCGTGTTATTGCAAATATAGCATACAATACACAGACACAGATAGCGTCCAATTCACAGTAAACGAAAATCAGTAACTAAGAGGAAAATTGTAAACAGCGGAATAATTTTATGGCGAAATTTAGAGTAATTTGAAGTGTATTTTAAGAAAAAAATACTAGAGATAGGTATAGTAGTAATTATAGTTTATGGATGGAGAATAAACTATACTTTATAAATGCATATTCATTTATGTAAAAATAAGTGACTGTTAAACCAAAAAAACTTGCCCAATGTTCATCTATTTCTACCATAATTTACCAAATTTTTTTTTTTTAATTCTTTAAAATGTTGTGTGAAAATATTACATTATTACAGGTTAACAACTCAAAATGTATCGATAAATTCTTATGGTGCTATTAAACTTAAAAAAATACCAAGTCTACTGCTAAGATTCAACTTCGCCGAAGGCACAGATGTGCAACTAATACCGCATATACGGAAGCGTGCAAGCAAGATTAATAAAAGCCCTCACACAAGCTGAAACATCTAGTATATACGTATAGTATAGGTATTAAATTAGCTTTGTTGCATAAACGAGGCGCGGATAGAAAAAAGGTTCAATTTTCATATGTATCTATTGATAGGTACATTACGTATCTTAGATAGCTTCGATAGCTTACGACTATTATGTTTATTTCACTCCTTGCAACATGAACTGTTATGAATATAATGATATTTAATTAGTAATGAAAAATAGGGCTACTAGTTATAACGTGTTTTATATGTAATAATAACTGATAACAATAGTTAACAATGTGAAAAATTCTAGTTTTTCTTTTATTTAAGATGCTACGTTATTTAGAAGACATAAATTCCTACGATTGAGGGTTTCGATCAGTACAGAAAAATTACAGGTTTCTTGTTACCACGTTTAGCGGGTTCGGTTCCCGGTTCAGACAGGCAATTTCTTTAAATTCTTTTTAATGCAGTTCGTATTGTTTTAAAAATAAAAATGAAGTCTTCTTTCAGTAAACTTTCCTATCTGCAGTATTTAAGGTACTTCCCATCCATGTGGCAAAGCCGTGGGACGTCCTGTATATAAATTATATTTTGAAATAGATGTCATTTATTAACAAAAGACGAACACTATAGGAGGTCAAGCCGAGGAACAAACTCAGGTCTTCAGCTTAGGCGACTCCGGTGGTATAGGTATTTTTCTTTAGTATAATATGATATCTATTTCAAATTATAAAGAATAAAACATTTCTAAAAATAACTAATTACTGTAATACGATTTGCCACAGGTAATTGGAATGGTGGTCGACACATGCACGCGCTGCAGTGTGCAAAACAAACAAAACTCGTACCTGAACTATTCCTTTGTGTATGCTTTGTAGTACGGAACTACGGAACCAGCGTACCGTTTGAATTTAATGTTCACTGAATCAAATGTAGATATCCGTGCGTTCAGGTATTACCTTAACAAATGTTATGACGAAGTTGCTACATGATAGTTATGTGACAACTTATTCTTTGTGTCACGTTATATAATTAAAAGTTTTACGGTCAGCAAGCGATACCAAATTTATACTATTACTAATACAAATTTCTATTAATTATTACGAGCGGTATGGTGAAGAAATTCGGGGTCACCGGGTGTGTCTCGGTAGCTCAGTTGGTAGAGCGATGGGCATGTATTCCAGAGTCGCGAGTTCGAGTTTCGCCGGGGTCATGAGTTATTCCACTTTTCCTTTCTTTCTAAAAGAGTATTACTAATTTTACTTTTTTTTTAATCTCATTTATTTTGATTAAGTCGGCTTCTGATTAAGTCGGCTTTTTACTTTTTCTTTTTCTACTAAAAAAAATGTTAAGATAAGATAAGATACGTTTATTGCACTCATATTTTAAACAATATGAACCCAGTAAGGGCACAGCAAACAATTACAAACAAGTCTTAAAAACTAAACAAGTAAGTAAAATTAAAATTTACTATTAGCCTAGCTTAGCTAATTAATTAATTATGTAGGTACTTCTAACTTATAGTAATTTACCTACAATATTCAATTAATATTTATTTTTGGCAAGATACTACAGATATTGTTACAAATTACAGTTCAAATCATAGATAATTTAAAGTAACAAGATTTGTAACGAAGCTAAGTTATAATGGGTACTAATGTCTCCAGGGCCACCCCCTGGCCCCCTCCTCTGACCACATGCGCCGCGCGCTTTAGCCAATCACAGAGCGTCTCTGCGCGCGGTAAGCGATCACGTAATGTGGCGTTAGAGAGGAGTGTAAGTCGATAAACTGTTATCCATCGATATTTCATACGCTCTGAATATTAAAAAATACAGTAAAATACTAGGCCAACCGATACGGTCGTGGTTAAAAAAAATATTACAGTGGACGATGTGTCAAAAATAATTATACTTAAACATGACTATTCATGTTTAAGTATAATTATTTTTGACACGTTGTTTTTGAGGTCGTCGTCGTCTTTAACTTCAAGACACTTAATATAGATTAAGTGTCTTGAAGTTAAGTCTGTGTGTGTGTATACGCATACGCATCGTGTTTCGCAGGGGTGCATGGCATTTCGATAAAGTAACCACAAGATGAGATTGTATTCCAGGTACCAAACGTCGACTGTAGTATGGGCCATTATATTCACTGGTCTTACCGCCCTTTGAGTGATCTCAAACCAGGCTCAAGCTCAAACCACGACATATCCTACAAGTAAATGAAATGTCAAACTTAAAGGTTTTATTTTAACCCTCAAAGTTTTATGAAATTATAACGTTTATTCACTTTCACAGTCCGTGCTATCAAAATCTATGAAACTTGGCACTGACAGATCCTAATACTTTATAGATCTAATCTTAATCTTAATGAATGCAATCAACTACTCGTATTTATGATTCAGAATCATTGCATAATGAACCATCCTCCAGCTAATGTTAAAAATAAGTTGAAGATTGCATCAAATTACTTTGCACTCCTGAGGTATACAAATGTTAACCGTTATGAGCAGGTGTGAGGCGAAACATTTTCTTTTCAGAAATAAAGGAATGTCTTATTTAGGTAAAATGAACTGACTTAAGGTTAAAGGCACTTTCCCTCCAGGGCCCATTAAAATTTTCCAACCAGTATATTTACGGACCAATTTGCATGATTGTTATATTTACAAATAAAAATGCATTAATTTAGGTTTTATTCACAATCTTCAATAGGGGTTTAGTTGTTTATAATGAGTTTCGAATTATTGCCGAGGATTAGATAAATAAAAATATCTAAAGATAAACCATAAATAAAGACGTATTAACAAATATTGACATTAACAAAAATTTTACACATTAAACTTAAAAACGTTTGGGTTTTAACATACTGGATGTCTCCCTTGATTTTTTGAATGGATAACAATACAACAATAAATAGGTTGGTACAACATAAATTTCTTTATTACCCAAACATGTGTAAATGTTATTACTTATATGAGTACAATCAAGCCAAACATTTATCGACGCACATCGGCACGGGTGCATCTCTAGTTCCCGGCAAGGCACAAGCGGCCGTACCAGGTAATAATCATGCGATTGTGAAGATCGCTAGCAATTCTATACATTGCGCGGTTGCTTAACAAATCGCCACGCGACACAACTTGTTTGCTATTCTAAACCGGCAATGTAAAACGCATATACAATTTGTCCAACCAATTAGTCCGATAGAGAAAATTCATACGGCACTGAATATATTTGTAAAAATGCACGATTTTATCAACTAATAACTAATAACATGAATACTTATATATGGTAGGTGATTCTATAGTCCTTGAAGTTTTTGTTTTCACTTCTATTTTTGCAGGTAACAACGCAGCAATTCGGAATTTCTCGAAAATATCGGAGCACATTTTACGGTCGCGGCTAAGTTGCAACTGGCTCGAGTTGAATAGTAATATGGCCAACTGGCCTTATCGCTGCGACACGCGCTACGCCTCCGTGCGATATCTATTCCTTATGATATCTATGGTTCAAATATTGATAACTCTAGGTAATATTATTGATGTTAAATTGATGTTAAAGGTTCGTATAGAAACATCTTCAAAAAACTGTTGCAGGGAATAGTAACTTTTGTTTTTATCATATCATATCATATCATATCATTTATTCAGTAATAATCATACTATTCAGGGATATCAGGGCTATTGTAGGGTTTACTATCGCGTTTCATTCAGTCATACATGTCATGTGATGTGATACATGTAATTTTGAAAGCGTGTGTACCTGCAGTCGTGGCCAGATAACAATGAATAAAATTTATCCATGCTTAAATAAGGGAAACTCGTATGTATTGCAAAGTTCCGTAAAATAACTACCAAAAGCTATAGTCATGTTCATGTAAGGGAACAAAATATGCCTCTGACGGTATCAGCCAATGAGTATATCATGTGCATTGGTCATAACGCCAGTTATTAATCGGCCAAGTATAAGGTCACAATTATTAACAGTTTCCTAGAAATGTCACTTAAACGTTTTCTTACTTTCCTAAATATCTTCAAAACTACTGGTCCCATTCTTTTGTGATTAAAATATGTTGTTAATGGCTTGAAGAGGATTATATTTGCAGAAAACTAGACGTCTCTAGGTCAACAACATTAACTTGGTCATTTTTGATGTCAAATATTTCAAACTTTTTTTTTACACTTCTGTGTGAGCGACACCCGCATTTTTTTAACACTGATGTGACATCTCTTTTCGTATAAAAATATAATATTTATTTCAAATCCATCAGTTTGGAGCAACATGGTGACCTCATACCTAGCTGCTAGGTATACATGTACGAGTACTATAATTCTATTGATATTTTTTATACATCACATCTTTCCTTATTCTACGGATTATTTAAGCATCTCTATAGTTATTTATGGAATAAATGAAACATCCTGCGGATTGACTAAAAACATATTGTTTATTTCCTTTCTAGGAAATAGTACGAGTGTTCACCACAGCTCTCTAATGTTCGCTGAAGCAAATATAGATAGCCGTGTATCTATTACCTGGAAATGTTATGACGAAGTTTGTAAATAACATCAATTATATAACTACTTGTTTGTGTCACTTGCACATGAGTATTACTACTAGTGTTTTATTTTTTCAACTGATTTATAGAAGAGGAGGTTCTCTCTTCGACCGTAAGTTTATGTATGGGTATATGTTAGGCTGTTACTACGTTGATGGTTGGATATTTTAAAGGCTCTCTTAATTTCAGTCGGGTTGGTATGGTAATGCAAAATATTTTAAAATTAAATCCTCATCAATTTTTCACGCAAACTGTCAATGCAGTGTCGAAAAAATGTTAAGTATGATTTCGTTACAAAAAAGCTTTTGAGACCATAATATTCAATGGTTACTCTTTCCCATTACAAAATGTCATGCTCGTGATAATCCTGATTGCACGCTATCAGATACGAATAATTCGAACAGTATGCCTGGAATGATCGATCTAGACATCCAGTATATTAAGACCTTTCGATTACGCGTTGTTGATATGATTCGCGGCCAAGTTATGATGGTTATTAAAATAGATTGACTAGCCCGCGCTCGCAATACCAACGATCCATCGAAAATACACGGCCTGGCTAATCTTCTCAATGCACGCAAAGTGACATATTTGCAATGGTATGTCACGCAATAACGAGAGCTGCAACACGGATTACATGTTATTATAAGATACACCACTGTAGAAAATTAAAATGGAAATGGTATGGAATTTGCGCAAGCATATAACATCTAGGCAAACCCTTACATTTACTAGTCAAGTTTCTTTAAAAATATTAACCGTTATTTCTCGTGATACTCACAAATTAATTTGAAACAGTTTGCTTATCATGAGTTGTACGTATCCATAAGCGTTAGCGACTGCGCGTTTCTAATTTATTTCCGTCTCGCTCCTACCAATACTATGGCAGGAGCCAGGTGGACATCATCGCTACATAATTATGTAGTATAAACCAAAGTCACTTTCCGCTGTCTGAATGTATGTATGCTTAAATCTTTAAAACTACGCAACGGATTTTGATGCGATTTTTTATAAATAGATAGAGTGATTCAAGAGAAAGTTTCACGAGTATATATATATAATACATGCATAATATAGTAGTGAAACACTGATAATTTTGGAGGTTTCTAAGTGAAGTCGTAAACGTAAATAACCATGTTTCTGCGCTGACATTACTAACGCTGGCTGAACCCTACGAGATAGATCAAAATAATGTACCACAGTATTGTACACCTTACAAAGGTCTACAAAAATGTCTATGGTACATATACCTATGTCTATCTCTTAGGGATAACCCACAATAATATTTTTTTTCTTTACCTGTTTTCGAGAAATAATGGCTTACAGGTAGCGAAGCGATTTTAAGCAATACTGCATACATCCTAATCCAATTAAATACATTAAATACATTGTGCATTAAATATGTATCAATATTGCCATTCACAGTATATAATTTGAATGAATATTTTCAAAGATATTACAGATTAAAATGCAGGGACATAGCGGTACCGGCTGTGAGGCCGGCGGCGCGTGCCTTAGCGCGTCGATATTATTGCATCCGTGCGAAGCCGGGACGGGTCGCTAGTACTTTATAAACGCGCAGTCACTAACGCCTACGGTTACGTATAATTCATCGTACTGATATTGATATAGGTATATCAAAATTAATAAATTGATTCTGACTCTGAGCTCAAAACTGCATGGGCTAACTATGAATGAATTCATTAATTTTGTATGAAACAGAGACGTCTGCGAACGAAATTTTCAATTTTATAATTGAAGGTTTCGCTCGATGCGGAGAATTTTTCCATTTTTCTTTCAATAATGAAATTGAATGCATTAGTTTCATAAATTGCCCATTCGCTTTTAAACGCGTATGTACTATCGGGTTCAAAATTGCATGGGCAGATTATGAATGAGTTCATTCATAAATTGCCCACGCACTTACGAACGCGTCGTGTACATGCGTAAAAAAACGTAAAGATTTCAGGTATTAGTAAATCCAATATGCAACATGACGCGATGCTACATAAATGCCCTTAGCAGCAAATTCACTCGCGGAAATTCACATTCGTCCACACTCCACATTGACGCCGGTAACTATGGCGTATATTTTCATTGCTTGCTCTTGACAGATCTGTATACCGTGAACCTCGAAATTAAAAGTGCGACTGAGGCAAAGCTTTTTCGCGGTTTCAGGTAGTTATACTGACATTTAAGATTCCGTAAAAAAAGTGCTCAAACTACAGGTTGAAATAACATTGGTTCTCCCCTTTCATTCGTTAACTCGTCATTACAATGTTTGACTCAGCAAGCGGCAGGAATTTCAACTAAGCACTAACATTTAGAGCAAATTGGTTGAAACTGTTTGATCAAATCGGTAATGAAAAGAGTTAAATTGAATCGTTGTTAATGTACCCTAGAATGTAAGAATAGAATGTAAGTTGTGTTTTTTATAGCTTTATCGAAACGCATTTCCTATTTCGGTCTTGTGTCAAGTAAATCCCATAAAAAAAAAAAACCGGCCAAGTGCGAGTCGGGCTCGCGCACAAAGGGTTCCGTAGCAGCAAATATAATAAACTTATTATGTCAATTTATACACCTGGTGAATGGAGCCTAAACTCTCCCGATATTTTGCCTTGTACTTTTATGTATGAATATTAATTTTAACTTAACCAAAATTACAGTTAAATCAACCTATCTCAAAAACTATAAGAGATACTTTGATCAAACCAAAAATCGTTGAAAGAGTTAATTAGCATGCATCACCTCTATTTTTTTTAGAATTTTATACCCCGTAGTTATAAAAATAGAGGGGGGGGGACATACTTTTTACGACTTTGAGAGCTGATATCTCAAAAACCGTTCACTTTAAGAAAAATGTTTTTTAGAAAACTTTATATCATTTTAAAAGACCTTTCCATTGATACCCCACACGGGTATGTACATCGAAAAAAAAATTTTCATCCCTCAGTTACATGTATGGGGGGCCCCACCCCCAATTCTTTTTTTTACTATTTAGTGTCATAATTTTGTAGCGGTTCATACAACACATATTCCCATCAAATTTCATCACTGTAGTACTTATAGTTTCCGAGTAAATCGGCTGTGACAGACGGACAGACGGACAGACGGACAGACGGACAGACGGACATGACGAAACTATAAGGGTTCCGTTTTTGCCATTTTGGCTACGGAACCCTAATTACATGTAAAAAGGCACAAGCCTCGCTCCGCAGTTGTTATGCTTGAAGGTAAACTAGGCCTTATTGGGATTATTCCTATTTCCTCACAGTGTTTTCCTTCACCGAAAAGCGATTGGTAAATATCAAATGATATTTTGTACATAAGTTCAGAAAAAGTCACTCACGAGCCGGCAGGATTTGAATCCGAGACCTTCGGATTGAAAGTCTCACGTCACCGCTGGGCCACCAACGCTCTCGGATCGCCACAGTACAATACTTGTATTAAATTTTAAGCCTCAAATCTCTGTATTTTTTAACATTTAACTAGAACGTATTTAACTAGCAAATTTTTTACTGTGTCTGTTCAGAATTTATGTTTCAATTTAAAGTTCTTAGATTTAAATCCAACCGAGAAAATTTGCCTATACAGATGCTAGTTGTCACTATGCGCGGGAAAGTTTTAGAACTTAGTTAGTGAGTACAGCCGAGCGTTCGACTCATACAAGTTTACCTAGTGGTAATGGTAGCTATAGTCACTTAGGTTTCCTGAGTTTTTTTACATACGCACAATGAGTGTTAACTAGAGAATCGCGAGCCAAGTCACTACCGCGGGATATGGACCTAAATGTCTCTTTAAAAGTCTTTGCTAAGTTGAATGACAGAACAGCATTGTCGTCGAGTTTGGAAATCACTTTTGAGTGCCCTGTAAGATAAATAATCGTACAATGATGTTTAAAAATCTTGGTGCACGCACTTTACTCTTCTTTACATGTAAACAAACCAAAGAAGTATTACCGGAGCGTAACTACACGCTCACGAGAACCTTACTGAGGACGCCCAGACACCAACTGCGGAAAATAGTAGGACTATTCACAGGACACAACACACTAAACAAACATTTATATAACATGGGCATAACAGACAGTCCTATGTGCAGAGCATGCATGGAAAAAGAGGAAACGACCAAACATATGCTCCTAGAATGCGGACTGGTAGAAGTATTCAGGAGTAAGTACTTAGGAACTCCAAAACCACTATAAGAAGCAATTAGCAACCTAAAAACGATGCTAAGTTTCGTGGAGGAGCTAGGGTGGTTAGAATAGGGCTACCTCGTTTGAACTATGAACAGAAGTCACTACCCTCAATGTTGAGGAACACAACACAGGGAGGAGGATCACGTCAAGACGCAATATTTCAGTTGCCATATTATGAAAGAGATGTCAACCAATCATTTTGCTGATAATGCCACGACTTGGGGACGGATTGAGACGAATCCTCGTCTCTGTTTAGTAATATATTATTATGTAAAACAACAGGTTTATACCTACTTTGGAATTCATCCAACTTCTTTTATGTCTATGCTGAATAACAAAATAGAATTAATTAAATCAATTCAAATACGTTTGATTATTTGTTTGCAATAAGTAAAAACAAAACTTAGTTTAGTTAATTAACGCCTACGCCAAGTTTCAAAGGCGATGGAAGGAATAAGTTGTAAATGAATAAACGGCGAAAGGCTCTTTCAAAGCTTTGCCTTAATTTGGGGATCCAATAAATAAATGCAAGAAATTGAATAGATATTATAGAGGATTCACAGATTTTATACACAATGTTTTTACAAGAAATAACGCCTTTGACAGTTTCAACTGATTAAAATAAATTTACGCACATCTAGGTTTGTATTGTGAGTATGGCATATACATAATGCAGGGTACCTATTTATAATTTTAATCAAGGTAGAAAACGCTAGTTGTCAAAAATGACTGACAGCCTCTCTAATTCTAAATCATTATTATCAAATAATAATTATCCAACCGAACCTTCAATAAGAAGCAAAATTTTAATCTCTTATCATTATTTTCCATTTAAAGATGTACATTATTTCGGAGCAAGTCCAACGTTGTCATTTTAGACGCTTACCGAGTTGAGAACTCAAACAAACCAGTATTGGCTGTGTGCAACAGTGACGCCAGATTGACGGCATACACGAGTTGTTTCACAGGTGTCAAATAACATGTTTTTATTTTTATTTTATGAAAGTATACATTTTTGTCGCTTCGAGTATTATCATAGGCTCAGGAGGGAAAGTACTTTTTACTATCTAACAAAACTGAGGCCTTACCATGACGTCTTAACGCGATTCAGTTAAGGTTCCGTTTAGGCTCAGTTGTATGAAAGCGACTCAATTTAGGTCGTCAACTGAATCGCGATAAGACGTCATGGTAAGGCCCCTGGTGTTTGACAGCGAAATGAGACAGATAACGTTGCATTTGCTCCCTTTGTCTCACTTGGTTTAACCAAAAATACACTTGATTCCCCGAATACGCATTTCATACATATAGGTAGCATTTAAAAAGTGTTAATGGGTGTATATGGTATGTTATTGCTCAGGTATGTCAGGTATATGACAGTATGCTGCATTTGAACTATCTGAACACATAGCTAGCGACCTATAGGCCTATAGGTCAATAGTAATAATAATATAGTCTTGGCTCACGAGATAATCACCATGTGGGATGTTGACTCGGCGATCATTGTGCCGATAGTCGTTTCAGCGAACGGTCTCATAGTGAAGAGTCTCCACCAACCATCTTGAGACTCTCGCTAAGTGGATGGACCTAGGGTCAGATGCAGAAGGCGGTAATCCTAGACACGGCGCGTATAGTCAGGCGGTTCCTTTCTTTTGTATGTGTTTTTGTATTTTACTTTTATAATCATATTATAAAGACCTAACATAAGGTAATAGGTATTTGTCCAATAGCATTCGAGAAGCGGTCTACAGATGTCAGCTAAAGATTACAAGCACACATAACTGACATAATGCAAAGCCCGATGTAAGCGCACAACAACGTTACGGCGGATATGCGTGCGAGCAGGTCACAAGCAGTGTATTCGGGCGGTATGGACGTATCTCTGTGGATCTTTGAAGATCACGATATACTGGTAAATTTGAGAACTGATCTTCTTTTATCCTTTAAGAATAGCTAGTTGGAGTTGCAAGGTTTAAAAGGAGAGCCACATAATTTAGAGCCAGCGAAGAAAGTTATGACAGGCCATTTTATCGGGAACAGCTTTGTACGTATTTTATGACACTGCCCGAAAGTAATCTCTGGACGGCGGATTTGCTTGCATAATTTACAGTTCAGTTACGGCTTACTGTTTAGCTTTACGGTGAAGAAAAACATTGTGAGGAAACAGGCCTAATAAAATTGACTTTAACAGTGTAACGATAAGCACCTGGAGGAGGATTCTGATTTTAAATTCCTATCTTGTTTTGGTGTAGTAATGATAATGGCTCGCGATTGCTTGCATTAGCTTGCCAGTCACTTTCAATTTTAATATTCGAGTCGAGATGTTGCTAATAAGTTTTATAACATCAACATCAACAACAATTTGATTAAATATCGAATTTAGATTCGATACATAATCACACGTGAGACATATTCATATTATATTAAAATTAAACAGGTTAAACTTGATTTAAGTGCATGTTGCACATGTGACTAAAAATACGTGAGATTTATCCGTAATTTTATTATAATTTGATTTTATGTATGTTTGTCTAGACGTAGATACTGATTCAAATTAAATTTTGAATTTTAATATATTACCTTTGAGGTCTTTCTGGTGATAGTTCTTTTGATAATTACCTACCTACGAGTTACCTATCGTATTATAAGTAGGTACACTTTTAGATACCGCCAATTTTCCCATTCAAGGAGGTTATTTTTTTAAATATAATGGTGTGTGCATATTATTCATTAACTTACTAATATCACCCGCGCCCGGCCAGCTCCCCTTTAAATAACAAAGTCAGATGTCAGTTCAAAAACTAGGTCTTAAACAAATTCCACAGATTAGGAACCGGAAAAAGCGCTTAGCTGAGAAGGAGAATTTTGTATTTTACGACGACTGCCTCAAAGTAATCTCTAGGCGGTGGATTCGCTTGCATATTTTACTGTTCAGCTCCGTCTTAGACTGAGTTGGTTTGTTTTATGGCTCCTGTTCAAACTTGACATACTAGAAATGTAGAAATATAGTTAGATAGGTATACTGTTATTTAAAAATTGAGTAAGCTTATGATGAATAATAACGCTTTTACGTAAACAAAGCTTCATTGCCTTTTTGGCGACAGTCCGTTGTTTGTAACTGGAACTACCCAAAGGAGCACATTTTCATGCTGCCTTATTTTACGAATTTTAATTTTTTAAACTGAAAAACTTCGTATAGCATTTTGTAGTCCGGAAGAAGAGAATCTCTTTCATCTAGTACAATGATTTTGAGACCATTTTGTGACTTCAAATGTAGTAGTTACAAAAATGTGTGCCAAAACAAAAAACAAACAAAAAAGTTGGGAATGAGGAAGACTTAATGGAGTTTCACATTTCATACAGAAAAAAATCTCGCGTCAATCAATTTCCATACTAACAAAATAACTTAATCTTCTTTAAATTTATTATTTTCAATAAAATGGTGTTTAATTAATACTCAAAAATGCTATTTTCAAAAATATGACAAGGTTGCATTCCATTTCCAGATTTCGAGCATGTGCCAAAACTGTTCTAGTGACCTTATTAAGGTAATAGTAAAAAATATATATATACGTAAATATATACATATAGATACGTCAGGCGAGTTAATACGATTTTTTATTTTATATTTCTTAAATGATCCCGCAATATACCTCCTACAGCCCACCTGCCGGTAGCCCATTGTCGTGATTTATGGACGCCTGCAACACCAAATTTGTTTCATGATAAATTAATCAACTTGTTCACACTTGGACTTCCATACAAGACCGCTTTTTATTAGTAAACAAGGTTTATTACTATCTCGAGAGCAGAGCAGTGTGGTTACTATGTATGTTGTACGTGGCCGTATTCGATAGCGACTGCGGCATTCGAGGATATGTCCGTCTCCCTCCTGCCAGAGTAATCTGAGAGTGCTCGTGGTAGCGAGACGGGCATACTTCCGAGCGCCTCAGTCGTTATCAAATACGGAGCTTATTATTTTATCGTTATAACAAAGCTTTGTTCACAGACAAGGCGATTTTACTACTCGAAGTAACAGCTGCAGTAAACGAAACACTAAGTCAATAACCATAAAGCGGCTTTAGATTTACGTTACTCGTATTTGACGCTTTTACAATGTTAGTCTCATAAAATCTAATAACTGTATGGATTTCAACGCATCAAAATGTTATCGTTATGAGCAATGGAACTATAAAAAAACAAAATGCAACCGGTGCAGCTATAATAATAACATTCTAAATATACTCTCTTCATTAAAGGTAGATGTGCCTATCTTTTACGCACCGTCTCAAACCATAAACGCTTTCCTGTTGACTATTTTGGGAACGTATTCTCGCCAAGTGTTTACTGATCATTTGTCATCCGTATTACAAGGACATAAGGTCTTCTGAGGGTCAGTTAAGGGTGTTGTTTGGCCCGTTGCCATATGAGTTGCCGAGGAGCTCAGAAATATTTGGACACGCCTCTATTGTAACAGCGTTAGAGTTCATGTTCAGATATATGTGAGTACCTCGGCAGTTCCGATGTATCTGATGGCGACTGTATGGTACTCAGCAAGCATATTCTCCTCATGCCAATGATAGTACGGAACTTCTGTTGCAAACAGACATAGAAGTTAGACGATGAACGTATGCGTAGGGTGCTTTAAATGAAATAGTTTTGTTTGTAACTAAGGTTCTTCAACTACCTATGTGATGCAGGATTGTGTGATTATGTGTATATTAAATGAGTTTATATTTTATTTTTACCAGATTTTTTTCCATCACCGGATTATTCAAGGATGTACCACATTTGTTGTAGTATTTTTGTAGCGAATAAATTTGTAAGAGTTTATTGAAATTAAACACTTTAACTAGGATGAATTAATCGCGTTTATTAACACATGACCCTACGTTTCGAGCCCTTTACAACACTCGCAGGGTTAAGATGATGACTGAGAGAATGCGAATTCTCCTCGTTAATCAAAAAAATTACTTGTGCAAACTACCTACATACAAAAATATAAAAACGATTAAAAACAAAAACAAAGGTTGGTCTACAAAGCCCAGAGGGGCTTATAAAGCTAGTATAATACCTACATTTCCTGAAGTTTACAACTAGATTTAGATTACACTTAAAGACAAGAGGAAAGTGGTCTGAGAAATAAACGCCATAGTCAACAAAAACGTCAACTATCAAGTTCCAAAAGGGAGTGAAAATGGGGTTAAATTTTTTAACCTCATATGCAAATCGCGGGAAAAAGAATGGTTAGATATATATAAGTTTTAGTAAACATTCTTGCCCGAGTATTTTTCGACAAAGTTAGCATTTGCACCGGATGATTATTTACGTTCCACCCTGGGTTTTTAAATAATGTAATTGAGGCCCAAGTCAGCTCAATATATGGGTTCACTTAGACAGAGATAATAAAGTACACTGGCAACTCCGAATAGGGTTGAAATGGGGTTCGTTATTTACGTTTCTCAAGCATGCTAGGTATTTTACTTTAACTTAAACTGTTACAAGGTACTTTAGACAATATATGGCTGTTCCTCCATGCACCTTTTTTTCTGGATTGTACTATACAAAAGTTGTTAGAAAGAGGGGAAAATTTGCAAAATTCATGACCTTTGGATACACGCAAATCGTTGACCCCGAATTTCTCCACTTTTCCTTTCTCTTTAAGAAATTTGTTAAATTATCTGTCCATATAAAATTAACGTAATCCATGTTTATTTATTAGTATATACCAAATAACAATTTCCAAAAGAACTTAGCCTAAAACATGTTAAAAGGTAATTAAAATAACAACAAAATTAAAATTAGACTTAAACTACACATAAATTTAAATTCCTAAGCTACAAACCTAATCAAATAACCCGCCCCGTACCATTCCGGGCGCAAAAGTGCCCAACACACTCGCTGCGTTTCCGCGTTGAACTGCGATGGATAACCTTTGCACCAGGAATGATCCGGAGCGGGGATCATATCCTTTCTCTCTCAAGCGACCTCCAATTTCTTTGAGGAACGCCTTTGCCTCTGTGCACTAACTACCAGACGTCTCTACAGCCAGCGGAACAAACAAAAAGCCACCCAAACACGCATACTTTTCCCGCTTTCTTAAAGCAGCGATCTCAGCAGCGGCCGCGGCCAATACTGAGGTACGACCGATGTGCGATGCAGCAAAAGTGCTAACGCATGTAGCGTCCCAAAGAAGGCACTTTCCTTTCTGCCATGGCACTAACGTCATACCGTCCGGCCTCTTACCATCCGACCGGCTAAGCCCAGGGGGCTCGAGCAAACACGGCACACCCGCAGAGACAAGCGCCCTGCGAATTACGTCGTTTAAAGCGTGATGGCGTGGAAACCTTCCCGCACACCGCCGACAACTCAACGCGTGGTGGCCGTTACTCTCTACCATTGTGCCGCAGATGCATAAGTGAGGTACACACACATCACAACCCAACCGGAGAGCCACTGCCACCCGCAACGAATCGTTGTCGAGAAGAGTACCCAAATGCGGGGAAGGCAGCGCATGCAGCCACGCACCCGACTCTGAACTCGATCCCGCGAGGAGTCTTGCCCTGTCCACCCCCACCGCTCTTCCCAACAAGTCCCCAAATACCCGCTTTACTCCAACTTCGTCCCACAACCGCTGAATATTCCGCTTCTCAGGCGGGGTTTCACCCGGATTGAGAGTCATCCAAGCCCCCAACGCATCGGCAGCATAAGGTACAGCAACCCTGTTACCATCTGAATTCAAAATTTGAGCAACAAGGCCCTCCACCCCACCCGCCGATGCCAAGAAAGCGGGCAGACTTACATCCCGTGCACGACGGACACCGAGACCACCACTCCGGATCGGCAATGAAGCAAGGTCCCATATAAAATTGAATCTAAATTTGTGTTTACATAACGAATAATATGCACTTGCATTGTGACAACAGTAGTTAATTATTTCTTACTCGTAAGACTATTACGTGAGAGCTACTATCGGGCAAACTCTTAAAAATATGACAAGTTCACCTTTGTACGATTCGTAGGTAGGTACTCGTATGTGTTATTTGCTTATTTTGTTTTCTCTTTTTTAGGGTTCCGTAGCCAAAATGGCAAAAACGGAACCCTTATAGTTTCGTCATGTCCGTCTGTCCGTCTGTCCGTCTGTCCGTCTGTCCGTCTGTCACAGCCGATTTACTCGGAAACTATAAGTACTACAGTGATGAAATTTGATGGGAATATGTGTTGTATGAACCGCTACAAAATTATGACACTAAATAGTAAAAAAAAGAATTGGGGGTGGGGCCCCCCATACATGTAACTGAGGGATGAAAATTTTTTTTTCGATGTACATACCCGTGTGGGGTATCAATGGAAAGGTCTTTTAAAATGATATAAAGTTTTCTAAAAAACATTTTTCTTAAAGTGAACGGTTTTTGAGATATCAGCTCTCAAAGTCGTAAAAAGTATGTCCCCCCCCCTCTATTTTTATAACTACGGGGTATAAAATTCTAAAAAAAATAGAGGTGATGCATGCTAATTAACTCTTTCAACGATTTTTGGTTTGATCAAAGTATCTCTTATAGTTTTTGAGATAGGTTGATTTAACTGTAATTTTGGTTAAGTTATTGTGCTTACACTGAAAACGATGGCTGAACCTTATAAGTTTAGGCTCCATTCACCAGGTGTATAAATTGACATAATAAGTTTATTATATTTGCTGCTACGGAACCCTTTGTGCGCGAGCCCGACTCGCACTTGGCCGGTTTTTTTGTATATCTTTTTTACTAGCGTCATTGTTAAGTAAGCTGTGGATTTTAATCTTAATCGAATTGTTTTATTGTCTTCTGTTTCAGCGATTGTTGTTCATTGAAATGAAACATAATATTATTTAAACATTATAATTTTTATTGGTAATTGCGTTTGCTACATAATACCATGATCGCTACGGTCATGGTTTTAGTAAACGCATTTAATCCGTTCTAAAGTTTTTAATTTCTTTTTTTGTAAAAACATCTAACTGTTCCGCGTAGAGTGCTCAATGCTCTACGGTTCAACAGTAAGCTTACTATGTGCAAAATAGGTTTATGCAGAATTAGAAAATAATTCTAAAGCAAAACTATGTACATTTTAAAAGTTCAGGTAATGGGTGTTAGAGTATGTTCTTGAACAACAATCGAACGCAGGTCGTTAGCAAAGCTGCATAATATAGTGTCTTGTCAGCGGCTGCAAGAACTTAGTGCATGCCGTGGAAAATAAACCGGCATAAAAACACCTGTGACAACGCTACGTGGCGTGACTGGATATCTCCATGTTTACTTTTTCGTTCGTTGACTCTCGCATACGAGTACTTTTCAGTGGCGCAAAAAATGCCGTGTCCGCAGTTCAGTATCTAACGTGAAACCTCAATAACTCGGGTATTGTTTTCCCTTCATATAACATTTCAATGTACTACTTAAGGTCCCTAGTTATTAACGACTATCTACACGTTGATTACATGTAATATAATTTTCATCTACAGCATGTAAAATACATATTTTGATGTCACAAAATACACACAAACAGTGACAAAAAGAACTGGCTTAACATATAATTATTTTGCTGCGTCGGCTGTAATGACTGCACGAGTTTTCACTCACTTATATTATATCACGAGACAACTTTGACAAGCTAAATGAGCCCATATCTCTTTTGCCAAACAGAAAATAATGAAATCCTTTGATGATGGATTGTTACATTTCCACATTTTTTTTAAGATTCGCATTATTGAGGTTTCATTGAATAACTAACCTGAGGTAATATGCCTCAAATCAGAGTAAATACACCACAAGCGAACACAGCAGCCGTTAACAAAGCCGCAGCTCTCCCCGGTTAGGCGTGTACCCAATTTGAGGTTTTAATTAGCATATCTGAACTCTGCGAGTTAGAACAACTGTGTTGACGTGCCGTGTTATGGCGGAAATAATAATAGGGTCAGGGTATAGTGAACGTGATTAGACTGCGCAAGAATCGAACATAATTAAGCAAATTGGGAGAGCTTTCTGGTTTGATAAGCCGCAGTTGTTTTGGCGGTGATCTGTACGATGCCCCGGTGTCGACATGGATGCTCGGCAGCAATGTGATTATTATGCATGTGTGATTTTGTTTTTTATACGTCAACCATAGGTTTCATTAGGGTAACGACCAGGGATTTACATGACATGTCGCTACCTACGGTCGACGAATTAAAGCGCTTTCTCGCTTACACTCCGGAGCAGAAATTTTCGTTGAGAAAATTATTGATTACAGGATAGTAAATACTCAACGTGGCTTCAAATATTTTATTTAACACAATATTCAAGTGACTGGACAAACAAAGTACCAACTGAACTGTTGATTGGCGTGATATCCATTGCGTATATAATTTATAACAACATTTCAATATAAAAGCATTTAGGTTTAGTTTTAGAAACGTAATAAAATATAGAATAAAGAATATCTGCAACTTTCAGTTGTTTTTCTTTCATCTCAAAGTAAATTTATTGCATTCTAGAGCGATCTACTTTCAGTAAAAGTGCTATTGAGTGAACAGTTTTGTATAATCTAAATGTTATATTAAACAGTCGCGTTATACAGATTCTCGCGCACATCTAAACAAGTGAAGACAGAGTTTTTTTTTATTTTTGGGCGGAAACGCCTGCGTACGACACCGAATGATTATTGTCTCGCCCGAGGTCACGAGTTATTCACTTTTCATTCTGTCTGAGAAAATTGAAGACAAGATCTTGAAATTTTAACATACAAGTATGTAAGTAGTTCAAAGTATTGTTGATTATTTTGTCTTCTTCCTAGCGTTTTCCTGGCTTATGCCACGGACCAAATAGCCTGTGATCCGATTAGGCAACGAATTCCAAGATTTGACGTAGACGCTAGTTTTACGAAAGCGCCTGCCATCTGACCATCCATCCCAGAGGGTAAACTAGGACTTACTGAGATTAGTGCGGTTTCCTCGCGATGTTTGCGTTCATCGAAAAGTGATTGGTTAATATCTAAAGATACATAAGTTCCGAAAAACTCATTGGTACGAACGAGCAGGATTGGAACCCGCTACCTTCGGATTTAAGGTCGCACACCTTACCGCTGGGCCACTAACGCTTGCAATAGTAGATTACATACCAAGGCCGTTTTGGTGGGAAATGTCTCGGATCCCATGTAATTGTCGGCCGAGGCGAAGCCGAGGTCAACTAACATGTGATCCGAGGCTTTCCCATTTAACGGCCGAGGTTTGTATACTATTTTTCTGCCCGACGGAGCCGGCAGGCGGCAATTTAGTTTTGCGTAAAGTGGCGCTTACCGGCCGGAGGACTGAAAAGTAATTTATAGTAGTTTACCACTCTCGGGTATTATTGACTTCGATTACAAAGCTTTTTTTAATTTAACCCCAAAAATGTGTAGAATGTAGTTAAGAGGCCACAGTGGTCAAATTGTTATCATTCAGACGCCTAGACCTCGATGTTGATGATAACAACTAGGTACCAGATATTCATATACATGAAACTTCAGCATATTTCCTTCAAACTGGTAAACGTGATAACATGACTTTTAACAAAAGCCTCGATACTTTTGTATTTCAAACATAGGTCCTTTTTTACATGTTTTTGACTAGAACGTCGAAGCTCTTGAATTTATAAACATGATTCTTAGTTATATAGTTGAGTAATAACTGGATCTTAAATCTGGTAAAAGCTTTTATCTACAAAAATTGTAGTTTAGTTGTAAACAGCAATTAACCGATTATGCGGTTTATTTTGACGCGCGAGCCTAGTATGGCCTTTTCATGTTTCGCGTGCTCTTGCAATTAGAGCCATCCCGCTCTCTTTAGCTCGCATATGTGCACTCTTAAGCGTTTTATCTAGCGGGTGACGAGCAGGTTTATAAAATACCGGACGAGTACATTTCTGTTTTGGCTTATTATCCAAACTGAGATGCTTGAAACTTGTACAGCGCCAAACTTCGGGGATTTTCAATATGCCAGATAGGAATTAGCTATCTATTATGTTATAAAGTAATAATATGTGAAGTTATCCGTTTTATGTGAAAACTTGAACGCCCGGGAAGCTCTGGTGTCTACTAGTAAGTGGGGAACTTGGGAACGAGTGCTGGAGACGTGACATCTTCCTATTCAGTGCCTAGATAAGCTAGATAATGTTATTGAGTCTAAATTATAATTAAATTTATAATTAATCATGCAGTTAGTTCTTTTATTTTCAGAATAATATTGTGTCCTCACAAACATATTTGTCGTCTAACAACAATATTCTGTTACCATGATATAAAAAGTATTCATTCATTTTTTTTCATATCTGATCGCAACCGATAATGTTATGTAGGTGGCATAGGTGTCATTTTTAGGTCATTATAGAGATAAGAGCCAAAAGATAAAAAATGAATAAAATTTTTAAGCTTATTAAAATATAGTGTACCAGCTACAGATGGAGGACTATAAACAACGTTTCTTTCGTTACGGGTTTCTAGGTTTACAAGTGTTTTAGTTGTTGTTTAGTTAGGAATGTATCCAGTGAAGCTAGAACAGTGACTAAAAATTTTTTTTCGTTACAGTTCAACAAATTTTATATCGATCATAATAATATTGTTGGTATAAGAATTTAAATCAAAAATGTCTATATATCCCTGTCATATAATTACTAGAAACAGTGTATCGTCAAATAATAGTAATAAGTTTGAGTCCAAGAATAATAGTTGGATCACTGTTTTTTGCAATATTTTCAGTTTTTGCATAAACAATATTTCTGTCCTGAAATACTTATATTTATATAGACAAAGAAATCTCAAATATTTAGTTTCACCATAAAACTTTGTAATCTGAATAAATCAGAGCGGTGAAGTCACAGATTACACACTGTAAGTGCTGCTTTGACTCGTCATGGCACATGGTGTATATACTTATTTATTTATATATTTTAAATATCAGCTGAAGTCTTCCTAAAGTCCATGTTTCTTTAATATACAGAGCACGTGTAAAATGCCCAATGTAAAGTCTTGATAATAAAGTCTGTAATTAGATTCGAACCATCTCATTCAAAGAGAGAATAGTTAAAGCAGGTATGAACCGGATTATAATTAAAATTGTAATTAATAATAGTATATATTCTCGCGGATATTTCGTATTATCTAGTTTCTTTTTATCGCAGAACTTGCGAATTAAATGAGAATTTTCAACAATCAGGATTCTGAGCAGGATATTACTCAGTGGTGTCACTTCACTGCTTTATAAATATTTAAATCGCTTTTCGAAATTTGAATAGCTCGGTTTCGAAAATATTTTCTGAATGAGGAAGATTTATTAGAGGAATAAAAACTTTTCGGTAATAGCAAAAAGAGTTTTAGCAAAAATATCGTTTTGATAATATTTTATTAACCTACAACGAGAAATACTTCTCGTTCATAAAACATGTTGTGTACGACTTATTTTATTGAAACTGAACCGATCTCAATTAAATTAATAATTAGTATCTCTTATGCGACCCTACTTGAGCGAGCACTTTTGCCCCGTCCCATCTGAGTGGCACCATAAGAGCTGCTGGGTCGGCTGCGGAGTATCCAGCTAGTCAGAAACATAGCAAGTACTCTGTCTTGGAGCCAGCGTACGACTTCGGTAGAGACTGCAAGATCTTGGGGTGCGGAGGCCAATGATTGACAAAGCCTGTTCCAGATTCCATAGTTTGTACTAAGTATGTGACGAAGCTGTAGCTGAGCCGTATCTGTATCCTCCAGACGAAGCCTATGTTGCGGGTTGTAAAACACTATATTTTTCTTGTCCTATATCAGTTTTTTTTTATAAATCAATATAAACAAATAATAACTCAATATAACGAAATAAATGAATTGTAAATTTTTAATAAGAATAAACTTCTTATTTAATTAGTGATCAATGAATTTGTATAATGCATTATAACAATAATTATATTAATAAGGCGTAAGGATGTGACGACCCCATCGCCCACTGGTTTCGACCAGTGCAATCACTCAACACAGAGCAGCTTTTGGCGAGCTGTTGGAGAGTAGCGATCCCACGTACCTGATCCCTCCTGGGAGACACCGACATCTGACCAAGTCCTCCGCCTCTGGCTTGCCTTAACCGGCCGTCCAGAGTGGGGTCGCTAATAGAGCTGTGTCCTCGAGGGTAGATGTGGAAACCTAAGTGGCGAGTTGGCTATATGTTTAAAGTCCAGTGACACCTCTCTACCCCCTGCCCTCATACCGGTGTTGCCCTTGAACCATCTTAGATGTCGCTTTTTGTGGGGACCCGTCTTATGTGGTCGAGTGACCGGCTGCCGTAAATAAATTGTATACCATTTTGTTAGGCCGCAAACGTCCGATATTACTCTTCATAACCCAGTATTTAGTCAACCACTTTCTCCTAATAGTCCAGTATATTTGAGACTCCATTAAATCTCAATAGTCCATACACCCTGGCGGGTGTATGGTGGCAACATCCGCTCGGTGTACCCCTTACATTCATTAAATTGTCGAAAACTCTGCGTGTTGGCTTCGGCTCCGCGTACGCCTCCCAAAGGTCCGGAACACCATTGTTCCGTGATGGGAAAGACATAAAATTATATTAATAGATTAGACGGTATCATAAATCACCGACACCCTGCCCACTGCCAAGTGAGAATCATAAATAAGCTTTTTTTTAATTTTAGGCATTAAAAAGTTACTATTATCATCATCGTAACTTAGTTTGCGGGAATTTGCCGATAACATAAGGAAACTAAAATAAGATTAAAGGATGACTCACACTAGAACGGGACGGAACGGGCGGGATGGGAAAATCTGTCAATTTCTATAGAAAACGTCACGTGACATCCGAGGGCTCCGAGCTATCACGTGATTCTTTCTATAGAAATTGACAGCTTTTCCTGTCCCGCCGCGTCCCGCCACGCCCCGTCCCGTCCCGTTCCGTGCTAGTGTGAGTCATCCTTAAACCGGAAAGGAAACGAATAAATTGTTTGGAATCAGTTATCGCCATTTTCATAATGATTCTTAAGTAAATAATTATATAACTTAATATAAAGTAGTCTGCTATAGAAACAAAAAGACGACGCGAAGGCTTAACATAAATTTATCAAGTGTCGTGGAACAGAAGAGTCTTTTTGGAAATTCAACCTCTAGGGTAAAGAAAGGGAGTAAAGTTTTTAGACCTCTATATAGAAATAAGCATGTATAACGGAAAGCGCTCCGAGGAATTGTTCAGGTTAGGGATTACTCACACTAGAACGAGACAGGGCGAGGCGCGACGGGGCGGGAGGGAACGATCTGTCAGTTTCTACAGAAAACGTCACGTGTCATCCAAGGGCTCCGAACTATCACGTGATTCTATCTATAGAAATTGACAGATCGTCCTGTCCCGTCCCGTATCTTCCCGTCCCGTCCTAGTGTGAGTCATTCTTTAATCTCTGTCGCTTCTTTTCGCCATCTTTCTACGCGACAACATTTCCATCCTCACCATTTAGATGGTTGGCAGTCCTCAACTGTGCGTTTCTCTAGAAACTTCCTGCCTCACACAGCTAAACTGTGTAATGAGCTCTCGCCTCCACTATTTCCGGAGCGAATCGACCTTCATACCTTCAAGAAAAGAGCCTAAGGTGGGACATTAAAGGCCGGCAACGCACTTGCAATACCTCTGGTGTTGCGAGTGTCCATGGACGATGATAATCGCTTACCATCAGGCGATTCATCTGCTCGTTTGCCGCCTGTCATTAAAACATATTGCTGTAATAAATAACTTTCACAGTACATTTATAAAATCGATTCCACTCAAACGTAACCAAAAGAACATTATCTTCAAGCATACTAAATAGGCTAGACGACAAAAAAAAATTTAATTGGTCGGTCTGTTAGATTATTAAAAAATATTCGAAACTTATTTTTTCTTTGGTTCGTTATATGAAAAAAACGGCGTAAAAGTACATTAAAATCTCGCGTGACGTCACAATTACGTACGAGTCTTACCTCTAAGTGACGTCACTAGTCGCCACCCCGGAACTGTGATGCTCTGTATCGTCGTAAATTTTAGTTAACTTGAAACAGGAAAAACACAAGTTTAATAGATTTGGATAATCTAAGTGACTAAATAGAATAAAACTTTTTCAAAATAGTCGTCATCCCTATTACTGCAACTGCTTGCCTAATTCATTTAATCAAAGCAAGGATATAGCCAAAGACGTCCCGACACCTAGTTGCTCACCGCATAACGCAAATACAAGCATGTTGCTAATTAGGATATACAGGACTGTCGAGAGCAAGCACTCATTACGACAAATGGGTGCATAAAGCGACCGCAACGACACGACAAAGTTGCAGGATTATTTCGCACGACGGATTTAGGTGACCGCATGACAACCGCGAGCGACGGGACCGTATGGCCAACTGTGAATTACATCTAAAATATGAGTGAGGTAAGTATAAAATGATAATAACTGTTAACAACTGTATTTTTTTAACTGTATCATAAACAAAGAGCAAACTTTGATCAGATCAGAACATAAATAAAAATTGAGCTGAAGGTCATGTTAAAAAAAATTAAGAAATTAATCAACTTGAGTTTTTTTGTTGAGAAAATAATATACTGTGTTGTTTTTCTTGCTTTTTTCTCTGTTATTGTACAAAACAGTGTTTTAATAAATTAATAAACAATGATATTCGTCAGAAAATAATATAAAATAAAGATACCAATAAGATGAATCTTTCATTAGTTAGTGTAGTCGAAAGTCAAAAAGTCGTGCAGTCTAAACGTTTCTACAGTCCAAAACGTAAGTATATCAATGTTAAACTCAAACTCAAACTCAAAAAGCATTTATTTGAAGTAGGCCAAAATTCAGCACTTTTCAACGTCAGATCGATTAAATACAAAAAATAATATACAAAAGTAACACTTAATTCTAATAAACATGTCAAAATATACCTAAAGACTATAATTTAAATTGAAATTTAACAATGTCAGCAAAAATTTAAAAATAAAATAAAAATAACAACATACATGTTATTTTTGGAATAGATAGATATCGAGGGTTGCCTGGTGAAACCCAATAAGTGACAAAAAGTGAGATTTTAAAGTAAAAACAGTTTGAGATGGATTCGGTATCGCTCAATCTAATGGTAATATCTGATAAGCAGATTTGACATGTATTACGGAAATATGTCGAGTTGATAACCCGATAAGTACTTGATTTCAAGTTTTAATTTAGAACTAAATACTACAAGTGCATTTAAGGCTTCAGTTTTTATTATTACTTAGTGCAAGAACCACACAATACACATTTATAGGTATTTAGTGCAGAGATATTTATACTAAATTAAAATAAACACACATCGTAAAACCAGATACTATTACTTATCGGGTATTACCTCAGTACGATTCGAACCTAAAAAGGATTTAAGTAAGAATTAAAATACGTTAAAACCATTTATCGGGTTTTACTTTTACGATATTATTTGTTAAATGTACAAACTACTTCAAAGTAAAACCGAATAAACAAATGTATAGTACTTATCTAAAACATTTTTTTGGTGAAATATTATGTTAAGTCTAGTTATCGAATTCTAGCACGGGCCTTTAATAAATTTCTTTAAAAAAAATCTGGGGAAGAACCCAATAAATATGTTTGACGACCGTAAGGTCATGCGCTGCCTCGACAAGTAGCGGCAGGATCGCAAGCGCCTCGCCGCTGCGTCGTTGCAAATTTAATTGGAAATAGCTGTTAAAACTTGTGACGTATTGTGTTAATGATGGCTGTGTATGTGTTAAAAGTTTTGGTTTTGGTTATGGGTGACCGAGGCAGAAAATTAGTGCAGCAGCTATGCTAGAAACAGGTAAAATTTTATTTTCTAACCTAGAAATACATTTAGAATTGTCGTATAAAATAAGATTGGTACTTAATTATGTTATGACTTAATCGCCTGAACGATAGGTAGGTATACGTCGCGTTTATAGTACCTACTGTCCTTAAATACCTAACAATAAATCTAAGCTATTGTAAGATTGTAACCGTTAATATGTCGATAATTGTTGTTGTTTCGTTTAGAGCGAACTTATCGGGTTTTAGCACTATCTATTAATCAAACTACGCGACTTTGAGTGATGCTTTCGGTACAAAATAACAAAACAAACAAATGACATAATCGCCTGAACGATAGGTATACATCGCGTTTATAGTACTGTCCTTAAATACCCAATAATAAATGTAAGCTATTGTAAGATTGTAACCGTTAATATGTAGATAATTGTTGTTGTTTCGTTTAAGAGCGAACTTATCGGGTTTTAGCACAATCTATTAATCAAACTACGCGACTTTGAGTGATGCTTACGGAACGAAATAACAAAAAGTACTTTAAATTAATACGTTTAGTTAAATTATTAAATAATATTAATTATTTTTTTGCATTCCAACTGGATTTTTGTCTTGTTTGAATGCATCTGTCTTTAATAAGTATTAATGGAATTGAAAAAACTACTTATTTATTTATTTAAGCTTTATTGCCCAATTACAAAAAAAGTACAAATGGTGGACTTAATGCCTTGGGGCATTCTCTACCAGTCAACCATTGGATAAAACAGAAACTTGTATTTGGTGCAGGATCGTAAACATCGAGGAGAGATAGGAAACACATAATAATATCAATAATAATAATAATTATAATAATAATTAAGCCATTTATTTCCAATAGAAAATTAACAGAATAAACATGCAAGATTAAGTACAATACAATACATTTTTTTTTAATAATTCTAATTAGTTCACTTGCACTGTTTTTTTTTTTTTCAATAATAATACATTGCTTTAATAATTGTATAAACATACACATATAAATATAAATATACCTACATATAGGTACATACATAAATAAATAATGTACCCAAGTATAAGTATGCGGAACATTTATCAAATGAGCAATTTAGAGAGGTGTTTATGTACCTTGCACTTGAAGGAGAATTTTCTCTCTATTTGCGTGTATTTCAACCTTGTTCGTAAATACACGCTTCAGGTTCTTATGTAAACAATAGTTTTGGGATTTATTTGACGTATATTTGTTTATTTGAATTTTTTCGCGTTTGAGTCTATTGGGATGCTTTCGTAAACTCCGATTGTATGTGATTTTTTAGTGTACAAATGCACCCCATGGAACTAAAATCAAGAATATAATCAAAATACTCGTACAGTTATTATGGGTAAGATATGCCTAAACATTGATTATAACAGGTAAAAGAACTCATAAAATGACGAATCCCAGGTAGAAACGAATGCCTCCTTACGTGTGGGATAAATTCGTACAATTCCCACTTTTTAGGAAAATCGTTATATTGGCCAAATTGTTTTGGATCAAATCAGAAATGCACTGTTATTATAAACAGATAACTGGACCATGCAATGGCATTAATTTAATTTTTAAATAACTGTTAGTTTTTATTTTACAAGGCCCAGAGCAAAAATTGTACGAAGCCTACCCACTTTCCCCTATGGTGTTATAAGATCAATCATTATAATTATGTAGTTACATGTATGCCTTTATGTGTACTTACCCGAGTTTATAATCCCGTGACTGCCCGTACTTATATGATTTTAAGTTATTGCGTTTTTGGTACACATTCTTTAATTTATTCAATTTCAGACAATGACTCCTTCAATCTTGATGAATCGTAAATTAATATTGCCACCCAAATGCACAATATTGTCATCGATGATAATAGTAAGGCAGACTTTTGTAAGTATTTTGAAGATTACGTACATACTGGGTGATTTTTGGGTCATGGAGCAAGAGTGAACAGGGTGCGTAGCCAAGATGCCAATCGCTCACGCTCAGTCGCTAACGAAACGCAACTGTCACTGTCACACTAATAAGGAAGAGTGATAGAGACAGGTAGCTACGATACGTTATCAAGCGTGAGCGATTGGCATCTTGGCTAAGCACACAGGGTAGGTATCGGGGAAGAACACACTACCCAACTTTCACTACGACAACCATGAAATCGTGAAAAAGACATCTTTGATTGTTAAATATCGATCAACTAATACTTAGGAGTAACTAAATATCAATTAGCTCTTCATTAGGAGACCTTTTTTTCCCGAATTCGTGGTTGTCCACAGAGAGTTGTGAAAGTTGCTCAGTGTGGCCCTCCCTACTCTGTTAACTGTTGCTCCATGACCTAAAAATCATTCCGTATAAAACACCTATACGGATGACTAGGGTAGATTAACTTTTTTATAAGTTTTTTTATAAGTAGGTAATAAAACCTATAAGTAACATTAACAGCTTTTTAATTTTTGCGAAAACCCAATAAGTCGACACCCCTTGGTAAAAAACGTTTTCTTACAGGAAAACTAAATTAGTTATATAGCTAAAACACAAATTAACTTAAAGTAGATAAAATTACTTTACACGGAGAACTTATAAAACTACGAATTTACTTACCAAATTAGTGTTTGATGACCATAAATCTTTAACTTCGTTTTTCTCGAAACTAGGTTTCTCATACTTATTGGGTTTCACCAGGCAACCCTCGATATATTGAAAACAGTAAACCGCTAGTAATAACTAAAAAGCGCAAACGAATAGTTTACCATGCACGTCAGTATCGCCCATTTCACAGAGTTAAATGACGCAAACAAAGAGAAACAAAAAAAAAAACATGTCACCAAATAGTCCAGAGCAATGAAGGGTGGATTAACACTGGCTAAAATGTAAAGGGGTGTATGCACTGCCCGATAGGCAAGCGTAATAAATAAAATTCAATGGCCAAAACGACTCATCCGAACTCGGCAAAATATCCAGCAGCTATAAATGGGAGCGTTTGGACTTTATGAAGCACATTTACAATTTGAAAAAAATAGTTTATACGTTTAGTTCATTTGTTTTTCTATTCGTTTAAGCAATTTGCTCCTTCTTTTGGCTTTGCCGTACTGGGGTATTGCAAGCTAAGATTTTAACACTGGCTTCTGTGTACTAAAACATAAGCAACAATTCCGTTATATCTAGTATAACAACTGTCAGATAAAGCGTAGTCCATACCTTTGAGTACTAATCCAGCCGGAGTAGCAATTGACAGGCATACCCGAATCTCTGCCGCTCTAGCTCTGCCGAATGTTTATTATGACCACACATCGGAGTTTTCGGAGGATGTTTGATCATGTTATAGCCAAAATGTCAATGAAAATTCAGGGTTCTAGCTTTCACCAGCGCGAATTTACAGGAGGTTGAAAATTGACTGAATTGCTTCGGGAAAAGGATGGTACGGCCGTTCCTTTGTTATGCTCGACTTGTTTGGGGCACTGCCGCTACCCCCAGATAACATAAATAGGTACGTCTGTAGCTCAGCAACAAAAAGGATACAGAAAAACTGCGAAGCGTGGAAAAAAAGCAAGAACTATGCAAAAACTCAAACAAAGGGGCCCGCTAGATCGTGGTAAACTGTCAACGCCAATAGATTTTCCGTAGAAACTTCATGGTAGAAAATGGTTGATGCAAGTTTCATTAAGGTATAAGAAGTAGCTTAGTTTGCTTACAGGAAATGTAAATGGCATAGAGGAATGGTGGCGAGCAGACACATAAATCTCTATTTTGAGAAAAACACTAGGCCCCGAGTGCATTTTTTTTTTAGTAAGCCGTCCGACTTTCAATTCCGAGGTCATAATTTCAAACCCTGGCTTGTACCAATGAATTTTCGAACTTTATGTGCGTACAATCTATAAGTATTATTTTTAAATAACTACTACTCCCAATTTATTCCAGAAACACAAGTCCATACAATTACAATTAAATACATAAAAAAATAGAACAACGAATAAATAAATATTTGGGGACAATCTCACATAGATCAACCTAGTCGTAAACTAAACAAAGCTTGTACTATGGATACTAGACAGCGATATAAATACTTATATAGATAAATACATACTTGTATAACTACAATATAGATATAGTCTATAACTCAGGAACAAATATTCGTGATAAACACACAAATAGATGACTTCCAGGATTCGGACCCGGGACCCCGAGCTTCATAGGCAGGGTCGCTAACTACCACCTTAAATAGGGAGGCCTAAATGAATTCTATACAAAACTTAAAATACAGGAAAACAATTCTTGTTTCTTTCCGTGAACAAAGTTATCGGTAAGAAACAACCCAGAGAAAAGTAAAAGGTTAATGTAAAGTTCCTAAACCTCTTTGAATCAGTGTGAGGACTATATAGTATACCCCAACCCCCTAAAATAAGCCTGTACACAACAGAGGGACGTAGAGAGACTACAGTGGTGATGGATGTATAACACGACTGCATACTGCAAGTCAAATATCATGAACTACAATATCGAAAGTTATTTGAAACTAAGTGGCTACACAACACAGCCTGAAGCCGGTTTCGGCATGACTCCGGATTTGCTGTCAGCCGCATACAACCGGCTTGATTGGAGCGTGAAACCTCGGTATCAACAGCAACATGCATACTATACTGATTTTTACATTTATGTATAAGAGAGTATCGTGCTAGGCCTGTTGTACCTTCCGGAGTTTTTCCATCTTTTCATTTAACTGTTGTCAATAAAATTTCGAGTGATTTTATATTCTGAATGAACTTAATAATTTTTAGTAACGCGAGTATACAAATCTAAATCTACCGACTACAGAATTGGAAATTTCAGTGCGCTGATAGATTAAATGTTTACCAATTTAATAGCCAGAATTTGTCTACAAATCGTCTATGGGTAATAATTTTAAAATATTGAATTGGTACTCCTAAACTACGACCCGACTAATAAGTAGTAATAAGCAGTGATCGTAAATTTTGTAGCAATTTCGGTGCAGCATTGTTGCGTTAAGAACATGCCTTGTTCTCGCTGGGACAGATAATTAGAGTTAATAATAGCAATATACCTTACTAGATCGTAACCCCAGGTTTTTTTTGTAGAAATTCCCGAAAATAAATACCCAAGTTTACTTCCAAGGTACTCCAATAGAGTACCTCTGCTAGGCAGGGGCATAGTCTAAACTGTATTTGAAATTATGATTTCTTATGTTCAAGTTCTTCTTAAGTTCCAAGATAAACGAAACAAAAATGGCTACCCGTGCTACCCACTAATCCATAACTCGACAACTAAGTTAAAGAACATGGGAAATGTGTAAATGTAATTCAGACTAGGGAGAACTTTCTGTTGAATTCGTTTAAAGCTGTGGGCACAGTGGAAAACTTCAATCTTGCTGCGAAAAATCCCTTTTGCAGAACCCGTATTATGAAGATGGTGGATGAAAGGAGTAAATGGCGCGAAATAATCTGAGCTCTTAGTTGTACGGAGCTGAAAACGAATTTATTGCTCCTCGATACTCTCTCTGGCACCTTAATAACGTACTAAAATGGATATATACGACACATTTTATGTACAACTTTTGGCGTTTTCGATAAAAGACGAAGTGAAATATTAACATTGTCGCCGAGTAATTTGCACCTGCGTTGGATACATTTAAATCTAGCTATTGGACACTATTGGTATATGACAGACAAAGGCCCTCGATATTGCACTGGAAATACCTAAAATACCAAGGGCAATAGTTTGCTATATCTACATAGAACTGCGATGATTAGATGAACAATTGACAGTAGCGAGTCTTTTAAACAAGTTTGATTCATGCATACGGAGTCCTCTGGTAACGTCTGTGCTTGACATCCTGTTTGTGAATAGTACATGTATCCGAAAGCTAGCAAAAGGCAAACAAAGTTAGTAAGCTCCACTTATTGCCAGGCTCACGCTGTCCACATTCTGTTCGGACCATAATACCTTTTTCAGTAAAAGGGTCGTGCAACACCCAGCAATCATAAAAACTGTGTCAACTGGATTTTCGTCCACCGAAAACTTTAGAAAAAGCCACCAAAAACCTGTGTTGTTAAAACATGCACGTAAAACTCTGCGGACTTTCCGCGAATTCGTTAACCGGTAAAATCGAGTGAAAACTTTTCGCCGCAATACAAAAGGAGGAATCGTGTCAATCACGACAAGTTCTGAATAAATATTGTCGAAACACTGAATGGATCAAAATCTGTTAGGCTTATTTGTACACGAGATGGGATTCAAAGTTAACTGTTTAATATTCCAGTTACCACAATTAGTTAAGTTTGTTCCGTGACCTCTGTAGAAAGTTAGGCCTGTCTGAATGGTTTATGTCCATAATGGTTGATGACGTCTGTTCACAAGGAATTATAAGTCGGAATAATTTGTTTGTGCATAATAAGTTTTATTTAGAAGACTACTTGATGTAATTTTAACATTTCTGTTAATTTTTCACAAAAGCTTAAGCATCCACTTTAATACACCCCCCGACACGATATTTTTTTAAATCTACTCGCTAGAGACAGGGGACAAAAAATGACACAGACCAAGTCCCACGTGGCTAAAGCCAGTGGAACAGCTAGCATGACATTAATAATCTGATTTTCAGACGGTGTCGACGTGATTTGGTTGAGAATGGCCAGTATTAGCAGTACAAGGGACTTCTTTTAATGTGTTAGAACCCTCATAAAGTTCACAAAACCATTTAACATTGCGGCAAGCTGATTTTGATGTGGCACAGTAAAATAATCAAAATGTTCAAAAAGGTAATTTTAGGAAACGTTGGTGGCCTAGCGGTAAAGCGTGCAAACCTCAGCTCGGTTTGCGGTTTTTCAGAATTAGGTACATATACATATTATAAGGTTTTAACAAAGTAGTCATGGATATCTTAAGGGACGGTAATGAATATCAAAACAATTAATTAACTGTCACTAGTTTTTTTATTTTATTTAACGAACAAAAAAAATATAATTTATTTTCTAAATAACCATCCTCTATAATATAATTACCTGTCAGATGTTTAACACTATCGGTCATGTCACGTCAATAGTTGTTTTTGTTAAATTTCATTATGATTCGGCGGGAAAACTGTAGGTTATGAAAGGCCTGCATGAACCGGGGCGAGAGTGGCGGCGAATCTTGACAGCTAATTACATTATAGGGGATGGTTATGAAGAAATTTTTTTTTTGTTCGGTAAATTAAAACAAAAAATACAAATACAAATATAAATAATTTATTTCCTTGAACAAAACCATGAACATAGAATACAAAATTAGGCACTGACCAAGGAAAAAGGTATGGTAAAGCTTAGCTGGTTTTAAGCCCATCCAAGGTCAATCAAAGAGGGAGAAATTACAATTCAGGTATAATAAGGTAATAAGTAGGTACACGATAATTAAAAATCATATTAATTTAGTTTTTATTTTTAGTGTAACTTAATTATTTTCATGTGAATTAACGTGCCTTAAAATACCTATGACTAATTTGTTAACACCTTATATACATTCAATAAAAAATCATTTGATACTTAACAATCGCTATTCGGCAAAGAAAAATATCGTATAAAAACCGGACTCATCCCAAATTTCCCCCTGGGTTAGAAGGTCTAAAGACAGTCGCTATTGCTAAAACTAGCGCTTACGCCAAGTTTTGAGACTTCCAGAGCCGTGGTTAAAGGCAGTAAAACACTAGGAAGGAGAAGAAGCTGATTTTTGTTTTACCTACTCTATTGTATTAATTGAGCAATAAATGCCTTTTTGTATGCTAGCCCCATAAGTGAGTGACAAAATCAATTTTGCACGGTTGACCCTCCATATCACGGTACTAAAAGCGCACTAATCCATTAAGTGGACTATTTACTTTGGGCCGGTGGCCAGCCGTAAAACCTTTGAAGCTTTCGATACTAATTTTAGGTAACGCTATGTAACAAATAACCTACTCAGTCTGGGGTTTACAAAAATCCTTTTGATATGAAATCAGTTCCGTAAATTGATTTAATTTCGTAGGTATTACAAAAATTGAAAACCGCAAGGTCCAACTTTACGTAAACCGAATGTCCTAAACGTTAGCCGTGTGGGACGCCTAAATAAATGGATCTAGATTAACGTTTAGAAAAATAGCTATTTCATAAAAAAAAAAGATTGCCAAATACGCCTCGCATACTAGCAGAAGTATTATAAAAATAAATTGATTCCACTGTTTTCATTATAGCTACAACATAAGCATTAATGGATAATGAATTATTTAGTTTTTGATCCCGAACAAACATTTTCAGTGGGAAGTATTAAAATAATTACTTAATCAGAATTTAAAGCGCTTTAATATTCAATAGTTAAAAATGCAGAGGCATCTAATCTTCCCATTTCGAAAATACAAGCAATGTTTTATGCAATAGTGGGGCGGCGAATGTTTCATTATTCTAATGCTGCGGTGGGCGCTATCTACAGCATAGATATACGCGTTTGTAGGGCAGGTGTTGCAAAGTAAATGTAAATATTTTATTGTGGAGGCACAAACAACGCCTGTGAGATCAATAAAATTTGTTTATCTTGTAAAATGCTCTCTGCTGTCTGCTTTATAGATTGTGTACGTACATGAATTATTCAAACATACGGATGGGCGAGTACCAGTCCATTTGTTTTAATGTTTTGCTTGATGAACTGTATATCTTTCGAACCTTTTTTGCTCTGCGATGAAAAGGTCGTTTTTGCATCACTAAAAATACTGCTGCCCATTTGTGAAGCGCTACATTTTGGTAATGATTTCTGCGTAAATCTTTAAAATTCGTATACATTTGTGTGTTCAGAACTTTAATCAGCAGGAATAACTATAGGAATGGAATATTGGTGCATTCATTTTGGAAACGCAGGCTAAATCAAAGGTCTAGGAATATTGTTCTGCATAAATAATGTTATGAAAATTATGCGCGTCTCCACCTGAAATCTCAGACTTACTTCAGGTCCACGAGAGGTCGAGCGCGGGCAGGTTAACTACCCCGGTGAATTAACATCGTGGGCTTGAATAAATTTATATTTATTACAAACATAAATTCGTGCTTAGAGCATTGTAGCATGTTAAGTAGCGGGGTCATTTGAGTCATTTTGTGGAACAAAGGGGCGCCGTAAAAGGGCTGGGCATTAACATGTTGTTTGCTAGACGGTGACCGCGGCTGTTTGTCACACCGCCTTAGGCCACAGCAGGTGACTGGCACAAGTTGGCTTCTTCCACATGCCAACGCTTATAAATTCTCATATAACAAAGGCCTAGTTTAGATTACTGGTTTTAGGTAAATTTTACTGTATTTTGGTGTAAAATTGTTTATCATATTGTATTTCTGAGTCTGTAAACATCTCTGTCTTATTAAATTTTGTTAATAACTGAGTGGAATTTCAACCAAAATTTAATCTCATAATATTGTCTTCTGTTACCGCGATTGTTATTCATTGAAATTAAACACTTTAGAACGGATTAATCGCATTTATTAACACCATGATCCTACGTTTCGAGCCCTTTACAGCACTAACCCTGTCTGTATCATCTTAACCCTGTGAAAACGAGTGCTTTAATCCGTTCTAAAGTGTTTAATTTAATCTCATAATTGAATCAATTGAAATCCCCCAGCTTCTATTTAGTGATCAAATATATTTTATTCGTTGGAGCAGCAAATAATCCCCTGACAAATACAAGGTAATTTCTACTTAAAGCTCATTCTTTTGAGGATTTTAGGTCAAGTAAAGTTCTGAACACAATTATTTCCGTATTCGTACTACAGCATGCGACACCACCAAAGCGGAGTCTGGTAGTCTAAGAGTTTGAACTTTTACTAAAACAAAATTTACAAGCAGCTCAGCAAACTGATCACTAGCTGAGAATCTAAAACGTGTTATTTTAAGCTTATCTATCTTTTCACTACTTCTACTAAAGAGTGAACTTTATTAGCGAGGTACGAATGTTGTTTTTCAAATAACAAAATGGTTGCCGAAGAAAGAAAGCTAATGTTAATACGCCTTAGCTGTGTGCTTACTATGAATTGTATTTGATTGCGACTGCGCATTCGAAAGTATGTCCGGCTCGCTCCTCTACTCTGTCACTAGCGGACTGTTGATAACTCGTTGGAGTGGCTCTATGTTTGCTAAAAGCTAATGTATAGAGCGAAGTGACAATTAAATAGAGTAAAAAGTCTCCGTTTCCTCGTGATTCCCTTATAACCCTGAATTCAACTGAAGATGAAGCAATCTAACCTCATCATAAACTTAAGATCTGGGCTCTTGCCGGTAGAGTACCTAGCTTCCAATTATATTCTCTGCTTAACTTAACGAACTAGATTGTCCAATAATCAATATTTGTTGCTGGTAAAAAATTACCTGCAAAAACATTCAAGTGTAAATAGACGCAATGCATAGCCTTACATTTCTAAAACAACCTCAAAAGGGGAGGGTTGTGAGGTTATTTTAGAAAGAGTATATGTAGATTTAGATTATTAATTTTAACGAAAATTATGCTAACCGAATAATTTTATTCTACCTAGGAATAACTTATACTTTCACAATATAATTCCATAGAAATATTAGGTACACGGGCTTAGCAAATATAAATGAAATTGTTGTATCGAATTTGTCACCAGCTTTTAAACGTTTAATGAGTAAATATTTCGCAATCATGATAAAAAAATAATTCCGGTAAAAGCGTGTATGTAACTATTTTTTTTTTAGAAGTAAAAAACATTTATTTTCGAAATATATACAGTATCCTAGGTACAATGCCTCAAGGACCTACTTTAGATTTAAGGTAGGTAGAGGTAGGTAGTTAGGTAAGTTACACTTACTGTATATATTTTGTAACTATATTATTACATGTATCATAAAATATCCCACAATACTCGCCTCTTAATCAACGAAGCTGGTGAATGAACCATGTTGGCTGCCAGTTCGTCAACAGAACAATAACAGCTAGTTAGAGCAGGGGGAAATAAACTTGATGAAATGCTCGGACACGATCCTATTTTAGGATATTGCAGACTGTAGGTAATGTCTGACGGCGAATAAGTAAAACAAATAAAATACCTACTTGATTAGCAAATAGTGAAACATTGACGGAGTTATTTTTGTAAAATTAATACACAATTTATTAATGTAAATTGACTATGGTAAAGGCAAAGTTCAAGAAATAAATTGAATAATTTCTGCTAATAATTTCAACTTTGACCTTGTAATATAAATGAGGAGCTAGTCTTTTTTAAATTTAAGCACCTTTTCCTTGCATATTCAAAATGTTAGCTTAAGGTGTTTGTAAATATCAAAATAATACCGCAGTTTTGAACTACTCATATTATTTTGAGACCCTTTTCCTGGCGGTCTCATTGTCATGAATAATCATCGATAACAAAAATATCTAGATTCGAACTAAGAATCGTAATGTGCCTAAATTGAAAAATAAAATTATTTACAATTTATTACGAGTACAATGCACTTATGAACGTCAAAAAAATACCACCGGTTCTAACCTTACACCACATTCAGAGAAGACTATCACTGGTTTTTAAGTCAAATATCAGCCAGGTACCGCTCAAAAATGTCGAAACTTCATTACAAAACAGTGTTGATATTACAAAACTTGTTATTGTAATAATTACAATAACACCCATTCGGGTCCCGAACTAATTCCCGCGCCTTGCTCCGGTTTACCGTCTGTTGATCGTTACAGCACCCGTAATTGAGTTTGGAACTCGCGACGCTAATGTTTGCCCAACGTACGCCTAAAGTTGCTGATGTAGCAGCCAGTTCCCGTGCGCGAAGGTCAGTGATGACATGTGGAACTTGGACCCGAGATTTAGGCGTTGCTTCTTTTGTAACGGTATCAAAATTCTAATTCGAAATTCAAAATTTCATTCTGCAAGTCAATAAGCATTCCATTAAACAATTTGCGTGTACAAACATTTACAATATACCGAGTGTGGTCTTCAAATAGGAGCAAAAATTTAATCGTAGGTTTCACTTCTCGAACTGAACAATTTTCATTCAACAACTTTTAAAATTGTGTAATTTGTAGGTATTTACTTTTTCATACAAATTAAATAGTATTTTCAATGTACGTTAACATCAGTCTAATCAATTGACGTCTCTTGTACAAATACAAATAGGTCAAATTTTGCAGTAGGTACATTGCGTCTTCTAAAAAACTCTAAAGTGTAATAAAAATCTAAATTCACGCTATTTTTAAAAGTCGCTGAACGAATGTTGTTCAGTGTGAGGAGTACAACCTACCGGCCACACCCGGTATATTGTCAAGAAAAGTAAAATCTAAATTCTGATAATTAAACAGCCAATACTTTATAGTCACCGTTGTTAATAATTAATTAAGTTTCGAGATGTAAAAGGCGACGGAAAAAATAAAATGCTAATATTTTGGAGATATAAAGGCTCTCCAAGCTTCAAAATAATATTTATATAATATTGTTGTGAGGATCAACTGTAGCCGAAGTCGTAAATGATAACGCTCTCGGAATGCCTCGTAATCGATACTGGGAACAGCTGTTGTCATTGTCATAGTTTTTTATCAGCCCATGGCAGAACACTAAAAAATGTTTTTTATTGATAGCTTTTTTTTAATTAGAATATTAGGAATCAAATGAAATTGCAAAACTACAGTAAAGTAACAAACAATGGGAGAAATCAAGAACCAAGGAATAAAGGCGCCATATTTAAAGAAAATAGGTACCTACTGATGAAGTAGGCATAAATAACAAAAGAATTATAAATAACAGTATGAGTGTATCCAGTAATAGGTCGCGTCAGAAACAGGCATACTTTAGCCGATTCAAAAACTTTTCGTTTAGTTTTGTATACAAAATACCCAAATCAAATTAGCATTAGTTAGGTACAAGAAAAAGATCGCAGCCTGGGAGACGACCGTCGTGACTGTCGCTAGCTACTTTATAGTTGATTTAGCTTGAACTCATCCGCTTTCCATTTAGATACAATTATAAATTGTATTACACTACGACTCTTCTCAGGTGATTTTTTTGGTTTGAGCCGTAATTCCGTAAACAAAGGTCTTTGTGTTTTTGGAGAGGACCTCGAGCTACCATTTTACGCGTGCCAAATAAACAATATATAAGAAAGGAACGCATATTCTAGCTTGTCATTATGCGTAATTTACACTGGTTACTCTATCTTTTTCACTCGCTTGTACTCGGTTAGGGATTGGAATGACATCCATGCTCCTACGCTACCGACTTGTCCCCTTTTCCAATTCGGCCCGCACCGATTCATGTTTAATGTATTGATGAAGTCAATAAAGTAAACAAGGCTTTTTTCATTTGGCGAAAGATGTCGGTACAATATTCACGCTTTAAAGGTACCTGTTTCAAAAATGTTATATTAGTACATTACGAAACAAGTAAGAATAGGAGAAAATTTCTAATGAGTGGCGATAGAATAAAACACGGCCGAGCGTTTTTAATCGACACGATTTGCGAATTACCTATTCGCACATGTATCGTACGACGTCTTACAGTACATATGGCTCTTTGAATTTTTGACGCAGGCACATAAAGTGCTCATTATCGCACTAGTGCGGTAATGTAAACGATTTATTCCCAGAGTAATAAAATGAAATTCCTCCACAAAAGTTACGCATATACTACGACTCTTTTGAGGTGAACTTTTAAGTTTAATACGTACGCTGAAACAACGGTATTTTTATTTTTGTAAAGCCTCGAGCTACCAATAGTTGCGCGTGCCAAAGTAACGATATAGGTAGATAAAACCGTTACCGTAGTATCATGATAACTCGGCTTATGTACATATACCTACCTAAATAATAAAACTATCATCGATACTATTAGAACCTTTGTCGAAAACAACTTCAAATTAACAAATATGTAAGTTACAATTTTAAAGCATGAATTAAATCATTTATTAAACATAATAAATGCTTTGATTCATGTATTTAAGTAGTCACACTACTATATATAAATTATAAATATGTAAGTTACTTCGTATATGTCCAAATTCTTTTGGGGGTTTTTAACAATTATAACCTTTATCTAAATTTTGCGAGTTAAATTTATAGCGCCAAATAATAACAACTTTAACGATGAGATCAGCACTAAAATAATGTTTATTTTTTTAAGATTTAAAAAAATAAACATTAAGGGTTAAAAGGGTTAATTAAAAAATACAACAGTTAATGCTTTTTGTTTAGACTAAATACCTATATTGCTAATGGACCATGGAAATTGGATTAGTGCATTACGATACAAGTGTGAATAGGAGAAGATTCGCAATTAGTGGCGATAGAATAAAATGCGACCGAAGGGAGTGTTTTAAATCGACACGAGTTGAAAATTACCTATTCGCACGGTCGCGTATCGTACGACGTTTTACCGTACATATGGCCCTTTGAATTTTTGACACAGCCACATAAAGTGTTCATTATTGCACTAGTGCGGTAATATAGCACCATATTTTATGTACCATTAATTATGTACCTACTGTAAAATATTATATTATGAAATTAATAAACTTCAATACATTTCAAATGTCAAATAAAAACGGTTTTCTACATTTTCGCACCTGCATATTCATTTCATTTTCTTAAATTTCACTTTTGGCGCCACTTGGCGCTGCTGTTGCATAATGCATTTCGCTAACGAACGCGTTGCAGCCGCGTATATACATACGTATGTTATATTTGAATTGAGAATTTTAAAATTCGAATCTAGTAGGATTTGACTTTGTAATATTGTATTGGGAAAATATTTATACGTTTTATTTCGTTATTTTCTAGGTTAGTAGTAAAACCAGGTTTTAATGAAATAGCGGGAGGTATTTAATTTCTGCCTATATATATTTGTAAGTTTTGTAAGTGGCTGAAGCATTGAATATCTGTACTCCTATTTTGTATTTATAAAGTGTTTTCTGTAAAATATCCCTATCGGTTTCAAAATATAGGCCAAATGAAAACGCATCTTTTTTGAACCGATACTGGGATTTTCCAGTGAAAACTAGTCCAATCTCACTAAACATAAACATTTCTGCAGTAACCACTGATTGTTAGTTGACCTTGATTCACGGTTAACTCAATGAACGACACACATGCTGGTTTAATGAAGAAATAAATAAAAAATATCACAAATTTAATCTGAACCCGCTCATATTGGTCTATACCAGTTTGTGTTATTTTTGTTGTTTTGAGGTGCAATAAAGAGTTATTGTATTGTATTGGTCCAAGCTCCTTCGTCCCACCACCATTCCGAACCGACATGACCGAAATAACTAAAAACCTCAATCTTTATCAGCTAAATGACCTGTCAATGTCAAAATGGTCCAAAAAAGTATAAACGACTAAATGTTTTTTTTTTAATTTACCGTCTCATTGTATACGCCCTCCATTATCGGTGCATTAACGTTGTAGGGTGCCGTATTTAATCAAATCAAAAGTTCTATCACATTCTTCTTCTAAGTCGTTCACTCTTGACAGAGTGGTCGTGGTCATGGGGAGTCGTCCGCTTTCTTTACGGCTGCTTTGGCGAATCTTCTCCATTGGTTTCTATTGGTTGCACGGCGCACGCATTCTGTCACAGGAATCTCAGCGACAGATTTTATAGTATCAGTCCATCTAGTTGGAGATCGGCCACGTGTCTATCACATACATTGTTTCAGATAAAAACTGCTAAACGCTTGATCTAATATATAAAGTCCATAGAAGATTCGATACTATATTTTACGAAATCAGTAAATTTGAATATCAAAATGTTTCCTTAATACGATTAAATTCTTTTATAATGTGACTGTCTATTTGATAGTTGTCTCACAGATATATAAAGAAGGTATTTGTTCAGAAAAGGTCCTTTAAGAGTAACCAAATAAAACCTCCTTTTGGAGATTATCTTTTTACCTTTTCCTTAGGATGTGGGTCCAGCGTCGCCATTATTTCTATTCATAGTTAATGTATTTAGTACAAATGATTAAATGGTAAAGCTTTTAGGGTGTAATGTAATAAAATTCATTTGGTGAACAGCGCGGGCCATAAGTAGTTTTGGAACCGACTAAAAGCTTTCCGTATAGACCCTTGAATACTCGAAACGTGGCAGTCAATTGCGCGAAGGTTTGACCAAAAAGTCTTAAACTGGGTCGTTTCTTTAGCTTTCTTAACACGTAGTATGGATACATATTTTTGACGACATGGTTTTAGATTTTATGGCATATCAGACACAGTCTTTTACAAACGTGTGTCCAGGAGAGATAATTCGAGGAATTTTTGTCACAGCTTTTTTGCTTGTAGGTATCTTGAATAATATAGGTGGTTCAAATGACTAATATTTATTTTAAAAGTGAATTTGATAATTTAGGTATTACATTTATTATTTGTAATAAATGTATTGATTCATATTTTTTGATTTTTAAGTAGTCACATTACTATATTTACTTAAATTATAAATTGAAAGAGATGTAACATACTACAGCAAAAGTGACCAAGAACCGCGGCGAAAGTAGAGGGCCAGTGGTCCCAGCCTTGCTCACTGTAAGCACATCATAGTGTACAGTAGTACATCAGTGAAATTGGATTCATTAAAAACATGACTATCCAGAATGAAATTCTATGAAATTAAAAAAGTTAATAAAGTATTATTTGCTAAGCAATATTTTTATCGTGGTGTTGAGCCGTTGGGCCGTCATGTAGGTAAAATATATAAATTAAGAGTGAAATTTGTACGAATTAAAAAGTAAGTAGGTACATACTTGACATTATTTATAGAAAAAAATGCCTAATTTTTAAATTGAGATGTCATATAGGTACTACAGAAACTGTGACCATGGCTTCCGGTGAGCAGGGCTGGAAACAAACAAGCAGCCTGCTTTCGCGGCAGACGCTCCACCGGGCCTTGGTCACTTTTTCTGTAGTATTCAACATCTCTTTCAATTTATAATTTATATATGGTACTGTGACTACTTATAATAAAGGGTCTTGACACCCAGACGGACGGACGGATTGACGGACGGACGTACAGATGGACGGACGGACAACAAAGTGATCCTATAAGGGTTCCGTTTTGCCTTTTGAAGTACGGAACCCTTAAAAAGCATGAATCACAAAATTTATTACAAATAATATAAGATTTGATTCGTGCTTTACAATTGCTCATTTATAAGTTTAAAAATATATCAGTTGATAATTAAATGCCATCAGCAACAGGGTTGAAGTTACAGGAATTGATTAAAATCACCCGTATCTCAATCTCAATTCGTTTTGATTCGAGATAAGCCCCGCCTTGCCGCTGTATTGTAAGTTGTACGTAACTCTCATTTTCAAAACATTTGGTATTTCTATCGGTTGCCGAGGTTCCACTTTCCGGTTCAATATTTAATACGTAACGGGCGTAAAGTAAGTAGAAAACATATGACTGTGATTGTTTTAGTTTTAGTTGTTCTTAGTAAAAAAAACATGTAGATTTCTTTCGAAATGAACCTAATCAACAAGCGAGAAAGTAGTACATACCTTTTACTAAAAACACGCACATAAATGGCGACCAAAAAATTATTTTTTTTTGTGTCTGTTTTAGCAATTTCAAATAAATGTTTACCACTAAGCCTTAAACAGTCTACGCGCGACATTTTGTAGGATGCATTCACTCCCCACAATTGTCGTTATACTTGCACTCTAAATAGAGAAGTTAAGGCCGTTTCTGGTCCCAATGACCATCGATATCTCGATCTCTCAATATTCGAGTATTTTTTATGCCTTATTTCATTAATCCTATATGCATTATATCATATTTACTTAAATATTAACGGTCTTCGAGATATACGTCATCAAACTTTTGCAATTTCAGTCCAAAATAACATAATATTGTCTTCTGTTACCGCGATTGTTATTCATTGAAATTAAACACTTTTTCGTACATAACTTTTGTACCAATAAGTTTAAATTTAAAATCTCTCTTAGATTATTAAAGACTTCAAATAGGAACAGTTAGATGTAGTTTTCACATAATATATAACAGCATAAACTTCTTTAGAATATCGAAATATGTGCTTTTTTGACGATGTTTGAAAGAATCATTAAAAAGTAACTTTTTATTTTATTCAAAATCCGGCTCTTGTAAGTCAAGATAAAATATTTATGAACCAATGGAAGATTGTTTTGTAATTGTACATACAATATTCGTGGCGGAATATCGAGTCAAAACTCGTAAAAAAAGGTCGATTTCCGTAATAACATTCACATAAAAAAAATACTAAAAATGTCCTAACATACTTTGGCCAACCCATTCAAGCTTTGCATGTATCAATCAAACAATATAATTTCTTATGCGATTGAAATTTTCTAACAAACCTACAAAATATGAAAATAAATCAAGCGTGTGCACAGCGAGTTGAAAAGGCCCTTACATGTAGCGCAAGGTCTGTGACGCCACAGGCCGCGTAGCTACGGCAACGTGTAAGTAAAAGGCAAAAAAAGTATGTTTATTCAACCATAAATAATGTATTAAAGTATGAAGTCGCACGAGGAGTTAAGTAGTAGAAATATTTGATAAATACTTTGACAAAAACATTTGAGCGTGTTGTTTTAAATGACAATAATAACCCTAATAAATATAACTTGTAAGGTAAGAAATGTCTCAGATCTCGTGTAATTGAAGATGAGGTTGACAAATATGTGATCTGAAGCTGTCTTTTTACTGGCCAAGGTCTGTACACTCTGCTCGACGCAGTCGGGAAGCGGCGAATTTGTTTAGCATAGCGGTCTGCAATTGGCTGCTTGCCGGTCGGAGATCAGAAATTGTATATTTCGATGCTAGTACGGAAAGTATGTCATGACTTCACGAGTCCCGAGGTATCTTACCATAAGCCGCAGGCAAGTGGCAATACTCGGGACGAATGAAAACTAACTAACAATAAAAGTTTTTAGTAAGCATGAATTAGAACAAAGGTAAATAAAAAAAATGAAAAAGTAAACAGCACTAGTTCGCAAAAATGAACTTTGCGCACGCGAAACAGCCAAAAAAGGGCAATTTTTGAGCAATTGTTTTGAAAATAAAATATTTACACACGTCCAATTTATTGCATGCAAAGTTTTGCACAGAGCCGAGACATATTTTTGCCGATAAAATGAGACCGGTACTATCACATAGACTATTAAATCGGCACTGGTTCGCAAATACGGCAATTCGTTAATCAATTGCAATCACAGCCCAGAACTCTGTTCCAATCTATGGGCGGTGTTTCCCTAAAATTATTTACCTTTCATTCCTCTCACTAAATGAGTAGGTTTATTGGATTACGTCCAGAAAGCTTCGGCCTTAATTGGGGCTTTCCGACAAATAACTTTTCTGTTTTCTCAAACTCGGACAGCTATTAAATATTGCTCTTAATTAAATTGCCGGAACTAAATGGGTGAGATTTTGTTGCTGCGTGTTTTCGGGAAAATTATGGTTTTTTGGGGTTAGGCATATTAAAAAGGCAAATTTCCACATCTGTGGCTCGTTTGGTACACGTAATTATATCCTTCATGAAATACTTATTTAAGGTTATTAATTAAAAGAGATGTCATATGCTATACTACAGAAAAAGTGACCAGGGCTCCCAGGGATGGGCTGGATGTAAGTCAGAGCTGTAGTTTGGCGGAACGCACCTTAAGCGTTTCAAAAATAAGAAAGGATTGCATATACTTATGAAATTTCGGACTCTGGCCGCCGTGGTAGGGTGGCCTAGTGGCTAGGGCGTCTGCCGCGAAAGCAAGAGGTCGCTGGTTCGATCCCAGCCTTGGTCACTTTTTCTGTAGTAGGTATATGACATCTCTTTCAATTTATAATTTAACTATATACAGTATTGTGTCTACTTAAAAACAGCAATCAAAACATTTATTATAACTAATACATGATTTCATTCATGCTTTACAATTGAACTTATTTAAGGATTATGAATATAACATATATAATATTAGGCAGACCTATCTGTCTGATATAATATATTGTTTACATGCTTGCATGTTTACATAACCAAAATAACGGGCAAGATTGTGAATTTTTAATAACGAATTTTAAAGCGTGATATTGCTCAGCTGTGGCTGTCATACTTTCAGGAGTCATACTCATCGGAATTACACAACATCAATTTATAATTGAAAATTAACATAAGTGCGAGTTTCGTCTAAAAACTCGTAAAACCATTTACCCATGGAGTGTCGAACTGTCCTTGAATGATGATGTTTATGAAGCACGGTCGGTCTCTTTTTGTTTAGGTATTATTAACTGAATGAGTGATTGAATTATGCCATTGTCTAAGAAATGGTTTGCATCCTGTGGTAATAAACAAAGACTGACACGGAAGGATCGCGATGCTGCCCAAATATTCTCGTTGCTAGCCAAAGTGGTAAACAATTGGTTATTCAAGCAAACTGGGGGCCTATCTTGAGCATTGTAAAAAAATCAACCATTTATTTATTCCATTCTGTTGCACTTGCATATTTGTAAAAGATAATTATAAACAACATTGCGGTTTTTAGGTGTACGTTTTGATATTATACAATCGCTTTTCGGTGAAGAAAGAAAAATTGAGGAAACCGGGCTAGTCCCAATAAGGCCTAGTTTTCCCTTTGGGTAAAGGTCAAATGGCTGTTGCTTTCGTAAAACTATGGCCTACGCTATGGGATTAGTTGCCAATTATCAGTGGACACTTACAGGCTGAAATGATGATACTGTCGCTGCAGCCAATTGCATTACGACTTTAGGCATGGCTGCGGCAATTCTAGTGCAACTTTTTTTTCAAAATTGGAGAATGCGCTTTAAAGGCAAAAATAATTTGTCCGTCTGATGTACCATTTTCGAGCTAAACGCAAAAACTGTAAAATGACCGAAAATTTGACAGTTACTTGGCTCTCATAGGTCAAGCTCAACTCCTGGAATTGTGCAAACGGTTTACACGCTTTTAAAGCTTAATGAAGGCTTTATAGCTAAATGATATCTAGCTTGCTGGGAATTAATTCCTGAAAATTCTTTTAATTCATCTAATAATCTCGGCCGGCCTATTAGGGAGATTTCACTATACGTTCAATTTGCCAGTGTTTGTTAGCGTTAGGAATTACATAGTTACAAGAAAGATTGACAGCTGACTACACGCTGGCGTCGTCGTCTGGGAATGCCTAGCTAAAGTAATTACTCCTTCTGTAGTCAGAAGGTACAGTAAGTGACTTGAGAGGAAATAATTTCGAAATGAAAGCCGTTTGAAAAATATATTACTATTCAGGCATTCTCTCGTAAAAACATGAGAGACAAGGAGTAACTATGAAAGTAAAATTATTTTTTCACTAGGGGCATAAAATATCGGTTTATTCTTTGAATTAGTGAACTTAGTCGTTTTTATCCACAAGAGTGCAAATTAATTTGATACACGTTTTGCAGTGTTTACTATAAATATTGGTACTTTTGTCTAATCCAGACTGTTCCAAGTTAATGAAGGTTCAACAAACAAAGAAGCGCTTGAAGAAAAGGTAAGTATTGCCCTTTGCTAATTAGGGATTTAATTTATTACAGCCTGAGTAAAGCAATAGCTTAGATAGGTACCCCCTTTTTACCTAAGAAAAAATGATAGTTTATCTGATACCTTAACATCATCATCATCACTTCAGCCGAATAGGTTTATTTTATTAGGCTTGGGGGAGCGACGGTCCATGACCTTGGCAAGAGTCTCGTGGGAGGTCTACTTATGTACAGTCACGTCTATAAATATCTATACACCTCGGGACTTATTACAGGGGAAGAAGGTTCAACATTGAATACAGGTGCATATATTTTTATGAAGCACACTGCGGATTCCGTCATGTAGCCATTTCCAAAATCAAATATTAGGTAGTAAGAGGGCATTTTCAGAAAAAAGTGCACCCTTTTAATGAAAATGGGTCCTCAATTTTCCATACAAATTTTTTTGTCAGGTTTGTTACGGCCCATACGAAATGTATGAAAAAATGCCTTACAAAGCTGACCAAAAAAAACGGAACACTACTTATCTTTTTTTAAATCAATAGTACTCGTGATTCTGGTTATAAAAAACCCTAAAACTTCCTATATTTTCCTATAATTCCTATAATTAATTATTTCAAAAAAAAAATGGTACCCTATTTTTGAAAATGCCCAAGAACCATTTTTTATTAGGGTTCCGTAGCCAAAATGGCAAAAACGGAACCCTTATAGTTTCGTCATGTCCGTCTGTCCGTCTGTCCGTCTGTCCGTCTGTCCGTCTGTCACAGCCGATTTACTCGGAAACTATAAGTACTACAGTGATGAAATTTGATGGGAATATGTGTTGTATGAACCGCTACAAAATTATGACACTAAATAGTAAAAAAAAGAATTGGGGGTGGGGCCCCCCATACATGTAACTGAGGGATGAAAATTTTTTTTTCGATGTACATACCCGTGTGGGGTATCAATGGAAAGGTCTTTTAAAATGATATAAAGTTTTCTAAAAAACATTTTTCTTAAAGTGAACGGTTTTTGAGATATCAGCTCTCAAAGTCGTAAAAAGTATGTCCCCCCCCCTCTATTTTTATAACTACGGGGTATAAAATTCTAAAAAAAATAGAGGTGATGCATGCTAATTAACTCTTTCAACGATTTTTGGTTTGATCAAAGTATCTCTTATAGTTTTTGAGATAGGTTGATTTAACTGTAATTTTGGTTAAGTTAAAATTAATATTCATACATAAAAGTACAAGGCAAAATATCGGGAGAGTTTAGGCTCCATTCACCAGGTGTATAAATTGACATAATAAGTTTATTATATTTGCTGCTACGGAACCCTTTGTGCGCGAGCCCGACTCGCACTTGGCCGGTTTTTCCAAATGTATCTGCTGACGTAAATTAATCAAAAATTAATTAAGTACTGATTAAATAGGAATCTGCTTCAGAAATACTGTAAAATCATAATTAACCAGGAGGTATCACTAAAGATCACTAATTAAGACGGCGACGGTTTGTTATTAATTTTGCATTAACTAATATCCGTAGTGATAGATCGATCAGCCTGTAATTGAGTCAGAATTTTAATTAGGGCTGTTTGTTTGAAATTACATCGTCGGATATTAAATGAGTAATGGATTATAAACGAGCATTGACCCTGCCTGTGGGCTTACCAGGAACTTCGAAAATTGACATTGACGGGAAATCTTCTTCATCATTCCAATATAATAAGCTAGTGTGACGGAGAGGGAGACACAAATATTTCGATCGCTCGATTTTTGTGGTACTAAGCTTGAGAGCCTAAAGCAAACATGAAAAATGAATCTGCATCGCTTTCACTTGAATAAACAAGTGGGGCATTCCGTCAAGGCGCATTAAAGATTAGGTACTCGTAGCTCAGAAACCTATTTCTAAGAATTAACTAGCTGTTCGGTGAAAGTAAATATTAGTAGGTTTTTTCTCACCGAAGATCTAGTTAATTCTTAACAACAGTTACTACCAGGTGTCACCATGTCTTAAAAAATTTAGGATTTCACCCTAGATTTAATGGATTCAGTAATCAGAGCAGAATCAGCAGAATCAAAATCCAAGTGTTATCTCGGAGTATCTCATTTCAAACCAAAACGGAATTCGTACTTGATGAATAGGTAACCGTGATAAAAAAAAACAATCTTATTATTCTTAAAATTGGTTGCAAATATACTACAACTTAATCGTGTTACTGAATTATTATGTCCTCGCTACACTCGGTGCGTCTACTCACCCATTAAGCCCTTTTTTCCCGGCATCTGCAGTAATAGCAGCGTTTTACCTTACAATAAAACGCATATTAAACGTAATACCTAATTAGAAGCCTATAATTATATTTGAGAGTGGCAATTCTGATTGCAGATGACGTAGCGGTTCATAATTGGTTGACACCCAACAACAAATCCCCTCCTCCACTTTTCGTTTCCAGTTTTATCCCCACCAGGTCGTAGCCGTGGCGATGGCGCGGCTGGTAC